>CM024699.1:25236627-26436627 GCA_014182845.1 Corymbia calophylla | reverse complement strand
TCATGTTAGAAAGCCCTCGATGTCTACAAAAGTCTCTAGTTTGAGACTTTTTCCAATTCGGCCCACAAAAATACAGAGTTAGCAATCTAACCCAAAAGGTTGCTTAGGCCCTGAAACAAGGCCCAAATAAAAAACGGTAAATTTGAGACCCTAATGACCAACCAAACGACGTCCGAATTTAACGATCACCCACTAAAATTGAAGCTACGAAAGTTCTCTACAATTTTGTAGTTTATGATTTTTCGGAAGTGCAACCTTAAGACCTTAAAACCCTAAAAAATTCCCCATACTCAGTCTGGAATTTTCCAGACCACGAGACCGGCAGAGGATACCCGGATTTCAAGGGGCTTCAGACCTAGCAAACAATCTTCATTTGGGGCGTGTGACCAATCAAAAACGAAGCTTGTTGTCCTTTAGAAATGTCTAGTCAACGACTTTTTAATTCCAAGGTTAAGGTCACGTAATAATTAATTTTCCAGAATATATTACTTTAGGAATTTCCAGAACAGCAAGCAAATCAACTTCCGGCAAACCAAATGGATAAAACCGACACCTAAACTTTAATCAATGACATATGAGGCCTCAACACACATATTGAATATCAATATGTACCAAGATGAACAAACTTAGCAAGAATTTATTTGTCATCTTCGCACAACAATTCTTCAATGTACAGCTAGAACGCTAATGGAACACGCCAATAGCATAATTGACATATATTCGATTATTCATTTTAATAGCAACACTAAATAGGAAGGAATGGTTGACGTATTATACAAGTGAATATTCATACTTATGAAGCACGAGCATAAATCTGCAGGAAGCTTAATGTTGTCTCCTTTTATTATCCAGAAGAAAGCTGAATATCCCACACATCTTAAGATTTGACTAAAAAACAGTGCAAATGTGAATATTTCAAGATATCTCAGTTTTATGTTTTCTTTATATCACTTCTGGGCTATGTAACATAACAACATTGAACAATATCTTCTATATGATAAGTAGCGAAATATTCTATAAACGTCAATATAATAAATGGCTTACATAATAATACCACCTTCTGAGTAAACCGAACATGTTAATGTCGATAGAACAGTGCACACGCCCACCAAATTAGCAGTAAGTGAAATATCTATCTCTCCAGCAATTCATATTTTCTTTTCCTATTATCCATGGCACACAACACTTGCTCTCTGTTGGTGGAGATAGATCTGCCTGGGGTGCCGAAACAATGATGACGAAAATTGACGAGGTTTAAGATGATCCGAACTTCAAAAGATTGGAGATTAATTGAGATCGCTTTGCAATTCCATATTTGCATGAATGGGGTTTGGATGCCGAGATGAATCTATGAATATAAGTGTGAGGAAATTAAAGAGTATTGGATTTAAAATACAACAGAAGGAAATTCCAATGAATTAAGATGTGTAAGCAATTGAAAATACAAGGAAATTAAACAATGATTTTCTTAATCATTACGTTTAACATCTCCAGATTTTATTAAAGTCAAGTCTATGACACATCTCACACTTCCATGGTGAAGTTCACGGCTATCTTTCCTTGAAAATACAATAAAGCAAGTACCAGGGGTACATAGTTTGGTAGTCGGTTCATAGAGTTTGCCTGTAAGGACCGCCAGCTATATAGTGGGCCTTTCACCCACCTCTACTCACCCCAGGCGTGGGAGGTACCTACAAAGGCATTGTTCCTACCCAGCGATATTCCATCAAACATATTCCCCCTTGGATCCAAGAATAGTGTATTATTACGTTTAACATCTCCAGCTTTTATTAAAGTCAAGTCTATGACACATATCACACGTCCCCAGGAAGCAATTAAAACACACTTGTTGGAAAGAATATCTAATATATTAGCAAAAATTTTAAAATATTTTAAAGTCTGAAAGTAAGTCTACTTAGTCAATTCTTACGATGCTCTAACCACTTAATTAAATAATGATTTGCTTGATCATTACGTTTAACATCTCCAGCTTTTATTAAAGTCAAGTCTATGACACATATCACACGTCCTCAGGAAGCAACTAAAACACACTTGTTGGAAAGAATATCTAATATATTAGCAAAAATTTTAAAATATTTTAAAGTCTAAAAGTAAGTCTACTTAGTCAATCCTTACGATGCTCCTAACCACTTAATTAAATAATGATTTGCTTGATCATTACGTTTAACATCTCCAGCTTTTATTAAAGTCGAGTCTATGACACATATCACACGTCCTCAGGAAGCAACTAAAACACACTTGTTGGAAAGACTATCTAATATATTAGCAAAAATATTAAAATATTTTAAAGTCTAAAAGTAAGTCTACTTAGTCAATCCTTACGATGCTCCAAGCCACTTAATTAAATAATGATTTGCTTGATCATTACGTTTAACATCTCCAGCTTTTATTAAAGTCAAGTCTATGACACATATCACACGTCCATCGTGAAGTTCACGGCTATCTTTCATTGAAAATACAATAATGCATGTACACCGTACAACTAATAATTTTCTTGTAAATTTAAAAACTCATGGTGAATATGATTTGGTATAGGTCCATGATCGAAACCCTCGAATGACTAATTTTATGGATATGAATATTTTTAACTCGGAACAATCGTAGTGTTGGTTATCCTAAATTTTGCTTAAGCTTTTATGTATCTGGTTGAAGACTTGCGCTTCCAACTTACGAATCATCAATGATGAGAGAATTAGGGGAAATAGAAATCCACACACCGGTAAGGCTGGGCACTAGGTCATGCTGGGCACAAGCCAAGTTTCTTGAAAGAAATTTCCAAATTTCTTAATGACCATTTAAGGAAATTAATGAAAACCACTCGTCCAATTAAAGTAAATTAAAATACAAGTACAATTTCACATATTTTGAAAAAGAAAATTACATATATCTTGTGAGTCGTGTCCCTCATTATGATTTGGATGGTACGTTGTTGTGGTTCATGTTAGGAACATTCATCTGGACTTACAAAAATCAATCATGCTTTGCAACAGTCATTTTCAAATTTTTCGCAGAGAAGCTAGACCTATTATCGTCCAAGATCCATTGGCTAGTACTGCACATGACTCCAACAGTACCGTAGACACTGTGGGGTCGGTAAGTCATGAATCACGGGGGAAAATATCAGAAAGCTAGTCGCTGTCCTCTTTTTCAACCAAAAGCAGAAAGCTTGTTCCCAAGTATGTCACCCACTTATTGGTCGGAAGACCAAGACCTACTAGAAGGCTAGGGGTGTTCCTCTTCTTAAGAAGCAAAAACCCTATAAGTTTCTAGAAGAGCGCCATTTTCATCTACGGGGTAAAACACGTTGCATCGAATCGATCGGCATGGGCAGCAGGTATGTTCCGGAGTTGACTCATCGCCATCACCATAATCCATTCCACTTAAACCTCCTTACTTAGTCCCAAATTTTCGTGTTATTTAACAATGAGAATTTCGAGCCCTTCCAATTTCAAACGTCAAGGGCCCAAACGGGGGATGTCAAAAAAAAAAAAAGAGAGAGAAAAAGACGGAATGTGCTTTTGATAATAAAGTGAATCTATATTCTAAAATTACTTAAATCCGTAAATATAGTAGCTTCTTTACATGATTGAAGTTTTGTTCTTTTTTTCACACGCATGGTGTGCGCTCTTTTGTTATTAGTATAAAGAAAGACCTCGGAGAGCAATTTATAAGGTCCCTCTTCTGAAAAGGTCTCTTTTTTTTTTGGGTACAAGCTCCACAAATCATGTGATATATGTGAAATCAAGTTGTCATTACTTATTAGGATATGCCATAGACGACGTTAGTCTTGGCATGATTACAGGATTGCTTTACCAATTAGCATGTACATAAACATGATATTGCGCAATGGGAAGAACAGTGGACATGGGTCATGCATGCCTTCATATTCATGCGATTTTATTCAACCTAATAACTATCATAGTATCAAAGAAAGTGCTATTTCCTTTATGTATGTGTGTCCACTCCTCATCAGTCAAATTTCACACATTGCTTCTAATCCGACTTGCAAATGAGAGAATATGTTGAAATACTATCTTGTATCGCTTGACAATTGGTCCTATATAGTCTTTATTGGACATTCTATCACAACTAACAATTTCATTGCAAATAGAAACTTTCTACATTGGCAGATAAAATAAGTTGTCGTTAGATAGTTGAAAGGTTTAAAGTACAAAATAAAAAACGACATAAAGACTTTGAAGTCTCATTGTATTTGAGGGCTTGATCGGACGGGTCTTGGAGGGCATTGATTTGGAAATATTGAATCATGCTTTAGGATATGGAAAAGATCTAGTGCCTTTTTCTAGAGAATCAAACCAAGAGATCCATTTGGCCCAACCTAGCAGTTATGTATTCATCGAAGCCCTAGTGGGGAAATTGCGAAGAACCATGGCATTCTACACTAGCTTTTGGGAAAATAATTGAAAATGTCTTAAATTTGTTGCATGGGCGATTTCATTCCCAAGTCTTTTGATTTAACCAATTCAGCTCTAAATCTTTTGATGATTTGCCAATGTAGTCCTACAGTCAATTTTGGCAAAAAAATTGCCAACGTGGACACTAGCCGTCCTATATAATATAATTGACGCTAACATGAATAATTTTATAATTATTTTAAAAATTTATGAATTTTTTCGTTTTTTCGTTTTTTCGTACTTCCCTTTATAGGTCCATGACCTCAATAGTGGCTAATGAAGGTCACTAGCCCTCGCCCAATGGCTAGTGAAGGTTGCTCGACCATCATTGAAAGTCTTCTTCAAGGCACATTGCCCACAAACAACATTGAAAATTATTGAAAACCTTTATATATGTGATCTCTCTCAACGCTTGCGCATTGACTTTCTAATATGGAATTAGAGTCGGCTTTTGCCTAAATTTATTTCACGTGTGCGTTCACTCCTTTATCAAACCTCACGAGTTTTTACGGTCTTTATTTACATTAAAGCAGCTTAAGTTTTGGTTGGACATTCTAAAAAATAATTAACAGCTTAAATTCCTTGAATGTCTCTTAAAATTATTGGCGGGAAGGTGAACTCTTGAAAAACTTGAGACACTAGCAAGTACTAAGCTTGAGCTGGAACCAATTTAGAAAATGAACATCTCATAGGCCGAAGTTTGCTTTGATGGCTCATTGCCTCCCCATATAACTTTTTTTAGCCCACCAAGTTCCATATCAAAGAGAAAGAGCTCAATAATCATTCATGGACAAATAACCACTTCGATTTTTGTAGCCTTAATATCATGAATCGCGCATTTCCCGGTCCCATTCTACCCTAGTGGAGTGCTTCTTTTCACGCAAAGAAAGTATCCTTTTATCGATTGATCACCCCAGCAATCTAACAAAGAACAACATCAAACAAAAAATTGATGCTAATTGTTATTGTTTAATGTCATTTTGTTTCATAAAAAATAAAGATTTTAAAAATATTTTTTTCTAAAAATGATTGCTTGTATTGCTTAAAAAAAATAACTGAACGAATAATATTTTATTATCCATGAAAATATTTAGATGAAAATTGTTGTTAATAATAAGAATATTTTTTATTGATTAATTATTACAAGCGATCATTTTTAGAAATTTTTTTTTTCTAAATAATTCATTTTCAATGAAATAAATGAAGTCTTAGTTTTCTCTTCAGGAAAATTGCACTGTGATTGCCACTAACTCAGAAGACGATGCACTTGCGGCAAACGGAACCTTTTCTTTTTCTTAAATTGCAGCGGACATGGGAAAAGGAAAATAGAGAAACAACTTATGACGGACAGAACCACTCTTCCTTTTCCGTCTCTCACAGCATGAAGAGAAGTCCAAAAACATTTCCTGTCGAAGGCCAACACTATTTCAACGGTTTCCCTCTTCTTTTCTCTAATTTCATGATGGACGCAGTCATTATTGACTGCATTTGATGTCTTGAGCAATTAACGGTTCTTCATTTTCTTTTTCTTTTTTTGGTCAGAACGGGTCTTCACTTTAAATTTCTTTTTCTTGTGCGAACGAAGACAAGCAAGGGTTACACGAGTAGAAGAAGCTGAAAAAAAAAAAATCTACGTCCGGGTTTTTCGCACCACAAGTAGAAACAAACTGAAGCAGTGGCTTACTCGAGGTGTCTAACACGCCAACTAGCCAAGAGCTCAACAATGGTGGGCGCCAAAAGGAGAGCTGAGCCGAGGAAGGGGCTGGTCCCGGCGACTCTAGAAGGCACAAACGTGCTCAGAGTGCCAAGGCAAGATCTTAAATTGAACAGAGTTAATAAAAAGATTTCATTACATCGATATAATAAATTTTAGCATTTAGTTGTACTCTTAAAAATTTAAGAATTTAATTATACCTTCATCACCAATTTAAAAATTTCTAGCACACTTATCTTAACTAAGGATAGAGAAGTTGGAGTCATTTTCTTCCACAACAAACAAAATAAATGAGCCAACCCACCAGGATAGTTTTTATGTTATCATTGTAATAGACTTAATTTTTAGAAATAGGGGCATTTTTTATGATTTTCATAGAGTAATATTTATTATGACTATTATCGTGAAAATTATGTTGTCAAATAACAAATGCGATGAAATGATAGATTATGGCATGAAATGGGTATTATATTCTTTAAATGGTCTATGGTTCTAACTTCTAAGAACTAATGTCAAAGGAGTATGGAATGCTTGGGTGTTTGTTAAACTAAAAATGATTTTAAATTAGTGCGTTGATAGAGGGATTCGAGTCCTATCTACTTCCTAGAGCTTACCTTCTAGGGTTTATATCAAGGAAGCAACGTAAAACACGCTTGTTAGAAAGATTATCACACATATTAGCCTTTATCCTATCATTCTTGACGCTAAAATATTTTGAAGTCTAAGAGTACGTCTCGCTAGTCAATTGTTATGACAGTCCTAACCATTTAATTAGTCAATGCGTGCCATCACGTTAATACCTCCATTCTTTTACTCAAGTCCATGATATTTTTACAACATACAACTAATAATTGAAACGCCTCACTACGATTCGGATGATACGGTGCCATCATTGTCTTCTTGTTCCTGTTGGGCACGTTCCTTTGGTAATCACACCCTGCCACAGCCATTCCTAAATTTTTCATAGATTAGCCAAACCTATTGATATTTAAAGATCCATTTGCTAGTACTAAACTTGGCCTCCAATGGTATCATAGAAGCCGATGGGGTCAGTAAATCAGGAAACATGATGGAAAAAAATTGGAAAATTGGTGGATCTTCAATGTATTTGTAGATGAAGACCAAGACCTAATAAAAGGTTGTGGGGTGCTCTTCTTCTTACAAAGCAAGGACCAGACAGGTCTCTAGGCGCTACTTGATGAAGGTGTCATCTCTATGTGTGGAGCAAAACTAGTCCTATCGAATCGATTGGTGTATGTTGTACTTTGGAGGCTACTCATTGCTATTGCCAATATTTATTCCACTTGGACCTCCTCATCCAATCTCAATTTTTCCTGAAATTGAATAAGGAGAGTTTTGAGCCCCACCCATGAATGTCCAAAAAAAAAACAAAAAAAAACAGATGCAAATATCTTTTTAATATTTAAGGAATTTCGCCTTCATGGCAAATACTGCTGTGACACCAGTGATACTTGCGGACCATATATATTTTCTTGCTATTCTCTTTCTTGCGTGATCAGTGGATGGTTAATTACTCTTATAATTAATGTATTTAAAAGGCTCGTACCTGAACTCATCCCTATCACATGAGAAGCAAATTCATTGGGGGATCTCAATAAGACATTTTTACAAAAAAATTACACGAATGACAATGCTTGCAATATGTATTTTAACATCTTGGGTATGATAATAATTTGGATTTATGTTTTAAATTTACTTAATGATTGAGGCCCCCTGTATGAAAAATCATGGACAGAACAACTCATTTTTTATTTTTCCCTCACAACACGAAGAAAAAGTCTAAAAACATTTCTTTTCGAAGGGCTTTCCTCTGTCTTCTACAGCTGTCAGCCAAAGTTTCTTTGGTGGGGTCCCCAACATAGTTGCTTTCTTGATCATTTGGCGCGCCTTGCAATGCACGACTTGAAGCCGCTTTAGGTGGCTAGCAATGAGAGGATGGAACTTCCTCCTTATTTCTTTTTCTACATTTTGTGAAATAAAAAAGATAATATTTCTTTAAAAAAGCCCTGCTTTGCCATTATAAATGGAAGTTCTCGGGTTCATTTTAAAGCACAATGGCATCCTACTTCTCCACTAACTTCGCACCTACTCTATTGCATGCACTCTTTATCTTTCAAGTCTTGGAATTTTGTCGTTCTTATGCCTTAACAAATGCAGGCTGCATTGACGCTGAAAGGGAAGCTCTTCTGAAGTTCAAGCAGAATCTCATCGATCCTTCAAGAAATCTATCATCATGGACTGGCAAGCGTTGTTGCGAGTGGGAAGGAGTTGAATGCAACCACCGAACTAGTTACGTCTCGGAGCTCAATCTAATTGATCATAGTTTGGGAGGTAAGATAAATGATGCTCTCAGCGAATTGAAGCATCTAAAGTATCTAAAACTCGCAAGAAACAATTTCAGTGGTCATTTACCCAATCAATTTGGGAATTTGAAACATCTCAGAGTCCTTTCACTTTCACATAACTCGATTTCAGGTCCTATTCCTTCTATCGTTAGTCAATTATCATCTCTGATATTTTTGGACCTCTCTTATAACAATTTGAGTGGGAGCATTCCAGAAAGTATTGGGCAGCTATCCAATCTAATGGTGATGCACTTTGGTAATAATCGATTGGATGGAGTTGTTAACGAACTTCACTTTGTAAACCTCTCCAGCTTGACCTTCTTGGTATTACGGTCGAATGACCTTGTTATGAATGTTAGCACATCTTGGGTTCCTCCATTCCAAATAGAAGTTATTGACTTATCAAGTTGCAAGGTGGGAACAGAATTCCCAAACTGGCTTCGAACTCAAAGGAATATTTCAGCATTGTACATGTCAAATGCTAGCGTCTCAGGTGAAGTTCCCCATTGGCTACCTATCGTTTTATCTAATATTGAATTGTTAGCTCTCTCGGACAATATGCTCAGAGGCAACATTTTTTGAATTATTGGAAAAAAGACACCGTAATTAAAGTTGGTGTCACTTTTTGCAAATAACCTCATAGGTGACATTCCAAATTCATTATGCATGTTATATGAACTGCTATTTATTGAAGTTCTCAAATTCCTTTCGCTTTTACATAACTCGATTTCAGGTCCTATTCCTTCTATCGTTGGTCAATTATCATCTCTGAGATCTTTGGACCTCTCTTATAACAATTTGAGTGGGAGCATTCCAAAAGTATTGGGCAGCTATCCAATCTAATGGTGATGCACTTTGGTAATAATCGATTGGATGGAGTTGTTAATGAACTTCACTTTGTAAACCTCACCAGCTTGACCTTCTTGGTATTACGGTCGAATGACCTTGTTATGAATGTTAGCGCATCTTGGGTTCCTCCATTCCAAATAAAAGTTATTGACTTATCAAGTTGCAAGGTGGGAACAGAATTCCCAAAAGCGGCTTCGAACTCAAAGGAATATTTCAGCATTGTACATGTCAAATGCTAGCGTCTCGAGTGAAGTTCCCCATTGGCTACTGTCGTTTTATCTAATATTGAATTGTTAGCTCTCTCGAGACAATATGCTCGAGAGGCAACATTTTTTGAATTATTGGAAAAAAGACACCGTAATTAAAGTTGGTGTCACTTTTTGCAAATAACCTCATAGGTGACATTCCAAATTCATTATGCATGTTATATGAACTGCTATTTATTAAAGTTCTCAAATTCCTTTCGCTTTTACATAACTTGATTTCAGGTCCTATTCCTTCTATCGTTGGTCAATTATCATCTCTGAGATCTTTGGACCTCTCTTATAACAATTTGAGTGGGAGCATTCCAGAAAGTATTGGGCAGCTATCCAATCTAATGGTGATGCACTTTGGTAATAATCGATTGGATGGAGTTGTTAATGAACTTCACTTTGTAAACCTCACCAGCTTGACCTTCTTGGTATTACGGTCGAATGACCTTGTTATGAATGTTAGCGCATCTTGGGTTCCTCCATTCCAAATAAAAGTTATTGACTTGTCAAGTTGCAAGGTGGGAACAGAATTCCCAAACTGGCTTCGAACTCAAAGGAATATTTCAGCATTGTACATATCAAATGCTAACATCTCAGGTGAAGTTCCCCATTGGCTACCTGATGTTTTATCTAATATTGAATTGTTAGATCTCTCGGGCAATATGCTCAAAGGTAACATTTTCCGAATTATTGGAAAAGAGATGCCACAATCAAGGGTGGGGTCATTTTCTGCGAATAATCTCAATGGTGGCATTCCAAGTTCAGTATGCATATTACATAATTTGCGTTTTCTTGATCTCTCTAAGAACCAATTGTCTGGGAGACTTCCTCGATGTTTGGGGACATCGCTAAATTCTTTGCAATGGATTTCATTGGGAGACAACAAGTTAAATGGTCATATTCCAAGCTCTTTATGCAATTTGGAGCATTTGAAAGTTCTAGGCCTACATAAAAATGGCTTGAATGGATTGCTTCCAAAATGTTTACTAAAGCTAGATTTGGTAATTCTCGATCTCAGTGACAATCTAATTGCTGGTAGAATACCTCTGTTCAGTTCTAGGCAATTTGGGGCAATTGATCTTAGTAGAAATTACTTTATTGGGGACATTCCTTCATGGCTATGTCAACTTCATAAAATCCAGTATCTGAGCCTAGCGCATAACAACCTTTTCTGGAGCCATTCCTCCTTGTTTTAGCAACTTCTCCCTAATGTGGGCCAATTCCACTGATTCTTCAAATTTGGAAGCCGTGAAGGAGATTCCTATTATGGTTAATATAAAAGGAATAAGCCTAGAATTCACTAGCTCTCTCCAATATTTATATTCCATTGACCTTTCAAGCAATGCGTTAGAAGGACAAATACCGGAAGGGCTAACTAGGCTTGCTCGACTTCAAAATTTGAACCTCTCCCAAAATAAGTTGATTGGAAAAATCCCTTCAGATATTGGCAACTTGAGATATTTGGAATCACTTGATCTATCCAATAACAAGCTATCGGGTGAAATCCCTCTTAGCATATCCAATTTAGACTTTTTAAGTCATATGGATTTTTCGTTCAACAATTTATCTGGTCCTATTCCATCAGGCAATCATCTAAGCACTCTAGAAGATCTATCCGTTTATCGTGGCAATGATGGACTTTGTGGACCTCCTCTTTTGAAAGTTTGTCAGGGAGATGATCGTAATGAAATTGAGAGACGATATGGTCACGATTCAAGCAAAAATGAATTTGATGAAGGTGACTCTATTGTTAATTGGTTTTACTCAGGATTGGGAACAGGCTTCGCGGTGGCATTGATGGGATTTTGCGGCATATTACATGTCAATCAATCTTGGAGGATCTCTTATTGTCAAACAGTGGATATGACTATCAAAAAATTATTGATTGGGAGGTTGATTATCATGCTTTGGTTCAAGAGAGCTTTTCAATTCCAACTACGCAAATAAGAAGTTATTTAGTAAGTTAAATACATACATACATATATATACATATATATGTATATATACACACATATCTCTCTCTTTATTCATATTTTATTTTTCTTATACTCATTTATTTTGTTGAAAGATGTTGCTAATTGCTTCTACCATTTATTCTCACATTTGTGAGTCACAAGTAGGGATGTCAATGGGTCAAGCCGAACCGAGTTTCCAAGATGTGCGACCTGACCTGAAACATTATAGAAATGCACTTGACCTTGCCTGACCTGAGACTCAAATGGTAAATAACCTGAGTGGTTGGGACAGCTTGTTCCTATCTGAGTTCCGAGTTCTCTCTGTTTTTTTTTTTTTCAACATATTTTCACAATGGCTTCTGACTCTAAGCATCACACATCTCAACAACGGCACAACTTAGTGTTATATTGCCTACGCTTGTTTCACTCTTTTTCTCAGTTTTCAAACTTCTATATTGTTGATGAGTCCACAAATTTATCAGAACGCCCAACCAAAAATTCGGAACATAGTATCTACTTGATCATGTACTGTTGCGTCATAAATATTTGATCATAGTTATTATGGCATCATCAATGGCATGTCAATTTATAACGGGCTTTCACAATGCGGTCTCCACAAAAATAAGCAACTGTTCATCATATAAATCAGCAAAGCCAATAATCTGGAAGTCTAAACCAGAAGATTTCAAAAGATGTAGCCACAGAAACATTCAAAAATTAACAACTCCATCACGATTTTATTCAAAGGAAGCAAAACAAATGCTTCAGTTTTGTTCTCCCACCACTCCAAGAATTTGACTTGCGTAGCCATGGTATCCAATCGGTAGAGTTGAAACAAATGGCTGGTGAATTCCTGTCCAGAGGTCCAACCAAACACCGCCGCTGCTGCAAAGGATAGTCCAGCACCTGCCGGGATGAGCTAACATCATTGATATTGTCCCTCATTCCAAAAAAGTGAATATTGTTGTGTCTCTTTGCTTGTAACCTTACTTGCCTAATGATGCCATTATCAAATTCAGTTTTCTGCTGTAAGGTTAGCTCCCAAATCCTGCATACCTTAACAGTGATCTCCTTCGTTCCTGCTTGGACCAAACTTGCAGCTGATTGAGCTGCTTATGCCGCAACCAAAGATAACCTACCCAATCCTGCGAAATCCACTGTTAATGGAAGAAAATAACAAGCTGCGATCAAATGAGGAAAATCAACAATTTCAACACTTACTCATCATCATCTCCAGCTTCTCAGTCTGCTCCTTCAAGGTTTCAGGGTGCTTCTTCAGAATCCAAACATCCCTCGCCTTTTCCTTTCCATCTTGTTCTGGAAAAAGATTACAGACAGCAGCAAACTAATAAATCAAGAAAGTGTCAAGTCAAAGTCAAGAAGAGTTGGGCAGGACAAACAGCTGATTGAGTTGTGAAAATGCCCAATAATGGGCATCAAATAATCAACAATTGCAGCAATGCAGTTTAAAAGTACCCTTAGATTGGGCAAAATATATTTAAAATACCAACAATCTCTAAAAGAGAGATTGAAAGAAAATCAACCCTAGAAGACCAGCAAAACATTCTGCATTCTCCTTGATAGTTCAAGACTATGCATCTAAATTGCCGCATTCATTCTACCTCTCAGAAACCCCACTCAAAGCTACCAGGCAAACCCCAAAAGCCCTGACCGAAGAAGCATTAGGCAAGTCGAGCAAATGAAGCAGCACACCTCTATACAGAGGAAATACCAGCAATGAAAATTCACAGACGAGAATTTAACATTCCGATATTGCACGCGGAAAGAATAAAAGAAGCAAAACAGAGCAATTAACAGGGAACCCATAAATAAAACCCCTCTTCTAAACACAATTGCCCGCTTCAAGCAGATAAAACAGAGAGATTCCTAACTCCAAGGAACTTCCACATAAACAAAGACCAAATCCCAAAAAGGCGGGGCTTCATTCCGGCCATTCCTTTCGTAATTTTTGGAAATTCCAGCTAAATCTGACAGCATGCCATGCCAATCACTTCAAGGCAGTGAGGAATCAAGTCCAAAAGCTAGGGCAAGCAAACCCGTCGAACACGATAACCAAATAGACAACTCGAAGAACAAAAAATCAATCGCCCGGTATGAGCAGCCATGATAACCATTCGGAAATGGAGGGAATCGAATACATGCCCACGTATTTAAGCCCTTACCCGAAAAAATCTAAGGCCCACCTCAAAATAGACTAAATTTTCTAGTTGGGTCGGGCCGGGCTTTTTTTTGACATCTCTAGTCGCAGAGGACACCTTGCATGCAAGTACATATTAACTTATCCACTTCCGAAGGCATGGACCACCGCAACTGCTATAAAACTTTTTCATTGAGGAAGATTGCTATCAAAGCTTCAAGAAGTAATAAAGAAGTTTATGCTCTTCGTTCTCCAGCATCTCTCTTTCTTTCCAATTGGTTAATAAGAAAAGAAAATATCTCGCTTTTGTCCTATAAATTTTTTGGTCAAAACTACGCATGTTTCATTAAAAAGTAGTCAAGTGAGTTACATCTGAACATAAAATATCCAAGAGGTTTGATGGGGGAGATTGGACCCAGTTATCTGATAGTCTATTGTTTCGATGGGCCTTCACCACCCAGTCTGCAGTTCTGTTCGCGTCTCTCCTACAATGGGCTATCTTCATGGGCCGGAGTGTAGCTAACAGGGCTTGGGCTTCACTGATGAAATTTCGTACTTCCCAGTTAAGCTGATCTGCGCCCGAGTTCTCCCAGCTGGTGTGATCTGCAGGTGGACTTATCAAAGTCACTAACTCCATCCGGTCAGATTTAAGTTCCTAGCTAACCTCTTCTTCTTCATTTTCTGCAGGGGTTCTTTTGACCAGACGAGTTAGGGTTTCCACTATGGCTGCTGCTTTCGCTTGGATGACTGATTTGACACGCACCGAGCAGGCGAATCCGTCCAACAACATCCCCGTATGGTCCCTACAGACTCCGGCGATGGCAACTTCTCCGATGTTACTAAGGAAGGACCTATCGACATTCCATTTGCGAAAGTCGCGGGCTGGGGGAATCCACTGAGCAGGTACGTTTCTCCTTTGCGCAGCTCCTGTGAAGCATTTTAGGGCCTCTCTACTGAAGTTCTGATATTTTGTCATAGTTGATTCGAGGAGATCCGGCGGGTTGGGCTTTTGATTTCAGAACACAAAGTTATTCCAGCTTCACCAAATCTGCCACAAGATCTGGGTAAGTAGCTCGAAGAGGACCGTTTTGTGGTGGAATTGATTGATCCATTCTTTCTGTGTGTGTAATTTGACGTCAATTAATATGGATCTGAATATTGGGATGCTCCCAAACAAATTTTGTCTAGGGACAAAGGAGAAACAAATGCTCGCTTGTTTTAGGGTGATGCTGGCACAGCGCACACTGGGCATTAGGTATGATATTTCTTCGCTGAAGGTTGCCTCGTGTAGGGAGTGCATTGTTACAAAGCTGCCATAGAAAATGCTTGATTTTTTGTTCTGTTTTGGCGAGCAATATTCGACGCCAAAGTGTATTTGGTAGCTGGTAAGAAGAGGAGGCCTCACCCTGTTAAGTCTGGTGCTCGGCTGCTTGTGTACAATGATATGCACTCTTGACTGTATATGTGCCTGTTTTGGTTGGTGTCTAAATAATTTGGTCTTGCTAGTGTGTTCTACGTAGAGGAATCGATGGAATTTCTTCTGCAGTGTGCTGGTTGAATAGTTCCCTGATTCTATGTGCCTTCCATGTCAGTTGTTCCTCTTCTACTAATTCCGACACCATTATAGGATCATCCCTGTTTGCTGGCCCTTCGAGAACTCCTTTAGGTAGCCACTTGTCCTCCCAGATTTTAACTTGTTTATCATTTCCAATGAGCCATCGGACACAAGGTATTAGTTTGTTCCTCCCAACTATTAAGCTTTGCCATCCCCAAGAAGGATTACTACCTTTTGCCGCCTGTAATAGCTGACCATGTGGGTAGTAGAGACCTTTAAACACTTGACTCCATAGTGTCTCAAGCTGTTGGAGTAATCGCCAAGCTTGCTTGCCGAGCATAGCTTCATTAAAGTTGATTAAGTCCCTAAAACCCAATCCCCCCATTTCTTTCCATTTCTTTAGTACTTCCCAACTTCGCCAGTGAACTCCTCTATGCTGGTCATTTGTCTTCCACCAGAAGTCAGCAATTTTTCTTTCAATGGCTTGACATATGGATAGTGGGATTTTAAACACAAACATGGCGTATTGCGGAATAGCCTGCACTATTGCTTTAATTAGCACTTCTTTCCCCGCCTTGGAGATGAGTTTTTCTTTCCAACCCTCTAGTTTAGCATTAACTCTAGCTAAAATCCAAGCGAACATCTCTTTCTTGGATCTACCCCAATTCGAGGGAATGCCCAAATACTTTCCTGTTTTTTCAAGTTCAGGCACTCTCAACTCATTAGCCATTCTCTGTTTTAGTGCTAGTGGACAATCTCTACTTAAGAATATGCCTGATTTATTCAGGTTTATGGCTTGTCCAGACGCAAAGCAGTATTGATTCAAAACAGCAGCCATATTCTGACATTATATTAGTTTCCCATCCATGAATAGGATCAAGTCATCTGCAAACATAAGGTGGGATAGGACGGGACACTCCCTGTTTAGTTTGATCCCGTTTATGCTACCATTCTCTACCGTGGTGTGCAGCAACTGAGATAGGATTTTTGCAACGATTATGAACAAGTAGGGAGATAGTGGGTCACCTTGTCGGATTCCTTGAGATAGTTTGAAATGCGATAGAGGTTAACCATTGACTTTGACACTATAGGCCACCATTAATACACACTACATCACCCAAGAGACCCAGACATTGCTGAAACCCATTTTTAGCATAGTAGCCTTGAGAAAATCCCATTCAACTCGATCGTAGGCCTTTTTCATGTCAAGTTTTAGGATTGCTTGGAATTTTCTTCTTCGCCTCCATGTTCTCAGCTGATGAATAACCTCTTGCAGGAGTAACCCATTGTCCTGTATTAATCTTCCTTGGACAAAAGCACTTTGTTCCATAGTAATTAGCCGGGGGAGGAATTTCTTCAATCTGTTGGCCAGCACTTTTGATATAATTTTGTATGCAAAATTACACAAGCTAATTGGCCTGAATTGGTCCAACTATTCTAGATTTTGCACTTTTGGAACCAGGGTAATTAGGGTTTTGTTCAGCTCTGGGTTTAGGCGATCAGACTCACAAAACTGTCTAACTTCTTTGTAAATGTCAGGGCTGATGTTAGGCCAATGGTGTTAGAAAAATTGTCCATTCAATCCGTCTGGTCCAGGAGCCTTTAAAGCTCCCAGTTGGAAAGTAGCAGCTTTGATTTCCTCTATGGTGACATCTCCTGTTAATACTTGGTTCATCTCCTCTGTCACTGACCATGGAATCTGGTCTAGGATTGGCTACAAATGTCACTCCCCCACTAAGGTATAGAGTTCTTTAAAAAATTCTGTGGACATTTGTTTAATTCGGCTCGGGTCGCATATCCATTCGTCATTCTGATTTCTCAGCATAGAGATTCTATTTCTCTGTCTTCTTTGCACTGTTGTGGCATGAAAGAACTTGGTGTTTCTATCCCCCCATTTCAACCATTGAATACGGGATCGCATTCCCCAATAGATTTCCTCTTGTCTTCACAATCGTTCAATTTCGCCTTTCAGCCATTGGACTCTTTCCTTGTCATAGTTTAGTGCTGGGCAATTAATCAACTGTTGCAATTCCCCTTTTAGAGATTTAATGGCATTGTGGGCATTAGAGAATTTTTTTCTTACTCCATGAGTGGAGCGTTAGGGTGAGCTTTTTAAGTTTCCTACACAGTCCTTCGGTCTCATTTGCTTGCTGTGTCCAAGTGTCAAACATGAGTTTCACGTATTCCTCATCTTCAATCCAATATGCTTCGAACTTAAAGTCCTTCTTTCGTCGTTCTAACAGAGGAAATAAGTCCATCAATAAGGGACTGTGATCTGAACCTACAGCAGGTAGTATAAATACCTTCGCCGATGGGAATTCCACCCTCCATTCCATATTACAAAGGGCCCTATCCAGCTTTTCTTTTACAAACTCAGCTCCCTCTCTATGATTGGACCAAGTAAAAGCACAACTCTTGCTTTCTATATTCATGAAGCCACATGTATCCAGAAAATCTTGAAAGGCTTTCATTCTATAATTTTCAGCTAATCTCTTTCCCACTTTCTCCCATACGTACAGCACTTCATTGAAGTCTCCTAGACACACCCAAGGGTCATGGTGAAGGTGTCTAGTAGATGTTATATCAGCCCATAAACTCAGCCTGTCCTGGAAATCAATAGGTGCATGAATAAATGACACTCTCATAGTGTGGTTCGTCTCCCCAAAAGTGCAGTACATGTGTATGCAACGCGAAGAACTTGTACTGATAGAAATGGATACCTCGTCATTCCAGAAAACTACCAAACCCCTAGCAATACCTCTTGGATTGACTATAAAGCCATGTTGAAAGTGTAATTTGCGTTGAAGTCTCTTGCACACTTCCTCATTGTTTTTTGTTTCCATTAGGAATAATATAGTGGGCCTCTCTTGAGCCACTAGGGCTCTAATAGCCTGGAATGTTAGGGGTGTGCCCAACTCCTGACAATTCCAACTTAATATCTTCATTTGTGAGTCGGTGGCTTATTAGGGCTAGCCACCAAAGCCCATTGTCTCGTTTCTTCCTCCGTGAGGATGGGGGTATCGAGTAAGGTTGTTTCATCGAGGACTGGGTTGCTCATTCCCTGTAGTTCATAGGGGGAGTACCTTTTCAATTTCTTCATAGCTGTATGTTTCAGCCCTTTGCCTTTCCTTTTAGCCATATTTCCTGTCATGGTGTTGGTGCCTTCATTGTTTTGGTGAAGTTGCTGTCCATCAGCTAGGATCACAAGGTCCGCACCTGTCTGGTTCCAGTACATATCTTCTTGGACAGCATCCTGGTCTATTACATTTTGCAAAGGATCATCACAAGTTGGTGTAAACCCCTTGTGGTTTTCGTATATAACCACCTCTCCCTGGGTAATTGTAGATTCTGGCATGTCTATGTTCTTCAGCAGTTCCTCCATTGTTGTCCCATAATATACCTCCCAGAATGGGCTATATTCATTTACTTCTGCCTTCATCCAGGGACCAAACATCATGTCTTTTTTATTTAGGAACTGATTTTCTTGGTATGGAGTTTCTTCACAATTTTGTGCATAGTGCCCTAATCGTCCACACGAGTAACAGTAGTGTGGTAATCGCTCGTACCTAAAATCCAGCCAGATCTTTTTGCCATTATTACTGAAAATAGCTCCCGGTTTTAGCGGTAACAACATGTCTATGGCAACTCTAGCTTTCCCTATCATATAAGGCATATATCCTTTGGCCTCTATTTTCATTTCTAAGACTTCCCCAACGTCTCCTGCAACTCGTTCCACCACATTTTCTGAAATTGGTGTAAAATGAGAAGTACATGTTTTGGTGTAAAATGACTTGACTATGAGCTGAAATTGGTCAAGTCTACTATTCCAAAGAGTCTAAATTGAGTCGATGATGTTTGGCCCTTCTTCATCCAGCTATTTCCCAGTGATAAGAGAATCTCATTGAAGTTGCCATTACAAGCCCATGAAAGGACTAACAAGGCTAATTCTACATAATTCATCCCACAACAAGATACGTTCCTAGAGCTTAGAAGGACCATGCACAAAGGTAGTTCTCATGACTTGGTTGCCACTCTCTGACTTGCATACAATATCAATAAGATGCTTGGAGTAGGACTCCACGTCAATGGAAATTTCCTCATTCCAGAAAACAACCAAGCCCCCCAAGATGCCACCAAATTAACCAACTATTTTTAAACTACCTCTTTTTCATTCTTGAAAGAACGGATTTTTGGTTTTTCATTTCCATAAGAAAAAGGATATCAGGCTTTTTTGAGCCACTAAGGCTCTAATAGCTTGAACTGTCAGTGGTGTGTCCAATCTCTAATAGTTCCACCACAAGAACTTCATATGTACTTCGGTGGCTTATTAGGGATAGCCACCAAAGCCCGTTTGTGTACTTCTTCCAACAGCTGAATTGGAGCCTCCAACAAATCAGTTTCATTTAACATTCCCTTGCTATTATCCTGACTATACCTCTTATGTTTCTTGTTGGTATGGAGTTTTACTACCTTCTTCTTCGACTTCTTAATTTCTACCACAGGCTGCAATGCAAGGATGGTGTATGAGGTCTCACAGGAGCCAACACCGATGAGGTTTTGGAGATCGACATGCTCTTGCAACAAACTTCCCTGCCCATCCCATATCCCCTTGCCTTTTCTTCCATGCTTTTTGTTTGGCTGTGGGTTATCCACCCTAAAACTATCCACTCCTGGTTCAAACAGGGTTGTACTCCTTCGCTTCGGCTTTCACCCAGTACCCTAGCCAATAGTCCTCCAATTTATCTTCATCGAAAGGAACCTCCTGACATAACTTTGCATAGTGCCCAATTTTCCCACAAGCATAGCAGTAATTAGGTAATCTTTCATATTTAAAATCCACCTAGATATCTTTCCCTTTGTAGTTTGAGAAAGTACCTGGTATCAAGGGCTTGGAGACGTCCAGGACTATTTTCACTCTACCACTGTTCTTCTTTGAAGTGTTTTCCTACTCCATTTTCACCTCAGTAAAACTCCAATAGTGTTAGCTATGCATGAGAGTATCTCTTTCGACCTTAACTCAAAGGGTAATCCATAGATTTGTACCCAAAGCTCACACAGATTGAAGTTGTAGCACTCTGGAGGGGTTGAGGGGACCCATCGTTTGAGGATAAGGAGGTGATTCGAGAAGCACCAAGGGCCAGAATCAACAACTCTAAATATGTCAGCTTCTTTCTGGAAAGTAATGGCAAGAATACCGAAGTCCAGGTTCTCAAAGGTCACCCTTTCAGTGCGCCAGGCCATCCTCATTGTGATTTGGAAGGCTTGGAAATTAAAATTATGGTTATTATGAATTTTTCCAACGAGAATGAGTTTACTTCAATTTTTGTTTTCCTCAGAGGCCATACCATCTCTAATCGCAGCTTTCTTCAAAAGTTATAAGTTCCCCAAGCGCCGACAGGCATTCTAGTCTTCCACATATAGATTGTCTGCCCTCAAGCAAACCAGATAAATAAATTGGACTTATAAATTGGGAGTTAGGTACAAGTTAATTTTTCAACAAAGAGACGATCAGTGGATGAAAACCAAAATGAGCAAATGCCAGGCCATTAAAAAGGAGAGAACAATATTTTTTATTAAGGGTTGACAAAATGAGCTCACCGATCTAGTGGTGCAGGTCCACCAAAATACATAACTAATTAACGGGCCTGGGCCAATTAAACAGAGAATGACCCTTTCACGCCTGCATGGTTTATTTCGCAAATTCCCTAGCTTTCTCAAACCATTACTTCGATTAACATCCTTCTCCTATCTTAGGCCAGACTCTGTATTAATTGCACTCCCTCCTGCATTTCTTTCGGGCGGGGATATTCCTAATGTTGCAATTTGTTGCGATCGAGATAGCCGTGGCCGGCATGATCCTGGCTTGCTTCGCTAGATGAGAGAGCAGGTCGGTGCAAAGGCTGTGGGAAACGGTGCGGATGAGCATGTTGACTTTGGCGCAACACCCTGGCTGGACAGTAGCCTGGGCTTCTCTGGCTGCCCCCAGGCATGGGCTGAGGCTAGTGGCGGCTGACCGGACGGGTTCCTCCCGCATGCTGCAGCTGCAGTTGCTTCCCAAACAAAGCCATTCGAAATCACCAATACCATCAAGATAGACAAGGGCACAAACATGGCAACATGAGAGTTGTGAGCCATTTTTGTATTTGGGGATTGCCGGTGACAATTACTGTACTCTAGGACTTTGCTCGTGTAAGTTGGCGTGTAGAGAGATATTCGGAGTATGTCTCAATAAATATACGAAAAACAAGCCATGAAGAAGGAGGGGAACTAAAAAAAGATTATGCATTTTGGAAAAGTACTAATTCTCCAGTTATATTTTACTAGTTCTAATTCTCAATTTGGTGGTGTGGCCAAATTGGCCCTATTGGCATATGACACGACAATCCAAGTCGGCAATGCATATGACCCACGTTTCCTGAAGTGGCTGTGCGCATGACCACCCGCATCCTTAAAACTTGGAAAAAAAGAAATAAAATCAAAATTAGGGAAAAAATATCAAAACACGAAAAAAAAAGAAAGGAAAAAAGGATGCACGGAGCCCTCGCCAAGAGCAGGCGATGGAGCGCCATCGCATTGTGTGTCGATCAGCCCTCGCGAGGGTCAATCAACTCTCTTCCCCCGTTCTTATACAAATATAGGCGTACTCTCTTACTAGTATTAATTCCATAATGTAAAAATGGAAAAAGACACCAAAAATAGCATAGTTTTTTTTTAAAATAGCATAATTTTCATACAACACTTATTTTAGTACCAAAATCTTTCGTCAAATCACTTTAGTTTGGAAAAAAAATAATCACTTTAATATCATTACCAATTTAAGATGTTGAAAATCTGACATAATAATATTTTATCATTTTTTTTCGACTAACGTGCTCGGAGGCACTTTGAGTCAACATAAATAGCCCTAAATAACATCTTTCAATGCTCCAAATTTAAACCCTAATCGAACCAATCAAGTCTCCCTTTTCTGCAGACCCTATTTCAGACCGAGACAATTTGGGGCAAATAGATCGCATTACGCAATAGAGAACAATGTCATGATCGGAGCAGACATTGACAAAAAAGAAAGCCTCCATCTCGGAACGCTTGCGAGGTGGTGGAGTATTTGGAGCCGGTGACGTTGCAAGACCTCCACAAGTTCCTGGATAACTTGTCCTTCAGCTTCGCCTTCTCACAAAGCTCGATCTGGCCTCCGCCGCTCCCACTTCCCCATTGATTCCGACTACTTCGCCACTCCAAAGAAGCTCTTCAGTTCGCTCAATAGAAAACAACAAAGAAGAAGAAGATCAATCTCTCGATGAATATTAAGAAGAAGATGAAGATGAAGAAGAAGTTGATTATGCCTCATCTTCTCTCTGTGTCTTTATGTCTTTAGACTTGCTGGCTCTCTTCTTCTCTCTCTTTCATACCCAGATTTATTCATTCAAACTCAGAAGGCCATCAATGGTGAAATTAAAATAGAAAGGTTCCTCGCCAAACTTAAATATAAATTTTCCAAGGCAGAGGTAGATGATTACCCAGCCGAAGACTTGATCAAAAGTATAAAATTTCAAAGAGTCGAAGTGGCAATTCGTATGAACGCAAAAAGCCATGACATGCAAAGAGGGAAAAGAAGAGGGACAATAGCATACCTTGACGCTCGAGCAAAGCACCAGCAATGGGAGATAGTTCGTGATCTTTTTGTTGGGCTTTTCTCTTAAATGGAATCCATAACCTCCAACAAATCAAATCAATTGCACCCATTATTCAAAACTCATCAATCCAAGCATTGTCTCCACTTCAATGGACCCAAATCTGCACACCCATCTCCGAACTCCAACTCAGTCCTTAAGGAAAACCCAAGCGGAATGCACTCGGTCGAAGTTATTCGCCAAATCCGCAACTACCTGGACCGCGAGGACAAATCTATTTTGTCATGCAGATTGACCTAGACAAGCAAACCCTTTGGTCCGTATGGAGTTTGGGTACCGCAACTTCTGTCCAAAGAGCAAGATCTTATTCACATTAACATTAAACACCTTTTAAGATGACACAAGGTTAAAAAAGGGCATTGCCAATCTCATTCTCATTCAATTCCACAGATGTGCACCACTGCAATGCTGTGATATTATAGTGCCTCCTTTCTTCATGATCACGGAAGGAAGCTTCAAGTGGCAAAGAAGCGGTGCTCATTATTCTCCCAGTTTTCTCTCTTTCTTTTTATCTGGTTATTAAAAAAAAAAAACTTTTGCTTTTCTCCCTTTCATGAAGGTCGAAGGGTTAATAAAGCCATGATGACTAGAAAATTGGCAGAACTCTTCTTCCATCGTTTCAGAACGTTGATGTTAACTTTACTAGCTTTATCAATGTAATTAGAGTAAACTCATTGATAGATGAAGATAAAAGACATAGCAAAAGGTTGTTCTTCTTCTGTCAAAACAAAGACCACTAATTAGCCAGCTATTTTCGAAACACTGTTCACCTGCTCTCTCTCTCTCGCCCGTGCCCCTATTTTCGCCAGACCTTCGAACGCCCGGCCTGGCCGGCTCCAGCCTCCGGCGGCGGCCATCTCTGGAGGAAAAATCGCTCAGCTTGGGGCTACTAGCTCACCGTAGCAATTCGACCAGGTACGCCCAAATCAAATCCAACGATTAGCTGACCTAGGTTGGAATTGGCTGTTGAGATGGACTGATTTTGCTGGATAGTAGTTGGGGTAGTCGATTAATGCTTGAGAACTCATTGGGGATGGAACAAACACCTGCTGAGGCGGAGCATAGCTTCCATCGAAGCCGTAGCAGGCCCCCGACTCACCGCCCCCTGTCTCGTGGCCGCCTCGGCAAGAGTAGGGTAAGGGCTACTTCAGAAACGGCGGAGGTTGGTAATGTGCAGGATAGGCAGATGCGGGAGGCTGCCCAAGGTGCTGGAAGTAGCAGGGGCAATTTAGCTAACCGTAGGGTTGGATCCCCTCCCCCCGATGATGCTGCTCATTTGAACCACAATGGCCATTTCGTGCCTAAGCGGAATGAAAAAGAAAATGCGGCTCCTCGCTCCTGGGCAAATGTTGCCAGGACTGCTATGAGAGGCTATGAGCTCAGGTACATTGCCTCGACCACCAGAGAAAAGGAAGTAAGGGCTGTATTTGATGAGGAAGCGCTTGGTGGTGTGGACCCTATGTGGGCTGAATGTGTTGTGGGGTACCTCATTAGCAAGAAATTGCCCTTTAGACTAGTTGAAACTGCCCTACAGAATGCATGGGGACCGAGTTTGATAGAAGTTAAAGCTGATGATAGGGGTTTCTTCTTTTTTCGTATACCCGATGTGGAGTTTAGAAGGCGTCTCCTAGACAATGGTCCTGTCACCATCGCCCGTGTGCCATTGATTTTGCAACAATGGCATTCGGTACTGGAATTGAAGAAAGACAACCACTCAAAAGTTCATGTATGGATTAGACTTAGGAACATTCCTTTCACGCTTTGGTCGTATAGGGGTATTAGTGGCATTGCAAGTGTGATTGGCAATCCTCTCTATGTTGATCAGAACACAGAACAGCTGAGAATGTTATCTTATGCCCGTGTTTGTGTGGAGTTGGATGCAACTGACATTAGAAGGGATCATGTCATTGTGGAGTTTAGTGAAGTAACTCGCAGAGTGGAAGTTGAGTACAAATGAAGGCCAATCAGCTGCACAAAATGTGGCACCTTTGGCCATCGATGCAACATAGCAGGAGACACCTCAGTACAGGTGGAAAGCAGACCCTTACAACACCCGAATGGCGCTCCAACAGCTAAAACAATAGGCCAAATCACCTCTGATGTTCCCCTATCGGCACTAGCAATAACAGCAGTGAAATCCTCTGTCTTTCAGCAACTCTAGTCGAATCCAGCTACTGTAACAGCAGCTCTAAATCCTGATCTGCACTTCACTCAACAGGCTACAGTAGGAAAAGACCCACTTCCTCAGATGACAGCAGCTCCGGTTACCCTTGGCCCGACTTCCAACTCTACTACAGCAATCCCAGCTGCTGTTTTGTACAGCAACCAAGCGATTTCCAGCTCTGTTGCAGCAACGCCAGCTGCTGTTTTGCTCAATAACCAAGCGCAAACAGTACCTCAGAAGCTTGCTCTCCAAATGGCAGATCCTGCTAAGGACAGTCCCAAGCCGAGAGGGCAAATACCTCTCTCTTTGAACCTTCCCCAAGAAGACACCACAGTAGCATCTGTGGATGAAGACCCGGGCACCTTGAGGACATCACAACATTCTGGACAGTGGCAAATTCAACTGTCCTCCCATCGAAGAGCAGCAAAGAAGGAAGGGAAACAAAATGCCAGTCATGAGCTCCATCATCACTTCCTTCCTCAAGATAAAAGGGCTCCAAAGAAGGCCATTCGGGCTGATGAGAAGGTCAAAAATCTGGTTGGCCCCACCTTCTCTTCAGCGGATGACCTAGATGACGATGAGGAAGCTTCTAGCACCAGCGCAGGTGAAGAGAATCAAGAAGGGGATGCCCATCCTGCAGCAGCCACTCCTGCCCTTACTGTTGTTCTCCCATCCATTGAGGCAGCTGATTCATGCTCCACCCTGCAGCCACTAGAACCGCTTGTCACGGGCAAGGGTAAGGCTCAAATACAGCCTAAACCCCCTTTTCCAAAACCATTGCCTAGTACACGGCGAATGGTGAAACGCAAGTAAGGTGTTGTCCTAATCTTATAGATATATATATATATATATATATATATATATATATATATATGAATATAGGCTTTTGGAATACCGGGCATAGTAGCCCAAATCGGACAACGAAGTGAGGCATTTTGTGCGCGAAAACAATATTTGCTATCTTGGACTGATGGAAACAAAGGTCCTGCCTCATCGTTTTAATTCCATCTCGGCTACTTTATGTACAGATTGGAAATGGATTAACAATTATATGTACGCTGATAGAGGTTGTATCTGGGTAGGTTGGAACCCATATCTAGTGGAGTTTACAAGTTTATTTATATCTAGCCAAATTATACATGGCTCGCTTAAACTGTTGCATACTGGATCTATTCTATACTGCACTGCTATATATGGTGAACATACATATGTTGCTAGAAGATCCCTATGGAATGATCTTATCCGGTTAAGCTCTAACCTCTCGGAAAATCCTTGGATAGTGGCGGGAGATTTCAATGCGATACGTGATTCTTCAGACAGGTTAGGGGGCTCGGATATGTGGCTCCCTTCATTTGATGAATTCAATGAATGCATTTGCCAGGCTGAGCTAGATGACCTTCGATATGTGGGGATGCGATACACATGGTCAACTTCTTTGGGTACTCAACGCAAACAACGAAAAATTGACCGAGTGTTGGTTAACAGCAAATGGAGCCTCGAACACTCATACTCAGAGGCAGTTTTTCTTCCTCCTGGAATATCGAACCACTCCCCAATGCTAGTCAGAGTCTTAGCTCCCCGTCCTCTGAGAAGGCCTTTCAAAAATTTCAATTTCTGGATTTCTCACTCGGATTTCAATACCATGGTCTCCCAGGTGTGGGAGAGTCAAACTATAGGTAATCCAATGTACAAGCTATACAGCAAACTTAAACTTCTTAAATGCAGGTTAAAGTTACTCAATAGGGAGGTGTTTTCCGACATTTCCATGCGAGCTACTACTACCAAGCAGGCTCTCCTCACTACCCAAGAGGCGCTCATGCAGGATCCACAAAACGTCTTGCTGGCTGAGAGTGAAACGGCCAAAGCTCGTGAGTTTTATGAGCTCTGATCTATGGAAGAGTCTTTTTTCAAACAGAAATCTAGAATACGTTGGCTGAAGGAAGGCGACCAAAACACAAGATTTTTCCACCAGTCGGTAAACCATCACCACTTGCGCAACCGGATCATATCAGTCCAGGATGGTGCGGGCAATATGATCACTGAACTAGAGGAAATACAAGGGGCCTTTGTCTCTTATTTTCAGTACCTTCTAACTCGGGAAGACTCGGCGATGAGGCCTTCTACCAGTGAGATAAAGGAGGTCTTGCAGCACACACTATCTGAGGTCCAGGTTAGATAAATAGCTGAGCCAATAAATGCTCAGGAAATTAAGGCAGTCTATGGTCTCATTGGCTGGCAATAAAGCCCCAGGGCCAAATGGATACAACTCTGATTTCTTCAAAAGGAATTGGGGAATGGTGGGCCCTTCCGTCATAGAGGCAGTCCTAGACTTCTTCAACACAGGTAGCCTATTATGGGAGACTAACTGCACCATTCTTACACTGGTCCCAAAAATTCCAAATGCTTCATCAGTCAATGACTTCTGGCCCATTGCATGTTGTAATACCATTTACAAATGCATTACCAAGATTCTGGCAAATCGTATCTCAGTAATGCTTCCTGACATTATAAATCCCGCTCGACGACTTTTGTTAAAGGCGGACGCACATCGACATAATATTCTTCGGCCCAAGAGCTTTTTAGCGGATTCCACTTGGACTCTCACTCATCAAAGTGCGCTATCAAAGTGGACTTCCAGAAAGCGTATGACACACTCGACTGGGACTTCCTAGAGACAACTGTTATAGCGTTTGGGTTTCCTGGCCGCTTCATACAGCTTGTTATGGCATGCGTCAGGACCCCAAAATTTTCTATTTCCATTAATGGCGAGCTCCATGGTTTTTTCAGTAGTGGCAGCGGTCTTAGACAAGGGGACCCAATCTCTCCTTATCTATTTACCTTAGCCATGGAAGTACTTTCAGGCATCTTGGAGGCCCAATCAAACCGGCCTGAATTTCGGTACTATTAGAGGTGCAAGCCGGCCTGCCTTTCACATCTCTTCTTCGTGGATGATGTGTTCATATTCAACAATGGCAAACCAGCATCGGTGTCTTGTATAAAAGAGGGGCTGAACACTTTCTCCCAATGGAGTGGATTAATTCCTAATGACAACAAGAGTGAGGTCTTTCTCTTGGGTGTTGCAGAGATAACTGGAATCCAGCTCCTTCAAATCTTGAATTTCAGAAGAGGTTCCCTTCCGGTGCACTACCTGGGTGTTCCAATCATCACATCACGTCTAAGCAAGGCGGACTGTAATGCACTAGTCTGTTTACTTACGACTCGAGTCTAGTCTTGGACTCATCGTTTCTTATCATTTGCGGGCAGACTACAACTTATCAAATCAATACTGCATGCTATTCAAGCATACTGGGCTTCCATTTTTTGGCTTCATTCATCTATTGTTGACCGAATTGAACAAATCTGTCGGCAATTCCTATGGAAGGGTCCCGGACTTGGGGTGGGTGGGGCAAAAGTATCATGGGATGATGTATGCATTCCTAAACAAGAAGGAGGTCTTGGGATCCGGAAAATCCACGACAGCAATAAAGCAGCCATGCTCAAGCACATATAGATCCTCTTCACTGACAAGGAATCACCATGGTGCAAGTGGATACACGTTAATTACCTCAAAAGGAAGCTCTTTTGGACTACTCCCTCCCCGACCTGTTGCTCATGGACATGGAGGAAGCTGCTTGCATTAAGGGAGGAAAGTATAAATTTGTTCAAGTGGAAGATTGGTGACGGTACATCTACTTCACTCTGGTTTGACCCATGGCTAGACTTGGGCCTCATAAATTCGATCTTTGATAATTGCTATACATACCAATCTCCTCTTACTAGGAATGCAAAGGTTGCAGATCTATTCTCCGTGGAAGGCCAAGTCATCCTAATGAGATTCACTTATGGCAAATCCCTATCCCTCAACTAAATCAAACGAGTGACACGTTCACTTGGTTGATGCATCCTTCTGGTACCTTTTCTACGGCATCTGCTTGGTCGGTCATACGAAGGAAAGAGGCGTCGGTCACATGGGCTTCATTTGTATGGAATAAGGCGATACTTCCTCGTCACCAATTCCTCCTTTGGCCGATATCTAGAAATTGCCTCCCAACTCAGGTTTTCTTAATGGCCTATGGTAGACTACCTCTGGTGCACTGTGCATTGTGCAATATCAGGCCAAATTCTATAAATCATCTATTTTTTTATTGTCATGTCTCCAACTCGCTTGCTAATTTTTGGGCTGCAAAATGCAATCTCACTTGGACAAATCGATCTTGGATGGAGAACCTTAGTTGGGTAAGCATAACCCTCTCAGGTAGTGGCTTCTATGTGGACATCGCCAAATTCTCCTTCAGAGCACTATGCTATGTGATTTGGAAGACTAGAAATGATATAACATTTCGGTCATCCAATCTCTCTATGACGGCCATGAAACAATATCTCACCAAGGCGGTCAAGGATAAAGCTATCTCCTTCAAATCGGTTGTTGATAACCCAAGAAATAGGATATTGCAGCGTAGCTGGGGGATAGACCCAAATATTTTTGTATAGGAATGTGAGTGAGGTTAGCCTTGTTACCCTCGGCTTCTCACATTTGTATTTTTCTTTGTTGTGAACCTGGCCCCCCCTCACTCCAGCGACATGTTGTCCCGTCGAGTGTGGGTTGGTGCCAAAATTCACCCCCTCTGTATAGCTGTATGGCTAGCTCTCAAATTTTTCTCTATAATACTTAACTTTACCAAAAAAAAAACAAAGACCACTAATTTTTCTAGACACTGCTCAATGAGGGCATAGTCTTTGTATGTAGGCGGAAATATCGAATCCACTTATGTATGCAGCATCCATATTTCGGAGATAAATTATCGCCATTAATAATACTTGTTCCTCTTGAGGGCACAGTCTTTGTATGTAGGCAAAACTTGTCGTATTGAATCGACCGATGTATGCAGCATCCATATTTCGGAAACAACTTATCGCCATCAATAATATTTGTTCCTCTTGAACCTCCTTGCCCAATCCCAAATTTTTGTAACATGGAATAAGAACAGTTTCAAGCATCTCCAATTTGAACGTCAAATCCAAACCAGAGGATATTTTAAAAAAAAGAAGAAGCCAAAATAAACCTTTTAATATTTGTTCCTCTTGAACCTCCTCGCCCAATCCCAAATTTTTGTAACATGGAATAAGAACAGTTTCAAGCATCTCCAATTTGAACGTCAAATCCAAACCAGAGGAATTTTTATAAAAAAAAAAAGCCGAAAAAAAACCTTTTAATATTTGAGGAATTTCACCTTAATTTTCACTACTGGTGTAACACCAATTGTCACTTGCGCAGCGTATATATTCTTTCTTCAATTTGGGGCAAAGTAGAAAATTTTGGACAAAATTGCCCTTGCTAAAGCGGCTGGTCTACTAAGATGTGGTCTGCTAGTGAGCTCTTATTTGAGACTAAGTTGACTACTTGAAAGTCTTACTTGAGATAAGATCCATTATCAGCTCTCTTCAAAGAAAACTGCTCCACTTCATACCTTTATTTTCCTTTTTAATTATGTAAATATTTGTTTTTTACTAACTATCAGGTTCTGATCAAAGCCCTCGTATGGCTTGTTTTACTTATATGAACATCCTCACTCGTAAGTATCGAAGTGTTACCGGCGCTTCCAGCGTACAAATCATTAATGACGAGAGAATTGGGGGAGCGGGGGGAACTGGGTCGTACTAGGCCCGCCAAGTTTCTAAAAAAAGATTAAATTAAAAATTTTTAATGACCTTAGAAGAAAATTAACGAAAAACACTCATTCAATTGAACTAAATTATAACACAAACACAACTTCAATATCATCGGTGTCGTGTTCCTTATTATGATTTGAATGATACACCGTCATCAATTATCCTCTTGTTCATGTTGGGTGCATTTATTTAGACTCAATTCTTACAAAAATCAATCTTGTTTATGATAGCCGTTTCTAAATTATTCGAAGACAAGCTAGACCTATAGTCTCTAGTTTTGAACATGGACTTGAATTGTAATGTAGAAACCAGTGGGGTTAGTAAGCTACAAACCATGCTGGAAAAAATCAGAAAATTAGTGGCACTCCTCCTCCATCACCAACTCCATCAATGTATATAGACTACTTTGAAATTTTTTCCAAAAAGTCATAAACTTATTGTACTTTTATCAACTCAATTCTAAATATTTTCACTTCTTATCAATCGAGTCTATCCAATCAATTTTGGTTGGAAATTGTTGACGTGAACACTGTCGGTGGCATGTATAATGCCCATCGTTGATATGGAATTTTTCTTTTTTTGAATTTTTTATTATTTTATTATTTCTTTCTTTTATTTTTTTTGCCTTCTTCTTCCTTTTGCTGATAGTTAGCCTCTAGGCATAAGTGGTGGTCGAGCCTGCTAGCCTCACCCTCCACAGGTGAGGTGCAATCAGGCGACCTCGCCTGAGCCAAAGGTAGCCTCACTAGGCATTGGGCAAGCGAAGGTGGCATTGGGCAAGGCTAACCTAGCTTGTTTGAGGTCAACCTTCGCAGGGTCTCGCTTGGGCCAGAGTTCCCCGCACCAAATCTGGCAAGGCTGCCTTGGCCTAGGTGAGGGTCAACCTTACCCGTCTAGGCAAGGGTTGGTCTTGCCTAGCTTGGGCATGGCCAACCCTCGTTGGGGCTCACCCTTGCCAAGCCAAGGCTTGCCCATGCCAAGTGAGGCCAACACGCCTGACCATTGCCTGTGGTTGGAGGCTAGTTACCAGCAAAAGGAAAAAGAAAGCAAAAAAGAAAAAAATTGAAAAGAATTTCAAGAAAACATTAAAATATTTATAAAAAATTGTCTACGTTAGCGCCAGTTGTCCTACATTGCATTGTCGACATCCATATCAACAATTTCCATTCAAAATTGGCTAGATAGCCTTAATTGGTAAGAAGTGAAAAGATTTTAAACTGAATTAGTAAAATGCAATTGATTTGGGACTTTTTGGACAAATTTTTCTTAGGGTAATGTGTTCCCAAGTATGTACCTAATTACTGGTATATGGAGACAAAGGCCTCGCGGAAGGCTAGGGGTGTTCTTCTTCTTACAAAGTAAAGGACCATACAATTTTTTAGACATTACTTGATGAGGATGCCATCTCCATCCATGGGGTAAAACTCGTGTCTAATTGATTGAAATGTGTAGCAGATGGAGTTAACTCATCTCCATCACCAAAATCCATTTAAACCTCTTTACCTAGTCTCAAGTTTTATAATATCGAGCAAAGAGAATTTCTAGCTTTTCCAACTTGAACCTCGGAGCCAAAATGGTGGATCTCACTAGGAAAAAGAAAAGGCGAACGTCTTTCATTATTAGAGGAATTTCGCCTTCATGGCGACTACCGATGTGACATCAGTGCTACTTGCATAGCGTATATTCTTTTGCTAGTCAGTTTGTTACATGGCCTATGGACAATCAATTATTCTTCTAATTACTATATTTGAATGGCACGTACCTAAACTTATCTCTGTAATATGTGAAGCAAATTCAGTGGGGGATATCAATAATACAATTTTGCGCCAGATCATAAACACCAATGCTTGCTATATGCAATTCACATAGTGTTCACGTTCGAAATTTGAATTTAATTAACATTGTGCATTTGCAGTTGATAATATTTGAATTTATGTTTTAAAGTTACTCATATCCGTAAATACCAGTAACTTCTTTACACGATTGAAATATTGTTCTTTTTTCACACACATGGTGTGCGCTTTTTTCTTATTAGTATAAAGACCTCCAGAGCAATTTATAAGGTCCCCTATCTGAAAAAGGTTTTCTTACACAAGCTCCGTGAAGCGTGCGATACATGTGAAAATCAAGTTCTCATCACTCAATAGGATATGCCGCCGATGACATCGGTCCTAGCATGCCTATGGGATTGCTTTACCAACCAGCATCTACATAAACATGGTACTCGTAATAGTAAAAATAACTCGTTAAAATATTATCTCGCATTGCTTGACAATGAGTATAAATACAACACAAGTGTCAAAACTTGGCATAGGGAAGTACTTAAGTGCTAAAATTTCCGATATGTATACTTAAGTACTATTTTTTTAAAAAATTGGGACATTTAAATGCCAAGTCTAGCAAAGGGTGCCGGAAATTTGACATGGCTTATTTTTATTAATATAAGTTGTCTATGTGACTCACCGGAAATCTTAATCAGCAAAGAAGAGTGAAAACGACAATGTTTTGGCACTAATGTGGTTTTTAATATAAATATTAATTTAATTTAATTAAAAAATAAATTTTAAAAAAGAAAAAAGGAAGAGAGAGGGTTCAGCGAGGACTGCACAACCCTTGTTGCTGTCACCCCACCATCACCAGGAAGGGTCGGCGACGATGGGGCGAGAGCTGACTGGACTTGCCGGGCCTTGGCCATTGGCTAGCAACCAGAGCCAACCATCAGCGACCCTAGTCGACCGCTAGTGAGGGCCTATAGGCCCTCGCCCCGATCTAGGGAGAGGGTCATTGACCCTCGCCCAATTAGGCGAAGGGCTGCCACCGGGACCAAGAGTTAACGAGGGCTCTCCATCAACAAACATCGCAGCCAATGACCCACCAGCATTACCCCCTTCCCGAACCAAACTTACTGTAGCTCGTGCCTCAATTTTCCTTGTTTTTGTCCAATTTGGGGCCGGTTTCTTGAGAATCCCGGCACGGAGACGCGTGAGGCAAGCGGACAAAGCCCGATCTATCGAGCTCGTCCGTTGTCCGATGCCACTGAGCCGAGTAGGGAGCATAGCCGACTCCCTTCTTTCCTTGCTCTATTCTATTTTGGGCCCGTTGAATTGAGCTGCCGTTGCTTGTTCGTGCGAGTTTCCGGCTTTATTTGTGTGTGCGCTACGATCTTGGAGCCTAGTGTGTCGATTGCTGCGGATTTCAGCTTGTACTCATGCTCGGTTGTTGGTGTTTCTCACCCCTCGGATGAACAATTTTTTTCTAAATCTTTTCTATATTTTGTTTTTGTTTTATTGCCCTCCATAGGTCTGTTGTTGCCAGTCATCAAGCCTTGCTAGATCTAGGCAAGGGCATCTCAGCCCTCGCTCAAAGGCTAGTGAGGGTCGTTAGGCCTTACCTGCAGCTAGAGAGGCCACATTAAAAAAATAAAGAAAATAAAATAAAATTTTAAAAATTGTCCAATTCAAAATTGGGCGGGCCGCATCCGCGACTCGGTGACCACATTAGTGATTTCCAACCAAATTGGTTGACAAAACTATATTGGTAAATTGTCAAAATGTTTAGAACAAAATTGGCCAAATCGAAATGCTAAGAATTGAATTATCATCCATACAATAAGTTTAAAACTTTTTTTGGTATCTGAATTGGGTTAAAACAAAAATAGAAAAAAAATTAATGATTTGAAAAATGTATTACTAAAAATATTATTTATATTGCTTAAAAAATGACTGAATACAAAAATATTTAAATATAAATTATCGTCATTAATGAAAAAAATTTCATTAATTAATTATTACAATCGATAGTTTTTAAAAATGTTTCATTCATTATTCATTTTCATTTAAACAAACGGCAAACGGAACCTTTTCTTTTCTTAAAATCGCAGTGGACACAGGAAAAGGAATATACGAAAACAACAGGAAAAGAAGAATGGGTATTTAAACCCATTCTCACGGCCATTAAGAAAAGTAGGAAAGGATTAATGTCCTTTTCTTTGTGAAAATCAATCCAGCCTCCCCACGATCCATCTCACTGTCAAACCATGGAAGTAAATTTGCATTTACAGTGCCTTTTTGCTCCCAACATGATGGATTATTGATTATAGTTGATGTTTTAGACCATTTTATCACGGGTCTTGCAAAGCATGACTTGAAATTTTTGAGTCGTTTCACGTGGGCAGTGATAAACGAAAAGGGGCTTTGAACAAATGAAATTAAGAGTATTGGAATGAAAATATATTGAACAGAAATTCCAATCAATTAAAATATGAATGGAATTGAAAGTACAAGGAAATTGAATGGACAAACTCCCCGTGTGTTTGTTTTATTATAACACCTCGGGCTCTTTTATGCTATTCAAGAGAAATTGCACCATGTCTGTCCACTTTGCTTCATATTCTCCTGTTTTGTTGGCAACTCGATAGAACTTCCACTGTCTTTCTGTTTGCCGCATGCTCACCATTGTTCATACCCCATATAGCATTTTTTTTTATTATTAATATCTCATATGGTATTTGCGGATTATTGATTATAGTTGATGTCTTAGACCATTTGATCACGGGTCTTGCAAGGCATGACTTGAAATTTTTGAGTCATTTCAAGTGGTCAGTGATAAAACAAAGGGGGCTTTGAACAAATGAAATTAAGAGTACTGAAATGAAAATATATTAAACAGAAATTCCAATCAATTAAAATATGCATGGAATTGAAAGTACAAGGAAATTGAATGGACAAACTCCTGGTGTGTTTGTTTTATTATAACACCTCAGCCTCTTTTATGCTATTCAAGAGAAATTGCACCATGTTTGTTCACTTTGCTTCATATTATTCTCCAGTTTTGTTGGCAACTCGATTGAACTTCCACTGTCTTTTTGTTTGCCGCATGCTCACCATTGTTCATACCCCATATAGCATTTATTATTATTATTGATATCTCATATAGTATTTGCCACCTTTTCTTTTGCATGCAATGCACCACGTGGATTCTTTATTGTTATAATATTTCTGAGCCTAAAAATGAAAGTTTCCTAATTTAAGTAGATTTTCTATGTTGAATAGATTTAGGTTTTCTATTTTTAATAGGTTTCCTAATTAAATGGTTTTCCTAGTTGGAGAAGATTTCCTAAAAAGGGATTTCCTAATTAAATGGTTTTCCTAGTTGGAGAAAGTTTCCTAAAAAGGGATTTCCTACTTTAGATTTGATTTTTTCCTATGTATATGACGTTGAGACAGAAAGTGTAAAAGCTTTTGAGAGCCACCTTTTGTAATGGATAATTTCGATAGTGGATTTTGCTTCTCCTCTCTTTGTGATTTTTTCCGTAAGAGTTTCTACGTAAATTCTGGTGTTCTTTTACTCTTCTCAATTCCTATTTTGTTATTGTTTCCATATTCGCACATAACAATCTAGTATCAAAACTTGGGGTTTTTCTCAATCTTTTGGTTATGCCTTCAAGCTCAATAATGAAATTTGATATTGATAAGTTTGATGGCAACGACAATTTCAACCTATGGCAAGTTCATATGTTGGTCATTCTTATTTAACAAGGGTATGAAGAAAACTCTATTTGGGAAAGGGAAGAAAGCAAAAAGCATGTCAAAAGAAACCTGGGAAGAATTAGATGAAAAAGCACTATCTGCTATTTAGTCGTGCCTCACTAATGAAGTTCTATATGAAGTAATTGATCAGAAGACAACAACAGGTTTATGAAATAAATTGGAGAGTATTTTTTTCAAAAAATTCCTCATAAATCAGTTGAGACTCAAGCAGCGACTTTTCACTCTTCGTATGGCTAGAGTTGAAGGTGGAGTTATGAAGATTATAAGAGGTTCACTTTTGTTGATGAAAGGGCTAAAAAGTGGCTCTTTTTTATCAACTATGAGGCATATGAGATTAGGCTATATGAGTATTAGAGGGATTGAGGAGCTAAGGAGGAAAGGTCTATTGTGTAGTCAGAAAACTAGAAAATTGATATATTAATAGGCTCAGACTTATGCTCTCCCTTTGTGATCTTCCTGGGTGAAAAGTATTGGACTTATGTTGTGCACTCCTAACAAATTAGTATCAAAGAGCTTATGATTTGTTTTGATGTTTGGTGGACAAAATTAAGCGTAATTTTTAGGCAGTAAGCATTGTGGTGTAACAATGCAAGCTTGGTGGCATAAGGCGTAATTTTCGGGAAGCGGGCATTGTGGTGTAATAATGTAGGCCCAATGGCAGAAGGCATGGGCATTGTGGTGTAACAATACAGGCTGGTGGCAGAAGGAGTAATTTCTAGGTGGGGGGCATTGTGGTCTTACAATGTAGGCCCGGTTTCATATCTTAATGTAGAAGAATATCTGAATTAATGGGGAGTTCACACGTGATAGAAAGATTGTTTGTTGCTTATGTAGAATTCAAGCCAAATGATTGTAACTTGACTCAAACATCAAGCCAAGATGGAAATTGTTAAAATATGTCTCAAGTTTAAGCATAAAAAGAAAAGTTTCCTAATTCAAGTAGGTTTCACATTTTGAATAGATTTAGTTTGAGGTCGAAAATGAAAGTTTCCTAAGTCAAATAGATTTCCTATTTTGAATAAGTTTCTCAATTGAATGGCTTTCCTAGTTGAATAAGGTTTCCTAAAAAGTGGTTTCCTACTTTAGATTTGATTCTTTCCTATATATATGAAGTTAAGATAGAAAGTGTAAAAGCTTTTGAGAGCTACCTTTCATAATCTTTGATTTTTGTAGCGGATTTTGCTTCTCCTCTCCCAATAGTTTTTCCCACAAGTGTTTTTCACTTAAATTCTGGTGTTCTTTTACTCTTCTCAGTTCCTATTTCATTATTGTTTCCACATCCACACATAACATTTATCATCTTTTGCACCTATCAAAATGGCTTTTTCTTCATCAACCAAAAAAAGAAGGAAGACTTTTCTTCTTTTATAGTTTCCACAATGCGAATGCCTCCACGTGCTTCTCTCATGACAACTTTCCCAATTATTTTGTAGGCTTATAAATTTGTGGCCTCAACCTCGACTTACTCCTCCGTATTCACTTTTCTTTCTGTTCGACCTAGCTTTGCCTTTTTTAAGTGCAACTTTGCTTTGCTCCATCTTTGATTTATTGTACTTTAATACAAAGTCGTGAGTTATATAAAAAAAATATTATATCAAATGTTACTCACATTCACACTAAACACCTCTTAAAACTATTCTTGATAAAAATGGATACTAACACTCTCATTCTAGATTATTCAATTTTAGAGATATGCTATTGAAAATTTCCTATAATATGGGTTTACATTAATTAATTGATTTTCTATTTTAAATGATTGGATTAATGGATATTCCAATATATGTTAAACCCTTTAGTGATCTTGTTGATTTGAGTTTTGGCATCTATCTAGTTGAGCAGTAAAGTGTAGGCAATTGTGTTTAATTGAAACCCATGATGAAATGGGCTTAATTAACACACTAGTGATTAGAATTTACTAAGTCTCCTCTCTAACCTATAAAATGATAAGTTATACCTATCAGTTGCTTAATTACATTGAAAGTTGTTATACAGAGATAGATCATAGAGAGAAAGATCCAACATTCCAATAGATCGTTGATTTCTAATTAGACTAATCTATTTCACTTTTAGTGAAGTAATGACTTAAATAGATACGTTTTAATTTCGTTGTGTGTATGACTTACAGTGTTTTACATTGGGAAAAGTACAGCCTAAGTGCTAAAACTACGAGAGGATTTTTAAGTGCCAAAAGTTACAAAATGTACACTTAAGTGTCACTTCTTTTGAAAATTGGATTACTTAAGTGTCAACTCCGGTGAAAGTCGCTGGAAATCCGACGTGACTTATTTTAATGATATAACTCGCTTACGTGGCTTGCCGGAAGCTGAGTTAGCAAAAACTCAGCCAAAATGACGTTATTTTTGTGTTGAAATGTATTAATTAAATAATATTAATATAACTTTCAAAATATATTATTATAAAATTGATTAATTTATTAAAAAAGAAGATAAAGGAAAGGGAGGATCAGGTGAGGGCTATGTAGCCGTCGCCACCCCATTATCCCCGGGAAGGGTCGGTGACGGTGGGGTGAGGGTCGGCCGGGCCTTAGCCAATGGCCGGCAACCCTAGCTGACCTGCGGGGAGGGCCGATAGGCCCTCACCTAGCCGGGCCAAGGGCTGCCAACTATCCAGCCCTCACCCCAGATTTGGGCAAGGACCCGCAAGCCCTTGTAGCAAGTCGGCTTGGCAAGGGTCGCCGGCCACCCAGCTAGACAACCCTAGCTAAGCAGCTGGTGGCCCTTGGCCCAGCTAGGCAAGGGTCGGCAACCCTCACTGAATTTGGGGGATGGTCGCGATCCTTCCCCCAGATCTAGGCGAGGGCTCACATGCCCTCACCACAAGTCGGCCGGGGTTATCGACCATTGGCCAAAGCCTGGCGACCCTAGTCGACCCCGTCTCACCGTCATCGGCCCTTCCCAGTGATGGTGGGGTGGTAACGGCAGTGGTGGCAATGAGAGTTGCACAACCCTCGCCCGAACCCTCCCTTTCCCCTAATTTTTTTTTTAATAAAATCAATTTTTAAAAAAAAAAAAATTTGGGTATGACTTGGACAATTTTTTTTTTTTAAATTGCCACATGGATATTTTATTTTGAAAAAAATTGCTTCATCAGCAAATAAAATCGTTGGAAAATAACACGTAGCAGTTTAGCTGGATTTTTTCGCCGTTGGCACTTAACCGATCTTTTTGCTCCGATTTTAGCATTTAAGTATATATTTCCGAACTTTTGGCACTTAAGGGCGCAAATGATAACATTTGCGTTCTTAAATCATTTTGGAACAGAAATAGATTTTTCTATTTTTATTTTTGGATGAGTTTCGAACCAAAAATGTGTTTGATAACGATAAAAAATTTCTACTCTTGAAATAGAAATTTGTTTGATAATAAAAAAAATGTTACTTTTCTAAGTGGCGGCAATAATGGAAGGAGCGGCGGCCGGCGATCGCGGCTGCAAGCGGCGTCCGGCGTTCGGCGGCCGGCGCCCGGCGACCTACGACAGGGGCGATCGGGCTACGCGGCCGACCTACGACGGGCGGCGGCGTCTAGCGTCCGGCGTCGGCAGCCGACTCCGCCCACCGCGCCGCCGTCCTCCGCCCGCCGATCGTCGGTTGTCGGGCCACCGAATGCCGATTGCTAGACGTCGAACGCCGGTCGCCGCCGCCGCCGCCGCGCCGCCGTCCGCCGGTCACCGTCCCTTGTTGTCGCGCCCGTCCGCCGCCATCATCCGCCGTCCGCCGCTCGCCGGTCACCGCTCGCCTCCGCCGTCCTTTTGCCGCCGTCCTCCACCGCCGGTCGCCGTCCTCCGCCGCCAGTCGCCGTCCGCCAGCCGCCATCCTCCGCCGGCGGTCGCCGTCCGCCGGCCGCCGTCCTCCGTCGCAGGCGACTGGCGACGGTTGGCGACCGACAGCAGTCAACGGTGGGCGAAGGGTGGTGGTGGTGGTGGTGAGCGGCGGACGAAAAAAAATTTCTTCGGGTGAGAAATAAAAAGATAGAAACAATTTCTGATTTCTGTTCCAGAAATAGAAAAGTAAAAAAATTTTGTCTCTGATTTATGTTCTAAACTTATTTCTTGAATATAAATTTGTTCCAGAAATAGAAGTGAAATTTTTTTTACCAAACGGATTTCTATTCCAGAATTAGGTGTGGAATAGAAATCTATTCTAGAAACAAAAACAGAATGGTTACCATGCGCAGCCTAAGTGTCCCCCGTGCCAAGTTTTGGTACTCTAGGGGTCCGCACGTCATTTTACATTCATATATGGATTTGATTTGTTCTTGATTAATTGGTTGTTTATATTAAGAGTTTCTACATGCAGTATCAAAGCCAGGTTATGTATGATTGCAAAACCCAAATTATTTTTTTTTCACAAATTTGAACTGAATATTGTCGTTAAAATTTCATGTGGATTTTTTGATCAATTGATTCTAAAACCTTGTGGCTTTTTTTTCTACATGTTGAGATCTTTCCAACCATATATAATTTGTATAGTTTCATTAAGTATTGAACAAGAATTTCTAATTTGAAATTCTAGGATTCGTACTTTAAGAAGGTTTTAGAATTTTCAAATTACTTTCAATTGAAGGATGGATGTTAGAAATTGTTTTTCTGGGTATTGTTATATATATGTTTTAGAACATCTTTGTTGCATTAAGTTGAGTCTTTTGGCTCAAAATTGAAAAAACCAAATTTGTGGCCATGGATGTTAGATTCAAAACATTGAACCTTGAATATGGACAATTTAGTTTGGTTTTCCTTTGATTAATTCATCTTGGATATTGATTGGGTGCAAGATTGTATTAGATACACGTAAATTCACTTTATTGATTTTGTTGAACTCATGGTCAAAAGAAGGGAAAATTCAAGTCGGACTTGTTGACCAAATTATACGATTTCCTACTCCAAGTTGTAGTCGGTCTCTCTTTGTCTCTGGCGGTGTGCATGCGCGTGTATTGTGGATAAGTTTCTTCGTTGATGGTTGTTTTTTCTTTCTCCAGAGCTAATTGTGCGAGGCATGACAGTGGGGCACTGCTCGACTGTGAGCAATTCGTCGTTGCGTTCTTGGCTTGTCAAGCATTTTTTGTAGCAATTCGTGTGGTGCGAGGGAGACTTGAGCTTCCCTCTTGCGATTTCTTTTTTACGTGGACGTGCTCTACTTCTTTGGTTTTTTGCCACTGCCTCGGCTTCTGCATTTTTATGACATTGCGATTCTTGCTTGGGGGAAGTTAGCTGTCGATTGCGTTTTAGTCGGTGGTTCGTCAATTTAAATGTCGCAACGTGACTGCCTTAAGAAGATTGTGTTGAGGGCTATTGTCTGTCTAATTTTTGAAATAGTGGAGAGAAGGTTATGCACTTTGTAGTGGTTCTCTCTCAAGAGTGAGATTTGGCTTTGAAAAAAGAATAGACGAGGCGGATTGATGCCCCTTTTGCAACCTCACTCTTGTTAGCCGTCAAACCGAAATAAGGCTGGCAAACGTGAAACCTTGAATTTACGGGTCTGTATGAAATATATTGTGGAATGAGAAGTTCTGAAGTGTGACTTCTCAATTACGAGTTTAGAGTAAATGGCGCGGCCTGCAATCGATGCAATAGCACGTCGTCAAATGTCGCATTTAAACATACAGAGCAATCGTTCATGTGCAAAACTTAGTTTGTGGTGTTAAACTATCAGAATCTAGTGTTGCGTCATTTGATAGGTCAAATATGTTATATAATGATGAACCCACAGATTTAGATCAAATCAGCAAATTCGGTCATGATTCAATATTTTAAATATTTACGTATCACGTGAACCTTTAATTTAATTGAATCACGATATACTGATCATAGCTGGTTGAAATTAAAGAGTATGCTCGCTGTGGAAAAAAAAAGTTGGAGCTTTCAGTTCAAGATTCTTTGATGGTCAAAAAGATGGAAGAAAATAGAAGCACAGCCTATTCTGTGCTTTGGATATGACTTCATTCCTGATTTTGTCTTGGGGATGAAATTATTTTATCTTGTACAATTGCGCATTATAATTTGCAGAATAACCTTCTGTGGCCAATTTCCCGTTCCAAGCTGAGAGCTCTGAGCGGCCAGCATGAAGACTTGCGCACACGAGTCCTAGAGTGTTGGGGCCCGTTTTCATTTTTTTAATATGCCTAATTTTTAATTTAATATATATTTGGTATGGTTAATTTTAATTTAGGCATATTTAAATATTTATTTGGAATTATTTATTTTTATCGACATTTAATTCCATGAAAAATAATTTTGTGCCTATTTTTCCAAAATTTTAATTTATGGAAATTTATTATAGTGCGTAAGGGATAGGATAACAGTATTCACTTTCCCTAATTTAGCATAGATTATCTATACTCTCTCACTTTAGATTAACTAGGTAATCTTAGGTGATTAATTATAGAAATAGGCACATAAAATTATGGCAAAAATTGTTGTTTGATAAATGTAGGGAAAATGTCACCAAAAACTCTAAACTATGCCCTCTATGACAAATTTACCCTGAACTTTTTTTTGTGTCATCAAAAACCTCAAACTGTGCCACTTGTGACAATTTTACTCCGAACTTTTTTTGTGCCACCAAAAACCCTAAACTATGCCACTTGTGACAATTTTACCTTGAACTATATCATTTATGACAAATTTACCCAAAATTTTTTTGGGCTGAAGAGCATTTTCATCATTTTCTATTTTTTTATTGAATGGAGGAAGTCGGTGAGGCCATCCTCGCCAGCGCCGGAGTTGGGTGAGGGCGAGGGCCGCGCAGGCCTAGGCGACTCTCATCGGCGTCGGGCAAGGGCTGCCCAAGCCAGATTTGGCTCGGGCGGCCCTCGCCAACCCGAGCTGGATCTGGCCTAGGCGAGGGCGACCTAGGCAAGGGTCGCCCTCACCGGATCTAGCGAGGGCGAGGGCAGCCCTTCACCAGATCTAGCTGCCTAGTCTTGGGCGGCCCTTGCCTGATCGTGAAGACTATACATACTCCTTGACTATTCAAGGGGTATGCTTAATCCGGCCTTGCCGGCTTCCCTCGGTCAAGAGAAAAAAAGAAAAGAAAAGAAAAAAAAAAGGACAAAAATATCCTTCAGTCAAAAAGTTTAAGGTAAATTTGTCACAAGTAGCATAGTTTAGGGTTTTTGAAGGCACAAAAAAAAGTTCAAGGTAAAATTGTCGCAGAGGGCATAATTTAGGGTTTTTGGTGACACAAAAAAAGTTCAGGGTAAAATTGTCACATATGGTATAGTTTAGGGTTTTTGGTAACATTTTCTCATAAATGTAATATGATCATGAGAGTACATGTCGTAAAAGTGTTTCATATTGCTTAATGAATTTTTGGGCATTAATTAAATGGAACATTATTTACAATTTATCAAAGCTTGTAAATTGTTGAAGTTTTTTATTGATAAAAATTTGTATATACAATCACCCACTTAAAGGAGGTTATTGTGTATATTAATTTGAAAATTGCATGAAGATAAATTCCAAATCAAAGAGTTGACTTTTTGGTCAACTCTTTGATCAAAAGTCAACACTGAGTCATATTTTGACTTTTTGCATGAACATGTTTCTTTTGGGTCCAATTTCACTTTAGAAGTGAAAATTTTGGAAATTTCAAAGATTTAACTATAAAATCAAACTATTAGTGAAAAGTCAAATAGAGTTTGACCTTTGGTCAAACATTTGATCAAAAAATTTGAAAAATACAAAAATCACAAAATCGCTTCATTGTAGCTTTAATATCAAGAATTTTGTGAAAATTGATTAAGAACCTCATTTTCCGAATTTTCCAATTTTAGGTTCGGAATCAATAAACAATAAAATTACTCTCATTCTAGTCATAATTAGGCTTAATTCCTTTTATGATATTTGATCTAGAGATAATTACCCATTCACTAGTTTAATCCATTTTGAGATCAGGTAAAGTGAAATGTGAATTAACATTTTTGCCCCTAATTAGGGGTCTAAACCCATTCTACATGATTTGCAAGCCAACACCCCCATTCCACTCATTTTCTTAATGGGAATCTAAATTCGGGGTCAATTTTTGCAAAGTCACTTGGAAACATTCTAATTTGGCCAATTTAACATTCTTGAAGTTTAGAAATTTGAGCCCACGTATTCCAATCAAGCCTACTTGAATTGGCCCATTTCTCAAGGGCAGCCTAGAAGCCAATTTACTTCATTAGCTCGTGAGCCTCTAACTTACTAAGCCCATCGTTCTCTTGGCCCAATTTCTCATGTCTTTTTTTAGCCCGCTTTTTCTTTTCCTTCGGCTCCACAATTTGAGCCCAAGAAAGAAGAGGCAAAGGCCCAGCCCTGGCCTTTCTCGGGTCTTCTTCGCTCATTAAAAAACCAGCCAAGGAAGAAGGTGCCTGCGAATGGAGCGAAGAAGTAAACATGCGTCCACAAGTGAGCAAGAGGAGATGCCTGCGTCGATGAGCGAGCGTGTGGAATGTCTGCGAGCCAAGCGGATCTAGAGCATTCTAGAAGATGCTTAAAGCCTTCTAGAAGATGCTTCGCTGCAACTTTTGGGGGATTCTCTGGATTTCCACCAATCTCTCTGCCAGAATTCTCTTCGGAAGTCAACCAATCTCCAGGGATTCCCGATCATCTTCTTCACGCATCTTCTTCATTGGTCGAGCTCCATCATCTCCAGAAGATCTCTCTCATGGATTCTCACGAATGCGCATGGATTCGTCCTTCTTTTCATGGAGTCGTCATCAAGCGATCGTTTCTTTTTTCTTCAGTATAAGGAGTTCGATGATTCCATTGAAGATGACGCGCGCCTGCAGATTTTGGAGCCGAATCATCTCGATCTAGATGATCTATCGATGTTCTTCTCGCCCGGAAGATTTTTGAAGCAGAAAAGTCCTTGCCGAGTCCTCTTCTCAGCTTTTATTCTCTCGCGAAGATGGATCTCCGCCTACTCATTCTCTCTCTGGCCGAACAAAGTTGAAGATATTGAGAAGCGGTGGATTTTGGCTTTATATGAAGAAGAAAGGAGATAATCTCTTCATCAACTCTCTCTCAAGCTTCATCGTTTGATTAGGGGAAAAACGAGGAAAGTGTCCGCAATCAAAGTCTGATCGAATCCGGATACCAGCGTCAAGTTCTTCATTGTTAGATTGTTACGATGAAATTGAAGCTGAGTTTTCACGGCTTTCTCTTTTATATTTTTTGCGTTCGGATTTTTTTCTCGACAGGTTTCATTGATTTGATTTCATTGATTTTATTGAAATAGAAGATGAGGCATTGCTTCCATATAGCGATCGTGATCTTCGAGTTCACAGTTGAGGTGTCCATTGATGAACTTGAGGATCACGAGTTCTGCTGTTTGGATTCATCTCTGCGATCACAGCAAAAAGACCGAAACTAATCGCCTCGAGTCATCGTAACACGCACCTCTGTTCAAGTGATTCAACGGCAAGTCTTCTCTTCATCGGCGAGTAGCATATTCATTTCAGTGAATCCAGAAAATACAGCAGAATCAGAAGAGATTCATAATAAATCCTCCTGCCAATCTGAGATTGAGTTGCTTCCTCAAGCTCAAATCAGCATCCTTAAAGCTTGGTATTATTTGATTTCCAGTAGCTTTGAAGATTAATACCAAGGATTAAAGCTAAGTAATACATTTCTTTCCTTTGCTCTCAGCCAAGAAAGATTCTACTCTGAATGTTTGCTGCGTGTTTCTTGTAGATCCTCCTCGTTAATGAAGTCTGATGAAATGCTGATCGAATCAAAGGTAGGTGCTCTTAGACATTTTTTTAAATTAGCCCGATGAGGCGAGGGCTTTTCACATCGGTTTTAGGATCAATTATGGAGGTCCGGGGCCAGGACTAGCCCTAGAAATGGCTAGGATTCGTGCTTAAATGATCTAAGGATAAATGCTTGATGCATGATGGGACTGAAGAGATGAGAAGTTTGTTTATTGGATGGTGTCTTATGGAAAGAGTGAATGGATAAACGTTTGTTTGGAGATAGAAGATGGATTGTGTTACTGATTTTTATTAAAGTAGGAACTTGCTAGAATTGTGGATGGAGGCAAAATGGAGTGTATTATGAATGAAAATGAAGCTGGGATAGATGTAGCTCACCAACAAGGCCTAAAGGAACAATCCACTAGCCAAAGATAAAGAACATAAGGCTCACCACTATACAAATGGATAAAGAATTGAAATTTGAAAGAAATGACTCACTTCAAGAGGAAATATCATGGATCGCATATTAGGTCTACCCTTCATACGAATTACATCTCTATTTATAACCACACTAGGACATTGTACTAAGACTCTAACAATAAATGTTAAAGCACTTTACTTTTTTACATTTCAATTTAATAATGAAGACCAGCTCTCATTATTTCAAACTTGCATTAAAGGCTCTTTGACATTGTAGCCTTTTATTAAAGACTCTAATGTTAGAAGATAAATTAAGCAAACGATACATTCTTACTCTTCAGCCTAGTAATGAAGACTAACTCTCCATTCTTTCAAACTTGCAATAAATATTCTTTGAAGACTCTCTCATGTAAGAAGACAAATTGAGCAGACTAAAGGAATTAAGGCAGAAGAAAACAAACATAGCACACCATATAAAGAGAACACATCTATTGCTTCTTCAACCTTGTATTTAAGCCACAAATCATTACCAAATGCTATCTTGTGGGCCCTGAATTCATTTGACCATGTTGAGGATGAATTTGCTATGTGCTTCCATGATTGACAAGTTGGCTTGATGGATTGATGAAGCTTGAGTTAGGTTGAGCATGTGATCATTGGAAAATTTATGTTTTGATGCCCCCGCATCATCCTCTCCGGGTTATTTGAGATTTGTCCTCAAATCTGAAAAAATCTTCATCCTCCAAGTAAGGAGAAAGGTCTCCCACATTAAAAGTCGCCGAATCTCCAAACTCTCTAGGAAGATCAATCTTATAGGCATTGTCACCGATTTGTTTGATAACTTTAAATGGGCCATTTGCTCTAGACATGAGTTTGTTCTTTCGTCGAGCCGGAAATCTTTCTTTCCTCAAATGAACCCATACAAGATCACCTGGTTGGAATTGAGCATTCTTATGATGCTCATTAACTTTCTTTTTATAAGACTCATTAACCCTTTCTATCTTGAATCGAATTTGCTCATGAAGCTTCTTCATTGATTTAGTTTTTTCTTTGCCATCAAAGTTCACTTGCGAGTCGGATCGAATTGGAGTCAAATCAATCGGTGTGAGAGGATTGATTCCATACGCAACTTCAAAAGGTGATTAACTAGTAGTATAACTCAATGATTGATTATAAGCAAACTCAGTATGCACAAGCTTCAAATCTCAATCTTTTAAAGACTTGCTCACCATACTATGAAGAAGAGTGGTAAGGGTACGATTGGTTACCTCTGTTTGGCCATCGGTTTGAAGATGACAAGTGGTGCTAAATAAAAGCTGTGTACCAAGCATCCTCCATAGTGTCTTCTAGAAATAACTCAAGAACTTGGAATTGCGGTCAGACACAATGATCTTTGGTACTCCATGAGGGTGAATAATCTTTTTGAAATATAATTTGACAGTATGAGACGCATCATCTGTCTTGTGACATGGCACAAAATGAGTTATTTTAGAAAATCAATCAACGACCACCATAATGACATCTTCTCCCTTTTGAGTTCTTGGAAGAGCCATAATAAAATCCATACTAACATCTTCTCAATGCTACAATGGAACCGGAAGTGGAGTATATAATCCCTAATGGAAATGGCTCTTTGTCCTTTGACAAATGGCTCTTTGCCCTTTGACAAATTGTTCCAAAGTCAAGCCTCTCGGAGCCAGTTCATCCATTTGAGAACGTAAGGATGAAATAGAGAATGAAATAACACTCCCAACTACTTTAACCTAGAAGCTTTGATACCAACTTGATGCGTGATGGGACTGAAGATGTGAAAAATTCATTTCTTGGATAGTGTCTTACGGAAAGAGTGAATGAATAAACATTTGTTTGGGGGTTGAAGATGGATTGTGTTATTGATTTCTATTAAAGTGGAAACTTGCTGGAATTGTGGATGGAGGCAAAATGGAGTGTATTATGAATGAAAATGAAGCTTGAACAGATGTAATTCAACACCAAGGCCTAAAGGATCAATCCACCAGCTAAGGATAAAGAACTTAAGGCACACCACAATACAAATAGATAAAGAATCGAAATTTGAAGGAAATAACTCACTTCAAGAGGAAATATCATAGATTGCATATCAAGTCTACCCTCCATACGAATTACATCTCTATTTATAACCACACTAGAACATTGTACTAAGACTCTAATAATAAATGTTAGCATGCTCTACATTTCCTACATTTCAGCCTAGTAATGAAGACTAGCTCACACTATTTCAAACTTGCATTAAAGGCTCTTTGACATTGTAGCCTTGCATTAAGAACTCCCTAACGTTAGAAGATAAATTGAGCAAACCCTATAGTCTTACTCTTCAGCTCAATAATGAAGACTAGCTCCCTATTCTTTCAAACTTGCAATAAAGATTGTTTGACATTCTACCCTTGCATTTAGACTCTTACCTGTAAGAAGACAAATTGAGGACATTAATGAAATTAAGGCATAAGAAGATAAACATAACACACCATACAAAGGGAACACATCCATTGCTTCTTTAGCCTTGCAATTAGCCACAAATCATCAGCAAATACTATCTTGTATGCCTTGAATCCAATGGACCTTGTTAAGGATGAATTTGCTATGTGCTTCCATGATTGACAAGTTGGCTTGATAGATTGATGAAGCTTGAGTTGGGTTAGGCATGTGATCATTGGAAGATTTATGTTTTAATGCCCCTGCATCAATGCTGAATGTTGATTGCTTGATTGTCATGGATTTGACGTTCTGGAAAATTCGCTCGTTCTTTGTACCTGAAATCTTTGATTGATGATACAAGCTTGTAAACATGATTGTCTAACCTCAAGGTCTTCACGTGATTCGAAGTTGACTTTGTAAGCTTTTTATTGATAAATGATATGTGTGATTTGAGCATCGTTCTCCCTATTAAATGCTTGTTGCAAAGTTTGTTGGGTTCTGGAACGGTGTTGTTATGTGTACTGTTTCATCGAACTTTCTGACTTGCACATTTTTAATGATTTTTTGTGTTATGATTTTTGAGTCAGTATCTTAACAAAATTTGATTAGGATACCTTGATCTACGGCATATAAAAATTTCAAAAAATTCGCAAATCATTCACCTAGGTCGATCACTTGAAAATTGTCCTCATTCTTCATTGGTTTGTCCTTGATCTTGAAATGAGCTTGTAAAAGTACTTTTTAGTGTTCAATTTCTTCACTAAGAGTCAAAGATGACTCAAATACCTTTTCAATGAGTCATAGAACATCCCCAATGGATCTCCTTCACTATGGTTTTGGTATCCGAGAAATTTACCACAGAATCTGTCTTTGTATTGTGCCCTGCGACCTGATCTGTTTGCTAATTTCCTATTGATTTTTGTGAGCATAATTGGACTTAGTTGTCTTCATATGAAACAATCAAGACATCCTATTATGCATGCATGAATTTTGGTGTGATTTTTTCATGACATTGGAATGGTGAAAATTGCTTCTATTCTGTGAAATTACTGCTGGGTGTATGACTGAAGTATGTCAACTAGTTGTCTTTATATGAAACGATTAGGACGTCCTAGTCAACTTCTTTCGATTGAGTTCCTCATGAGAAAAAATTTCACATAATTCCTTCTAGACACATTTAGAGAATTTCATCAGCTTCAAAATGACGCTAGATTCGTTTAAATCTATGATCGTTTGCTCCATTAAAACACTTGATAAATCTGCTGCCACTTTAACTCAATTCTGACATGTTTGTAATAGGTGATGTTGGCCTACCTATTTGCATTAACGAATTTGTATGAATTTTTGTGCATCGATCCAAGTTAAGAGTCTTAATCATGTTCATTCCTTACACTCAACCCTACGTCATGTCAAAATTTCATAATTTTCATGCATCATATAGGTGGCCTAATTAACTCCTTTTCTTGAATCATGCTCTGTGTGCACTTTGGTAAATGTCATCATTTGAATGCGTAATTGACATTGATTGAATTTGATGTCTCTTAGGAAGTCGTAGAACACATCCTATGCTTTCTACTGGCACCAATTTTGACTCATTCGTAAGTCATTAGACCTATTTTTCATTTTTTGCAATAGTTGCTCTGAAATCTGGAAAAATGAAAATTCGGATTACATGTAGAAGCATCTTATGTTTGAACTTTGCCATTTTTTTTTGTATTTTTCTGTTGTGATTCAATACTTGGACCCTTCACAAAATTTGTTTGTCATCCTTAAGACTATCATGTGATAAAATTTGAGAAATTTCAACATGGTTAACATGACCATATTGCCAAGAGATTACATCAAATTTTTTCTGCCCTGTTCTGTTTTGGTGTATTTTTCCATGTTCTTTAATTTTTATAAATTCATAAATAGCTCGTTTTAAGGAGTTGCCTCATTGAAATTATCAACATTGAGTGTTTGGCATGCCGGAATTTTCGTAGAGTCAAATGCTTAATGGGTCATGTTCAATTATTTGCTCTTTGTTAAAGTGTTATGGATTCCCCTGTTCTGTTTGGTTGTGACGTGTTCATGTTCTATGATTTTTAGAAAATGATGCATGTAGAACCAATGTCTTCATAACTTTTGACTTTTGTTTCTTGAACTTTAAGCACAAAATTTTTTCAAAAAATAAAAAGACCATTGTGTTTGACGCTTGAGATTGTGATCAATGCATGTTAGATAAGTGAAGTAAACTGGTGCCGGTACAGTAATTGATTGATTGGATGATAAATAAGGTCTTTAGACATACTTATGTGCTTATTTTCAAGTTCGATGCATGTGATTATTAATTACTTATGCAAACCCAATGCATGTCTGTGGGTAATCTTGGGATTACACATTAGACTTCAGGGAACTTAGATATTAGCAACCGTGAGTGAATATCAATGATGGCTATTTACTACAAGTCATATCTAATAATAACAAATGGGGATAACATTTTATGGCACATTATGCATGTGATTCCAAAAAGCCGACCCGAGGCTATTTTTAATCCATCAATTAGATGATTCTTATTTATTTACTTGCCACATTTTGTGTACTTTTGTTCGAATCGATGTTTATTTCTATTATAAACTGTTCATTTAGAATTAGTTAAGAATTATGGTACATGAAGAAGGTGGCTCCAAAGAAGGTGATGATCGATGTCCTTATTGATTGTTTTTTTGTACTATGCATTTGACACCTGACATTTATCTCGGGTCTTCTATTGCATTGTTTAAAAATCCGATGAGTTGCGGGTTTCTCTCCTCTCTTTGCTTTTACATGTACTTTTTTTTAGGATTGTATGTTTAAATTTACCTTTTTCCTTGGTTGTTTACTTGCCACATCGCAATTTCAATTAGAATTGTGTTTCTTTTTCCACTTTTCTAGAATTAGAATGACATGAAACTAATATCCATGCATGATCACCTTTCACTTTTAAATGACACGAAAAAAATAGAAAGACACGCATGAACACTTACGTAAAACATGATGATTGTAAAAGAAAAGAAGGAATTCTCCCGACCCTCAATTGGACTTTCTAGTCGACCCCCAAAATTGAGGCTAGTGGTGACACCTAATCATTTACTTTAGGTTGTTAACCAACTTAGATAAATAAAACAAATCTTCCCGCTATTACGCGGGGTATGGACTTGGGAGAGTCCGCACTCATGGTCGACCCTTTTTCGAGAACCACCTCGTAAGTAAATAACCTTTAATGTCATTCCTTCCAACACTGACCGTTGCCGAGAACGGGTTGCAACAGAAAAATGTTGAAAATTTTCTATAATATGGGCTTACATTAATTAATTGGTTTTCAATTTTAAATTAATCGGGTTAATGGATATTTCATTATACATTGAACCCTTTAGTAATCCTGTTGATTTGGGTTTTGGCATCTATCAATAACGAGTCTAGTTGAGCAGCAAAGTGTAGGCAATTATATTTAACTAAAGCTCGTGATGGGAGAGGCCCAATTAACATACTAGTGATTAGGGTTTGCTAGGTTCATTCTCTAACTTATAACAAGATATGTTATACCTATCAGTTACTTAATCCCATTGAAAGCTACTATACTAGGATAATTCATAGAGAGAAAGATTCAGCATTTCAATAGATCGTTGATTTCTAATTAGACTAATCTATTTCTCTTTGAATGAAGTAATCACTCAAATATGTGCATTTTAATTCCGCTGTGCGTATGACTTATGATGTTTTACATTCATATATCGATTTGGTTTGTTCTTGATTAATCAGTTGCTTATACTGAGATTTTCTACATGTGCCACGATGATAAAGAAGACCAATGCTTCTAAATGACTATCATATCATTCATGGAGAAGCTACATTTGATGTTAGGTATATAGTTGATCTAGTGACCTTCAAAGAGACTCTTAATAGTGATTAAACAGATGAATGGCTAGGAGCGATGAAGGATGAGATGATTTCTTGTTAAATAATCAAGTATGAGAATTTATTGATCTAATGGGTATAAACTGATTGGTTGCAAATAGGTATTCAAAATCAATAAAAACAATAAAGACAACATAGAGAGATTCAAGGCAAGATTGGTTGTGAAGGGGTATAAACCAATTGGTTGCAAATAGGTATTCAAAATCAATAAAGACAATAAAGACAACATAGAGAGATTCAAGGCAAGATTGGTTGCGAAGGGGTATAAACTGATTGGTTGCAAATAGGTATTCAAAATCAATAAAGACAATAAAGACAACATAGAGAGATTCAAGCCAAGATTGGTTACAAAGGGGTTCACACAGAGAGAATGCATTAACTATACTGAAACATTTTCTATAATGTCTACTAAAGACTCCTTTCGAATAATTATGTCATTGGTGGCTCAATTTGACTTGGAGTTTCATCAGATGGATGTCAAAATAGTTTTTCTAAATGGAGATCTAGATGCAGAAGTATATAGATATGCAATAGCCTAAAGGGTTTAAAAAAGCTGGAAAGGAGCATGTGATATGCAAATTTCGGAAATCTATCTATGGTCTCAAATAAGTATTATGTCAATGGTACTTGAAATTTGACAAAGTTATAATATTATCTGGCTTTTAAAAAAAAGTTTGATCATACATATACATGAAAGTAAGTGGGAGCAAATATATTTTCTTAAAACTTTATGTAGATGACATTTTGCTTGTTGGTAGATATGTTGATCTATTGAATGACATGAAAAGTTTTTTTATCTGTAAAGTTTGATATGAAATATCTTGGAGAAGCCTTTTTTGTTCTAGACATTGAGATTTATCATGATAAATCTAAGAAAGTTATGGAGTTATCTCAGAAAAGTTATATAGATATTGTTTTGAAGAGATTCAATATGCAAACCTACAAGATTGGTGAAGCTCCTGTTATAAAAGAAGATAAATTAAGCATTGAACAATGTCCTAAGAATAATGTTGAAAAGGAAACAATAAAAAATGTTCCACATGTGACTGCAATTGACAGTCTTATGTATGCACAAGTATGTATCGGATCTAATATTACTTTTGCAGTGAATATTCTTGGGAGGTATCTGTCGAATTCATGTCATGAACATTAGTTTGTAGCTAAGAAAATAATGAGATATCTACAACGAACAAAAGATTCCATATTTGTGTATAGCAAAGTAGAGGATCTAGAGGTGATTGGATATTTAAATGCTAATTTTGCTAGTTGTTCAAATGACGGAAAATCAACTTTTGGATATATTTTTATGATGGCTGGAGGTGCTATTTTTTGGAAGAGTAGAAAGCAAATCTTGGTTACGAACTCAACAATGTATACTGAATTTGTGGTGTGTTACGGTGCTTCAACTTTGGTTGTTTGGTTCAAAATTTTGATCTCAGAATTGTGAGTTGCGAACTAACTTATAAAGTTCAATGTTTTCTATCTGTACATACGCGTTTTCTGAGCAAAACCTAGAGGAACAAAAACGTGAGAGCCTAGTAGTATCTAATGTATATAGTATCAGAGCCAATGGTTGCGGCTTCCGAGTAAGTGGGCATTGTGATATTAGCAACGCAGACTTGCAATGATGAAATTGGATCAAAAGGATACCTGAATTAAGGGGGAACGGTTCTAACATTGGAGCTTACATGTGAATGAGAGATTGTTAGAATACACACGTGAGTTATATTAAAGAAATCCCACATTGGGGAATTGATATAATGTGTAGTAGTTAAATATCTCAGTTGGCCCATAACTCATTAGGTTAAACTTTTGAATAAAAGTGAGTCCAACTAGATATATTGATGGGCTTAGGCTTGAGCTTTTTCTTAGAGACTTCTCTAAATAAAGGTATCGGGGTTCTGTTGCGTGCTCCCAACATATGCATCATGGCAACTGCTATGAAATTATAGTTCCTCCTTTCTTCACAATAATGGAAGATTGCTACCAAAGCTTCAACTAATAGAGAAGCTGTGCCCTTTTTTACTATCCTACTTCTTCTTTCTTTCTTTTTATTTGGTTATAAAAATAAAAATAAATCTCTTGCTCTTCTCCCTTGCATAAACACCGGTGGCATCAATAAGTCATGACCCATGGTGAAAAGAATAAGAAATTTTGTGGATCTCCTCTTCAATCATTTTAGAACGTTAACATTGTTTTAGCTAACTCTATCGATGTATTTGGAATAATCTATTGCCAAGTACGCCTTCAGTTTATTGGTCGATGAAGACGAAGATCTACTGAAAGGCTGTGGAACGTTCTTCTTCTTTTGAAATAATGACCAAAGATATGTTCCTAGAGACTCCTCGATGAAGGCGTGATCTCTGTTCGTTGGTGGAACTCGTGTTATCGAAACAACCAACGTGTACAACATACATATTCCGGTGCCAAGTCATTACCATTGCGAACATCTATAACCCTTAGACCTCCTCACCCAGTCCCAAATTTTCGTAATATAGAACAAGGAGAGTTTTGAGTCTCTCCTCCTTACCAAAAAAAAAGAGTTTTGAGTCTCTCCAATTTGAACTTTAGATCCAAAACGATGGACATCAAACGAACAGGCGGAATAATCGTGAAGTTTATTTTCTGCCGTTCTTCTTCTTCTTTTTTAACGTGGTCAGTGATAGTCAATGGGCCTTTTATTACTTACAGATGTGTATTTTAACCAAAGTTATGAGTTTAATTTACTAATAGAAGCTTGAAGCAGATATATAAACTAAAAATAGAAAAGTTGGAATCATTTTCTTCCACAACGAACTGAATAAATCAGCCAACCCACAAGGATAGTTTTTACATTATACTATAAGGGACAGGTGTTACGGAAGTAAAATCATTAATTATGATTTCGATGGAGTTAATTTTAATGGACAACGATTATTGGGAAAAGTATATTACCGTCATATTATATAAAATGGTATATGGTTATTAGAACTAATGTTGAAGGAGCAAGGAAGCTTGAGTATTTGTTGTAGTAAAGATGATTTTATATTAGTGCACCACCGATAGGGATATTTCGGAGGGCTCCCCACTTCCAAAAGCTAATTTTCTTGTTAGAAAGAATTTCCATGTATTAACTAAGTAATCTTGTCACCATCCAGGTTAGAATATTTAGAAGTCAAAAAGTAAGTCTCCCTAATAAATTCATATGACGCTCCTGGCCATTTAATTAATCAATGATGTGCTTGATCATTGCGTTCATATTTCCAGCTTTTTTCTCGAGTAAATGAAACATATCGCACTACCATCGTGAAGTTCACGGCTCACTTTCATTGAAATTAATAAATTACGTACAACATACACTAATAATCTACTTATCAATTAAAAATTCATGATAAATATGATTTGATTCGGGTTCATGATCGAAACCTCCTTTGGATAATTTTACCCATATGAACATCCTTAGTTGGAATTGTCATAGTGTTGGCCCCATTGGGCGGTCCTAGATAGTAGATTTTGGATGAGCTTTATATGTCTAGTTGAAGACGCTTCCTACTTATGAATCATTTATGAAAAGATAAAATTGGAAGAGAGAGAAATAAATACACTAGTAAGGTTGGGTAAGTCTTTTTAAATAAATTAATTATAATTTTTTCTTGACTAAAATTATTCAAAACAAAATGAACCTATTTTTTCCAAATATAAAAACAATAAAACAAAATTAATTGACGAAAATTAATGAAAAACCCTCATTATTCATGATGGTGCTCTAATGATGATTACACAGAAACTACACTAAAAGAGAATGTCTAATAAATTTGCTATCTTCGATGCTATATCCCTCGTCATGATTCGGACGATACACTGTCATCATTGTCCTCTTGTTTGTATTAAGCACGTTCTTTTAGAGTCAATTCTTATTAAAAAAAATCAATTATGTCTTATGATAGCCATTTCTAAATTTTTCACAGACAAGTTGGATCTTTCATTTTCCCATATTCATTGGCTAGTATTGAACATGGAATTTGATGCTACCATAAACGCTTATAGGGCGAGTAAGTCAAAGTCGTGGTGGAAAGAATGGCAAATCGGTGGCTCCCCCTCCCATTATTTTAGGACGTCCACCGCATTGTCTTCGCCAACTTTATTACTTTATTTGGAGTAGCCTATTTCCAAGCATGCCTCCAACTCATTGGTAGACGAAGATAAAGACCTAGCAAAAGACCATTGGATATTCTTTTTCTTACTAAACGAAGACCATATAGGTCGCCGTTTGTGGGAATGGGACTCGTCATATCGAATTGACTAGCATACATAGCATTAATATTCTAGAGCCATCTAATTGCCATTGCCAATATATGTTCCATTTGGACCTCCTCACCCAATCCCAACCGTCAAAATATGGAACAAGGAGAGTTTCCAACCCCTCTCTTTAACCTCATATACAAAACAGTAAATGTCTAGAAAACAGAAAATTGTCATATATATATATATAGATATAGCGGAATTTCGCCTTTATAGCTACTACTAATGTGATACAAATGCTACTTGTATAGCAAATATTTTCTTAGCTATTCTCTTTGTTACATGGTCAATAGCAGTCAATTACCCTTTTAGTTAATATATTTGAATGGCTCATGCCTAGACTTATCTCTGTTATATGTGAGGCATATTTAATGTGGAATTTGAACAATTTACTTTTGCGCAAGAATTTCATGAATACTAATGCTTTCTATATGCATTTTGATAAATATTTTTATATTACCAACAAAACCTTTTGAATTGAAATTATCAAGATAATTTACATGCAAACCATATAGTCTTCACATTCCAAATTCATATATAATTAACGTTTTACGTCCAGTAATAATTTCAATTTAATTCTTTAGTTGTCTTGCTCACGTCAATGATCAAGAGTACATCTTCTTTTATTCTATTACATTAATTAACCCTTTTTTTTTACTTGCGGACTGAATCTGGCATTTGTCCAACATTTCAGACTTTAGAGTTGATAGTTATTCCAAGGATAGAATTTCTTCGGTTCTTCCCAACGGATTATCGGTCTTTTTCTATTATACTTCAAAGATAAGATCAAAGCCAGGCTCAATGAACTATATTGGTGAGATTCTTCTCTTCCCTTTCTTTTAAGCTACATAAAAGAACAGTTTCTGATTTAAAATTTCCCTAAAGTCAGAATAAGAACATCATAATTGCAAATGGAACATATTGATCATATTAAAGTACATATCGTATGCACATTACATGTTGTCGTGTTTTATTACATATCGTAAACATCATCCACTTCATTCCGGACATCACCCAGAGTCACCAAAAGTGCATATTTACATCTCATGACCCCCTTTAAAGAAACACCATAGCTAATGCAACATGTTTAGTCTTCCACGTTCTCATCCTCCGACGTACTGATTTTGATGGCCCGGTTTCTCTAAAGTTCGTCATGCATAGCTCAAAGTTCCAGTCAGCGGTAAGACGATGAAAGTTATCTCAATACAGTTGCATTTCACTATAATTGACATCATAAATGCCAGCACCGTACTTCCATTTCAGTTGCTCAACACCATGTTTAACCGCTTCTTTAGCTTCTGATTTCTTTTTCTTTTTCTTTTTCTTTTTCTTTTTTCCCATAAGCATGACACTTGCCATCATCGAGACGGTAGTCATATGGAACTTTTTGCTAATTTTCTTCGGAGTTTCTTAAAATCAACTTCAATCACTTTCACTTCATTGCTCACCTCCGGAAGCAAGAAAAATAAATCTTTAACAGCCCTAATAGTTTATAGCAAATAGCCCTTGTAGTTTATGAGTGAGATAAATTATATTCTATATAAGATGCTAAGTTTGATAGATATTAGCAACTGAGAGACGTATTTTGAGTGAGTGGGATTGATTTTAGTAGGATTAACAATATGTCGTAAGGCTCTGTTTGTTTCACATAAATTGTGGCGTTTCTGGAAAATATTTTACAGGGAGCCATTTTATAGGAAAATGACAATTTTTTCTAGTATTCGGCTGAAACTTGAAATTGAAGTGGAAAATATTTTTGGTTGTTCAGTATCTGATTTGATTTTCCTCCATATACTTCTTTTGATCATTTTTTTTGTTTTTACTTTTATTTTTTTGTTCTTTTTTATTTTTTTATTTTTTTATTTAAAATTTTAAATATTTTTTCACTTTTCTTTTCTTTTTTTCCTTTTACTTAGTCGGCTGTCAACTACCAGCAAGCAATCGCACCTTGCCATTGTCTAGCGACGCTTGGGCATCGCCAATCTGGTGAGGCTTGAGCCTCATAGCCTTTGGCGATGCTCAAGCCCCATCGATTTGCGCCTTTGGCGATGCTCAAGCCCCATCGATTTGCGAGGCGCAAGTCTCGCCACCATCTAGCAATGTTCAGGCATCACCAATCTAGGCCATGTGGCCTTTAGCGACACTTGAGTGTCGCTAGCACTTGGCGTTGCCGATGTGTTGAGGCTTGAGCTCATGGCCTCTAGCGACACTTGAGCTCACCAGTAGCCAATCGTCGGCCAAAGAAGAAGAAGAAACAAAAAAAAAATTGAAATAATATAAATTCAATTTTAAAAAAATAAAAATAAATGAAAAATATTTTTAGTCAAAGAAAGTAAGGTGAAAGAAGTGCTCTCTCAAAAGTGGAAAACATTTTCCCTTAATTTAGAAGACCTTTTTTCCATTGATGGAAAATGTTTTCCCTGACTAGTTCATTTTCAATAAAACAAACATTGGAAAATTAAGCATTTCACATAATCAGAACACATCTCATAATTTCTCATGCACAATGCAATTACGGATGTTCCGATTATTATGATCCCTCAAGCTATAGCCAACACAAGAGTTGGCGGTTTTCCAGCATGACCAGGCATCATCCCACCCCTATCGAGCACGACATCATTTGGAACCCCTGCCCGAATGATATTCCATAAGGAACATCGGTCCGACCTCAACTATGATTCGATATTCCAAACCCCCAATGGGCATATGATAAATTCGAGCACCGTCCCCAAACTTTCATTGGGTGACGGATTCTTTTATGTGATTACACGAGCACACCAAACACTTAAGCCAATTTATTTCCCACAATTTAGCCAATGCATACATGATTTGTGCTCAAAACAATAAATTACTACAAATGTTTATATAAAATGCAGGAAAATATTTGCATATGGTTACGTACATATAGTTAATCCATCAAACTTTGCATGCTTTCCTTTTAAAACATACTAGCCCATTTTAACTCATAAAACACAACATATAAACCCAACACCTTGGGAATTTCTCTTTATATGTCCATAAAAATCCCTTTAAAATTTTGTAAACAAAGTTTCATGTTGGTAGATATTTCTCATGGCAAGGTAGGTATTAAACAACATGGAACATGTAGAGAATTTCATATAAATCAAGCATAAATCACATATTAAACAGCATTTATCGCCCTATTGCGATAACCTATCAGTCTTTCCTCGATAATTTATCATCTATTTGGCGATAGCTTATCACCCCTTTTGTGATAGCCTATCACATATTTTTTTGATAGCTTATCGTTATCACCCTTTCCAATAGCTTATCACCTTTTCGGTGATAGTTTATCAACTTTTCCTGGATAACCTATCGCCATAGCTTATCATCCATCTGCGATAACCTATCGCCATAGCTTATCAGTTAATTTATCATTAATGAAACTAATCAAGCTTAACTTTAATTAAACTACTCCTAATCAAGATTAACTACAAACTAACTACCCCTAATCAAGTTTAATGTCTTAATCAAAGGACTAAGACATTAACTCACTGGTTTCCGACGACGGCAAAACGATGGCAACGAAATGGCCGATGAGCGACTTGGTTCGTAATCGGCAAGGAGGCAGCACAGCTCGTGGTGGGGGTGGCACCCAAGAGAGAGAGAAGGATAGTCCAGCGGTGGCTTGGATGGGCAAACGGCACAAGCGGCAAGCGAGCGGCGGTGATGACCATGAACGAACGGCAATGGTGGCCTAGTGGTGCGGTGGTGAGGCACGGCAACAAGGGTTCGCAAAAAGGGGTGGCAAAAGGGAGAAACAAGAGAAAAAGAAGAAGAAAGAGAGGAAAATGAGAGAAAGTTTGCAAGGGGAGGGGCAGCCGACCAAGGGGGAAGAGAGGAGGAGAGAGGGAGTAAAATGAGAGATATTTTTTGCAAAAGTCTCCTTACAATCTGCATGATTCCCTTCTCCATAAATGCATGTCATTTCCTCCTTGAAATCCTCTCTTCCATGCAAATTGTCTCCCCTTGTCATTTTTCCCATTAATGCTAGCTTCTTGAAGGGGTATTATGGTCTCTTCACAAAGTATAGTATGAAGTACTATATGCATATACAGGCCAAAATTTTACACGAGCTTGAATAAATTTGATTTGGGCTCAAATTGGTGGAGTACGGGCTTGATTGGGCTAATGGGCTTGGATGGACTTGCTTGGGCTTAGTAGGCCTCATTGGGCCCACTTGGCCGAAGCTCAATGGGCGTGAGGCCCATTGGGCCTTCAATCAGCCATCTCCTTCATGGGCTCCAATTTTCAACCCGTTAATTCCTTTTCCAAAAATTCATGCATACCGATAAACATGAGGATCAATGAGGTGACGTTCATTATGTTAGTCTTGAAGTCTTTGAAAATTCAATACCTGAAATCATATTGAAATTCATGGTTAAAATCCATCAATTGCAGCTTTAGTATGACCTAAGCTATCGGGCAGATTTTAGGAGTTTTCGCACCTGTGATTAATAATTTTCAACCCACGTTTGTACCTTTTCAATTCATGGACAACCCTCGATTGTCATGTAATCATAAGAAATCAATTGCTCACCCTAAGTACAAAGCCAAAAGGAAATCAGTTTACCGCTGTCATAGTTAGTATTACAGTCATGCGTAATTACCCATGATCCAATCTCGTACTTCTACCAAATCGATTTATTTCTGTTTGCAAATTGGCTTGTAATAGTGTGGTATCATTCTTCATTGATCCCTAGGATCGAGTGGTCTATCCCTAATTGAATTCTCTAGTCGTATGCGTACCGATCCTTAATAGCCTTTCCCAATAGATTAGTTAACTCATAAGTGATTAGTTCAGAATAACTGTAACTAATAATACATTGATAAAACAACAATTTCATATATCCCAAAATGGGTCGAAATTCAGAATGTCACAATCACATTAACATTTCCAAGTTTTTACTCAAGTAAATGAAACATATCATGCCTCCATCGTAAAGTTCACGGCTCACTTTAATTAAAAATAGAATAAAGTATGTACACATACACCTAATAATCTACTTACAAATTAAAAATTCTTGGTAAATATGATTTGATTCAGGTTAACCATCGAAACCTCATTAAATCAAACCAAATCGAAATCCAAGTATAACTTCACTTAATTAAAGGAAATTATTCATAATGGTGCTCTAATAATGATTACACAGAAATTACACTAAAAAAGAATGTCTAATAAATTTGGTATCTTTGGTGCCATGTCCCTTATTATGATTCGAATGATACAATGTCATCATTGTCCTATTGTTCGTGTTGAGAACGTTCCTCTAGAGTCAATTCGTACAAAACAAAAAATTATGTCCTATAACAGCTATTTCTAGCTTTTTCGCAGAAGTTGGATCTATTGTCTTCCCAAATTCATTGGCTAGTACTAAACATGGAAATTGACGGTACCATAAACACTTATAGGGACGATAAGTCAAAAGCCGTGGTGGAAAGAATGGGAAAATTGGTGGCTCCTCTTTTCCAATGTTTTAGAACGCGGACCCCATTCTCTTCGACAACTTTAATAATTTATTTGAAGTAGACTATTTCCAAGCAAGCCTCCGACTCATTGGTAGATGAAGATGAAGACCTAGCACAAGGTTGTGGGGTATTCTTTTTCTTACAAAACAAAGACCATATAGGTCGTCGGTCGTGGGAATGGAACTCATCACATCAAATCGACTGGCATATATCCCAGACCAACTCATTGCCATTGTCAATATATGTTCCACTTGGACCTCCTCATCCAGTCCTAGCTTTCATAACATGGAACAAGGAGAGTTTCCCACCCCTCCAACTTGAACCTCAGATACAAAACAGTGGTTGTCTAGAAAACAGAAAATTGTCTTTTTCTTTTTAATATTTGAGGAATTTCGCCTTTATAGCCACTACTAGTGTGACACCGGTGCTACTTGCATAGCATATATTTTCTTAACTATTCTCCTCGTTACGTGGTCAATGACGGTCAATTACCCTTTTAGTTGATAAATTTGAATGGCTCGTGCCTAAACTTATCTTTGTTATATGCGAGGCGAATTCGATGGGGATTTTCAACAATACACTTTTGCACAAGAATCTCATGACCACCAATGCTTTCTATGTGTATTTTAATAAGTATTTTTACATTACCGACAAAACCTTTTGAATTGAAAATATCAAAATAATACGTGCAATCTAGATAGTCTTCATATTCCAAATTCATATATAATTAACATTTTACGTCCAGTAATAATTTCAATTTAAGTCTTTAGTTGTCTTGCTTACGGCAATGATCAAGAGTACATCTTTTATTCTATTACAATAATTAACCATTTTTTTACTTGCTGTCCAACAATGCAGACTTTAAAGTTGATGGTGATTCCAAACAAGGTGGGAGGATAGAAATTCCTTCGGTTCTTCCCAACGGATTGTAGGTCTTTTTCTATTATACTTTTAAGGATAAGATCAAACCGTAACTTAATGAACTATATTGATATGATTATTCTCTTCCCTTTCTTTTTTAGTTACATAAATGAACAGTTTCTGATTTAAAATTTCCTTAAAGTCAGAATAAGAACATGATAATTGCTAATAGAACATATTGATCATATCACAGTACATATCGTATGCACATTACATGGTGTCGTGTTTTATTACATATCGTAAACATCATCCACCTCATTCCCGACATCACCCACAGTTGCCAAAAGTGCATGTTTACATCTCATGACCCCACTTCAAAACAACATCATAGCTAATGTAATATGTTTAGTCTTCCACGTTCTCATCCTCCGACGAACTGATTTTGATGACCTGTTTTCTCTGAAGTTCGTCATACATAGCTCGAAATTTTAGTCAGCAGTAAGACGACGAAAGTTGTCTCGGTACAGTTGCATTTCACTATAGTTGACATCATAAATGCCAACATTACTGCCATTTTCAGTTGCTCAACACCACTTTAGCCGCTTCTTTAGCTTCTGATTACTTTTTTTTCCCCTTAAGCTAGATAACCCTGCGGTGGATGATTGCATAATTCGTCTTTAGGACATTTGATTTGTAAAAAAGCATGATACCGCCATCTTCGAGATGTTAGTCATGTAGAGGCTGTGGTAAATTGAGTATTTTGGTAAAAAAAATTTCCAGAGTTTGTTAAAATCAACTCCAATCACTTTCACTTCAGTGCTTATCTCTAGAAGAAAGAAAAATAAATCGCTAACAGACCTAATATCATAAAAGCAACTTCGTAAACAATTTATTCACAATAAAAACATGCAAAATATGATATGGTATATATGAAGATAGTAAGAAAATAACATAATTGCAGCCTGTGGTTTTCATGGCTTCCTTTGAGCGTTCGGTGACTCCAGATCGCCTGCAAAATGGTGACAATGACTAGTCAACCGCAAAGAAGACCTTTTTGGAAGTTGTCACTTGGAGTTGTTAAAGGAAGGATCGTAGAAAAGAGCGTGAGGAAGAAGAATGGGTATTTAAACCCATTCTCACGGTCATTAAGATAAGCTAGGAAGCACCAATATACTTCAAAAGTCTCCGTGTTGTGTCCAACACTCCGACACGTTCCAACATGTTCCAACGCAGGGTCAACTCTTCCAACACACTCCAACACGCGAGTCTAGATTTCTAACACGCGATTCCAATACACGTATGATTAAATTTAAAAATTTTCAATAAATGAGGAGTCAAAATAAAAATAAAGATAATAAATGGTGAAAGACTTCGTATTATATTTGATGGTGAAATATGGATTTTTTTCAACTTATTGTTCAATGTTAAAATTTAATAATGAAATGTGGATTGTTTATTTTTTTTTCCTTTAAGTTTTATGGATTATTGGGATGGAATATAGTTGAATTTATCAAATCGAAACAATAAATAATATTATTAAATGGAGAATTAATATTTTTAGTGTAAATTTATTCTAGACTCTTTTTTTTTTATTATTTCTTTATTTGTGAATTTGAATCAAATTAATTTGATTGAAATAATCGTAAAAATAATATACAACGTATCCTAACGTGTTAGAATTCTTTATTTTTGAAAAATGATGTGTCGGCGTGTCGTCTCATGTCATATCGCATGTCAGTGTCGATGCTACTTAGAAGATAGTAGGAAATGATTAATGTCCTTTTCCTAGTGAAAATTAATCAAGCCCTCCCATGATCCATCTCGATGTTCAACCATGGAAGTAAATTTGCATTTACACTGCTTTTGTGCACCCAATGTGATGGACACAGTTATTATTGGTTGCATTTGATGTCTTGACCATTCGATCACGGGTCTTGCAAGGCATGACTTGAAATTTTGAGTGGCTAAGGTGGCCAGGGATCAAAGAAAATAACTTTAAGGATATGTTAATGTCTTTTTTTTGTTCTTTTTCTTTTTTGTGAATCAAGGTTAAAGTTCGGATAACTAAAATAATGAAATTTATGTCTTCGTTAAGGAATTTATATTTTTCTGCCCTTATATAAACGGAAGTTCTTAGATTGATTTTTAACAACAATGGCGTCCTACTTCTATATTAGCTTCGTGCCCCTGTTTTTGTGTGCACTCGGTCATTCCAAGGTCTTAACAAATGTAAGTTGCATTGATGCTGAAAGGGAAGCTCTTGTCAAGTTCAAGCAAGATCTCACCGATCCTTCCAAACGTCTATGGTCATGGACTAGCAAGGATTGTTGCAAGTGGCAAGGAGTCACATGCAATGAGAAGACTGGTCATGTCTCAAAGCTCGATCTCCGTAATCCTTGTGATGGCTTAGAGAAGTGCAATCTGGGAGGTAAGATACATGTTGCTCCAAACAAATTAAAGCATTTGAAGTATCTAGACCTCAGCTTCAACAATTTTTCAACTCAAAAAATTCCAGAATCCTTAGCTTGTCTTAAAAAATTGGAGTATCTCAACCTCTCAAATGGAGGTTTCTATGGAGATATTCCTCATTAGCTAAGTAACCTTTCCAAGTTACAGTACTTGGATCTTAGTAGCGGGAGGTTGGTGCACTCTTTAAAAATAGAGAATCCCCGATGGTTATCCACATTTTCTAAGTTGAAGTACTTGGATCTCTCTAGTGCATACGGTCTAGTTACTAAAGAATGGTTAAGTCCTATCAACATGCTTCCTTCCTTGGAGTTTTTAATATTGAGTGGTTGTGGTTTGGAAGATGTTCCAGCCTCCTTGCATGTCAATTTCACTTCTCTTAGATTCCTTGATCTAAGTTACAACTCCTTGAATTCATCTATTCCTCCTTGGTTTCAAAACTTCAGCAAACTCGAGCATCTTGATTTAAGCAATAATGATCTCCAAGGTATATTCCCAGCTGTCATCCTTGAAAAGAGTCCATGGCTTAAATTCTTTGATGTCTCTGAAAATAAGTTGGAAGGCAAACTTTTGAAAAATTTGAGCATTTTCTGCAATCTACAAGTACTGAACTTGTGTTATAACAAATTTAGTGGGAGGATTTCTGAAGTCAAAGGCGATGCTTTGATTTGTGGACAAAGTAACTTGAAGATTATTGGTGTTTCCAACAACAATTTTAGTGGTCACTTGCCCAATCAATTTGGGAATTTTAAAGATCTCGAATTCCTGGATCTTTCATGGAACTCACTTTCAGGTCCTATTCCCACTAGTGTAGGCCGGCTATTGTCTTTGAGAATGTTGCAGCTCTCTTCTAACAAATTGAGCAGAAATATTCCAGAAAGTATTGGGCAACTATCCAATCTAGAGGTGATGGACATTGGTGATAATCAATTGGATGGAGTTGTCAACGAGCTTCACTTTGCAAGTCTCACTAGCTTGACCTTGTTGTACTTTTGGTGGAATGAGCTTGTTATAAATGTTAGTGCATCTTGGGTTCCTCCTTTCCAAATTCAAGTAATTTTTATGTCAAGTTGCAAAGTGGGACCAAAATTTCCAAACTGGCTTCGAACACAAAGGGAAATATGGGCATTAGACTTGTCAAATGCTAGCATCTCAGATGAAGTTCCCTCTTGGCTATCTGACGTTTTATCTGATATTGAAGTGTTGGATCTCTCTGGCAATATGCTCAGGGGAAACATTTCCCAAATTATAGGAAAAAGGATGCCATTATTAACACAAGTGTCACTTTCTGGAAGTAACCTTACTGGTAGCATTCCAAATTCATTATGCATGTCAGATTCTTTGTCTTTTCTTGATCTCTCTAAGAATCAATTGTCTGGGAAACTTCCACAGTGTTGGAGGAAGTCACAAGCATATTTACATTGGATTTTATTGGGAGACAACAAGTTAAAAGGTCAGATTCCAAACTCTTTATGCTATCTAAAGGAATTAGGAGTTCTAAGCCTCCATGAAAATGGCTTGAATGGAGTGATTCCAAAATGTTTATTGAAGCTACGTTTGGAAATCCTTGATCTTAGTGACAATCAATTCACCGGTAGGATACCTTTGTTTGGACGATACTCTCAATCATTTAGGATAATCGATCTCGAGAAAAATTACTTCACCCAAGATATTCCTTTGCAGCTATGTCATCTTGCTAATCTTCAGTACTTAAGTCTAGCACATAACAACCTTTCCGGAGGCATTCCTCGTTGTTTCAACAACTTCTCACAAATGTGGGCCAATTCCACTTTTGACCCATATGGGGGATTCATGTCAGGGGTTTCTATTATTGTTATTATAAAAGGAAGAAGCCTAGAATTCACCAAGACATTGCTGTATTTATTTTCCATTGACCTTTCATGCAATGCATTAGATGGACAAATACCGGAAGGGTTCACTAGGCTTGCTCGACTTCAGAATTTGAACCTCTCCCAAAATAAGTTGATCGGAAAAATCCCTCCAAATATTGGCAACTTAAGATGTTTGGAATCACTTGATCTATCCAATAACATGCTATCGGGTGAAATCCCTCCTAGCATATCCAATTTAGACTTTCTAAGTCGTTTGGATCTTTCCTTCAATAATTTATCAGGTCATGTTCCACCAGGCAATCATCTAAGAACTCTGGACGATCAATTTGTTTATCGTGGCAATGATGGACTTTGCGGAGCTCCTCTTTTGAAAGTTTGTCTGGGAGATGAGCAAAATAATATCGATAGACCATATGGTCACAATTCAAGTGAAGATAAATCTAATGAAAGTGATTCTGTTGTTAATTGGTTTTACTCAGGATTGGGATTGGGTTTTGCGGTGGCATTGATGGGATTCTGTGGTACATTACATGTCAATCAATCTTGGAGGACATCCTTTTTTAATATGGTAGATAGGATTGTCGAAAAATTGCTAACTGAGAGGATGATTATCATGGTCTGGTTCAAGAGAGCTTTTCCATTTCAGCTCGATAAAGAAGAGGTTATTTAGTAAGTAAATTCAATCTCTCTCTCTATCATATGATTCATGGCTTCTAATTTTCATACTCAAATATTTGGTTGATAGATTTTGCTAATTGTTTCTGGCATTTGTCCTCACATTTATGATGCAGGAGGCACCATGCATGAAAGTAAAAATCGAATATCTATTTACGAACATGCGCCACTGCAACTACTACGGGGCTTATACTTACTTTCTTCATGATGGAAGATTGCTGTTGAAGTTTTAAGTTATAAAGAAGTTGTGATCATTATTCTCCAACATTTCTCTCTTTATTTTCATTTGGTGATAAAACAAATAAGTCTTGCTTTTGTCCTATAAAATAATATGTATATGTTGGACTATATGGAACTGGACAAGTCTATTATTCCATAAATAAAAATTCAAACACTGTTTCGTGCTGGAAATATGTGAAAAGCGTTGATAACAATCAAAAAATATCAACAACAAAATTTTAATTAATAACTTTATTGACATCTAAATTTTCTGTCGAAATATTGAGCATATATTTTGTAAAAGAAAAAGGAGAAAAAGAGAGTCAAAAAAATTATAAAACAAGAAAGAGAAAAAGAATTAAAAAATCAGAAAATTCAAAAAATTCAAAAAAGAAGAAAAAGAAGAAAATATAAACCATCAACAAGGTATTCGCTGGTGTGTCAGATGATATAGAGGATCGAAGTGAGCGTACATCAGTATATCCCTAAACCATTTTCCTAGGTCAAAAACATTTGCACTTGCATTTCGCATACTTGCCGACAAAATCCGGGTATCTTTTGTCTTGGAAAAGAGGGATTTCTTTCACAGATGAGGCAGCCGTTGACACCTGATTTTTTGCCCGACAAAGTGAATTTGCATTTGGGCCTATTCACGAGATACCCAGCTAATTAGCTCAGCCAGTCCATACAACTCGGGCCCAAATAGTTTGACCTTTAAATTTCTTTAAATGGACTCAGCCGTTTGGTCCAAAAGAGAAGCTCAATTGAGTCCACAGCCATTTGAACTCTTGACTTGGAATTTCAACACAAAAAAAAAGGGGCCCTTCCAAGAGAAAAACAGAAAAAGACCATTTATCACACACGACAACCTATTTATCCCTGCTCGTTCTGTCTCGCTCTCGGCTCCTGGGGAGACGAACGCCGACATCGACGCACGCCGAGATTGAGCGAGGCCATTCGAGAAAAGGGGATCTCCCTACCCATAACGGCTCGACGAATAAGAGGAAGAGAGAGGTGTATGCATTGGACATAGGGACGATTTGTTCGTTTAGAGGGCAGGAGGTGATGAAAAAGAAAGGGGACTTTGAGGTTCATTTCTTCTATGCACGTCATAAAGAATACCTAAAAATCTCCTTAGTTGGCGGGAGGCCTCTAGATCCATCATTCTCAGTTGCCACCATAAACGCCGTTTAGCGCTCTTCTTCAGGCAATGACTGCAAACAGAGCGCAACTTCGACACACTGAGCGAAAGCAAGAATCTTTTCGAGATGGTTTCTTTGGGCTTTCTTTTCTCCTGTTGATGATTCCACACTGGTGATAACCATTGCAAGAGCTTCCATTTGTGACTTCATCACCATGACAAAGCAGCTCTGTTAGACTCTGTTTCTTAGTCGGAGATGTCTGGATTGCTCGGATCTTCAAACGAAACTTCTTCGCTGTTATTGACTGATAGCAATGACATTTCCGTGATCTTGTTTCTCACATTCTACTGCCGATCGTGACCGCGGTCTCCTTTATGTCAAGTTACGAACCTTCCTTCCCAATCGTGTAATTAGTTTGAACAAAATTGGTTAGATGAGTTTTCTATTCGAGGTGGGCTTGTTTATCAAAACAAGCCCAAACCCAAACCCGTGAGACCATGTCAACCCATTACCAGGCCTGGCCCAAGGGCCCAGCCCGAGTCTCCACTTTCAAAATTAAAAAATATAATTAATTAATTAAAAATATCATAAACTAAATAAAATTTTAAAATTTTAAAAAAATAAAAATAGAAAAATTTGAAAATGGCTAGAAACAGAGATCTCTTGATTAGGTTGTTAAGTTTTAGCACTAGATTTAGCTTAGTTTCTTTTAGTTATAGTATAGGGATTTTAGTGAGCACCTTCGATATGTTTTAGACTTAGTAGATTAGTCTTTTAGAAGAGAAATTGGACCAAATTAAACCTAGCTTGTATCCTGGAACTTAATAATAAGGCCATATTATACTTTTACCCCACTCGTATTGAGTTACCTTATCTTTTACTCGCTCTCTTATTACTACTCTTCTTAAATTAGTTGTGATTCACTTGCAGTTTGGGAAAAGGTCCCAAAAAGATAAAAGTCAAGTGAATATGTTTTAGTGAAGACATCAGCAATCTTGTCAACCGATGAAGTAGAGACAAGATGAACAATGCCATGAAGTACATGATATTGACTAACATGACAATTTATTTCAAAGTGCTTATAGAAAAACATCATTACGTGTTATTTAAATCACACTACATTTGTTGTAGTAAATAACTATTTCATTATTATAATAGACTCTCATGTCTAGTTTTACCAATGTGCTCATGTGAGTTTCCACGGCTTTAGAGTTCTTGGTCTTGTACTTCCTGAGAAGCTTTTTGACACGCTTGGATTGATGAATAAGAATCCCTTCTTTGTCTGTTTGATTTGTAAATCAAGAAAGTAATTGAGTTCTCCTATTATGTTCATTTCAAATTCATCTTACATAAATTTTAGCAAATTCTTTACACGTGAACTCTTTAGTAGAACAAAAAATTATGTCTCTCCATATATTTGTACAACCAACACTTGTCTTTGCATTTGACAAAGAGAGAAGTATCGACCTTCCTTTAATTAAAAAATTTTGAATGAGAAGAGATTAGACTATCATACCTAGCCCATGATGTCCGTTTCAAACCATGAAGTGCCTTTTCAAACTTGAAAACATATTGGTGTTGTTGTTGTCTCTTTATTGTGATAGTGCAAGGGACCTTGAAACTTGGCACCCACCCCCTTTTAGCAAAGCCATAGCTACTAGAGAGGGAAATTCCAGCATGTGCTCATCACTGATGATAGTGTGAGTTTCGATAATTAGCCACCAATTGTGCTTTGAAGTCATGATAGATCTATTCTTGTGGAATGAACAAGTCTTTGCAAGTTATACCAAGTTGTTTCATTTTTGAATTTGCACTAGACAGTAACTTTTTGGGATTAGTTTTATCTTGAAGTTATGTTTCTCTCTTTTATGTGAAATAAAAGTTTTCCTTCTAACCAAAAAAAAAAAGCTTGAAAACATGATTAGGAAATTTTGGATTCTCAAACTCGGGAGTTTGACATAAACCTCTCCTTGAATATAACCATTCAAAAATACACTTTTAGCATCTATTTGGTAAAGTTTAAAATTTTTAAAACATTCAAAACCAAGCAACAAGTGAATAGCTTTAATTCTCGCATCAAAATCAATTCCATCCTCTTGAGAGAATCCCTTATTAACTGGCACAGCCTTGTTTCTAATCACATCGCCATAATCGTTCAGTTTATTCTTATTGACCCATTTAGATCTAACCAGACGATTCGTAGGTCTAGGAACCAATTTAATACCTTCTGCCTCACAAATCGAAGCAGCCCTTCTTGCATAGCCATAATCGACTCATCACCATCATCTAGAGCTTCACTAACAGTTTTAGGTTCTTCTTCTGACATAAAAACAACTTACTGACAAACATTGAAAGAGTCTTTAGTAGTTACCCCATTTGATGGATCTTTTGGATGATATTTCGCTTACCTCCAATCTTTAGGCAAATCTCTTGATGTAGATGGGGAATTCTTAAAGCCATGCTCCAAAAGATTTATATCATCATCAATGCTTTTGTTAAATAGAAATAGATTCATCGAATATAACATTAATGTATTCCTCATTAACAGAAGTTCTTTATTGTGTTGCACTACATATCTTCGTCACTCGGCATCAAACTTACAAAGTTTTTTTCCCTATTGTTAAGAATAAAGCAGGTACGAGTAAAACCATAAAAATAACCAACATTAAATTTCTTTTCTTTGAAAAGTTCACAAGGGTTCTCTCAAAAATAGGTCTAGCTAAAACACGATCCAAAATATAATAAGCGGTGTTTACAGCTTTGGGTCAAAACAATTTGGCAAAAAATTTCACAAAGTACTGTTCTAGAACTTTCCTAAATAGCGTAATTTTTCCTTTCAGCAGCTCCATTTTGTTGAGGAGTTTTAGTAGCTGAAAAATTGTGACCAAGACCATGTTCTTTGCAGATATCCTACAAAAGTTGGTTTTCAAATTGACTGCCTTGGTCACTTCGAATAGAAATAAATGAGATTATATCTCTTTTGAAACCTTGTTGATATAGGGCACATTCATGAAAAGCTTCACTTCTATCAGCAAGAAAGAAAACTAATGTGTATATAGAGGAATCGTCTATAATAAAAGACAATAATTTTTTTACCATCTAGATTTAAGGATTTTGATGGACCAAACAAGTCCATATGAAGCAAATCCAAAGATCTAGAAGTGCTAACATGCTTATTTGATAACAAGGAGCAGAAAGCAAAACATCCCTTTTGTTTTTCTCTTTTCTTCCACAAATCCGTTTATTGATAATCTCCCTTCATGCACGAGTCTTTATTTTTGCTACTACTCAATGTGCAAGCTTGTTTCCATGCACGAAATGTACTCTACAAGCAAAGAAACTGATGGTAAATCACTATCATTTAGCTTGTGGCTAGGGAAGGTTGCAAATGAAGGATGAAGGCATAACTACATCGAATAGTAAGTCGAGACTTAGACGAGTAGCTTGTGGTATGACGAGGGAAAGAAGTGCCAAGAGATTCAAACATCGATTGACGACTTCATATTGTTTTTCAAAATGATCATGCACCAAATTAATAGATGTCTTTTTTTTTTAATGTATAAATGTCATATATTCAATATGCCGGAAGAAGTACACCCAAGTGTCAAAACTTGATACAAATGGATACATAAGTATCAAAACTTTCAAAAGATATACCTAAGTGTCACTTTTTTTTGAAAATAAGACATTTAAATGTCAACTCTGGCAAGACTTATTGGTAATCTGATGTGGCATTATTTTATCTATAAAATTGAATTCGACATGATTTGTTGTTGACACTTAAGTGTTCATTTCTTCTCCAATTTTGATACTTTAAATATACTTTTTGGAAATTTTAACATCTATATGTCCATCCGTGCCAAATTTTGACACTTGGGATATTCACATCTCTCAGTATGCAATATTCCTATTTACTTGTTTGAAAAGTTGTGCACTTTGAAAGACGTTCTTTACCGGCTTAGGGAGAGAGCCAAAGTTTAGTGATTAATTTATTCATTTTTATCCATATAACTAGTGAGTTCAATAACCGAAGTGGTTCTTCAGCCAAAATAGTTATAATAATAATAACTAAGTAGGTCCAATGATTAACAAATTTACTTTTTATCCATATAACTAGTGATGGCATTAACCCAACTGGGTCCGCACACATAATCGTTAATCGCCCCCATTCCCAAAATGACCCCACGTTTCTCATGTAACCACCCTAGTCGATTTGTGGGTTATTATTCTTAAATCTCGATCCCACGGACTATATCGAGAAACTTAATCAAACCATCTCCCTCGTACTTTAATAATATCCCCGATCTCTTACTGCATCGTCGCATTTCGCTTTCCAAAGTCATATGAAACCATCTCCTCCTCCTCGTCCTTCTAACTTATACCCATATGACACATTATTCTAAAAAAAAATTTTGTAACATCAAAAATTCAAAACTTATACCAATCTCACACATTTATCTCAAATTAGTTCTTTGTAAAATAAAAAACCTCAAACTTATATTTATGTGACACATTTACCCCAAATTTTGAGGCAAATGTGTCAAACGAATACAAATTTATCAAAAAAAAAAATTGAGATAAATATGTCAAACTAGTATAAGTTTGGGGTAGATGTGTCATAACAAAACTTGAGGCACATATATCACAGTAAGCATAGTCTAAGATTTCTGGTGACTTTTTCCCTTTTAGGAAATCACATTTAGACCACATGTTATGATTCTTCTTTGGCCAGCATCAATACGACAACAGCTTCCGTATTCTTCAAATTTGTCAAGGTCCGCATAATGTTATATTCAATAGAGCATCTCATTCCTCACAAATTGTCATCTATTTTACTGCAATGGCATTGAGTTCAATTTGGGAAATCACATATAGACCCTATGTTTTTCTTCTTTGGCCAAGATCAATATGGCAACGGCTTCCGTATTTTTCAAATTTGTCAAGGTCCACTCAATTATATATTCGATGTAGAATCTTATTCCTCACAAATTCTCGTTCCTCGCAAATTGTCACCTGTTTTAACTGCAATGACATTGAGTGGACCTTGAAAAATAGGATGGACTAATTGGTCATTGGGCACGTTTAACGAAATCAATTAGTCTTTGAAATCAATTGGTCTATATGGCACTTGACATGACGATCAGAGTCATGCGTGCAACTCACATTTGCAGATGTGGGTCGTACACGTCTTTGCCCGCATCATTAAAACTTGAAAAAAGCAATAAAAGCAAAACCAGGGAAAAAGAGGTACAAGACATGAAAAAATGAGAGCATGCACATTGCACGGGTTTAGGGGAAACGCTGTAGGGAAACGCCCAGCTTCGTCGACAAGCCCTCACGCAAAGAGCAATCAATGGAACGCCCTGGATGGGGTGTCAAGCGACCCTCGTGATGGTCAATCAAGCGAGGGACACGGCATTCATTGGCGGCCTTCTGAGGGACATTGGAAACCGCCTACTAAGGACCGGTTTTGAAAAATTGGGAATCGGAAATCGTCTGTTGGTTCCATGGATTCACTCAAGAACCACCGTTGGCGGCCTTTTGAGGGACAGAATTGATTTCAAAGCCTAAAATTCATGCCATTAAAGGAGAACAAGGATTAAATTGGCTAGAGTCAAAGCTTAAAGGACCAAATTGAATATTGGATAGGAGTATAGGGACTATTTTTGACATTGTGTCTAAATATTTATTGCTAAACTAGTTCCAATTGACATGCAATTATTTTCTATCAAGGTATTTAAGACAAAATTTTCTTGTTTTTTTTCTATACAAATATACGCATGCTTTTTAACTAGTACTAAGCTTTTTAACTAGTACTAACTTCATATTTGTAATATATTTTGTCTTGATCTCAAGTAAATCTTTTCTTTAAACTCCCTTCAAAATTCAGCAGAGGACATGTGAAATTGGAAATGTTTGCTGGGAGACAGGAAATCTCATCGTTAGCTATTTAGTCAAATAATTAGATAGGAATTTGTATGCATATTAATTTTTCGATGAAGGGACTATAATTGGATGAAAAGTAAAATGAGCCAATTCATGGCCAATCTATGTAAAAAATAACTATCTCTAAAGGGGCATAAACAATTCACTTGTTAGGGGATGGAATTTGAAGTAATTTCGTATATATAAGAAGATTTCTCTTGAAAAATTATCCGAAAAAAACATATGCTGTACAATTTCTCTTGGAATTCCATGGAACTCCAATTTGTATCATCGCCATTTTTGGATGCTCTTTCTCGGAGTTTATTTTGGGAAGTGCTTCCTTTACATATTCTTTGTGAAATGGCGAATTGGGATATGGACTTGAATTTTGCTTGCATTATGAGGGACCTGATAAGGGTGTTTTGCTCAATGACTTGTACATGATGGCGCAGCAAAATTTTTGCAGCAGTTCTTTGTCTGTTACTTTATGCAGTGCTTCTTTCGCATCGAAATGGCGAAAAAAGCACCCATTTTGGCAAAGTTGATATCTCATGAATACTAGATCACATAATCTAAAATAGTGGAAAGAAGATGAAAGAAGAAATTAAGAATAGCATATGCTTCTTCAAGCAACTCCATTTTTTTTTTGGGTAAGGATAAGTAATATAAATCAGCCAAATAACTTTACAAAAGGGTGGGACCCGGCACCAACACACACTCGACAAAACAACAAATCACTGGAGTGGGGGGGTGCCAAGTTCACTATGAAGAACCAAGTGTTACAAGCAACAGCTTTACAAAAGATCCAAAACGGATGGATCCGCTCCTGTCACGTCTCTTCACAAAAAATTTGAGGATCAAATCCCCAGCAGCACTGTAGTCTTCTGTCCCTAGGAGAGGCTACTACTGCTTTAAAAGTTAGTGCTTTGTCCTTGACCACTTTGATTAGTTGAAGCTTCATGGACGACACACATAAGTTGGCAACCCGAAATATAATATCATTCCTGATCTTCCATATGACATAGCATAGGGTGGCAAAGGAATACCGGATCATATCAAAATAAAAACCTTTTCCATCAAAGGTGCGTATGGCCCATCGAAGATTTTCAGACCAACCACGGTTCCTCCAAGGAAGATTACATTTCGGAGCCCAAAAATTAGCAAGGGAATTTGTGACATGACATTCAAAACATAAGTGATCAATAGAGTCAGGACATAAATTGCAAAAGGCACATTGCACTGAAGGGAGTCTGCCATGAGACATGAGAAAAACCTGGGTAGGAAACCGATTTCGTAAGATCAGCCAAAGAAGAAATTGGTGTCTCAGGAGTATAGCTCTGTTCCAGACAAAAGAAGCCCAGGGTACTCTAGATGCTTGCTTCCGAATGACTGACCAAGCTGAGGCACTGGAAAAGGTTCCTGAGGAGTGAGGCACCCAAGTGAGAGAATCCTGCAATTGATTAAGTGGAGGGATAAAAACCTGCCATGCCTAGTGCTCCTGAAAGAAAGCTTGCCCAACCACAGTCCATAGATCAGCAACCTTTGCATCTCTTGAGATACCCGATTGATAAATATCAGTGTCCGAAAAGACTAAGTTAAGGGGTCCCATATCTAGCCATGGATCAAACCATAAGGAAGTAAACTCACCATTTCCAATCTTCCATTTGAAAAGACCTGTAACAGCTTCTCTCATTGCAAGGTTTTTCCTCCAGGCCCAAGAACAGAAGGTCAGAGTGACAGCTACCCAAAAATTCGTCTTTTTAAGGTGCGTGGTGTGAATCCATTTACACCACAGAGATTCTTTATCAGTTAATAGAATCCATATGTGCTTAACCATAGCAGTCTTATTGCTATTCCGAATTCTCCTAAGCCCAAGGCTGCCTTCTTGTTTTGGGTGGCACACATCCTCCCAAGATATTTTTGCACCGCCCGAGCCAAGAGTCGGTCCCTTCCAAAGGAATTGCCTGCAAATTTGCTCAATTTTGTATACTACAACAACTCCATTCATTCCTTCATCTTCTAAAGTTTGTTGCTGTTTCTCTCTCTTTTGCTAAAAAGAGACTATAATTGGATGAAAAGTAAAATGAGCCAATTCATGGCCAACTTATAGTTGGATGAAAAATAAAAGGAACTATATACTATCAATGGGGAACCAAGAGATGAAATATCATATGAAATGATTTTAAGAGATAGCGAAACGAGATAATTGGTCCACCAAGATATGAAACCGTTAATTACCGTGGATAATGCCGTAATGGGCCAATCAAACAGAGAGTGGACTTCTTTACATTGGCAATTTTTATCTAGCAAAACCCCAACTCTGTAAAGCCATCACTTTGATTTAACATCCTCCTCCTATGTTGGTGCTGACTGCGGGGCATCATTTGTCGCTCAGGGACACTGTATCCTGCATCTAATAAATGAAGGGAAAAAAAGAAGAAGAAGACAAAAACATTACCAATGTTGGACGACATTCTATTATTATAAGCAGCTACTTAGTAGAATTTTCTGTAGAGTAGTTATACTCACTTCCACATTCCTCCGGCGGGCCTGTTCATAATGTCGCACCGCCTGGGGATCAACATAGCCGCGGCCCGGAACAATCCCGGCTAAACTTCGCTTCAACAGAGCAAAAGGCAGCGGAGAGGAAGCAAGGATTGGTCCGCATAAGCGTTTTGACTCCATCACAGCAGGTGGTGGGACCTGAGCCTGGGCATCTCTAGCTGCCCCCAAGCAAGAACTCAGGCTGGTGAACGCCACCTGATTGGCATCTTCCCGCCGTCTCTGGCAGCGCTCGCATCCCAAATGAAGCCACTCAAAGTCATCCCTACCATCATCATGATGGACAAACGCGCAGACTTGGCAGCGTAAGAATTGTGAACCATGCTTTTATTTGGAGATTGGAGGCAAGAATTTCGGCACTTTTGCTGAGTTCTCGTGTGAAGAGAAACCACGGACCGTGACTATATATTGCGGAAAATATTTTTGACGTAGAGCATCATTCAGAAGGGGAGGGTGGTGGCAGGGACCTACCTTTTCGAATTTGAGACGGATGCATTAAAGTTTGACCATGTGAATTTTAGGGTTTTTGCTCAAAGAGAGATGGGGGTTCATGGCACAAAGAGGAGGGAAAAGGGGGGGACATTTAGAGAAAGAGAGGGGGACATTCCCTGCGCGAGAGAGAGACTCAGAAAGAGAGAAGGGACATTCAGAGTGAGAGATTTTTGTGGTACCACTGCGTGCTAAATGTTTTAAAAGCTTAAGTTGTTAGATGAATACGTAATTTATTATTTAAATATTCTAAATACTCCCCCTCAATTTAAGCTATTAGATAAAGGTATGATTTATTATTTGAATATTCTATCACTCTCCCTCATGCTTAGTCTGGTCTTTTTTTTTGTCTAATATTAAACGTGGAAATTTAATTGATGAGGCAAATGGGATCTAGTAGAATTTGAACTTAAGACTTTCGGCTCTGATATCATGAGAGATTTTATAATACCACTGTCAACTATTCAAAAACTTAAGCTATTAAGCGTGATTTATTATTTAAATATTCTAACATAGAGAAATAGAGAGGATTCAAAAAAAAAAAGAGAGGGGGACATTGAGAGAGAGGGGGGCATTTAGAGAGAGGGCGTGGGGTGCATTAAGAGAGAGAGAAGGGGGACATTAGGGGAAGAGAGAGAAGGGGGCGACACTAAAGCAAACTATTCTAGGGTTTTTCCATAGAGATGAGAAGGAGTTTGTGTGATGTGTGGTTAGCATGCAATCATTTCAATATAGAATTAGCAACAGAAATTGGAACCTCTTCAACTTTTCCTCTCTCTTTTAGTGTCCCCCTCTCTACTTGGAGCAAGGGGATTTTCATGTATATTTTATGCCACCATAATCTCGACCATCCTATGTTCAATCTCAAATTTCCTCCTATTCAAATTGTATTCTAGTTAAATTGCTACTTTCGATTTGGGAAATACAACGGGCACAAAATCCATAATTTGTCAATACTTCTCAATACCATATGAGTCATTGAGTGTACATGGATTACTTAAATCAGCTGTCTGCTGAATTAGGCTCTAATATCTTGCTCAATTTCCACTAATGTCTTATGAACGAATGCTCATCATTGCCCAATAGGTAATGAACTTGAATAGACATTCAAAGACCAAAATTGTAGTCTTTTATTTTAATGCTTCTTATTGTCAATTCCGCTTGCTCCCGAGTAGTGAAACATCAACTCCATCGACCCAACAGTTTCTTCACTCCAGGAGATCGATCGGATTGAAAGTGAATTCTATGGTACCGAATTCACAATGATTTTCTAATATCTTGCAATATCTCTGGCAGAAAAATGCTGATGGAGCATTCAAAGCCTGCTGATGGCAAATGATGGAGATACTGCAATAATGTATGACTGGTGGGAAGAGATGATTGGTGGGTCTCGCGCTACATAGCAAAAGAGCCAAAAGAAAAAATCGCAAAAGCAGAGGGAGTGGGGGATTGTGCCCCTTCTAGATGAGACGACTGGGGGGAAAAGATGATTGCGCTTCATAATCATAGCAAAAGAGCGGAGGAGGGGGATTTTGCCCCTTGGAATGATATGACTGGAGGGAACAGATGACTGATGGGTCTTGCGCTACATAGCAAAAGAGTGGGAAAAACAAGGAGCTAAAACCGGGGGAACAAGAAATGATTTGTGGGTCTTGCGTTGCATCGTCACTCTTTGCGCAGAGATAAAAGGTAAGGGTGAGCACATTGAACCGTCCGAATTATGAATCGTCCGGATCGGACCGGACCGGCGGGTTTGGTCCGATTCTCGGGAGCATCGATCCGGTTCCCAGTTCCATAAAAATGGAACCGGTGATTTTCGGTCCGGTTCCTGGTTCCGGGGGAACCAGACCAGACCGGACCGACGGACCGAACCGACAATTTTCTATTTAAAATAAATTTCTTAAATTTCTTTAAAAATGCAATAAACCCTAAAATAATAATATTTCTAGTATTTTTTTATTTTTTTTGGCTAAATGGTCGGTCCTATTGGACCGGACCGGACCAGACCGGACCATTGGTCTGATCCGGTCCACGGTCCCAAAAAATGGGAAGCGGTCCTCCCGATCCGATTCTCGGTTTCACCTTGGAACTGCACCGTACCAGAACCGATCACCCTTAATAAAAGGGTTAAGTAATCTCACAGTAATCCTTCAGTCCTGGTCAAAAATATTGCGGCAAGTATTGTTGGCATAGAGCACCATTCTGGAGTGGGGGCCTCAAAATAAAAAACGAAAAAGGGGCAAAGTCCATCTACCTTTATCTTTTCTTTTCTTTTCTTTTCTTTTTTACCCTAACCCTATTATCTTTCCCCGGCAAGGCGCCATCAAATGTTTCCCCTTATCATCCATATTCCCTATTTTGCAAAAAAAGAAAAAAATTGTCTCACTCCAGTGGGTTTTCTCTTTGAAAATTTCCCTTACTTCTATATCAATCTCAAAAAATGCAGACACTCCACACAATACTCAAAAAGTTTTAAAACAATCTCTGTAATGGTAGTTTTTTTTTAGCTTCATATATAATTGTAATCAACACTTATCTAGCGTGCTTATGTGTATTTTACCCTTTTTTGAATCAGTTATATATTGACATGTCCTAAAAATGTTATTATTGCAACAATGACCAGTGTAATCATTCATCTCCAAAATTGAGGGGGAAGCCCATATTGTAAATAAAATATGAATGCTATTGATGGATGGATTTCAAGGCCGACCTTCTCACATGATATAATTATAACAATCGGTTACCACTAAAAATTTCAAATCAGTGCCAACTAGATACATTTATTTTAGGGAAAATACTACAAAAAAGCTCCAAGTTATGTCCATTATGAAACAAAAATCCTGAATTTTTAAGTGTAAAAAACACCTAAACTTTTACATTTGTGATATATATATATATATATATATATATAAATATATATACCATCTATTTTAGTTATATCAAAGATATATTTGTCATACTAATATAAATTTGGAGTTTTTTAGGATACAAAAAAATTTGAAGTATTTGTGTTATAATGAGCAAGTTTAGGGCCTTTAGAAAAAAGTTCGATGTATTTGTATCATAGTTGGTATAATTTGAGTTTCTTGTTCTATTAGGCCTTTATGTTAATTAATTTCATCTAATTTTTTAAAATTAGTATCTCAATGATGCATTCACCCCAAACTGCTCCTCCTCCGACAAAAAATTCCCAATCAGCACAACTTGACCCAAAATTGCCATCCATTTGTATTTCATTTAATATCCTTTTAAGATGGGACGCCATCATTCTATACATCGGTCCATGTTGCAATCGCCTGTCATGTGTATTGACACATGCATTTCTTAATATGATATTGTATGAGGGCGGATTTGGGTTAGGGGTCTTAGTTCAATATTTTTCAGGTGAGATGAAAATTATTAGTATGAAATTTTTCGCGATATGAGATTTAGTTCAAGAAAAAGGGGCCATGGAAGCACTAGTTGACGACTATACCAATGGGGTTTTAACCAGTTTAAGGTTTTTCCTGATATTAATCCAACTTAACGAAAATTAACGAAAGGTAAATTTATCACAAATAAACCAATTTATGATTTTTGATGGTCAACATGTTAATTTTGGTTAAATTTGTCATATTTATATTGGTTTGAGGTTTTTCGTGGTAAAAAAAATAATTTGAGGTAAATTTGTTGCATATATATCAATTTAAGACTTTTTGTAACCCTATTAAATATTAATAGATTTGCATGGACCTTTTTACTGTAAGAATATTATTTTAGCATCAAAAAGGCAAAAGAAAAATAAAAGAAAGATCTAAAATAGAAGGAAGCAAAAAGCAAGACTTTTAGGTTCTCTTTGGTCATGTTTCTATTTCTTCCGATTCCTATTTTTTTTATTCTTTGGAACAAAAAAAAGAGTAGAAATTTGTTTAGTAACGTCAATTAACATTTCTATTTCCCATAATAGAAAATTGTTTTAGGAAATAGATTTGAAACAAAAATAAGAAGTAGAAAAAAGTTACTTTTTGTTCCTCCGAATAATTTCGAGAATAAGTCATTTTCTTTCTTTGTTTTTCTTTTCTTCTTCTTCCTCTTCTAACCGGTTGTTGTCACCCGTTGGTTGCTTGTCACCTACCTTCGATCGCCACTGCCACCGCTAGAAGAAGACAAAAGGAAAAAAAAAACAGAAAAAGAAAAATCTCAAAAAATTATTACAAAATTAAAAAAAAAAAAAAAACTTGTCACAAAAAATTTATAAGTTGTATCAAACGTATTCATATTTTTTCTATTATGGGAATATAAATTTTGTACAATTCTCAAACACGTTCTTTTATTAAGAAATTATTCAATAGAATATAAATAGAAATTTTTAAAAAAAAAAAAGTAAGATTTCTAAAAAAGTTATTTTTAAAAATAAAAATGTTATCAAATAAATCTTTAAGATCACGCGATCTGCACAAAACCCCGATGGGGCATCTAGGATAAGTGGCTTCGAGCGGAAGATTCGTACATGTCACCTCTAGTGTGATATTGAGGTAACAAAATCTAGCCTTTGAACTATCGAGAGGGATGTAGGGAATGATTCTTTAAGTCGATCAACAGCAACACTCCTTAACTTTCTCTCTCTCACTCCAGGTGAGCTTCCTCCCTATCCCCCCGGTGATAGTCTAGCTGAAACCCTAATTTTCCCCCCTTCTTCCCCATCACAATCCTCTATGGCAACGCCATTGCAGTGATAGCAGGGTCTGGTGCAGTTCTTCATTTCCCGTTCCAGTCCTTCTTCTCCGTTTTCTCGAAGACCCACCCCTAACCGTTGAACCATGACGCCCCTCTCCCATCATCCACCAGACTAGCCAAGCTCTTCCCAACTTCCTCGCAAATCTACCACCTGCAATTTTGATGATTCCTGTTTAAATCTCAGTTTCACAAAACACAGCTCACGAGCTCCCTTCATTCCCAACCCTAACCAACTGAACACCCACCCACCCACAAGAGAAATCCTTCTCCCCAGTTCAAGCATCGACAATTTTCTGGTAGAAATGGAAGGTGATAAGGAGAATCACCTGCGTATGGCGACTTTGTGCAAAATAATGGGGGATTTATGGGCAGAAGATGATCTTACGGAACTACCTGCAATCACCCCTGAATCTGTACATCAGGAAAGCAAAGTCATGCTCCATGGTAAGTTATTATCTAAACCAAATGTCAACTTTCAAGCCTTTGTGAATACCATGAAGAAAGCCTGGAAGATTGAGTCGGTGAAATGCGAGATGATAGAACAGGGCTTCTTCTTATTTACCTTTACGTCTGTAGAGGAGAAGGAAAGAGTGTTAGAGTCGGGGCCATGGTCTTTTGCGAGTAATCTCCTAATTCTGAAAAAAGGAAACCCGAACATACCTGAACACCGTTATGATTTCTCCCACTATGCATTCTGGGTGCATTTAGTGGGCTTACCTAGAGCTGCAATCACAGAAGAAACAATTATGAAGATTGCTGGGAAACTTGGCAAGGTCAAAAAGGTAAAGATTGAAGCAAAATACAACAGCTCTAGTCGAATGGGCAGAGCTAAGGTGCTGTTGAACCTAAATAATCCCCTCAAAACTGGAACAATTATCGACTTGGGAGGTATGAAATGGTGGATTGACTTTAAGTTTGAAAGGCTACCGCATTATTGCTACTCATGTGGATGCATGGGACATTACGCCACCTTTTGCCCACACATTCCTTATGAGGAATCAAGATTACCTCAGAACAAACCTGGGCGATATGGGCCGTGGCTCAAAGCTGAAGTCAAAGAACTGAGCCCATGCTGGAAGACTTTCTTTGGGGAAATAGAACCTGCTAATGAGGAAGATGAAATGGTGCCTGAGGCCCCCTGTTCATCAGGCTGTAGAAATTACAAACATAGTCATGGCGTCTCCAAATGACAAAGCACTAGTACTATACAAGACAGCAATCAATGCAAACATATCAGAAGGCAGTCCCGTGACTCATACGAAAGGTAAAAGACCCCAAAACTCTCAGGAAATGCCCCCTTTTGAATTCGACCAACAGCTGTGTTCTAGTTCCAAAAAGAAAGGCAAAGCAGTCATAAAATCCCAAGTGGTAAAAAAGCAGAAAAGGTTTAATCCCTATGGCCTTAGGGGAAATCAAGAACTTCTGTTTGATGAGGGGCACCTCTTAGAAACCCCTATCCAAACGTGGGAAGAGGAGCAAACCCAGGCTTTGGTGGCCAGCCCTAATAAGACACCATGGGAAACATGAAACTTATAAGCTGGAACTGTCAGGGGCTGGGTAACCCCCTAACAGTCGAGCATCTTAGAGCCCCAGTGGCTCAAGAAAGGACCAATTTGGTGTTCCTTATGGAAACCAAGAATAAAGAGCCGGTCCTCAAACGCCTTGCTAAACGCCTTAAGTTCAAATATCTCAAAACTGTTGATCCAGTAGGCATTACAGGTGGGCTGGCCCTTCTATGGAGTGATGAGGTACAAGTTGTAGTGGAGTTTAGCTCAGACATGTGGATGGGGGTATTGTGCAAAGATCCAAACAACGGTATTAGTATGAGAATATCCTTTCTACATGCTCCTACGGTCTTTCAGGACAGACTTACACTGTGGCAAACTTTAAGAACCTTTAATAGTCCCAATTCGTCCCCATGGTTATGCATTGGCGATTTTAATGAAGTTCTATATCATTGGGAAAAAAGTGGAAGGAGAGAGCCAAACCGATATCGAATGGTGGCCTTCAGGGAGTTTGTAGATTCCTGTGCCCTACTTGACATGGAAAGTAAGGGCTGTGCGTATACATGGTCTAACTAAAGGGCAAGCGATCAACTAGTAAAAAAGAGAGTAGACAGAGCTCTCTGTACTCTGGATTGGCGAACAGCTTTTCCAAATGCTGAGGCATATGCACTTCCTCCAATTGGGTCAGACCACAGCCCACTCCTCTTTTCACCACATCCACCTACATCCAGATTTCAGAAACCATTTAAATTTGAAGCTTTTTGGTTAGAAAAACCAGAATGCTTAGAAATTGTTTGACAAGCTTGGGAATGAGTCGCTGGTAACCCGGGAGATATCACCAGCAAAACGGAAAATGTGGTCTAGGTGCTGAGATCCTGGAGTGGGAAGACCTTTAAGAATGATATCCGCCAAATAGAGCCTCTTAAAAAGAAATTAACAACACTAATAAATGCTGATGAAGGGGTCTCGATAAATGAGGAATATGGACAGATTGTGGGACAAATCGAAGATTTATGGAGACAGGAGGAAATGTTCTGGAGTATGCGTTCTAGAGTAAATTGGTTGAAATGAGGAGATAGGAACACCAAAATTTTCCATGCAACAACCATTCAACGGAGGCAACGTAACAGAATTTCCTTTCTAAGGATAGATGATCAAAATTGGAGCCAAGACCTCGCTGTTCTAAAGAACCACATCTCAGATTTTTACAAAACATTGTATTCGACGGTGGGAAATAGAGACTATATACCTATTTTGGAGCAATGTCCTCAGCTTGTCACAAGGGAAATGAATACAGCTCTAATGAGTCCTATCACTAAGGAAGAAGTGCGCCATGCTACCTTTCAAATGGGTCCTACCAAGGCACCGGGGCCGGATGGGCTAAATGGGCTATTTTACCATAGTAATTGGCCTATACTTCAGGATGACATTTTCAAAATGGTGGATTCCTTCTTTGAAACAGGCACTTTCAACCCTACAATGAACAGCACCCAGCTGACCCTTATCCCTAAAGTCCCTAACCCCAAAAACATCTCCCAATATAGGCCTATCAACCTTTGCAACTTTAATTACAAAATTATTGCCAAAGTTTTGGCGAATAGATTGAAACCATGGCTCCCACATATTATCCTCCCTGAACAAAGCGCCTTCATTGAAGGTAGGCAAATCCAAGACAACATCTTTATAGTACAGGAGGTCCTATACTAGCTACGGATTAGGAAAAGGAAATGCAAATTTCATGCGGTGCTGAAGCTAGACATGCAAAAAGCCTATGACAGGGTGGAATGGGACTTCCTATGTGACTATATGCTGAGGATTGGGTTCTATGATAAGTGGGTTTCCCTCATTAAATGGTGCATTTCATCTACATCTTTCAGTATAAAAGTAAATGGGGAATCTGTAGAACAATTTCAGCCATCTCGTGGGATTAGACAAGGTGACCCTCTATCGCCCTACTTGTTCATTCTTATGGCTAATGCATTATCACACCTTATATCTAAAGCAGTGCTGGATGGAATAATCAATGGGGTAAAGCTCAATTCTCACTGCCCTACCTTGTCTCACCTCCTATTTGCGGATGATGCCATCTTTTTCCTAGAAGGCAATATCAAAGAAGCTCAGAACCTGTCTAGCATCCTCAATCAGTATTGCTACACGTCAGGTCATGCCATAAATCTCAATAAATCGGGTGTTTTCTTTGGGAACGGCTGCCCGCAGGGTTTAAGAGAAAATCTTGTAGTTGAATTAAGAGTTCCTGTACTAGAAAAAACAGGGAAATATCTGAGGATACCATCGGACTGGGGTAACACGAAAAAAGACATGTTCTCATGGGTGCTTGCAAAGGTGGACAGGAAACTAGAGGGCTGGAAAGAAAACTTAATTTCAAAAGCCGGCAAAGAGGTCCTACTCAAAACGGTCATCCAAGTACTGCCACAATACGTTATGTCAATGTTTAAAATACCTGTATTCATTTGTAAAGCTGTTGAGAAAAAAATCTCAATCTTTTGGTGAAAGCAAAATACTTTCAGGAGAGGGATCCATTGGAAGAATTGGAACCTGTTAAAGGAGAGGAAAGACCTAGGGGGGCTAGGTTTTAGAGACTTGCTTGATTTTAATAAAGCCCTTCTAGGGAAACAAGCATGGAGACTCAGCTAATCAAGAGATGCACTATGGGCCCGACTATTCCAAGGTCTCTATTTCCCTAGAGGTCCACTTTGGGACGCAAAGAGAGGACCTAGACCATCCTGGGGGTGATAGAGTATCTTATTGGAAGGGATGCTATAGAGTCGGACCTAAAATGGGAAGTGGGAATGGCAAAAGCATATGAATCAGAGAGGACAGGTGGCTGGTTTCAGGAAAAATTGGCGGTCCGGCGAACCTAAACGACCCATTGATCGTAGCGGACCTCATAAATAAGGAAACAGGGGAGTGGAGGACAGATTTACTAGAGGAGACTATCGGAGAACCCTTTGTTCAGGAAATCTTAGCTACACCTCTGAGTAGGAATCAGGAATCTGATAAATTACTCTGGATCGCAAACAAATCCGGCACATATCAGGTAAAAAGCAGCTACAACGTCCTACGTGCTAAGAACAGAGCCCTCCCTGCCTCTATTGCGTCATCATCTCATCAAATTCCTAAAAAACTATGGATCGAAATCTGAAAACTACCACCTCCTAAAGTCAGATTTTTCACATGGAGTATATGCCAAGATGTACTACCTACAAAAGAAAACCTCCATAGAAGGAAATTGCTACCTGATTCTCTGTGCCCAGTATGCAATCTCGCCCCGGAAACTCCCGAACACCTCTTCCTTCTATGCTCATGAACCGCACAAGTCTGGAAAGCATCTGGGCACCCATTAGACACCTCTCCGACAACAATCACCCGAATTGATAGAACAATTTGTGACTTCCTTACCTCGAACAGCTTACCAATGACCAAAGCCCTCTTTGTTAACGTCCTCTGGTTCATCTGGAAAACCAGAAACAGAATCGCCTTCGAACAGCAACAGCCTGACCCACGAAAAACAGCAGCGGAAGCTCAACTCCAAACCCGACTACAAGATAAATGGTTCCCGAACAGCAGATCTACACCCTTACCTCAGAAGAAGATCTGGGAACCGCCTGGACCGGGTGCTGTGAAGCTAAATGTTGATGCCGCCTGGAACAGCCTCTCCATGGAAGGATCGATCGCCGGACTGTGCAGAAACGAAGAAGGAATCCTCACCGCCGGCTTCACGTGCTCGATACGCACTCTGTCCGCCCTCGTCGCTGAAGCCCTAGCGATTAGATCTGGCCTGCAGCGGATGGAAGAGACCCGAACTGAAAGTCAAACAAGATGTGCTTTCCCCAGCACATGCAGATTAGTTCCGACAGCTTAACTGCTGTTCAAACTATCTTGGGCCGGGAAGAACCACCGTGGGCTCTGCAGTCGCTTGTCTTGGACTATAAAAGGCTGTTGGGCTAGCTACAAGGAGCCCAACTGATACACAAACCTAGAACCACGAACATGGCCACTGATTGGGTCGCCAAGGCCCACTTAGCCGGTACTCTCCCATCCACTTGGGTATCTCGACCTCCGCAACCTTTTTTATCTATCTTATGCTTAGAGTTTGGATCCACTTATAATCAATCAGCGAGTTCGTAATGAAATAGCTTCCTTTTTGACAAAAAAAAAACTATCGAGAGGGGACATGGGAAAAGAAAAAGAACTATAGAGGGAGAACTCGAGTGCGCCCCCGTGTCGTGGTGCCCAGAATCACTCTCAAAAGAAGTGCAGGAGGGCCTCGGACAGAATTGCACACTTGCATGGCCTGTCAATCCCTTGTCTCTCATGACTCAAAAAAAATAAAAAAATCCCCTTGTTTCATCTTTCTGACAAGACTTCCCCCTGAGCGACAGATGATGCGCAGTTGCCCCCCAACGTGGGAGGAACATGCCAATGAAAGTGATGGCCGAGATCGTTGGGGCTTTGCTAAAAAAAAAGCATTGCCAATGCAAGAGGGGTCCTTCTCTGTTCCATTGGCCCACTACGGCATTATGTACAATAATTACCAGTTATGCAATTTGGTGGAACAAGTGGCTTATTCCATTATCTCTTAATAGAGGTCGTCTCACTTGATATTTAATTTATCTCTTGATTCCCCGTCAGTAGCAAATACGCTCTCCTTTTTTTGACCAAGAAATTGCTCCTCCTTTTGTGTAGTAATAATTACTAATTTTCTTTTTTAATTTCATATGGCTTTTATTGAAAAATCTTCCCGTATACACAAATTACTTAAGATTCCATCCGAGCGAAGCCCCTTCAGAGTTTGTTACTTTTTACATAGGCTGGTCATGAATTGGCTCATTTTATTGTTTTTCCACTTATCGTCCCTTTGTCAAGAAATTGATATGCATACAACTTTCTATCTAATTATTTGAAACATATAGCTAACAATGAGATTTCCTAACTACCTGTAAACATTTCCAATTTTGCATGTCCTCTGCTGAATTTCGAATGGAGTTTAAAGAAAAGATATACTTGAGATCAAAACATAATACATACTATATATATGAAGTTAGTACTAATCAAAGAGCATGTGTATATTTGTATAGGAAAAAAACAAGAAAATTTTGTCTTGAATACTTGGATAGAAAATAAATGCATGTAGATCGGAACTAGTTTAGGAATAAATATTTAGGGACAATTTCAAAAATAGTCCCCATACTCCTATCCAATATTCAATTTGGTCTTTAAGCTTTGACTCTAGCCAATTCAATCCTCATTCTCTTTTAAGGGCATCGATTTTAGCCTTTTGAAATCAATTCTGTTCCTCGAAAGGTCGCCAATGAACGCCAATTCAATCCTCATTCTCGCTTGATTGACCCTCACGAGGGTCGGTGGACACACCATCGAGGGCGTTCCATTGTTTGCTCTTGGTGTGAGGGCTTGTCGGCTCCTTACAGCCACTTCAAAACTTTTCCTTTTTTAAGCCATTCAACTAAATATGCATTATTCATTTGTGTACCACACACTTGGAATTACAATACAAATTGATAAAACAAAACGAAGCTCAGCCGACCCAACTAATCAGACTTTCGGAAACCAAAGCATTCACCAATCGACAATGAACGATGAAAAATCGCAAAGATCTCGTCTTTCCCCACGGGAATCCCACCTAGAATCCGAAAGACTCAAGCTTCGATTTCCCCACACAGACAAGACAAGACAAGACAGACAAATACACCCATATTCAAGAAAGGCGTCTGCACAAAAACATACAGTACCCAGTCCAGCCTAAGAAGAAGAAGAAGAAGAAGAAGATTCTCAAGCACCACAGAGAGTGAAGTCGATGCAGATCCGATACGTATATATGTTCGCACACAGACGCATCACAGAGAGAGAGAGAGAGGTCGCTTTGAACAAGAGAACGACCCTTTTACATCGACAATTTGTATTTAGCAAAACCCCAACGTTCTCAAGCCATCACTTTGATCAACTTCCTCCTCCTATGTTGTTGGTAGGCAAGTGGGCATCATTTGTCGCTCAAGGCACAGTGCATCCTGCAGCTAATCAATGAAGGGAGAGAGAGAGAGAGAAAGAGAGAGAGAGAGACGTTACCAATTTTGGATGACATATTATAATAAGTAGCTACTTAGTAGAATATTATGGAGTAGAGTAGTTACACTCACTTCTGCATTCGTTCTGGCAGGCCTGTTCCTAATGTTGCACCTCTTGGGGATCGACATAGCCGCAGCCGGAACGATCCTGGCGAACTTCGCTGCAGGAGAGTTAAAGACAGCATAGAGGCAGCGAGGATTGTTCCGAATGAGTGGTTTGACGTTATCACAGCAGGCGCGTGGAACCTTAGCCTGGGCGTCTCTAGCTGCCACCATGCAAGGACTCAGCCTGGCGAACGCCAACCTGATTGGGATCTTCCCGCACTCTCCGACAGCACTTGCTTCCCGAATGAAGCCACTCAAAGTCACTCCTACCATCATCACGATGAACAAGCGCACAGACTTGGCAGCGTGAGACTTGCGAGCCATGCCTATCTTTGGAAATTGTTGGCGAGAATTTCAGCACTCTAGGGCTTCGCTAAGTTCCTGTGTGAAGAGAAATCATGGACCGTAAGTCTATACATATACTTCCGAATCAAGAATAAAGGAAGAACAAGAGGATGTATGTAAACTTTTCATACGCCACCAACACCACCACCGAAAAGTGCGACGTGCTGAAAAATGATTAGTCAAAGAGACTAAGCTAATAATCATTTGGGTGTCTTCTGATTATGAAAATGATTAGCTTAGCCTATGTCACATTAAAGCTCGACTATGTGAATGTTAGGGTTTTCGCCGCAGAGAGAGAGAGGGGGGAACATGTGAGAGGGCAAGAGAGAGAGAGAGAGAGAGAGAGAGAGAGAGAGAGAGGGGAAAGAGAGAGAGAGAGGGGAACACAAAATGCTGGAAGCTTTTGAGCTTTTCGAGAGATCGAGATCGAGAAGGAGAGAGGAACATGTAAAGCTCAGCTTTTCGACACGAAATTTTCGTGTAGAGAGAGTCCACATCTCTCTGTAGTGTCGACATAGTCAGCAACCATGGAAAAGCTCAGCTTTTCGTGTTCCTCTCTCTCTCGATCTCTCGAAATGCCCAGCTTTTCGGCGAAAAGCTTGTTCCTCTCTCTCGATCTTGATCTCCATCTCCATCTCTCAAAAAGAGCTCAGCTTTTCAACAAATAAGCGTTTATTCTAAACCATGGTGGGACTAATCATAATTTGGTGGGCAACTGGGATTGGGATAGATAACAACACAAGCACAGTCAACACAAAAACACTGAAAGGCAGTGACGCACTCCCGTGCAAGTTGGAGCGCATCTGTATTCTTTCTGAGGAGAGAACTAGTACAAACAGAAAGGAGGCAAAAAATGAAAGGAACATACGGGCGAGCCGGCGAGCCGTCTCTTCGTCAACCTGCGAACAAAATCGGAAGGGGATTTCACAGGAAGCGCATCAAGCATCTCTATCGCTGTTCCAAAATTCCACGCGCACGCACCGTCAAGCGAAAAACCTTCATCTGAAAGCGAGCCGCACCAGAAATGGACTTACCAGCCTAGATCTCTCTCTGTGTAGAGAGAGAAATCGCGGGCGCGCACGATACACGGATGCCCACTTTCACGAAAGGGAAGAGAGAAGCCTTTTTCTAGGAGCTAGGGCAGTCGTCAATTCCAAATCACCAACAAAAAGGAAGGCATCGAGCTATGACACGTGTCCAAACTGGAGCCTAAATTATTTTGAAAACTCTTCTCTCTTCTCTCTGCACTCTCTCTCTTGCCTCCCTTGCACTCTCTCTCTCTAACCTGACCCTCTCTCTCTCTTCGCCGCCCTCTCTCTCTCCCACCAAGCGGAGGCGGAGCCTCACGGTGGTTCGTCGGACGAGTGGCTCGTCCGACCGATGAACCACCGTGCCGTCGGACGAGGGCTCGGTCGTGACTCGGAAAGAGAGAGAGGGCACAACGAGGGGGGAGCGATTCGTTGACGGTGGAGCCGGAGGGGCGTTGCTGTGGCTCGTCGGTTGGACTAAGGCGCGGTGGCTCGTCCGACGAATCATCACGCAGCTCCGCCTCCGCCTCGCAAAGTCACCACCGCTGTCGGGCGCGGTGATTCGTCGGTCGGACGAGGGCGCAGTGGCTTGTCCGGCGAACCACCGCGTGGCTCCGCCTCCGCTGGGTGGGAGAAAGAGTCGGCGGCAAGAAGAGAGAGAGTCGGGTGAGAGAGAGCGTACAGAGAAAAGAGAGAGGACAGAGAAAAAAAGTTTTCAAAATAATCTAAACATTGGGCCCATATTAGACACGCGACTTCACAACCTTTTTTTTTTTTTTGTATTGTGCTAGGGAAACCCTATTTTCGATCTATTCTTCGCTTTTTCTTTCTTGCTTGTCTTATTGCCACGTCAGGTTATGGACAACGATGGATTACACCTTTTTAACAAAGAGAATATTATGAAAGATCTTACTCGTTTGATGGATGCTAGCCTGGAAAAATCTTCTCCATTCTACGACGAAAGATCGAGGCAGCACGATGCCCTTTGAGAATGGGAGGCTCATCCTCGAATTGCCGTTGCGAATTAAGAAATTGTTCGGGGGATTTTCTTTTAAACCCTTAAGGCAGGTTGATACCAAACATCTTGTTATTTAGAAACTCTTTTTTTCTTTTTTCCAAAATTGATGTTGCGGTTCACTTGCAAGCTTTGATTGACCGAATCATTTTCTTTCCCAAAAAGTAAAAGATGGATTCAATTAATTACAAGAGAGAACAAAAGAAATGAAATGAGGGATTATGTTATGAATTTGGAAGCTAGTAAAAGAGAAAAAGGAATGAACAATAACACATCACGAAATAAAATGTCCCTTTTTATTGATTATTTTATATAAAATAAAGGGAATTAGTGGAAAGAGCATAAAGGGAATTATTGAAAGAGCATAATCAATGTTTGATAAAAATATTAATATCATAAAAAACTTTAAATTGGTACAATTCGACGGTTAAGTTCGATCTCGATGACGGAGGATTGAAACAGCGGCTAGGGAGCGTACTGGGATGGCGGTGGGATGGTGGTGCAAGGGTGTTGTTTCGTCGGAGTGAAAGGGAAGAAGGAAAACAAAGGAAAAAGGAAGAGGGAATAGAGAGTGATGACGTGAGGAGAGAGAGGGTGGCCGCCCGGTGACAGGAGTGGGATTTTCATATGGTGAAATTCCATTCCTACCCAAATTTTTTCTCTGAGAGGTTACATGGAATTTTCATTAAATTCCATAGATCCATAGATCTACCCGGAACAAATCCGGGCTCACTTTACAGACCTTTTTCTCTCTCCTCTGTTCTCCCTCTCGCTCTCTTCTCACAAATTCGTTCCTTTTCTATTTTGCTTTTGAGGCCTTGGACGACGCTCCGTAGATTGCGGCCGTGTTGGGGATTAGGAGCCTCGCCTGGTGAGGAAGGAAGGGAGGAAGGAAGGAGAGATGGGTTATCGGGAAAGAGGAGAGATTCCTTTCGGAGGTTCTTGATGTTCTTTTCTCTTGCTTTTTCGTTTTCTGCTTTGACTTTTCATCACCCATCTGTTTGTGCTCTCTGTTTCCTTCTTTTTCTTTGGGTTAGATTTTGTTCGTTTGTGGTGGGTGTGTTTCCATTTTGCTGATACTGAAGCTGAAAATTCGCTCAATTCTTTCTTTCCTTCTTTTATAGACACCGGAGTTGGTTTTGTTTATGAGCCCCAAGAACTTAACTTGATTATGAAAATTCGGCTGGCAGGTGTGAATGACGGCTGAAATTGGTCATATTTGTGCATCCACAAAGTTGTCGATTCTGTTGATCGGCAATGAGCTTCTCGGGTTCCATTGTGTGCTGGGACGTTCTGGACAGATGTCGATAGATATTGCCGAGTCTGCATCTTCTGTTCATACAGAGGATCGTGCTTTGCTAGTAGCTGTCATGATGAGTTTTGAACTTGTTTCAGCAGTGTAATTGCAAAATGTCTGGAAATTGAGTTTTTGGTTGGGTTAATTTTTTAATCTCAAATACCACGTAATGTGATTGCTTTGATTGCGGATTGAGCTTTGAAAGTGGAAAGCAATAGAGGTTTTATAGTGGCACTTGGATTGCTGCTAACCGCCAGTTTTTGGACAACACTAGGTGGTTTCGGTTTGTGTATTTTCCTGCAGTGAGGACCTCGTAACAAGTAGAAGATATCAGCTGTAGTAGTTTGATATATTCTTTTTCCGTGTCAAGGAAAATACTATCTTCCCGTGAAGGAGCATGGTCATTGCAAGCAGTTAAGTTTAATGGGTTGAATTGCAGAATTTTTCTCTTCTTGCTCCCTACCTATTACTGACTTATTTGATTCTGGAATCGTGAAAAAAACTTTTACTCCTACCGATTCTGGTGCATCTTAGCATCTTCTGAGGCGTATCTAGTGGCGTATTTTAATTTTTTTTTTCTTAAATTTGATCACATACGGTAAGAATAATAAGTCTTGTAATTTATTCATTTAAAAGGTACCGTGAGAGTACTTACTACTTTTTAACAAATCCTACGCTGATTCTCAATATAGAGTATTCGAACATTTTAGATTCCCAAGGGTATATCTTTGTATCGAGCATGGATTATGATGATGAGTTAGTGTTCTAATGTTATTTCGAATGAAAAATGCTAAAATATCAAGTTTAGGTCTATCACATCCAAATCAAGCGCTTAAAACTTAACCACCTAACTTTACAGAATCCAAAATCATAAGAAAAACCCACATTCATATTTTCGATTTCTATATGCTTAGTGATACGCATGGACCCAACATGTAGGCCTGGGCCAATCGGACCTGGCCCTGACAGGTCGAGAATACAGGCCTGTAAGTGCTACTGTAAGGCTTCCCATATCAGAATGCAATTTATGAAGTGACAGTACATGTCCCGTGGGCAGTATGGGCCGTAATTTGCCATCTCGATTTCCTAGGATTTTCAGATTGGCAATGTCAAGGTCAATTTCGTCAAATTGTAATACCCTTTCCTTGAATGGTGTCAGAATTTGACAGGAAAACAATAAATGGTAAGTGCGTGTCGAATTACTGTTATAGCCTCGCAGGATTTCTTTTTCTTTTTTTCCTCCCTTTCACGACCAGTTCATAAATTTATGAAGATACAAAATCCAATTATGTGAGCCTCGATGGCTCTGACTTTTTCCAAAGTGGAGTCTTATTCAGGTTTTTGGAGTCAAGACTCCCCTTCAAGCAGGCGTCTTGAATTCCTTCATGCCTAGTTTGTCTGCAATACTTTTCAAAAGCCTCCTTTTGCAATGCCTTGGCGAAGATGTCTTCTGACTGTAACTTTTTATTATTGCAAAATTACGTCACTTCATAATAGGATACATATGCTCTTTTTATACATTTCATTTATAAATTTAAAATTTTGTATTGTTTTTTCTAATATGATGCTAAAGTCAGATTCAGCTCGTTTCGCCTATGCATCCACCTCCATTAGTCAAATTTCATGTGCCAATTCTAATTCATTTTGTTTTGAAAGGGAATGTTGTCTCTTTATCTACATTCCACCTACGCGCTTAAGCTTTTAAATTGGATTTTTTGACAATAGTCACGTAGCTTGGCTTCACAAGTCCTTGTGTGTTTTCTCTGACAAGATGACAACCTAGTTCTATGAGTTTGGTACGTTCATGGGATACTAGATTTGTTGTAATATGTAGAACTATCTGATTATTAAAAAAAAAAATTGAGCATAGAAACTTGTTAATCCTTATTGCTTGAATAAATAAGTTAGTCATTGAACTTCACAACATGCGTTTGCCATGGATATATGATCAACTTTTGCAGATGATCTCGACACGCTTAAGTTTCTCAAATCAAATTGGGCATCTCCAAATATAAGAAGATTGAATCGAATATTGTGCATTTATGTGTGAAAGTATTATCTCACTAAGAGATGAAAGCATGAGGATCGATGACGAGCAACCAAATTAGTTTGCAAATTAATGTGGTGCAATGATTTAGTTGGAATGCCTTACAAAATTTGGAATAAGAAAGTCTAATTTCAATCTAAAAGTTTAAGCCGTTCATTCTATCTATATATCGATATGTACAGGTATACAATGGATGTAATAGTATAAGTAAAATTAAATCTTCCCAAATTAATGCTAAACCTACCAAGCAATTCAAAGTACAAGTTGATCTATTACATATACCTTTTCATACGATTACTCAATCCGATTACGAATTACTTTCCAACTTCACATGGATGGCAAACTCAAACATCTTGACAATTATATTTAAATAACTTGGAGAAAAATATGAAACAATAGGAGATGGTGAAAGAGTTGAATAGATCAATCTTCATCACTTTTTGCTTCTCGGTCCAAGATATTTTGCTAGCCATCTTTGACTCATCTAGCTCCTGCTTGTAATTCAACTTAATAAATTCAAATTCAAATTCGTGACCCGTTTGATTAACTATTTTGAGGAGAAAAATGGCGCAATTTCATCAAATTTCATGAGAAGACATTTCCATCCTCCTACGGAGAAAGGTTGCGAAATGTCAAGTTTCGTGAGGAGACGAATTTCACTAAGGAAAGATGCTACGAAAATTTTGTGCTTTTGAAAGACACGTCCAGATATAAAGTTCGTCATTGATTGCGTGATAAAGAGGAAAGACGACAAAGTGACTAAAGAAAACTTAGGCGAAGTAGCTTTCTGGTTTCACAACTCTTGTGGCAAGTGTGCAATTCAGTGTTTAAATTTTATTTGCGTTATCAAATCCAACAGCTATTTTTCAGTTTTTATGATTATGTCTTTTAACTCTTTTAGTCCGTGCAATTGAGTCATTTTATCACCGACTATTATTATTATCACAAAAATGTTAATTTAATATTGATTGTGACAAAATTTTATATATGATATTGATGTGATACCTAGTGCCACTTCGATAAGATAAAAGAAATGGAATGCGTTTATATCACGGAAAATCGATAATTTGGACACGTTTTCCTATAACAATTACTTATTTAGCTAATGAAAATAATTTCACTATCAACAATATTCTATCCCTAAACATTTTTGTTATTAAGGAAAATATAATATATTGATTCAATTTTATAAGTAATATAAGTAATCATTTTTAAATGTGATGGCATCTCGATAAGTTAAGGGTCATGCAATGTAATCTTGGTCCTCCAAATTAACTCCTTAATGCTAAATTGGGTGAGTCCGATATAATAATAAAAAATAGATTCAATTAATTACAAGATGGAACAAAAGAAATGAAAGGCGGGATTTACCTAATAAATTTGGAAGCTAGTAAAAGAGGAAAAAGGAATGAACAATAACACATCACGGAATAATTATCCCTTTTTATCGATTATCTTATATAAAATATAGAGAATCAGTGAAAAAGCATAATCCAGCGTTTGATAAAAAGCCAATCCCTCCCGATTGCTTTTTTACCCTCTCTGTCTTCTTTCCTCTTTCCCAAAAATGGAAAAAGAAAATCAAGAAAAGAATCTTAATAGTTTTTCACATTCCTAAAATAGAACAAGAAAAATCAAGAACCGTTATACTTTAAACTTGAGAATTCCTAATATTTTGGGAAACTTCAAACAAGTATAAGCGTTGCTATCATAACTATAACTTTAAATTAATATCATGAGGGCAATTATTGAGAGGTTAACTTTTTCGTTTTTTTCTAATGATATCATGTCACAATCATTGTTTTGAAAAATCGGAACTATCTTTAAAATTAAATATTTTCAATAAGCGCCGCGCCAAGATTTATTCAAAAAAAGGAAAAGAAAATGGAAGCGGCAAAGAAATTCACAATAAATTATGTCTCTCATAATTGCTTCGGACATCAGATTCGCCATCCTCGGAAATGGTAATACCCACGAAGTCATCGTAAATAAGTAAAAATTCGATCTTTAAAAAGCGCGGTGCGGCCTCCTCCTTCGTCGCCTTCGATCCATCATAGAGACCCAACCGTAAGGTTAGGTAGTCACTCTTGTTCGGTTGTACGTGAAGATATGTTCGATTTATATCTGTTTAGGGATTTTAAACTAAATGAATCTCTAAAGAATTTTCTAACTGCATACTATTTGACAATGTTAATCATGAATGAAAATCAGGAAAAACCTACATTGAAATTCAGAAAATAAAAGTTCACAAACCTCGCATAACTTTAGGAGTTCAGCAAAATCTACAAAAGTTCGATGGACTTGAGCCCGTTTGTGTTTGTTTAAGGAAACTACTTTCTCCACTATATACTAATAATATATAACTCCTATACATAAAACAATTAGATTACTATTTTTTTTTTTTTTTTTCATAATGAAAGACAGTACTTGGCCGTCTTGGCGGTATCGAGGGCAATCTGCGACCTCGATTTCCTCGGATTGTTCAGATGGGCAAGATCAGTTTCATGGAGATCTAACATGACCCTCATATTCAAGCATTTCCAGTCAAATCTCCTCTACCCAATGCCTTCTTTAAGATATATCTGTATTTGATGTAATCTTGGGGGGAGGTGGGTAGGGTCCACGAGTCATCACGAAACATTCCTTGAATATTTAAGTTGGCCACTGATGATTGTTTCTTCCTTCTCCATGAGACAACACTTTATTCAATGAATACACTATATCCGGTAATTGATCTTCTTGTATTTGGGAACGATAAGAAACTTCTTACTTTTAATCACTATTTGATGATAGGAAAATTCATCGATTGGTAGTAAATTTTAAAAATCTTAACAATCTTCCATTCGTTTCATGGAAGATGTGGCATTTTAGAAAAATGTTTTTATAGCAAGTCATTTTCTAAAAAAATGTAATTATTTTTCGATATAGAGCTAAAATCTGGAAATAAAGTGGAAAGTATTAAAATATATATATTTTTTCCTCCATGTACTCTTTTTCAATAAATTTTATTATTTTATATTTTAAAATGGATTTTTTAATTATTTTATTATTAAAAACGATGTCTTAATCATTTTATTTTTTTGAAAATAGATTTTTAAATTCTTTTTATTTTTCTTTTTCCATTTTCTTTTTTTCCTTTTATTTTTCTTTTGCTCCTTCTTCTTCCTCACCAGCCGTCAATAGCGAGTGAGCTCCAAATCATCAACGACGACGGTGAGCATGTATGGTCGATGTAATCATCCAATTGCAAATTTCACACACTGCGTGTGCGCAAGAGAGAATGCAGGAACACTGGGCGGCAACTGAAATCTTGCACAATCAAAGTGGACTTACTACTGACGTTTTGCTTTCAGACGAAAATTTGACACCAGAAAATGCGGATGCAAAGATCGAAAGTACTATTTCCTTCACCGAACGATGAACCAGAAGGATCGTGGTGAGATGGTGAAGTCCATGGCAGACGAGAATTGGGGCAAGAATTACTCACCAGCCTCAAGTCTCTCCAGATCAACGAACCTTGAGCTTGAGCAAGCCAAAGGTCGCCTTTGGCCAATCACCGGCCATCATGTGACTGGCAACCGGCAAGGAAGAAGAAGGAGCAAAAGAAAAGGAAAAAAGAAAAAGAATAAAAAAATTCGATTTAAAAAAAATTAGAAAAAAGAAGAAATGGGGACTAGTAGGAGGGTCGATAGCTGCAGCAACAATGATGAAGGTGCTGCTGGACGGAGGCACCGATCAAAGGCAAACGGAGGAAGAAGAAGGAAAGAATGGACAAGGAATTAGGCTATTTTGTGGTGTCCTAGGTTCAGTTGGCAAATAAGGGACTATAATTGGATGAAAAGTAAAATAAGTCAATTCGTGGCCAACCTAAGTAAAAAGCAACCATCTTTATATAGGGCCGTGAGCACTTCTCTCGCTAGTGATGAAATGTTGAGTAATTTCATATGTATAGAAAGATATCTCTTGAAAAAAAATGAGTACTTAATACTACACAAACGAAAGTGCAAATTCCCGGTCAAAAAAGGAAAGAGCATATTTGCTTTGGATGAGGAACCAGGAAATGGAATATCATGCTAAACGACTTTTATCGAGAGATATAGAAAGGACTGTGCTAAGTGAACGACACCGTTAAGTAATGGTGCAATTTGGGTCAGTCATTTTGGTTCGAGTATATAACGGGCAACCAGATCACGTATTTGCCTTAGAAGATCATCTCTTTCGCATCCATTTAGTATTTAAAGAAACAAATCTACTGATATTCAAGAAAAAGAAATTCATGGGGGTTGTAACAGTCAAACTTTTCGCCGGAGATGTGGTTGCCGGCGAGTATGAGAATTTTCAGGCAGTGGATGCCAACGAGGAATGCAGGGAAGCCACCACCGGCATCCACCGCAGAAGGGATTCCCGTTTAGGTAGAGAGGGGCTTGAGGTTGATGAGGCGGGAGATGTCAGGGACAATGCTGGATATGGAGTTGTCCTTGAGGTTGAGGACACGAAGCTGCTGGTCCAGCAGGCTCAGGGTCTTCCTGTCCAACGTGCTGGTCAAGTTCTAGGGAGGGCCTTCATTTTGAAGTGGAGAGAGAAGACTCATCAATTTGGGTCATTTTCAGGGAAGCCAAGTTCGTGCTTTCTCCCTCTCCTTCTGGACTGGACTGCTAAACAACAGGGCGTGCAAAAGCGAAGGAGTTGATGGGAGGAGGGGCAATAAAGAAAGTGCATCTACTCACACTATAAAAGCACTTGCTCGGCTTCTTCTGCTATTTGCCCTCCGAGTGCTCACAGGAACATATGGGGAAAATTGGAAAAAAGCATAAACCCTAGAAGTTGCAGTTGCAGAGATGGTATGTAAGTGGGGAGAGAGCTCCAATGGAAACCCAAAAAGAGAAAGATGCTTTGAACCTACTAAAAACGTGCAGTTTCCAAGGAAACCAAGCGGGACTCTTAATTCCCCAGGTTTCCTGGGGGAAATGTCCTTGGGGAGATGTGAGGTGCACATGTACAGGGTGGCGGTGACGTCAGCTTCTCATTTCCCAGAAAGAAATGAGCTTACTGCTCCACCATATTACATACCCGTTAATTACCGTAGATAATTCCGTAATGGGCCAATCAAACAGAGAACAGAGAACAACCCATTTACATCAGCAATTTTTATGAAGCACAACCCCAATTTTCTCAAGCCGTCACTATGATTAACATCCTCCTCCTATGTTAGTGCTGGATCATTTGTCGCTCAGCGGACAGTGTATCCTGCAGCTAAAAATGAAAGGGAGAAAGAAAAGAAGACAGACAATAACATTACCAATTTTGGGTGACATTCTATTATTATAAGTAGCTACTCAGTAGACTGTTATGTAAAGAGTAGTTATACTCACTTCCGCATGCCTTCGGGCGGGCCTGTTGCTAATGTTGCACCTCTTGGGGATCGACAGAGCCGTGGCCGGAATGATCCCGGCCTCCTTCGCTAGAGGAGAGAGAAAGACAGCGGAGAGGCAGCGAGGATTGGTCCGAATGTTATTCTGAATAGAGAACACTAACATATCGAATGTACCTGACTGGTCAATAATGTAGGCCTATCCTCATTTTTACTTTTTCGAAGCCTCAATTTTACTTTTGCTGAGAGCCATGACATAGATTGGCAACATCTTCATCATTAGAGGAATCCTCGACCTCGCTTTAGCTTTCGCTCCAAGTAGATGCCAATGCCTTATTCTTTTCTTTGACGAACATTTTATTATATTTCTTCTCATTCTTGTCTCTTTCGTCCTTCTTTCCAATCCGTTCCTTCTTGTCCATTGTATCCTTGAGACAAGTCCTGGACATTCATCCCTCAGATGCCCCGACTTGTTACAATTGTGACATTGAGTTTGTTTCTTCAATTTGGCTTGCCTCTTGTAGTTCTTGCTCTTGAGTATTCTCATGTACTTTCGGATGATTATTTTCATGTGTCGTCACTATCTTCTTTTGGCTCCATTTCTTTTGAAGTGGTAGCCTCAAGAGCTATCCATTTCTTCTACTTTGAATCTTCTCTCAATCGAGCCTTCAACTTGATTTCATGTATAATAAGCTTTTAGGAAGCTCATCAAGAGACATCATGGAAAAGTTGTGAACCTCATCAATGGCTGACAATTTCGGCTCCGAAACACCCGACAATGCTCTTAAAATCTTTTGATATAGCTCTTCTCGAGGTTAAACCTTTGCCAAGTGATCTCCGTCCATAAATAATGTTGTTAAATCAAGTAAACATATTAACGACCAACTCACCTTCATTCATAGTAAAAAGCTCATACAGATGGGTAAGCATACTTTTATTAGACTTTTCAAATAAATACACTGGAAGTCCTAAACTTATAACTAAAAAGCGATTGAATCCTAAAATCTTTAAAAAGTACAATCAAATCATAAAACTTATAAGAAAAGTGCAACTGAATTTTCAAACTTTCAAAATGTGCAATTAAACCCTAAAAACTATCAACAACTGACTCACCTTCATTCATTCATGTTGTTTATATTACATGTTAGTATAGACATATGCCGTGGTTAATTGCCCTAGCATTGAGGTGTTTTTGCCTGGTCATGTCCGCTGCCAGAGTGCATGTACGCTGGACAGAGGGCGCGTAGGGTGTATTTGGTCTTGTTTTGCATCTTCGACGTGTCTTGGGTCGGCCTTCATATGTCTTTATGGCCATCAGATGCATTGGGAGCTTTTCGCAGTTGTTTTGGTGTGGTTTAGTGCATAAAAAATAATTTTAGGCCCACTGTCCAGATTTTAAGCGTGCTGAACAGACGGAGCCTAGCGAATATTTCCTCTTATTTCGCATCTTCAATGCGCCTTGGGTCGACCTTCATTGTTCCTTGTGGCCCGTGGCTGCATTGGGGTTGTTCGTGACCTTTTTGTGGCATTTTAGCCCTCAATAAGGGACCTACGGCCTGCTGTCTAGACCGTGTATGGGCTGGACAGCGAACTTTTCGCTCCTATCTCGGCTTTATGGAAGGGCCTCAAGCGGTTCCGGGTCACCTCTTACTAGTTTGCATTGTTTCCTTGTGATTCCACAGGCTCATAGCGTGTTTTAATTCACGTCCTAGCATTCTAGTTGTTTATTATTTCCCGGTGAGCATCTAATTTGTTTTAAATTCGAGTTAGTTCCTATTGTAATGTAAATTCAAAAAAGATAAAACGGATGGAAATGAAATGGCAAAAAGATGGGAATTGCATTTAGGTAGAAAATGCATCACAGGGTTTAGTTTAATTCAAACTTAATCTCACTCTATTTGATTTAATGCTTCATTGTCATCCTCTAGTTTAGGATGTTTGCATTCCGTAGTTTAGGTTGATTGCATAGTTAATGTCAAGCATCGCCCACGGGGGTCCAGTACCAAGGCTTTAATAATAAGGATATGTTAAATTTTGCTTTATACAACTTGGTTACTTTCCTTTACCACTTTATTTATCTTGATTTTATTGCATTTTACTTTATTATTCCCTCGTTTATATGTTACTGTTTCAATGTCAAACGCATGATCACTTAGTTCTTATATCATAGTAAATAAGAGAAATGAGAAAGATTGGATTGAATGCTTTCCGTAAAAGAGAGAATGTACCAAATTAAACTTTAAATAATATCTATCTATCAAGTCCCTATGTCCAGAGTCTCTAGTTTGTAGAAGTAAAACAAACTTTCATGCCTCACTTGGCCTTTAAGGCTGTGAATTACAAAATTTATGTTTCTCTGTTTCTCTATTGTTTTCTTTTCGAGAACAAGTTTGGAACATAAATCTTTTTTGTATTGCAATTTCATTTTTCAATTTCTGGAACAAATTTCTATTATAAAAATAGATTTGAAATAGAAATTAGAAGTTAAAATTTTTTACTTTTCTATTTTTGGAACAAAAGTAATAAATAAAAAATCTTCTCATTGTTCGCTCTTGTTACAGCCCGACACAACCCACCCGATCCCCACCATCGACCCCCGCTGCTCGCTGCCATTGCCCAGCCCTCACCACTACTCGGCTCCCACTACCACTCGAAATGAGAAATTTTATATTGTTGTCAAATGAATTTATATTCGAGAACGAAATTATGTATCAATATTAAATACCTATTTTGTCTCGAAACTCGTTCAGGGAATAAAAATAAAAAAATTAATTTTTGGCTAGAAATTGATTTCAAGAACAAGAATTTTGTCATGCATAACCTAATCGGCCCATTATAAATTAGCAGCAACTTCTTAAGCAAAAACATATCGGTATAATAATCCGAGAAAACTAAGTTGCAAATCGATAGGCTTTGGGAGGGCTTATGCCAAGAGCAAGGGCTACCTTGCGAGAGCGACTGCTGTGATCATCCCAAATAGGTGCCAGAAAAAATACAGGTTTAGAGGTAATGTCGAAATTGGAGACCAATTGTCTTTAATCAACGCGGATTCTCCCAAACCCTTATCTTGAGTGCTATTGATATTTTCATTTGTAGTCGATTAACACTACTTGAATTCTAAATGAGAAGTCACCGCTATCTTATTGGGTCAACTAGGAATCAAGTTATGTGAGTTTATCTTAATTCCTACACAACCAAGATCTAGGGTTGGGAATTATCTAACTAGTACATTTTTTACACCTAAACTTGATTATTTTGTCAACTAAGATATCCACACAATCTCTTTACAGGAAAAATTTTCAAAAATCCTAAACCTATTGCTCTTTTACCAAATTTGTCATAAACTTTTAATTTTGTTAATCAAGTCTTAAATCTTTTCAAGTTTTACTAGTTAAGTTTATCCGGTAAATTTTAGCCGACAATCACTAACGTGGACGCCAACTGGCATATGTGACACGATCGACATTAACGTTGATTATTTTTAATAATTTGTTGAATTTTTTTCCTTTTTTCTTTTCTTATCGTTTCGTTCTTTACCTTTGTCTTCTTTTCTTCTTTTTTTCCTTTTCTCTTATTTTCTTATTTTCTTTTTCCATTTTCCATTTTTTCCCTTCTCCAAGCCTCGTTGACGTTGGCCTCGAATGAGAGCCACCCTCGCTTAAGTGATGGTTGCCCTCATTTGACCTCTGGCGAGATAGCCCTTTGTCAAGCCTGCAAGGCGGGGACCCTCATGGGCTAGCGAGGGAAACCTTTTGCCAGATAGGGCAAGGGTGTTGCCCTCGCTAGCCTAGGCTCGGATGTCCCTTGCCTAAAGGCAGCCCTCACCTAAGGCTAGCGACCTCCGTCAACCATTGACGAGGCCCAATGATGGCTGGTAGAGGGAAAAGGGGAAAAGAAAACGAAGAATAAGAAGAAAGTACCGAAGGAAAGGTGAAGAAAGACAAAAAAGGAAAAATAAAAAATTCAAAAATTAATAAAATTTATCAACATTAGCATTAACTGTGCCACATAAGTGGCCAGTGTTCACGTTAGCAATTTCTAACTAAATTTGGATGGATTGAATCAATTGGTAAAACTTGAGAAGACTTAGGACTCAATTGACAAAATTAAAATGTTTAGGACTGAATTGACAAAAGTTTAATAGGTTTAGAACTTTTTGGATAATATTTCCTCTTTTTACCAAGTTATGAATCATATAGTTCTTGTCCACTAAGTGCCTGTGCAATGTTGTTGGTGTTTATTATTATCTTAAAATATAACATAACCATTCAACTAAAGCAAGCAAATCACAGCACGAAAAATGACATAAAATGATTTCAATCAATTCATATATAAAGGTAATGAAGAGCGAAAAGAAAGGTAAAGTGCAATAAAGTAACTCAATACAAGTTGGGCAAAGAATATGACATGACCTCGTTATTAAGCCCCAGGACAGCAATCCTTATGAGCTTGATTTTAAAGATTATTCTATCTTAAAATGAGTAATGTGGGTTAGTGAAACTTTCAGAAAAAAGTCAAGCTTTAGATCGGCACTCTATCATCCTAAGTTGGGGTCCAGTCCGGCTTTAGGATATTAGGTAATAATTTAATCCCCCTCAAATCTCCTAAGTCATGACACTTCCACATTATCTATTCAATTATTTGAAGTGAATCCTAAATTTGACTAAGCTATTTATTTACTATGATTATTTTATTTTTTAAAGTGATGTTTCTAAACTAATGTGGGTTATTGAAACTTTCAGAAAAAAGTCAAGCTTTAGATCGGCACTCTATCATCCTATGTTGGGGTCCGTCCGGCTTTAGGATATTAGGTAATAATTTAATCCCCCTCAAATCTCCTAAGTCATGACACTTCCACATTATCTATTCAATTATTTGAAGTGAATCCTAAATTTGACTAAGCTATTTATTTACTATGATTATTTTATTTTTTAAAGTGATGTTTCTAAACTACTATATATATATTTATTTCCAAACTGATCTTGACCGTTTTGGTGCCACATAAGATGGCCGAACATCAGCGATTTCCATCTAAAATTGCCTAGATAGATTTAATTGACAAAATGTGAAAATGTTCAAGACTCGATTGACAAAATTGAAGGTTTAAAACTACATTAGCAAGAGTGTAATTGGTTTAGAACTTTTTGGACAATTTTTCCACAAAGAGAGGGTGATGGAGCGCCCTTGCATGGTGTGTCAACCGACCCACGTGAAGCTCAAGTTGGCAAGGGCCACGATGCTCATTGGTGGCCATTTGAGGGACTAAATTGATTTCAAAGACTAAACTAATGTCATCAAAAGAGAATGAGGGTTAAATTGGCCAAAATCAAAGCTCAAGGACCAAATTGAATATTGGATAGGAGTATAGGGACCATTTTTGACATTGTCCTTACATATTTGTTCCTAAACTCATTCCAATGTGCATTCATTTATTTTCTATTCACTAATTTAAGACAACTTTTTCTTTGCTTTTCCTATACAAATTTACGCATGCTCCTTTACCAGTACTTACTTCTTATGTATTATCTACGTCTTGATCTCAACTGCGCCGCTGAAATATCTACGGCATATGATCTTTTCTTTATACTCCGTTCAAAATTTGGTAGGTGATATACGGAAATTGGAAATTTTCATTGAAAGTTAAAATATCTTATGGTTAAGATTAAGACAGGTTTTGAGTTTGAGCCTGTTAAATAAAAATATAGTTCCAAATCAAAACGAACGAGTCCGGCAAAATAATAATGTCCAACCGCCCACTTTTATTTTGTTTTTTCTTACGTTATTTTCTCTGCCTGAGCTGCTCGAAGCGGAAGAAATCAGCAAAGATGACATGTTCGGTTTCTTCCAATTGGCCTCTGACGTACTTGAAAATGATGCACGCATGAATGAAAGCGACACTTCGTTTATTGTTGACTCATTCTTACACGCCCCATTAAATGTAGTGGTCCATGGAGAAGACTTTCAACGGGTTTTGGTAGCGAACCGCAGTGCGAGTCCTCGGTTGTAATCGAGAATTTGAGACACTAAAAGCATAAGCATGTGAGATGTTCAAGTATGGTTATAATTTCCACTGTAACATTTAATCTATAGTAAAATTTTATGCTGCTTTCCTTAAGAATGTAGATCATATCGATTGAACCATGTAAATTCGGTGTTCGATTTATTTCTTTCGTCGCAAAAAATAAATATTTAATTAATAATTAGGTAGGCGGTTAGGTACATGTTACTTTTTCGACAAAGGAACTATAATTGGATGAAAAGTAAAATGAGCACATTCTTGGCCGAAATGCCCCTGACGAACTATGTAAAGTAGACATTTATATAAACGAGCCATAATTAGCATTTGGTAAGAATTCCACATGTTAATTACCCTACCATATTTAAAATGACAAAACGACCAACATGCATGTGGGTCCCACGGACCCGACTTTTTTGTTTCACGCTTGTCGTCGGTCCTCGAACCTTTCATGATCCTCGCCGACGCTTGCTTCGCCATCCTTGCGATGTTCTCCACCTCGCCATCTTCGTCCCGCTTCCTTGCTTCTGCGGCGGGCACCCGAAGCAGCCGCCCTTCCTCAGGGGGACGGCGAAATCTCCGCCTTTGTTGCTGGGGGAGCTGTGTTTTTTGCAGCTACTAAATTAAGGGGAAAAAAAGAAGAAGACAAAAACAATTACCAGTTTTGGATGACATTCAATCATTATAAGTAGGTACAAAGTAGACTATTATTTATAGGAAGATTATACTCACCTCCGCATTCGCTTCTGGCGCTCCTAATGTTGCACCTCTTGGGAATCGAGATAGCCACGGCTGGAATGATCTGGGCCTCCTTCGCTGCGGGAGAGAGAAGGACAGCGCACAGGCAGCGAGGATCGATCTGAATGAGAGCGCTGACTTTGGTGCAGCAGGCGAGCGGGACCTTAGCCTCGGGGTCTCGCGCTGCCCCAAGGCAAGGACTCAGGCTGGCGAATGCCGAGCTGATTGGGGTCCTCCCGCATTCTCCCGCAGCGCTCACTTCCCAAATGAAGCCATTCCAAGTCGTCGCCGATATCATGATGCACAAGGGCACAAAGATGGCAACATGAGAATTGTGAAGCATTCTTCTTTTTGGAGATTGCGGGAGACGATTTCTGTATTCCAGGACTCTGCTCTGATAAGTTTTTGGGGGTGAAGACAAATGTGATTCGATGTATATGTGTATATATAGCCAAAAGCCACGATAAAGCCAGAAACTGGAAAAGTTGCAAAGATTTGAAAAAGTGGATTGTTGAACAGTCTCCATGGACAAATGGTTGGTAAGATAACGTCCCTGTCAATACCGAAACAAACGAAGATGACGTTGCCGCAGAGAATATTACAACTGGAGACGCACGATCCAGTATTTCCCGCCGATCTAATAAATTTCAGTTAACGTGGGGAAAATCAGAATGTGGACAGGCACCACATTGACGTCATGAAGTTCCTATGTCTACTTTTTCTAATCTAGTTTGAATTGAAGGGCAGGTCAAGCATTTAGGGAAAGCTCAAAGGCTACAAAAAGTACTTGGGGAAAATATGTGGGGGCAAGAAAAACAATTGATAAAATATTAAGTTGTATTTATTTCAGGAAAAATATTATATTTTTACAAAATATTTTTCAAAAAATAAATTTTTAGGAAAATGATAATATTTTTTTATGTTTATCTGAAACATAAAAGAAGAAAAAGAAATGGAAAATATTTTTTGTTATTTCGAAACAAAAATCTGATTTGATTTTTCTAAATACACATATACTATTTGGGCGCTAGTGACTTACGAATGAAAAGTCGAAGAACTAGGCAAGGCACCAAAATCTTGAGTCCAACCTCAATGGACCTCGACCCACACACCACAAACCCGAGAGCATGGCCATTTGGATCCCAAGCAATAGTTTATGCACTGATCATTTTTCCGAATTTAAACATAATTTTTTTGTTGATTCATTTTCCTAAATGCTCCAAATGTTGGAAAGTAAGAAATATATTTTCCTAAAGAATTATTAACCGTAAAATTAACGAAGCCAAAGGCGATGTAAGGAACCCAACTGTATCTTAAGCACCTGCTTTATTTAATAGCTAAATCTCACAGGATATTTTATTTTTGAGATGATGACCTGAGATTAAGAACTAAGAAATGAAATCTTCAATAATTGAGGATGACGACGACGAGCACAATGACGTCTACCCCTAGGTATTGGACCTTGAAATGAAGACTTTGAAGTAGGTGGTGTTTTTTGACACTTTTCCATGAAAAGGATTTCCAAACTTCGAGAACTTTTCTCAGATCTCCTTCCAAGACTTTACCAACTTATCTTTGACGTGTGTTAATAGGATTTATTTGACATGTGGATTTAGTTCAAATCTTCATTTATGATTTTCTTTGAGCTCAAAATCAAATATTACAGAATAAAAGAACCACCGATTCCACATTTTTCTGGTTCAGGTGGTGAGATTTCATGTTTGAGCCATCACTTGGCAAATGGCACTAAAACAAATGTGGCAGGTGCCTCTAGCGCTGTCCACCAATGACAGTTTGGATATGTCACCCCACATCAGTAACATCTGTCGAACGACACCTCAAAACAGCCACCAGTCCTATTTGCGACGATTCACAAGGGTCGTTGAAGTAGTTGGCCTTGTGACGTTTTCAATATTGTTATGGTCATCTTGCTAATGAGCTGTCATAGCCTAACCTGTCACTTCAAAAAAGTACCGCCATAACCTTTAGTGGCGTTGAAAAGTAGGATGAGGATGCCGATTTTGCTTTCTGGGAAGTCGCTTTACGTCCGGTCGGTCGTCCTTGCATTCACGCAAACTGGAGGGACAAATTGGCGTGGGGAAGGAAAAAGAAAACACAAGTGAAAAAAGGCAACTCCTTTTGACGCGATATGGCCATTCAATCTGGAGCTCATCATCATTAAGAATTTCCATTGTTTGATGCGCCACCAAGAGAAAGATCCCACGAACAGCCAACGTCTGACTCATGCAGCGACTCTGAGCCACTCAGCAGCGTTGGCGGCTTAAACCACAACGCTTTACGTTTGGTTAGTTCTAGTTCTTTATTTAAGCGACTTGGAAACTTTTCGCTGACTAAATTTCTAATTAATCTAGGTTTACCCATTCTCATTTGAATTGACTACAACGTTAATTGCTTTTTTAAAAAGAGTTACCCACATTCCTATTGAGGGACAATTTTTTAATTGCTTCGCTCATCAACTTGTTATATATATATCAACTTCTTTTTAGAAAGAATCCACCTTAATTAGAGTGATAACCAGCTTTCTACTTAATTATCAACTTTTATTCAAAATAGTTACTGTCGATATTTACTTGTTTTTAATAAAATTACAAACATCTTTCATCTCTAACAAAAGAAAGATTTCTCCTATTATTTGTTTCTATTTACTTTTCTCATCAATCTTTTAAATTAATGAAAGATCATATAAATTTACCAACTTTTTACCAATTAAATTGCCAACTAATTTTGGGTTGCCAATTCTCCTTTTAGTCACTTATAAATATTTATTTATATTTTTATTAGTTTACCAACTTCTATTGTTGATCACGAACTTTTATTTGCCTCAATTACCAACTTCTTTAAGAAATTAGAGAAAATTTCCAATAAGGGCCCAAAGTGCCCTCATTTTTTTAAATAAGAGCCCGAAATGGATTTTTATTTCAAATAAGAGTATGAAATGGTCATATCAATACCAAAGAATGGCCTAAATTAGTTATAGCTATTTCAAACAAGGGCTTAGCCTCATCGACTTTCTAATCGGCAAAATTTTTCAATCGATCAGGGATATTTTCATCCAAACACAAGTTAAATTTAAATTAAATTAGATTAAAAATTTTAAAAACCTAAAAAAATAAAAATACAAGTAAGAGGGGGCCACCGCCCTAAGCCCTAACGCTGGTGGGGCGGCGATTGGAGACCAACAGCTTGAGGGGCGGTGGGCAGCGATCGATGACGAGCGAGGGGTGAGGTGACGGTTGGTGGGAGGTGGGCAACAAACAACCGGCGATTGACGACAGTAGCTGAGGACCGTTGTCAGCGGGGGACCGGCGATAACAGTAGTGGTGGTGGCAGTGGTCAGCAATCGGCAGCTTGCAACGGGCGATGATGAGATGAGTGGTGACAAGACCGAGCGATGAAAACAATTTTTATTTCTCACTTTTGTTCCAAAAATATAAAAGTAACAATTTTTAACTTCTAATTTTCGTTTCAAACCTATTTCTAAAGAAAAAATTTGCTCCAAAAATTAAAAAAAATGAAATTACATTACCAAAGGGATTTTTGTTCAAAACTTATTCCCGAAAATAGAAAAATAGAAAAACAGAGAAATAGAATGGTTATCATGCGCGCCCTAATTAGTTTTGGGTCTTATTTTCCGACTAAAAAAAAAAAAAAAGAAGCTCTCATTTAAATTCCTTATCAAATTTTATTTGATTTTTTTTAATAAACTAAGTCTTATTGTTTACATACTTTTCTTTATCTAGCTTACCAAATTTCTAAATTTACTAGTAGTTTTTTGAATTACCAATCCCAAGTAGAGTCGTTAGCAATTTTTCGCAAGTTACCAACTAGTTTTTTCATGACAAAGTTTTATATGAATTAGTTACCAATTCTCTCATCCCCAAAAAGTCTCTTATCACATACTATATGTTATTTTTTATCATCACCATGAGTATATAAAATTACCAACCATTTTCTATGTGACTTGCCAACTTTTTTCCGATGAACTTAATAACTACATTGGAATACTCTTTCATTTGAGCTACTTACCAACATTTATTTATTTATTTATTTTAAAATTGCCATCTTTTCAATCAAATTTCCATTTACGTTGCTTATCAACACTTATCTACAATTAAGTTATCAATTATTTTTGGTGTATCAAGTATTAGTTGTCACGACCCTCTCTTTCCGTGTCAATGGAAAAGGGATAAAGGTTTAGGGGTATTGGCTAATGGTGGGCTAACGGCTCTTGATTAGGTTCAGGCTATCCCAAGCTCATATCCTACACAATATTGGATTTCATTTTTTTTTATAGTTCTTTTGCCTAATGATTTTGTTAGGAGACGCCACTAATTTATTGGGATTGGCTAGAAACTAATCAAGATGTGAGAGTGTCATCTCGTTTTCTACACAACAAAATATTTTAACCATGGGGACTTGGTTATGTTAATATTTTTATTAGTGCTCTTTTGGTATCTAAGTTAAAGGTTTGTTACATAAGTGGTCATGCAACCTTGATTACCTTTATGCCCCTAGATGTGCCACCAATGCCAAGTGATCATGCAAATGTTTTTGTAAGTTTCATTATGATTCGAGATTAATCCTAGCCATTCTAGAAAGAAATTAACAGACAATTTACAGGAATGTGGTGCAGTAAATAAACACTCAAGTAATTGAAATGACATAAAAGGTAAATGTGGAATGAAAAACCTAATACCCGTTGGGCAAATAAAATGTATGGCTTTGTTCTAAGCCCCGAGACAGCAATCTCCATGAGCTAAATTCAAATTGAGTCTCATTTCCTACATAGAAGATCAATCTGTCAAATCTACACTCATATTAAAGGCAAACATCCAAAAATCCCTAAACTAAATATCACGTTATCTGAATAAAACTAGACTTTATCTAATGCTAAAGTCACAAATAGGTCAAGACCTATTTCTAAGCTATTTTCCATTTTTCTATTCTTTCGAATTTTTTATTTTTAGTTTTTAATATTTATAAAAGAGATTTTTTCATTCCGAAAATAGGGACCCCGGGCCAGGCACTTGGGCCCGGTTCCAACATGGGCTGCCGCTGGTTCAAGCCATGGACACAACAAAATGAGCTTTACCGCACCAAGCCCCCATTTCATTTAGGGGGAACGGGATTGGACTTGTACAAATTAACTGACGCGAACATCTCAATGGATCGATACTCAGATCATTAACTCGACTTCATTTACTCACCACAAGCGACCATGGATGACCACAAAGATATGCAAAACAAAGAAAACAAGGAGTGGAGCGTGACGTACGGCCATAAACTCGAATCAAATAAATATTAAAGAAAAGCCCAAAATGGATGAATCGACCACGAATGTTGCATTGGAAAGTGAAACAAGTAGTTTGGCTCAGGAGATATTCGTCAAAAAATAAAACGGCTTCATTTAGGCATTTTTACAAACATATGGTAGCCAGTTCGACTTGGATGAATTCGGTTTAAGCATTTCGTCAAGCAAGCGACGAGCATGTATTGAGGAGAAGATATCGACTGATTTTTTAGAAATTGAACTCAGATTTTAGACCCAAACAAACATCGGGAAGTGCTAGACACCAGAGAAATAAACTCAGTCGTACACCAAACACTCAAGGACCGGAGAAACCCAGCTCGGCCGGCCTCTTCCTGAACGTCCCAGCTCCTTCCGATAAAAAGCCCTTTTTCTTTTTTCTTTTCAAAGATTAATAGAAAAACCCCCAAACCCCAAACCGTTTGGAGTAGCGACGAGGGGCGCGATGTCAAAGGGGGTGCGTTTTTAAGTAATCTACATCCTATAGTGTTAAATGATTTATCGGTTTCATAGATTGAAAGTTTTCTTTAATCGAATATGAGATATTTAAATTTCACCGTCCCTAAATTCAAAGGCCTTATGCAGGCCTATACAAAATTGACATTTATTATGCAATTGAAATACTAGGAACACTTTTGACCAAAACAAAAAAATTAAAAACACTAATATAATTTTTTGAGTCAAGAAATGAAACTTGCTACGATAGAAAATCTCGAATCTCAAATTTTCTAACTTTGATCGTTGGGAAAATTTAGGGTCAGCCTTAGCTAGTTTCCAATATTTATTCTTCTCTTATCTTTGACCTCTTTCTCACCAAATTCAAATTTACCAGCTATTTTATAAATCACAGAACTTTATTTAACTTCCTGGCGTTTTTCCCCATTAAGACCCAATAAAAAAAGTTGGCAAATTAAAAAACAAAAAGCTAAATAAACGTCGGTAACTATCTGGCATGAGAGTTGGTAAAGAACTATTATGATAACTTAATCATAAAATAATTTTTATTAAAGTTAGTAAATTCATAACATAGTAAGTGAATTATATTAAGACATAGTCAAGAAATTAAGTGAAAATCGGTAAAAGATAACAAAAAATAAGCTTGATAAGTAAGTTAAATAAAAAGCCAGTAACCTGTAATCCCTTTTAGATGTCTAGAAACTTGAAAGACGAAGAACCAATTGATCTTTCCAATAACAAACTTTTAGGTCAAATCTCTCCCAGCACATCTAATTTAGAGTTTCTAAGTCATTTGAATCTCTCATTCAATAATCTATCTAGTCGTATTGAGTCAAGCAATCTCCTTACCGTGAAGAATGAATCTATTTATCGTAGAAATGATATACTTTTCAAAGCCCCTCTTTTCAAAAATTGTCCGGGAGACGATGAGAAAGATAATGGCAGAGAAGAGCCCAGCTCTTGCATAGCGTCCTCCAGTTAGTTGATGTAAAAAAAAAAAAAAATTTTAAAATGGGCACGGAGAAATTTTTTTTTATTGTTTTAATGAACGGTTATGGCTGAATTTTGTGATATTGGGTATTAGGGATTTTTTTTTTTCCTCCAGATAGTGCGATTAGACGTGAATCTGCTAACTGTGGCTTTTCATTGCCCTCAAGCAGGCCACGACGTGAAACACTATGTTTGATTCTATCCATTTGGAATGGAGGATGCCATCATTCGTCTTCCTGCGGAGCAACTTTAGCAACGAGTAACAGTGCAAATGCAAAATCAGCTTCATCATTAAAAAATATAACAGTTAATATCTTCGAGAACAAAATCAATTTGAATTTCCAAAAATCCATCAGAAATGTCAAAAAGCCAAATTGAAGACGGAGAACCGAACATTATCAGATGCTGACTGTAACAATGGGCCAGCCCAGCCCATTCTTCTTCGAAAAGCCCAAAGCTTAGCCCATCTTTCATTAGCATAAAGCGGCGGAAAGAACAAGAACAAAGAGAGAAGAAGAAGCTCGTGGGAGAGAGAAGACGAAGAAAAAAGGGAAAAATTCTCATGCGTAATCAATCCGGACGTCCCAACAAGCTGATTCCACTGCGAATTGCCACGCTTGGAAAGGTTTTCAAGCCGATTATTTGTTTAACCGGAGTAATTTCCTGATTAAGGGTACGGGTTCGAAGTGGTGTTGATTTTGAAATACAGGGTTCGATTGAGGAGTTATTTCGCTATGGTTTTTGTAGTAAATGATAGTTTAATACATCACGAGCAGTGAGACTTGACAAAAATTGATTCTGAAGTATAGGTTGATTGGAAAGAAATTCTAAAATTCGCGCACGAGTTATGGGTAACGGATAATACGCTTAAGGAAAAGGATGAACATGTTCTTAAAATGAGGTTACTCATTAGCTTGTACAAGCCATTTTATCAATGATTAAACGTGGTTTAGTCAAGTTGTTCATTAGAGTTGTGTATTACTTGGTTTTTTATATAGTTTTTCGATTATTAAACCTGAGTTTTGAGATGACTTCTGATTTTGGTTGTTAATTACTAGAGATTGAGGTTGATGGATTATGCTCAATATCTCTATGAACTCATTGAAAAATTTGTGAATATGCACAAACTAGTCTAAAATATCCTTGTGGGCCGAGCCACTGGTTAAAAATAGGTGGAGATCTAACCAAGGGAGGAAATTTTAGTCACCTTGTCACGGGGTGTTATGCGTGAACCATCTACTTGTGGTTTAATAAGATTAATCAAGGGACCATTGACATTCGTTTCGGTAATATCGATTAAAATGAGCACTTCTACTATGAATACGGTACATTGAAGCAGGAAAAAGTGTTAGAAAAGTCCTAAACCTATTACATTAGTGCTAATTTAGTTCTAAACTTTTTAATGGTGCTAGTTTAGTTATAAACATTTTGACTTAGTTCCAATTCAGTCTTAAAATTTTAATTGTGTAGATTTAGTTAAAAACATGTTAAATTATTTTCAATATAATCATAAATCTTTTGACTTTATGTTTATTCAGTCATTTCGACTAATTTTAGTTGGATTTTTCTGACGTGAATGCTGGTCAACTGATATGGCATCGCCGCGCTAAGGTTGACAATTTTTAATAGTATATTAATAATTTTTTTATTTTTTATTTTTTCAATTTTTTCCTTTTTTCTTTTTCTTCCCTTTTCTTCCCTTTCCTTCCCTTTTATTCCCTTTCCTTCTTCCTTTGGGTAGTGGCTAGCCGATGGGCGATGGTCGACCACTGGCCATGGTTGGGTGGGTTGGCTTCGCTTAGGCCAGGGTAGCATCGCCAGACATTGACCGAGCTAAGGTGACACCTAGTGAGGTTGCCCTAGCTTGGATGAGGCTGACCCTCGCCTAGGCTAGGTGTCACCTTCGCTTGGGTGACATTCGGTGGCCCTCGCCCAAGCTAGATCCGACAAGGCCGGCCCTCATCGGGGCTCGGGCTTGCCCTAGTTAGGCGAGGCCAGCCTATGTAGCCATTGCTTGCCAGCTAGCCACTGCCTAAAGGAAGAAGAAAAAAGAATGAGAGAAAAAAAATGAAGAAAGAAAAAGGAAAAAAAAAAAAATACAAAATAGGAAAAATAATAGAAAAATCGAAAAATTCTTAAAATATTATTAAAAATTGTCTATGTTGGCACCAATGATGCCACATCAGCTGGCCAGCGGTTACGTCATCAAAATTTGACTAAAATTAGTCGGAATGGCTGAATTAACACAAGGTCAAAAGATTTAGGATTAAATTGACACTAATTTAAAGGGTTTAAGACTAAATTGACACTAATTTAAAATGTTTAAGATTAAATTGGCACCATTAAAATGTTTAAGACTAAATTGGCACCGAGTTAAAAGGCTTAAGACTAAATTTACACCATTAAACTGTTTAGGACTAAATTGACACAAATGTAATAGATTTAAGATTTTTTTTTGACACTTTTCTCCATTGAAATGATATGTATATATAACTCGTTTTGGTTTTGAAGGTTTGTTAAATTCCGAATTTGGCAACAATGAGTTTATAATGATTTTTTGATCTGCTTAGAAGAAACGTATCACTCATTGAGCTGTGATAGTTCATTCCTTTTATCTCACTTGCTTTTTAGGTTTTTTAGCAAGCCATAAGTAGTGCGAGAGCACTTTTGACAAAGACTGTTGGGAGTTGATTCTTGAGTGACAGTAAGTCCTTATTTAGTAACCGAACAAATGGTATCTAATCTATTCTTTTGTTCCTTGGAACAAAAAAAAAGAAAAAGAAAGAACATAAATCTGTTTTATAACTTTTTGAATCTCAAGAATAAATTTGGAATAGAATTAAGAAGTAAAAAAAATTGTTTATTTGTTCACGGGAACAACTACAAAATCAAGCATTTTCTTTTTCTTTTTTTTTCCTTTTCTTCTTCTTCTTCTTCTAGCCGGTCACTAGCCTCAATGATGGACAATGACCTACTATGCGACACTGCCCTCGCCCAATCGCTAGCAAGGCTCGCCCTCGCCTACTCATCGCGAGGGCAGCGTCGCCTGGCTATGGCGAGGCCGACCTTGTAGTGGTTGGGCGAGGTCTACCTTCGTTGGCCTATTACTGGCCATTGCCAAGGCTGGTGACTGGCTAAAGGAAGAAGAAGAAGAAAAGAAAAAAAAGAGAAAAACGTAATAAAATTATTCAAAAATTAAAAGAATTTGAGATTGTACCAAACACATTTCTATTCTGGAAATAAAAATTTCATGCACCTATCAAACGCTTTCAAATGCTCAAAAACTTGTCTAGGGAACAGAATCAGAATAAATCATTTATGGTAACATAATGGTTACCAAACCCACTCCTAACAAAATGGTTATGAATCAACTTTACACCCTATTAATAAGGGCTCTTGCCTTTTGTGATTGTTAGAGAAAAATATACTAAAAGTGTTAAAAGTTTTGTATGGCATTCACTTTAATACCAAAAGTTTTTACCGGCTCACTTATGTGCTAAATGAGAAAAAAAATGATCATTTAAGTGCCTTCGGTAACAAATTCCAGTGATGGTCCTATGTGGCATCTTTAATAAAATTTTAATTCTTACTTGACTTTTCTTATGAAAAAAGAAGGCCAACGTGGAGATGATCTAGCCCTCATGTTAAACTTATCTTCTCTATTTTTATGTCTTTGGATTTGCTGGCTCTCTTCTTCTCTCTTTCATACCCATAACTATTCATTCAAACTCAAAAGACTATCAATGATGAAATTCAAAATAGAAAAGTTCCTCACTAAACTTAATAAATAGAAAGTTTATTGCTCAGACTCAAAAGAGCATTAATGGTGAAATTTGGTTGGTCTTATTCTATTCTTACTTTAATTGCTCAGACATTTGCCCTGTTTATTTGCAATGCGCGAGAATCAAAACCTATTCCTGAAACTAAATTATTCACATCCAATCTCCATAAGAAGTTGGGGATTTGAACACCTCACCTCCCCCTTCTTATGTGAGAAGAGTAGCCACTGGAGCAAACTCAGTGGTTCAAAAAAGAGTTAGTTTTTTGTGGTAAGAGAGGCCCAAAACCACCCAATAGATATCCTCAACCTTCTGAAATGATGGAAGAGAAGTTCTGCCAATTTTCTAATTTTTTATCAAGGCTTGTGACTTTATTAAACCCACCGACCTTTATGAAAGGGAGAAAAGCAAGAGTTTTTTTTTTTTTCTATAACCAAACGAAAAGAAAGAGGGAAAACTGGGAGAATAATGAGCACCGCTTCTTTACCATTTGAAGCTTATTGCCGTCATCACGAAGAATGGAGGGACTACAATATCATAGCAATTGCAGAGGTGCATTTCTCTGGAATTGAATGAGAATAAAATTGTCAATACCCTTTTTTTACCTCGCATCATCTTAAAAGACGTTTAATGTTAACGTGAATAAGATCTTGCTCTTTGGACAGAAGTCGCGGTACCCAAACTCTGTACGGACCAAAGGGTTTGCTTGTCTAGGTCAATCTGCATGACAAAATAGATTTGTCCTCGCGATCCAGGTAGATGCGGATTTGGCCAGTAACTTCAACCGAGTGCTCTCCGCTTGGGGTTTCCTTAGGGGCTGATTTAGATTTCGGAGATGGCTGTGCAGATTTGGGTCCATTGAAGTGGAGACAATGCTTGGATTGAGGAGTTTTATGGGTGCAATTTATTTGATTTGTGGGAGGGTGTGGATGCCATTTAAGAGAGAAACACAACAAAAAAGATCACGAACTCTGTCATATTGCTGGTGCTTTGTTCGAGCGTTAATGTATGCTATTGTCCCTCTTCTTTTCCCTCTTTGCATATCATGGCTTTTTGCAGTCATACGAATTGCCACTTCGACTCTCTGAAATTTTAAACTTTTGATCAAATCTTCAGCTGGGTCATCATCCGCCTCTCCTTGGAAAATTTTTATTTATTAAGTTTAACGAGGAACTTTTCTATTTTGAATTTCACCATTGATGGTCTTTTGAGTTTGAATGAATAGTTCTGGGTATGAAAGAGAGAAGAAGAGAGCCAGCAAATCTAAAGACATAAAGATAGAGAGAAGATAAGTTTAACATGAGGGCCAGATCATCTCCTAGTTGTCCTTATTTTTTCTTATGAAAAGTCAAGTAAGAATTAAAATTTTATTAAAGATGCCACATAGGACTATCGCCATGCCACATAGGACTATCGCCGGAATTTTTTGTCGGAGGCACTTAAATGGTCATTTTTTCCCGATGTAGTACATAAGTGAACTAGTAAAAACTTTTAGCATTAAAGTGAGTGCCATACAAAACTTTTAACACATTTAGTATCTTTATTGCTAACAATCACAAAAGGCAAGAGCCTCTCTTAATAGGGTGTAAAGTCGGTTCATAACCATGCTGTTAGAGATGGGTTCGATAACTATTCTGTTATCGGGAATTATTTTTTCTGATTTTGTTCCCTAGATGAGTTTTTAAGCATTTGAAGGCGTTTGATAATTGCATAAAATTTCTATCTCACAATAGAAATGTGTTTGGTACAACTCTCAAATTCTTTTAATTTTTGAATAATTTTATTATATTTTTCTCAAAATGTGAGACTTTCCCTTATACTTATAAATCAACTACTTGCCCTCCCTCCAAACAATCTCCCACTCACACATCAAGCCTAGGTCGGAGGCCACCCCAACAATCTTCCCCTCACACATCGACCCACAATTGATGTGGACAACTCCAACAATTTCCCACTCACACATCAAGCCTAGGTCGGAGGCCACCCCAATAATCTCCCCCTCACACATCGAGCTTAGATCAAAGGCTGGAACAACTCTTGAAATGTTTGGTCCAAACTTGTCATAACTTGGGCTCTGATACCAATATGGGATGGTTTTGGGTCTCTCTTACCCCAAAAGGTAGCTCAAATGGTGGGATTTTCCTTCACAATTATAAGATGACAACTCGCCCCTTCCACAACCAAGATGGGATAACTCCAACATTATATTTACTAACTTTATCAACGTTGTTAGAGTAGACTCATTGGTAGATGAGGATAAAAGACCTAGCAAAAGGTTGTTCTTCTTCTTTAGAAACAAAGAACATTAATTTTTATATACATTGCTTGATGAGGGCACAATCTTTTTATGTAGGTGGAACTCGTAGTATTGAATCAACTACATATTTCAGAGACAACTTATCACCATCAAGAATATTTGTTTCACTTCAAACTTCTCACCTAGTCCCAAATTCTTATAATATGGAATAAGAAGAGTTTCAAGCATCTCCAACTTGAACCTCAGATCCAAAACAGAGGATGTAAAAAGTAAGGAAAAAAAACCTTTTAATATTTGAAGAATTTCGCCTTTATGGTCACTACTGGTGTGACACCAATTGCTACTTCTTGTAGCGTAGATATTCTTGCTTCAATTTGGGGCAAAGTAGAAAATTTTGGACAAAATTGCCCTTGCTGAAGCCGCTTGTCACGCCCCGACCCTTAAGCACGTGACGATCCCCTCTTTCCCTTGCGGTCATCTGCATGCAACGTTCCAGGACGCGTCGTCGACCATTATTTTTATCTTTTTATCAAACACATGCGGAAGCAATAAATAATCCCCGTACCACTCAATAATCGGGATAGTCAAGAAAGTCAATCAGAAAACACCATCAACAGTACAGCTTTATTTATTTAATGATTAACCCTAAGAAGTTAACAAGTACAAGCCCTTACCACGGGCATTTTCCTATCGAGCCAATAACACCAACAACAAATTGCAACACATGCCGATACTTCATCTAACGGACCTGAAAATGGTTATACAATAACTAATGAGATAAAATCTTAGTAAGTTATTACCGTAAGCCTTAGTTAGGAAACTCGCTCGTCTCTGGTGCAGCCTAATCATGCAACCTATCAACGATGGCCAATCAAAAGCCAATCGACCACCGTTTTGCTCTGTTTATAATGTGCAACGAAACCTCAATCAAATCTAATCACAGGCAACCTTACCTCGCGGCTGCACATATCATACACGATATTAGTCACACAGGCCATATAAAGGCAAACCAATACTCACATAATTAGAATATCGCACATATAGCATTCCAAGTATATAATAGTCAGGCGTATTCCAATCATGCATCTCTTCACATAAACACGCACCAGGGCTCTATCCTTTTTACCGTGGCGTCTAACATTTCACATGTTCGATACACTTAAGAAGCCAGTCAACCATTATGCAGTAAATGTATTCAATAATCTAGATCACACAATAATTATTACTCCATACTTTGAGTATCCATACATATCCAATTTACTGCGTTCACTTAGGGCCAAATCCGAAATCCATCAGTAACGCTTTCCCCGAAATCCATCGAGTATTCTACATCCATCGGTCGCATTTTCTCGAAATTCATCGGTTATCCAAAATCCATTGGTAACATTTTTCCCGAAATCCATTGAGTATCTGAAATTCATCAGTCACGTCTTCTGAAATCTATCGGGTATCCAAAATCCATTGGTAATGCTTTCCCCGAAATCCATCAATCACGTCTTCCAAAATCCATCGGGTATCCAAAATCCAGTGGTAACACTTTCCTCGAAATCCATCGAGTATCCGAAGTCCATCAGTCTCGTCTTTCGAAATCCATCAAGTATCCAAAATCCATTGGTAATGCTTTTCCCGAAATCCATTGAGTATCCGAAATCCATCAGTCGCGTCTTCCAAAATCCATCGGGTATTCAAAATTCATTGATAACGCTTTCCCTGAAATTCATCAGTTGCGTCTTCCAAAATTCATCAGGTATCCAAAATCCATTGGTAACACTTTCCCCGAAATCCATCGGTATCCGAAATCCATCAGTTGCGTCTTCTTTTACGTGATCATACTAGCACATCAACCACTCATGCCAGTTTCCTCTTTCCTCGTGAATCAATATAGGTGTGGTTGTGTGCACATATCAAAATACCGCAACTTTCACACGTAAAGAAAATACAGTTAAGTAATCACCCGTGATTACTTCAACACGCAATCACACAAATCTACATAATTCTCAAGATATACGTACTTCAATAAACGATTGCATATCTCCATTACTTAATCATAGCCAATTATTCCCATAAATAATTGACTATAACGAAATAATTATAAGCTCCCACGATTCTCATAATCCATCTTAATATCCACGAAAATACTTTAGTTAATTATCTCGATAATTAATCAGCTCTCACACAAAATAGTCATAACTATTTATCATCTCCATAGATAATTACTTAACAAAAGTAATTTACTTCATAAATATTCCTTAAATATTTAGAAAGCCATATAATATTATTGTATACTTAATTATCAACCTTTCATCAATAAGCAATAATCAATACGTATAAATATTGCTCACTTTAATAAGTTCTCCACAAGTAATCACAATTAATTATTTCTCCAAAATAATTAATTATCCAAAATAACCAATAATTCAAATTAATTAATATTATAAATAATTAATTGATTTCCACAAAACATAATATTTCCATAGATAATTCATTTCCATAAAATAGTACAATTATAATTAATTATTTCTCCAAAATAATTAATCATAAATAAATTATACTAATCCTTCCTTAACCAAATTAATTAACCAAAAATATGATTAGTATAATAAAATAATGCTAATTAACCATAATCCAATTTAATTAGCAATAAGCATGCTCAAACTACCATTAGCTTATCATAATCCCATTTAGGGCATATACTACACAATCAAGCACAACTAATTCCCATTAGTCACTAATCACACTTAATACTAATTAAACTACCCCATAATACGAGATTATCCCCTAATTAAGGGATTAGGAAAACAACTCACTGGTTTGCGATTCCGGCGACACGAGCACGACAACGGTGATGAGGGAACGCCCGGGAACCTCCGACGCGTCAAGGCGAGGGGGCACAGGACCGGATCTTGGCCAGGAAGGTTCGGACCAAGCCGGTCCGTGGAGGAGGGAGGCCTGGCAAGCGTTCCCGCTGCTGAGGTGGCTTCGGTGCGGTTAAGGAAGTTTGAGGTGACCCGCAGCAGACTCCCACTGACAACACAAGGCGGTTGAACGGCGACGGCGTGGCTGGATGGTGACCAAGTGGTCTGGCTGTGCTCGGCCAATAGAGCAAGGGAGGAGGAGCAGAATAGTGTTGGCAGTTGGGGTTGGCGGACGGCGGTCCTCAGGCGGCACGACAATAAGCAGGTGGAGGGGCCTCGGCCAATGGAGGCTCAGCCGAGTTGACCCGAGAAGGAGGAGGATGACACGGTAACTCGGGTCGCGCCTGGTCACTCTCGCTGAAGGCGACGGTGCCCTCGGTCTCAACGATAGCAGGATGGTGGCCTGAGGTGGCGCGACGGCGAGGTGGTGGCGACCCGTTCGATCTAAACCGAGGCAAAGCAGTAGAAGGAACTCGGAGAAGGAAGAGGGGAAAGAGAGGTGCGGGCGGCGGTTCGAGGGAAGCCCGCGGTAGAGTACTGGTCACGGTTGCTCGGCGACGACGAGGGGCGGCAACGATAGCCAGAGGTGGTGGTGGTTGTGGCCGGAACAAAGCAGAAATGTATCAATAGCAGTAGCAACGTCGGTGACCTAGAGGAAACCAGAAGAAGAAGAAGGCAGCATCTGGACGTTAGTTCAGCAGGAGAGAGAGAGAGAGAGAAAGAGTTTGAAAAGTCAAAAAGGGGGGGAAAAGAAAGGACAAGGCAGAGTAGGTGGGCAGAGGAGAAAGGATGGAAAGGAGAAAATATTCAGTGGTATGTGCGCGCCACATCATCCGGTGACGTGGTGCGCATTTACCACTCAGCTATTGACATGTGTCCCTGAGTGGGATCTGCCGAAAAATGGAAGGGCTGGTATTTGGCTGGCTCGACTCGAGCTGAGCTGACAGAAAAAAGGACGTGCAATAAATGTGCAACTCCCGCTCAAAAAGTTTCTCTCTCCTCACTTGAATTTTTAGGGCTTTTTCTCCTTCTCTCTGGTAGAAGAACAACGCAGAGAGAGAAGAACGAAGGAGACGCTTGCTTTGTTTCTTCGTCTGCACGTCCCACCCCTCAACTCCATCTCCACCTCCCCGAAAGCCTCGCCTGTCATCTGCCTCTGGCATGTCCCAACCCTCCGCCTCCCCAAAAGCCTTGTCGGTCATTTGCTTTTGGCATGTCGCCTCCTCCAAGAGCCCCAGTGGTCGTAGCTGGGCTCCGAGCCCTCTCCGCCTCCGCCTTTGATTGTTTCTATATCGGAGATCAAGCACAAGGTTTATGCTCATGTCGGTTTCTCTTCTCAGACAAAGGGAAGAGAAGTAAATCCTCCGCCATACCCCGCCGTTGCTGACGAAGCACATTATGACTGCCCCTACTTCGGCGCTCACTGGCTTCTCTCTCGGTGCTCGTTGCTGCTCCGCCATTCGTCAAGTGGCTGTTCCCCCGTCATCACCAACGAAGCACATTAGGGCCATAATAAATGTGCTTCGTTGACCGATAGGGGGAGGAGGGAGGTCCATTTCTTCCTAAGGCGGAGGGACGTGGCAGAGATCTGGTCGTGGTGGGCTGGGAGTGGAGTTTGAGGTACATGTCCTCCTGCTGCACACTGTGAAGCCGGTCTGTGATTGGGCTCGGTGATTACGCGCTTTCAACCGAAGGGAAGTCGTCGACCGACTGAACTCCATCATTTAAGGTGCGTTTGGGGCTTTCTTTTCTTTCCTTGTCTTCGTTGCTATGTTCAATAGGATGAAGGTTTTTCATGGGGACGTTTGGTGTTCTCTGGTGTTAGGCTATTCTTTTCAGTTTTTTAACAATTGAACTGGACATTCGCGTCTCTTATGTGCTTCGGTTGGGAAGATTAACGTGGTAGCATATTTTATGAAAATATTACGGTTTGGACCATCATTTAGATGTAAGGAAGGCAACCCTTATCTTGTGGCTTGGGCTTAGCTAAAAGGAAATAGTGTTGAGTAAAATCATAAGAAGATGATAATCTTGATACAATGCAGAATTAAGTATTTGCTGATTTTTCCAGTTCTATTATCATTAAATGTTTGAATGATGTATATTGTAGATACCAGCTGAAATAACTGCTGCCGTGGAGCCAATGAAGGACGATGAAGAAGCAATTAGAAACTACGGGATTCACCTTGGAACTAAAACGTGCAAGAAAATTTTGGCTAATGGAACCAAGACACTACATCTTTACACACTCAACATGGAGAAGTCAGCATTGGCTATATTAATGGTCGTTCCAATATCCTTGAGCCTTTAACAGTATTTACATTGTTGGAGTAGCTTTGATCTCTTCAGGCTTTTATTGACATAACTAAGCATGCCATCATAATCTTGGCTTGATCGAGGAGGCTAAAGTTTCGAGGTCTCTTCCTTGGAGACGTCCTACAAATGTCTTCTGTGTTAAGGAAGATGTTCAGTCCATATTCTGGTACAATACATGGATGAGAAGTTCAGTGTTAGTTTGTATGTAAAAATAGGGAATGTTATCCGTATGATGGGATGATTGGGCTATGGCAGGGCAAATCATCCAAAGAGTTATATTCCAAGGACTGTGGGTTGGGACCAATACCCTCGATGGGGTGATTCCCGTAGTGCAGCATAAGGGACACTGACTGACTACCAGGTATGGCATGCCATCAATTTTTGCTCAGGCGTTATAGCCTTTTACTGATGTATTGATGACTTGTTATTGGTTCTTTGATCTGTCTCCTATCTTAAGGTTTTTCCTAGTCTTCTCTTTAAACTTGATTGACCCGGATTGTGACGTTGCTGCATTTTAAGTAAATTTAATGGAGTCCTGCAGTCTTCGAGTTCCTATGGATTTGCTAATTTAGAGATTGCTCACTCTTCCTTGTGATTTCCTTTATTTACAATTTTTGTTCTGCTTTAAAGGTATATACAGTTATTTTGTTCATGACGTTTTGCAAGGCTTACACTCGATATGATCTGTAAGTGGCACTAACCATTCAAATTGCCAATTCATGCATCCACGTGCCCGTAATAAGAAACTTCATGAAGAATGGGTTGTTCCCTTGAATAGCATTGAAGATGTTCATGAGATGAAATTGCTTGTCATTTGTTGTTCCTTTATGTTTCTGAATTATGAGAACATATCAAGTCTAAATTTGTGTATTTTGTATTAGTGTGCACCAGAAATTTAAGAAATTATGCCTTGGGAAGTTGAGAAGTAGGCCTTGGTCCGAGTTGGATGGCCTTCAGCCAGAGACAAATCTTCTGTTGGTAAGAAGACATGCCATGGTGTTTCTTTGAGTTGCCTGCTTATCATTGTTTTATGATAAGTTGAGCTGGTGGAAACCATGATTTTACTTATTTTGATAACGGATTATGAACTGTAGAGAAGAAGAAAGTTGCACACAGCAATTCTTTGAATTGGTTTGGTTTTTAGGACAACTTTTTTTAAGTAGTTACATGCATCAAGCCGGGAATCTATCTTAGACAATCATTGTGCCTTGAGCCACTATTTGTTGAGCTGTCCTCCTGTGGTATATGTCGTTTCTTTAGGGCATGTGCGAAATTAAGTCTGAAATTATGAGCAATTACTTTTATAGTGAGTATGCTTAGTATGGAGATTGTGAAATATAGAATTTGTAATGGAAAAGACAAGCATGGTTAGGATCTTGTACTGGTAGGTACTCAACAGTGGGGTTCTTCAGTCTCCTGGATTTATTGAGTAGGAAAACAGAGGAATACAACACATGGTTTAAGGACTTTGTTATTGATTATAGAAAGTATGCATGTGTAGTATGGTGGTGGATGGTCATAAAATGTCTTATCAAAGTTTTATGTGCCAACGGAGCCTGCGTGATGACTGTAATATGTGGTTATCCTACGGTAATTTTATTATGAGGATACATTGGAAGTACATAGAGGTACATACCAATAGATACAGAGGAAAATTTGTATTGCACAACAAGATTTCAAGAGAGTTATATTGAATGACGAATTTGAGATGCGTTGGTAGAATCTATGTCCATAAGAGGGCATAAATGCAAGGGGTAAGATAGGACTAGTAAGCGATAAGCTAAAAATATCAGAGAGATTTTCAGGATATGGTTGATCATTTTTAGGACATGGACGTAGTGAGGTTGAAGAATACATGACATATTGTGGGAAAAAAAATCTGGTGAAAAAGGTGCCTGGATTTTCTTACTCCTGAGAACTAGCTCTCTTTTTTTAGCAAAATGAAGAAGCTTAAAACATCTTAAACCCTGGAGTGTTACCAGAGAAACTTAAGTTGTGATTCTTCCATAAATGTTGGTGCTAGTTTGTTATAAGTGGTTAAGGGACCACTTCACATTGCTTGAGTTTAGTTTGCTTAATGCTCCTCTCAATGGTAATTGTTGTGTTTAGATAAAAGAAGATGATCATGGCTAAGGCCTTTTTTTTAAATGCGGATCACTATGTTGTGTCTCTCTTGCCATTCTAATTCTGTGTGACTGATGTTTTGGCGTGATTTTAATTCAGGATGGGGTGGGCCTAGGGGTTATGTGTACCAGATGGCCTATGTGGAGTTTTTCTGTTCTCTAGAAAAATTGAACACCCTCGTGGAGAAATGCAAGGGATTCCCGAACCTGACTTACATAGCCTTTAACAAAGGAGGTGACAAAGGGATATCCAATGTTGGGGAATCCGATGTGAATGCGGTGACTTGGGGAGTCTTCCCGGCAAAGGAGATCATCCAACCGACAGTGATTGATCCAGCCAGCTTTGTGGTCTGCAAGGATGAGACATACAACTTACCACATAAGTTGTAATCTAGATACAGCAGATGATTTTATCTTTTAGTTCTTAGAACGTTATATTGATTTTATAAATTTTTCTCAATCTCATATACTTATAAATAGCAGTTCAGGTTGATGTAGTCCATTAGTATTCTCAGCATGAACGATGTGGAGTATTTATGATGATACGTGGTGAAATTATTTGCAGCAACACTTCCTTGGATTTTATGTGGTTCTAGTCTGTCAAAAGCATCAAACATGTAAATCGCAAGATGTTTTATCACTCGAAGCAAGTTATGATGGTTTGTATCATGATACAACAAAATCGTTGTTGCTTATTACCCTTGTGGGTTACAGTTTCCTGAAGTAATACAGAAGAACCCAAATTTGAGGGTCTTCAGCTTTAGGAACTTTTGTGCCATAAAAATTGGTCGAAAAGCTGGTATAGACGATATCAGCACAAGAAAAATGCCACAGAAAGTGCCTTATGCTCCACACCAAATTTGATTAGCTGAAATCCATTTGCTTAAAGCATCTTGCTTCCTCATCGTCACCAGCATTGAGTTCACACCTCCATTCAAAATCCTTCTTACCTACGAAAAATCGTAAGCCTCTCGTTGTAACATACGTTCATGAAAGAACTGAAGAAAAATTTCAACTCTAGCCCTCTAGCACTTTAAAGTAAGATGATATTAGCTAATAGGATCTACTGCTCATAATTCAGAAGAACAGGACCGGAATGAGAAGTGCATGGCCATACACGGTCAAGATACATTGGCGTTAGTCAGAGATTTGCATACTACTACACGTAGAGATGTCTGCATGAAGCGATCTCCGAGCACAGCATTACAGGAAGCATCGGTCTTCAGATGGAGCTGGACTCACTCCCAAATCTGTCTTACGAACCTGCAAAAATTTTGTGCAGAACAATCAAGAAAAAAGACTATATATTTTGTTTCTAGCTCGTCATAATCTTTACTCCACCAAGTACACATTTTCACTTATTGTTTCACTTCTGATACACTCAAAGGCCTGCCACTCTTGGAATATTTGCGTCGTCGTGATTGCAAAAATGTCATACTTAAGAGAGAAACAAAGCATGCAATGGGAAAATCCTACTACATCACGTAGCCTTTTTTGATCAAAAGCTTTTTGTCATTGAGCCCATTACTAGTACTTTAAACAATGTAATTACTACTGGACAGATGTTTCAGGACACGAAGGCAAGATCAACTGATGTCACAGTAAAACTATGGCAAGAATGTGCAATTACACGACAACAATAAGGCATAACCTACTAAACCTTCGACATAGCCTTTTCTAATTGATAAAAACATGGGAATTGTTCTCTCTCGGAGTGCAAGTAACAAAAAATTGGTTTTGACTGATGCAAGGGGGTAAAAAAGAATGTTGCAAGACTATTTTGTACTTTAAAACTCCAAAGTCATCTGCCAATATAGAAAGTTTCTAATTGCAAGGAAATTGTAAGTTGTGATAGAGAGTCCAATAAGGAGTATATAGGACCAATTATCAAGCGATGTAAGACAAAATTTCAACTTATTCTCTCACTTATGAGCTGGATTAGGAGCAACATGTAAAATTTGATTGATAAGGAGTGGACACACACACATAAAGGAAATAGCACTATCTTTGATACTATGTAGCTATTAGGTTGAATGCGATCATATAAATATAAAGAGCATATTTGACCCATTGTCAAGCAACATGGATTCAACAATTGTTCTTACTATTGTGCATATGATGTTTATGTACATGCCGGTTGGTAAAGCAATCCCGTAGTCATGCCAGGACTAACCCCATCTTCGGTATATCCTAATGAGTGATGATAACTTGATTTTCACATGATTCGCTGAGGTTGTGCAGTAAAATCATTTTCAGACAAGGGACCTCATAAATTGCTCTATGAGTTCTTTCTTTATGCTAATTACAAAAGAGCGCACACCGTGTGCATGAAAAAAAGAACAAAACTTCAATCATGCAAAGAAGGTACTATATTTGCGGACTTGAGTAACTTTAGAAAATACATTCACATTATCATCAAATGCACAACGTTAATTAAATTCAAATTTTGAATGTGAAGGCTATGTGGATTACACGTAAAATACTTTGATATCTTTAATTCACGGTTCTGTCGATAATGTAAAATTACTTATGACAAAACATATAGCAAGCATTGTTGTTTATGAAATTATTATGCAAGAGTGTATTATTGAAATCTCACAGGGATTTGCCTCATATATAAAAGAGATGAATTGACGTACGTGCCATTCAAATATAATAATTAGAAGGGTAATTGCTTGTCCATTGACCACGTAACAAAGAGAACATATGCTACTGGTCATACCAGAAGTTGCCAAGAAGGCGAAGTTCCTCTATCTGTCTCTCTCTTTTTATTGGCATCCACTGTTTTGGCCCGACGATTAAGTTGGAATTTCCAACTTGGAAGGGCTTGAAATTCTCTTTGTTTAAATATCACGAAAATTTGTGACTAAATAAGCAGGTTCGAGTGGATTAATTCTGGAACATGGCTACTGCACATGCCAATCGATTCCATAAGTTTTACTCGATGGGCAAAGATGGCGCTCTTCTAGAAATTTGTATCGTTCTTGCTTCTTAAGAAGAGGAACACCCTAAAAGAAAAAAGGAAAAAAAAACTCTCCACTGCATGAGTAGTCTCCTCTCTACCGCCTGTGTAGTATCTGCTTCTCCTCACCCAAGATTCTCACCCCATTCCCCTTCCCTGGGCTTCCCAATCACTCCATGAAGGTGATCGTACTGCTCACCCTTGGGAGCACCAGCTTCATGTGTAAAAGAAAGCACCCACTCTCCCTTCGGTAAACCCTAACAAAGAAGTTTGCTCTCACCCTTCGCATATGATCCACTTTGTTCGACCTATCAAACCCTTCTAGAGTTGACTTCAGTTCCCTCGAACCTGGCTCATCCTCTCAATCTTCTGTCGTGCCGGTGCAAAACCAGCAAAAAACCCTTGCGTAGCCTTTCTTCATCTCGGAGAAGCTGCTGCTGAAGAAGTTCGAACAAATTGGGACCCTTGCACAATGGGGGAATGACCTCAAAACATGGAGGAGGATAGCGGAGCTTATGAACATCTGGAAAACCTCTACAATAAACTTGGTATGTTATTACATAAACAAGAGATAGTGATTTGGGATGATGATTTCTCAGAGGAAAAACTACTAGAATGCAAATTCTCCATTATGGGCCAACTATATCAAAACCCTAGCATTAATCTTCAAGCATTCCCAACAACTTTGAAAAAGGCGTGGAGAAATGATAATGTTGTTATGAAACCATTGGAAAATGGCGCATATTGTTTCAATTTCAGCAATGAGGAAGAAAAACAAAAGGTGTTAAATGGGGACCATGGTGCTTCTCTAACCATTTGCTTATCCTGAAAGCTTGGGAGCCGGATACGCCCCCTCATTGCTATGAATTCACAAAATGTGCCTTTTGGGTTAGAATAATGGGTCTCCCTACTGAATGGAAATTTGAAGGAATTGTAAAGATGATTGCAAGCATGATAGGGAAAGTATTGAAAGTGCAGATTGAAGAAAAAGGCCCAGTAGCACAGCGTATCAGAAAATCAAAGATTGAGTTAGATGCTCAAGCGGAACTTTTAGTGGGGCATTCAACTATTCACAAAGGAAGGAAGATTTGGTTGGGCTTTAAATATGAAAGGCTTCCCTTTAACTGCTACTCATGTGGGAAAATGGGCCACTACGCCAACAAGTGTAAGGAGATCTCCTATGAAGAGCCGAAATTCAACACAAAGAAGGGAAGCTGTTATAGAAACTGGTTGCGAGCAGAAGTACAGGATCATAGCCCATTTTAGGATGCATTTTACGAGAAACAATCCAAAGAAAATGAGGATGAAGCTACAGAGATGGTCCCTAAAACACAAGAACAACAATCATCCATTGCATTGCTGGGGGAAGCAAGAAGGACCAACTCTACTGATTCTGGAAACACTCAAAAAAGGGGGGCTGAACTATAACAAGCAACATTTATCAGTGAAAAAGCCAAAGATTCCAAAAGTAACACTGCTAGAAAGGAGGTTCTTATGCTCCAAGCGCCTTCGCAAGGTCCGAGCATCTTGGTGAATAAAAAGAAAGATTGTAAGGGACCAAAAATTCCCTTAGCCAAGAAACAAAGAAGGTATAGCCCCTATAGTTCTAACACTTCTACCTCTGATTGGCTGGATGAGTCCCAACTCTTGGACACCCCTATCCGTGTGACAAAAGATTCAACTGAATGGGCTCTGGTGGCTGGCCCTAATAAGCCACCAAAGGAGAAATGAACTTATTATGTTGGAACTATCAAGGGTTAGGTATACAATTGACAGTTCAAGAACTGAGAGGCCTAGTGGCTCAACATAGGCCCACTGTGGTATTCCTAATGGAGACAAAAAACCAAGAACCACTTCTTCAGAGAATCAAAAGAAAACTGCACTTTCAAAACTGTGAGGTGGTTAACCCGAGAGGTACGGTTGGTGGACTAGCCATTTTTTGGGATGATAGAGTGGAGAAATACTCCGAGTCGCAATCAAAGCATTTTTTTGAACCTTGTATGCAAGGATCTTGTGAGTGATAAAAGGATGAGAATCACTTTTATACATGCTCCTTATAATTTCCAGAGAAGATTAGAACTTTAGGACGACATGCACACAATTAGTTCCTCAAATTTACTGCCTTGGGTCTGTATGGGAGATTTCAACGAGGTACTATTTTGTTGGGAGAAGAGGGGGACACGTATAGCTGATAACTCTCGTATGACGGCATTCCAGGAGTTTCTAAATGATTGATCACTAATGGATATGGATAGCAAATGATGCGCATTTACTTGGTCAAACAACAGGGATGGAACGAAAAACAATAAAGAACAGCTAGACAGGATACTCTGCAACATAGATTGGAGAATATCATACTCGGCAGCGGAATCATTTGCCCTACCAGCTATAGGCTCTGACCACAGCCCTTTACTTCTATCTTTACAAGTCAGTAAGGTGAAACGAACAAAGGAACTCAAATTTGAAGCCTTTTGGCTTGAGAATGTAAAGTGTAAGGAGATCATCAAAAAAGCCTGGGACTCTCTACCACAGGAGGAGTTGATGCTTTCCAAAAAATTGCATACCATGTCTCTTACACTAACAAATTGGACCAGGAAAACCTTTGAAACGGGCAACAAAAAAATATCTAGGCTGAAATAGGAATTGCAACAACACATGAATAACTACATTAGCCCTTATGAGAAAGCAAAAGTTAAGGGATTACAGGGAGCGATTAAAGTATTATGGAGACAAGAAGAGATGTATTGGGTACTTCGATCACAAATAAACTGGCTTAAGTGGGGCGACAAAAATACCAAATTCTTCCATGCTACAACAATTTAGTGAAGGCAAAGAAACAGGATATCCATGATCAAAGACTTTGATGAAAGATGGATTTCTAACCTAGACCATATTAAATAGGCTATTTCGGTGTTCTTTCGTGAACTCTATATATCTGAAGGCCAAAGAGAATTCTCTCCCGTACTAGATCAGTGTTCAAAAGTGGTAACAGATGAAATGAACATGATTTTGCTGGCTGAAGTAAATGAAAACGAGATTCAAAATGCAACTTTTCTACTGGGAGCTGAGAAAGCACCGGACCAGATGGCGTCAATAGCCTATTCTACCGACAAAACTGGGATATCATGAAAATGGACATTATTATGGAGGTTAAGGAATTTTTCAGAACCAACAACATACTGCCAAAACTTAACAAAACCCTTATCTCCCTAATACCAAAAATTCAACACCCAGAAAAGCTCAATCATTTTCGGCCCATTAGCTTATTCAATTTTGGTTATAAAATTTTCGCAAAAGTGCTGGCGAACAGACTTAAACCTTTGCTTCCAGAGATAATTGTTAAAGAACAGAGTGCCTTTGTCGGAGGGAGACAAATTCAAGACAATATTTTTGTGGTACAGGAGGTGTTACACCAAATCAGAAAACGAAAGAGAAGAAGAAAATTCCAAGCAATACTAAAGTTAGACATGAAAAAAGCCTATGATCGTGTGGAATGGGACTTCCTTGAGGCTTGTTTACTGAAAGCTGGGTTTGATGCAAGATGGGTAGGGTGGATTATGCAATGTGTTACAACGGTATCCTTTAGCGTGAAGGTAAATGGGGAGCTGCTTTAGTACTTTACGCCCTCCTGAGATATAAGGCAAGGGGACCCTCTTTCCCCTTACTTTTTTATCTTGGTTGCTAATGTGCTATCAACATTCATGAGAAAGGCTGTGGATGATCGCAGTATCAGGGGAATAAAATTGAACAGATGGTGCCCTACCCTCTCCCACCTACTATTTGCAGATGACTCAATCTTCTTTCTGGATGGGAAAGTTTTGGAATGCCAAAACTTAGCATCAATTCTGAACCAATATTGCGTGGCCTCAGGACAAGAAATCAATCTAAACAAATCAGGGGTTCTTTTCAGCAGGGATTATCCTCATATCCTAAAAGGGAATATGGCAAGGGAATTGAGGGTGCCTATTATAGAAAAGATGGGGAAATACCTTGGAATCCCTTCAGATTGGGGAGTGTCGAAAAAATATGTTTGCTTGGATTCTTGTTTGGGTCAGCACTAAATTGGGAGGATGGAAAGAAACACTGATTTCTAAAGTGGGAAAAGAAATCCTAATCAAGACGGTAGTGCAAACGATACCATAATACGGCATGTCGGTATTTAAAATCCCCGTTTCAATCTATAAGGCGATAGAGCAGAAAATAGCACAGTTCTGGTGGAAACTAATGAGAGGAAAGTTGGAATTCATTGGAAAATATGGGAGTTGCTCAAGAGGAGAAATGAAGATGGGGGATTGGGATGTTGAGACTTGCTGGACTTCAATAAAGCCATGTTGGTGAAGCAAGCATGGCGTTTAAGCACAAACCTAAACTCTCCATGGGGTCGATTGTTTAAGGGTCTATATTTTCTTCTAAAAGACTTTTGGCATGTAGAGAAAGGACAATGCCCTTCTTGGGACTAACAAAGCTTGATTATAAGCAAAGAGTCTATTTCCCCTGCCACGCTGTGGACTGTAGGGAATGGAACCAAAATTAAAACAAGAGAAGATAGGTGGCTACCGAAGGGAATATTGTGTGGTCCGGCCAAAAGCAATGAACCTCAACTCCTATATGGTTTATATCATCGGAAGAGGGAGTCTGGAAGGAAACAGAATTACAAGAACACTTCAACGAGCAAACAGTTCGGGAAATATTAACAATCCCCCTCAAACCACAAACAGAACAAGATCAACTTGTATGGACACATACCTAAGCAGGCCAATACACAATCAAAAGTGGGTATCACTTTATCTGAGATTCGTCAGTGAAACAGATACAGACAAAAGCTTCAACATCATATAATCCCCCCCCCGCACCTTATGGAAAAACATTTCGCAACTACAGGCACCCCCAAAAATCAAACTACTCCTGTGGAATCTATGCCAAAATGCACTCCCAACTAAGGACAATTTGTTCAAAGGAAGATTATACCTAATCCCCTCTGCCCTTTATGCCACCAATGTTGCGAAACCATCAAGCACCTCTATCTTCTTTGCCCATGGACCAACACAGTTTGGGCAAATCTTGTACTAGCTATCTAGATTACAAGTCACGGGTTAAGTAGAATTGAGAAGTGGCTGATAGACATAGCGAAGAAGAAGGACTCACCAGGTCTGGCCACTGTTGCTTCGATTTTGTGGTATGTGTGGAAGACCCGAAACACAGCCATCTTCAGAAAGCAAACACTGCAGGCCAATGAGGTGGTGGAAACAATGATTTATGCACTACAAAGCTTCCAAAAATGGAACACAACAGGGAACAAACTCAGACCCAGAACAACTCTTAACAATTGCTGGAATCCATTGAGAATCCATACATACAAGATCAATACTGATGGGGCTTTCATACCTTGTGAAACAACAGGTTCGATTGCATGGATTTGTCGTGACTCCAGTGGCCGGTTGTTGCACGGAGACGCGAAATTAGTTCCAGTGGCATCACCCCTTTTGGTCAAAGCTCTTGCCCTGGCCGAAGCCCTTGATTTTTTGTTCTGTCTGCAGAATGATGCTGCTGGCCTCGCATGTTGTAAATTCCCCCCCTAAACGACATCGTCCAGGTAGAAACAGACTGCCTACTGCTAGTTGATGCAATTTTGAGCCCCCAACAACTCGTGTAGGAGGCACATGTCCCAGTCTGGCAGTGTAAAGACATTTTATTGCATCTACCCAAGGTTCAAGTTAATTTTTGTCATAGAGATGCCAATGTGGTAACTAACTGGGTTGCCAAAACCCACAGAAGAAAGGGCTTACCACAAAATTGAGTCTCTTCTCCACCCTTACGTCTTTGGGACTTATTATGTACCGAAGCCCATCTCTTGGGTATGTCCAGCTTGGATTATTTTAATGAAAAGCTCTTTTCGACCAAAAAAAAAGAAAAAAGAAGAGGAACACCCTTAGCCTTTTACTAGGTCTTGGTCTTCATCAGCCAATAAGTGGGCGACGTGCTTAAGAACAAGCCACTAGCTTTCTAATTTTTTCCATCATGATTCATGGAGAAAATATTCAGTGGTATGTGTGTCACACCCCGAACCCCGAACACGCAACAACCCCTTCCATTGGTCGATAGAAAGCGACGTCCTAAGACTCGTTGACGACCATTCATTTTAAACTTTCATTATGCACAAGCGGAAGACGAACCATCCCCAATCTAACAAACAATCAAGCAATCAATTAGGGATAGAGGAATGAATAGCAAAAACAACAACAACTATTCATTTATACATCTTTAATGGATTAACCAATGGAGGATTGCTTTCCGATTTACAAGCCCAACAAAGGGGCTGATCCATCCTCTAAGCCAAACTAAAAAGAAACTAGGCTAGGCTAATCCAACTATACAAAAAGAACCCTTGAGTTCTGCACCACCATCACTCGGACCATTGGACTCTGGCTCTGTCGGGTCATAGTCAGAGGCATTCGGGTCAATCACTGGAGGAGCGAGGGCAGGATTCTCCACTGTGCCGTTAAGAGGGTCCAGCTCCATGGGATCCCAATCGGTGTCCTCGAGGCCCCTACCAGGCGGCCCATAAAAACCACTTAGAGGACCGATCAGCATATCGTCCTCCCTGATGAACCACGCAAGGAACCAATGGGGTATCCATTACCCCGGTCCCTCATCCACCCAGATGGTGGAGACGTACTTCTCGTACAAATGCACCTGACTTGGAAAGCGGTGGCGCATCACAATGGTCTCCCAGTCCTTTGGGATCCTAAATCACAACGGCGGATGCGCCATTCTAGGGACCTGAAAGTGGTTATACAATCTCAGCGAGTTCTCCCCCTAAGCCCCGGTTAATACACCAACTCAACCCGGGGTATCTCTCCAGAACCACCCCTCACACAACCCGACCACAAACAACCAAAATCAAACAACAGCCAGGGTCAACCAACAAACAAACAAATAATCAGTTCGTATGCAACCTTACCGGGTATGCCATACCCTGCACGTTAAACCTTATACAATGCAAGCAAGGCACATGACCGTTAGATGATACAATTTATCAATCACATGCGAGTCGCGTCACAAGCGATCTCACTTGGCCATTGCCACACCCTGCATGACTGTCAATTCGTGCGTGCATGCCATAAATAATGTGATCATCACGACATTAAGAGCATGCGAATAATCAAAGCATTGCACATGGTTTTCTCATGTCTCACATTCACATTTGCTCCGATTATTACGACCCCTTCCCCCTGGGCCACGGCACAACCTTATGGTTGGAGGTTCTTGACCAAGCTAGCTTCGTCCTCTTTATCTCGAGACATGACGACGTCAAGGGCTCACTCCCAAGACAGCATTCTCGAAGGAGCATAGGACCCGCCCACTACCGCAGCTCCACAACTGATAGAAGCACAAGACCTACCCACTACCGTAGCCCGCAACTGGCGCCTCCGTCAGGCAATCGACTGAAGTCAAGACGACCAAATGGCCATGGCACAACCCCATAAGGATTGGCGGTCATCCGGCAATGCTGGGTTCTCAATTTAATGTGATCATGCCACACATCATCAAGCAATTCATTCTTGTCTTTACTCTGTTGTGAATGCAACATCGCTCATGCTCATACGACATGCCATTTCAGATAACCCATGCAATATGTCATGAGATATCAATCGACAATTCCAAAATTCAATTCCAATCGGCATTTGATCATGCATTTCATCATTATTCACGAGTAAAACTAACAACCGTTACCTCAATAAATCACAACAATCAAGAACATATCAAATTAAGACTAAAATTTACTTACGCATGAACAGTGCCGTGAATAGTAATCATGAACAGTGTTTGTGAACAGTAATTATGAACAGTAAATTAAATTCAGAAATTAAACAAAACATTAATTAAAACAATTAATCAATCAATTTAAGCTAAACATGCTTAATTAACACCTAAAACATAATTAAGCACAATTAAGCTCAATAAGCAAAATTAAGTGAATCTAATCTTAACTACCTATCTTAGGGCTAATACAACTTAATTAAACTTTCTAAACCAACATTAACACTAACTAACCCAACCCTAAGCAAGTTTAGGCACTAACAAGGTATTAGGGGCTAAACTCACCCATTAAGCGGGCAGGCGACACGAACACGGCGGCGGCGGCGAAGGCGACACCTAGGGACCTCTACCATAGCGATCCAAGGCGATCCCCAGGCTGAAAACAGAAGCAACAAACTTGGACTCCCTCTACAAGCTGGAAAAGTTGACTGCCTGAAGAGGAAAGGGGCTGATCGGAGTTAAAAAGGGCAGCCGGAGCTCCGACAAACGGCTGGCCGGTGACGGGGGGCACCTGGGGGTTGAGGGGGAACGGCTGGTGGCTTGGATGGGAGAAGATTGGGTCAGAACAGGAGGAAAATGGCTGAAAAGGGCGGATCAGTGCTGCAATAGGCGGTTAGGCCTACGGTGGCTTCTGACTGGCTAGCGGATCGGCCAACTGCTCCGTCTAGCGAACGGCCGACGTAGTCCATACGGAATTTGTCTCCAGGGCACGGTGGTGGGTGGCATGGGCGGTGACGAGCACGGGAAGGCCACAAACAACTTGGTTTTCAAAGGAAGGTCAGAAAGAGAAGCAAAAGGAAATAAAGGAAAATAAGGGAGAGAAGTGTGCGGTTTTGTGAGGGTTAAAGGGGAGAGAGAGAGAGTGAAGTGAGAGATGGTATTCAAGCCTCATTAAGACCCATTAAATGTTGCTTCAACTCCCCATGCAACATGACATCATCTTCTCTCTCTTCTTTTGTCCTTTCTTCAATAATATCTAGGGGCAAAATGGTCATTTGCACCTTACACATTTCCCAATCTGCCCTTGGGCTGAAAATGAAGGGTGGGCCTAAGAAATGAGCTAGAAAATTAATAGGAATGGGCTCGGGAATTTGTTGGGCTCAAAATGGTTCAAGGTTAGACAATGGACTCGAAAGGGTAAATTGATCGGTTGGGTCCAACGAGCTCACTTGCTTGCCTCGGGCCTACCATAGTGGCTGTCCTGCCTTGGACGTGAGGCCCACACTGGTCTTGCTCGGCCCACTTCCTTGTAGGCTCGTTTCCTCGGTCCGTAAATCCCTTTTTCAAAAACTCAGCTTAACTGACATTGTCGACTATCGAAGAAGCATTGTCCAAAAGTCCATCCTGGACGTTCTCGAAAATTTGAAGTCCAATACTAGATTCTCATGCCTTGTCAATTTCACCTGAATGTCATTTTGGTACAACTCAGACTGACAGGCGGCTTCAAGGATTCACGCGTAACCGACTCGTGCCAAATCACGTTCAAGACTTCTAGACACATGGACGTCCTTAACTACATGAAATTGTGAAAGATAGATTCTTATTTCAAAGTACACGATTACCAAGAATCGACATAGGGTCGTTCGCAGGTTCGATAACAGTAAACGAAATCACTTGTTGTCCTATTATGTTTTGTTCGCGAATCGACTTCTAGTCGTCCCTGAAATCGGCTTGCATAACTACAGGATCGTCTTTACACAAGTCTCACGGTCGAGTCATTTTCCCAGGTCAAGTTTTTTAGTCGCACGAGTTCTGTCCTCATTAGCCTTTCCCCTTAAAGTCAGTATCTCGGGAGTGATCAATTCCGAGTGAGATCAACCAATAATGCATTGACGAAATTCACGTTCATTCATCCCTCAAAGGACTCTAATTTCAGGACGTCACAATGTGCATGCCACGTCATCCGCTGACGTGGTGCGCATTTACCACTCAGCTGTTGACATGTGTCCTATGAGCGGGACCTGCTGGAAAATGGAAGGGCTGGTATTTGGCTGGCTCGACTTGGTTGAGTTGATAGAAAAAAGGACGCGTAATAAATGTGCAACTCCCGCTCAAAAAGTTTTTTTTTTTTTTGGTAAGATAAGTATATATAGACTTTCAACCAGAATAAAAGTACAACATGGGTGAAACACGGCACCAACTAGCACTCAACTGGACACATGTCGCTGAAGTGGAAGGGTACCATGTTCACACAATTAACCAAGTTAGGTACGCTATATAAAGCTATGGATTGGACTCAAATAGTCCTACACTAAGCCAAAGGCGGCTCCATATAAAAAATGCTAAGGTCAATCCCCCAACAACGCTGCATACTCTTATTCTTGGAGTTGTCTTCAACCCATTTGAAAGCTAGAGCTTTGTCCTTTACCGCCTTAGAGAGTTGCTACTTCATGGCAGGAATATAGAGGTTACGGCCCCAGAAGAGAATATCATTCCTAGTCGTCCAGATAATATAGCAAAGTGCACCAAAAGAGAAACGAGCTATTTCTCAGTAGAAACCTGTACTAGACAAAAAATTAATAGCCCAACGAAGATTGTCCGCACAGGAGGAATTGTACCATGGGAGGTTGCATTTTCCAGCCTAAAAGGTGGCAAAGGATAGGGAAACACAGTAGTCAAAAAATAAATGGTCAGCCGAGTCAGGTTGAGATTTACAAAACGCACAAACTGAACTGGGAATTCTGCCATAAGTCATAAGGAATATCTGGGTAGGAAGACAGTTCTTGGCAATAAGCCATAGTAAGAATTGATGTCTAGGAATTATAGCCTTACTCCACACAAAAGAAGACCAAGGAACCAAATAAGATTTCCTCCTTAGAGTAGCCCAAGCCGAAGCCATCGAAAATTCCCCCGAGGGATCCTCCACCCAAATAAATCTATCCTGGCCTTGAGAGAGGGGGGGACCGTGATTCCCCATGATTCCAGCTCTTGAAGAATCAAGAGCCCATCCGGAGAGTGAAGGTCATTTACCTTCGCTTGTCTAGGTAACTCCGATTGATAGATGAAGATATCCGAAAAGACCGAAGAAAGGGGACCAATGTCAAGCCATGGATTAAACCAAAGTGATGCTAACTCCCCATCACCTATCTTCCATCTGAATTAGGGTTGGATTTCACCCTGTAGTGCAAGGATCTTTCGCCATGCCCAAGAGCAAAGTGTAGGGGTAGACGCGATCCAGAAGTTCTTCCTTTTGAGGTGTGTGGCATGAATCCACTTGCACCATAATGATTTTTTGTCTGTAAAGAAGATCCAGATGTGCTTCACCATGGCTGCTTTATTACTGTCCCAGATTTTTCTCAGACCAAGGCCTCCCTCAGGAAAGGGAAAGCAGACATCCTCCCAAGAAACTTTTGCCCCCCTCGGGCCCATAGTTGGTCCTTTCCATAAGAACTGTCTACATATTTGTTCAATTTTTCTATAACTGAAGCCGGGAGTCAAAAGATGGAAGCCCAATAAGCTTGAATAGCATGCAGCACCGACTTAATAAGTTGAAGTCTCCCCGCAAAAGACAGAAAGCGGTGAGTCTAAGAGTGGACTTTAGCAGTAAGAATACTTACCAAGGCATTACAATCCCCTTTGCTTAATCTTGATGTAATAATTGGAACACCAAAGTACCGAACTGGGAGAGATCTTAGCGAAAAACCCAGAGCATGTAGTATCTGATCCCGAGTTGCTGTAGAGCCTCCCGAAATAAATACTTCACTCTTGCTGGAATCCGCTCAAAAAGTTTCTCTCTCCTCACTTGAATTTTTTGGGCTTTTTCTCTTTCTCTCTGGTAGAAGAACAACGTAGACAGAGAAGAATGAAGGAGATGCTTGCTTTGTTTCTTTCTCCACGCGTCCCACCACTCCACTTCGTCTCTGCCTCCCTAAAAGCGTCGTCGGTCATTTGCCTCTAGCATGTCCCACCCCCTCCGCCTCCCCAAAAGCTTTGTCGGTCATCTGCCTTTGGCACGTCACCTCCTCCAAGAGCCCTACTAGTCGTAGCTAGGTCTCGAGCCCTCTCCGCCTCTGCCTCTACCTTTGATTGTTTCCATTGCGGAGATCAAGCACAAGGTTTGTGCTCACGTCGGTTTCTCTTCTCAGACAAAGGGAAAAGAAGTAAATCCTCCGATGTTCCCCCGCCGTCGCCGACGAAGCACATTACGGCCACCCCTACTCTAGCGCTTGCTCGCTTCTCTCTTCGTGCTCCTTGCTGCTCCACCATTCGTCTGGTGGCTATTCCCCCACCGTCACCAACGAAACACATTAAGGCTGTAATAAATGTGCTTCATTGACCGATAGGGGGAGGAGGGAGGTCCATTTCTTCCTCAGGCGGATGGACAGGGTAGAGATTTGGCCGTGGTGGGCCAGGAGTGGAGTCTGAGGTACATGTCCTCCTCCTATTGCACACTACGGAGCCAATTGGCGATTGGGCTTGGTGATTACGTGCTTTCAACAGAACGGAAGTCGTCGACTGGCTGAACTCCATCATTCAAGGTGCGTTTGGGGTTTTCTTTTCTTCCCTTGTCTTCATCGCTATGTTCAATAGGATGAAGGTTTTTCATGGGTACGTTTGGTGTTCTCTAGTGTTAGGCTATTCTTTTCAGTTTTTAAACAATCGAACTGGACATTTAATTCCTGTCTCTTCTGTGCTTCGGTTGATTTGATACAGTTTTATCCAAAAATCTCATTCATTTCTTTTTCGAAATGAGGTTCTGTGTTTTCTCTGGCATCCTTCTCCAGATTTCATCGCCGCCGCCGCCGCGAGTTCCTTGGAGGCGATGGAGATGAAGGAAGTGGAGCTGGAGCCGAAGGAGGAGAAGGAGAGGATGAGAAAGATAGGGGAAGTGGCAAGCACCCTGGACATAAGAGTGGGGCAGGTGCTCAAGGCGTGGAGGCATGAGGAGGCCGACTCGCGGTACGTGGAGCAGGTGGACGTCGGCGAGGCCAAACCTAGAATCATCTGCAGTGGCCCCATCAAGTACGTCCCTCTCCAAGAGGTTCAGGTACTCCTCTTATCTCTATGTATTGCAGCGGCTTGGTGCTGTTCTTGAAGGATGAGGGTGAAGTAGATGGTACGCGTGTATGTTTGTACACTCAACTTCATTAGATTGCCTGGGAGGTTTTGGATGATTGCTTGATATTGATCTACTGTGTGGACGGGACAAATTAACCTAGGCTGACATGACATTTTTGTGGTCTCGGATTGACAATTTCTCCTCTGTTGTTCTTTGGAGTTCTTCACATACTGTTCTCATCACTTCACCTATTTAGTGCCGTGGTTCAATTTTGCTTACTTTTTGCAGTTTTTGGTGCTCTGAGCTTTTAATAGATAGGGGTCATAGGCCACTCAGGATTCAAAGTTGAAGAATTTAAGAGTTAACAAATTGAGCAAGTCTTTAAAGAACTGAGTGACTGACCTTTTTAGTTGATGTCTGCAAGTGCACCCTGCCTAACCTTATTGAGAAGTCTGAACAGCTAATTCAGAAAGTGTAATGCTGAAGTGCCATCTACAGCACTGAGCATGACCTCTGTTAGCTTGCGCTACTTTGATGATAACAACCTGCCTAGTGTGTTCATGAATGAGAGGCTTCGAAGCATAGCCTTAGAAAAGGAATTTGTCTATTTTTGCACCGATGCCTTAAAGAAGGAGTTGGCTAATTTCATTACATCAAAGAATGGCTAAAGGGTGATATTTAGGGCTCTTTAGTTGGAAGCTGGAGACAAAAGCACTTCTTTCATAGGTTATGTACCTTTATAAGATCAAGTCAGATGAAAAAATATATGATTGGTAGTGATGTTGCACTTTAAGAAGGGAGTCCTGCAATGGTAATTTGTGACTTCCACCGGGAGTCACATCAAGAAATATAGATGAGGGCAGAGCTGGAGGTAAGTTGGGGGTTTGTCCTATGACACCTTAAGATTAGAAGGGACAAATTAGATAGCCTTCTGATGATGTGGATCTCTTATATGTCATTAGAAATTGCAATATAGACAAAGGCTTAGTTAGATAGTGATCCTGTGTCATTCTTTACGTATCTTGAGGCCGATGGTGTCATTTTTGTTAGGTCAAATTTATATAGTTGACCATTTCATATCTTAGCTTGTTCACTCATTACTTGCAAGATTCTTGTTCCTCTCATTTATCTTTATCCTGGCCACTGTATAATCCTCTACCTTATGGTGGTCTTCTAGATGGAAATAAACGACATAAAGACTTTGAAGTTTCATTGTATTTAATGGCTTGAATGTGCTGGTCTTGGAGGGCATTGACTTGGAAATGTTGAAAGGATATGGAAAAGATTAAGTGCCTTTTCCTTGTGAATCAAACCAAGAGACCCTGTTTGACCTAAACCTAGCAGTTATTTAGGTTGCGTATGGTAATTATTCTATTTCTATTTCTGGAACAGATTTCTATTCCAGACCTGTTTCTAGAATAGAAATCCATTTGGTAAAATAATTTCATTTTTTTTTATTTCTGGAAAAAATTCTATTTTAGAAATAGGTTTGGAATATAAATCGAGACAAAAAAATTTTAATTTTCTATTTCTAGAATAGAAATTAGAAATTGTTTCTCCCTTTCTTATTTCTCACCCGAAGGAGTTTCTTGCCATATGCCACTCACCACCACCCCCGTTCGCCTGTCGTCGACTGCCGTTGCTACCGCCAGCCGCATCGCCGGCCTCCACTACTGCCAGTTGCCCACCGCTGCCACTGCTGGTCGCCAATCACTGGCCACCACCCCTCCCATTGCCCCAACACTCTAGAAGGTGAAATTTTATTCATTATCAAACGAATTTCTATTCTAAGAATAAAAATTTTGTGTTGTTATCAAACGCATTTTTTAGCTTAGAAACTCATCCAAGAATAGAAATAGAAAAATCTATTTCTCTTCCAAAAATCAATTTCTAGCCAAAAATGTTATCATCCGCGCCCTTATTCATCGAAACCCTAGTTGGGAAATTGCGAAGAACTATGACATTCTACACTAGCTTTTGGGAAAATTAATGAAATGTCTTCAATTTGTTATACGAATGCCAATTCAGTTTTAAATACTTCAATTTGGCTAATTCAGTTCTAAACTTTTGATGATTTGCCAACGTAGTCTAATGGCTAATTTTGGCCGAAAATTGCCTAGGTACACACTAGAAAGAAAAAATGTGCTTCGGGTCCTCACCGGGGCGGTAAGGTGAGGTCTCGAGTTGAATGGAGTTGATAAAAAGATTTCATTATATCAATGTAATAAGTTTTAAGGTTTAATTGCAGCTTCTAAAAATTTAAAGATTTAATTACAATTTCAGTCCCTGACTTTAAGATTTCTTGTGCTTTTATCCTAACTAAAGGTAAAGAAGTTGGAGTCATTTTCTTCCGCAACAAACAAAATAAATGAGCCAATCCACAGGATAGTTTTTAGGGAGAATTACTAAAAAAGTATTAAACCTATTGCCATTGTGTCAATTTAGTCATAAATTGTTTTTGACAAATTCAATTCTAAACCTTTTATAATTATATCAATTCAGTTCATCAGGCGAAATTTGGTCGGCTAGTGTTGACATGGCCACAGGCTAACGCTAGTCATCTGGCAAACAATTTTTTTAATATTTTTTCGAATTTTTTTATAATTTTTCATTTTCCCTTTTTTTTTTTCCTTTTCCTTTCCTTTTTTCTTTTTTTTTCTGCTCTTCTTCCTCCTTAGCTTCTTCTTTGCCCAATGGCCGATGAGGCTCGCCAACCATTGGACAAGGGCTGTGAAGCCCTTACCAACTGCTGGTGAGGGTCGCGGCCCTCGGCCACCCTCATCGGTAGCTTCGCCCAAATCTAGGTGAGGCTTAAAGGCCATGGGTGAGGTGGCTTCGCCTAGATATGGCCGGGCTATGGGCAAAGGCAGCCTCGCTGACGGCTAGCAAGGCCATGGTGACTGCCTAGGCTAGCCATGGCCACGCCAACTGCAAGCGAGGCTGCCTTCGTTCGCGGCCCGGCCAAGGCGAGATTAGCCTTGCCTAGATCTAGGTGAAGCCGATGGCAAGGGTGAGCGAGGGTCACAACTCGTACCAGTAGTCGACGAGGGCTTTGTGGCCCTCGCCAAAGCCTTGTCGACCACTGCATGGAGAAGAAGTCAAGGAAGAAGAAGAGAAGGAAAAATAGAAAAGGAAAAATAAAAAATTATTAAAAAATTCAAAAAATATTTAAAAAATTGGTGTAGCCAGCGCTAGCCAATGGCCACACATCACTAGCCAGCAAAATTTCGCTGGATGGACTGAATTGGCACAATTGCAAAAGATTTAAGACTGAATTGAAAAATAAAAAGGTTTAGGACTTAATTGGCACAATTGCAATAAGTTTAGGACTGTTTTGGTAATTTTCCCTAGTTTTTATGTTATCACTGTAATAGACATTATTTGTGATTTTCATGGAGTAATATTACTATGACTATTATCGTGAAAATTATATTGTCATTAATAGATGTGATCAAACTATAGATTATGGTGTGAACTGTGAATTTTATTATTTTAATGGTCTATGAACTAATGTCAAAGGAGTAAGGAATGCTTGGGTGTTTGTTAGACAAAAACTGACTTTAAATTAGTGCGTTCATGGAGGGAAGTTTCAAAGGCCCATCCACTTCCTAGAGCTTTCCTTCTAGGGCTCATATCAAGGGAACAACGTTAAACACGCTAGTTAGAAAAATTGTCACACACGCTAAAATATTTTGAAGTCTAAAAGTAAGTCTCACAAGTCCATTGTTACACGGTCCTAACCATTTAATTGATCAATGATCTTCGTCGTCTTCACGTTAATATCTCCATTCTTTTTCTCAAGTCCATGATGACACATAAAGCAATTCCATCGTGAAGTTCGCGGTTCACTTTCATTGAAAAACATAATTTTACAATGTACAAATTATTTGATTCAGGTGAATGATTAAAATTGTTGTGTGGCTAATTTTACCGATATAAACATCCTCACTTACAAACAATCATTGTGTAGGGCGATCCTAGATTTCACATAATCTTTATATATCTGGTTAAAGATTTGCACTTCCAACTTATGAATCATTGATGAATACAGAGAATTGTAGGGTTGGGCACTAATAAGTCAGTGACGGATCACGTATCGAGCTCGGGTCAGGTTTTTCAAAAAGTTAACTTACAATTATTCAATGAAAAGAAAATCAACAGAATGAGACAAACTGAGACTATTTTTTCAAATATGCAAAATAATAAAAATTAATAAAGGAAAGTTAATGAAAAACACCCATTTATTCAAACCAATTTGAAATACAAGTACAACTTCACGTAATTTGAAAAAGAAATTCACATGTAATGGTGCCTTGAAAACAATTATACAAAAATTACACCAAAAAAGAATCGGTGTCTTCTGTGCCGTGTCCCTCGCCATGATCTGGATGATACGATGTCGTCATTGTCTTCTTGTTCAATTTGGGCACGTTCCTCTGGCAATCACAACCTACCACAGCTATTCCCATAGTTCTCATAGATTAGCCGAATCTACCGATCTTAAAAGATCCATTTGCTACTACTAAACTTGTGACTCCAATAGCACCGTAAACACTGAAAGGTCAGTAAATCAAGAGCCATGGTGGAAAAAATTGGAAAATTGGTGGATCTTCTCTTCCATCATTTCAAAACATCAATGTTGTCTTCGCCGTTTCTATCAATGTATTTGTAGATGAAGACCGAGACCAAACAAAAGGTTGTATTTTAAAGGCCCGTACCTTAACTCATCTCTGTCATATGAGAAGCAAATTCAATGGGGCATTTCAATAATTTATTTTTGCAAAAGAATTACATGAATACCAATGCTTGCTATACGTATTGTAATACGGGAATTTCCATTATCTACAAAACCTTGAATTGAGAATATCAAGGCAATTCACGTGCAATCAACATACTCTTCCACATTCAAAATTTAAATTTAATTACCGTCGTGCGTTTGATAATGATTTGGATTTATATTTTAGTCCAACAACATTTTAAAGGTTTCTATTGTCTATTCAGCCAAAGTTTTCTTTGGTGGGGCCCCAATCCAATCTTTACTTGCTTTCTAGACCATTTGACGCGCCAGGCAACTTACGACTTGGAATCTTCAAGTCGCTGTAGGTGGCCAGCAATCAGAGGATGGACTCATCATGTTAATTTCCTCCTTTTTTTTCTACTTTTTTGTGAATAAAGAGACAATATTTCTTGAAAGTAGGGTTCTTTTGCCATTATAAATGGAAATTCTCGTGTTCATTTTAAAGCACAATGGCGTCTTACTTCTATGCTAACTTCGTGCCTATGCTCTTGCTTGCACTCTTTGTCTTTCAAGCCTTGGAATTCTCTCATTCCTATGCCTTAGCAAATGTAAGCTGCATTAGCGCTGAGAGGGAAGCACTTCGAAAGTTCAAGCAAAATCTCATCAATCCTTTAAGAAATCTAGCATTGTGGACCGGCGAACGTTGTTGCGAGTGGGAAGAGTTGAATGCAGCTGCAGGATTAGTCATGCCGTGATGCTAAATCTAAATGATTCTGGTTTGGGAGGTAAGATAGATCCTGCTCTTAGTGAATTGAGGCATCTAAAGTCTCGTGCCCACCATCGCCACTAGAGAATGAGAAATTCTATTCCAGGAATAAAAATTTTATATCGGTATCAAAGGCCTAGTTTGCCTCAGAAACTCGTCCGAGGAATATAAGTGGAAAAATCAATTTCTGGCTAGAAATTGATTTTTGCAATAGAAATTTTACCATGTGCGCTAGGCTGCCATGCGATCTTTTCTTTTTTTTTGCATTTTTTGTTTAATGTGACAGCATCTCGATAAAACTAAGGTTGAAACGGTAATATGACTTGATCTTCGTCCTTTATTATTACGTTGCTTATATGTTGATCATTTGAGGAAAATGAACTTAAGCTGTAAATTAACTCCTTAATCCTTCAAATCCTCGTAATTTTAATTTTTTTTATCCGTCTCCATCTCCTTTCCTCGTTCCAAAAAACAAAACAAAAAATCAAGAATCTTATTATGTATACTAACTATTATGAAAATCAGAATTGTCTTAAATTAAATATATTCGATAAGTGTCACGCCGCGATTTATTCAAAATAAAAAAATTGGATGCGGCAAAGAGATTCACAGTTAGTTCTCTCTCATAATTGCTTCAGACATCAGAGTTATCAACGTTTGGGTCAGGCTGGTTCCCATTACGGACATATCGTTTTGACTGTCGTTGGATTCTCTCGAAGTGTCACGGACCGACCTCGATCCAATGGTCTTTTGTTAATCATTTGCGAGTTACATGCTTATATATGCTTTGAAGGTGAATCTGGGCCGTATGTTTCTAAATTGCATTCTTTTTTTGTGTCGGGTAGTGCGTGCTAATGATGAGTGTATAAGTATTCGGATGCATGTCTTCATTTTAAACATCGTTCAGTGATGTTTTTTTTTCTTCTCAATAAATAGCTCTCTTAAGTCAGACGTAGATTTGACTTTGATTTTGCATTTAGCCCACGAGGGTTCCAATCTCAAGGCTCAATAACGAGGTTTTATATGTTTTTTACTCGACTCATATCAAGTTAACTTTCTCGTACTATACCTTTAATTCGCATAAATTGTGATTGTTTACTTTCTCGGCTTTATATTTCTTTACCCAAATTAAAGGACCTTCGCGACTCCACACTTGGACACAAAGTATGTGAATGAGGCTTAAATGGAGTGATGAATCTAAGAATCCAAGTTCGAAGAAATGTAAATTACGATGAAATTACAGAGTATTGGAATGACAACTGACCCAATTATCTTGTAGGCTTATAAATTTTTTGCCTCGACCGCAACTTACTCCTCCATTTTCACTTTCCTTTCTTTCGACTTAGCTTTGCATTTTTTAAGTGCAACTTTGCTTTGCTCCATCTTTCATTTATTGTACTTTAATATAAAGTCGTGAGCTATATAATATATATATATATATATTAAATGTTGCTCGCATTTACATTAAACACCGAGAAAAGTAAAAAATATAATAATAACTTAAACCTATTGCATTGATACAAATTTATTCCTAAACCTTTTGGTTGAAACAATTTAGTTTTAAACAGTTTTACATTGGTACCAATTCAGTCCATCAGGTCAATAAAGATAAAAAATCCCTGATGTGGACATGGGCTGTCCTACGTAGGGGTGTTCCCATCTGAGCCGGGACTGGAGCGGGCCGATCGGTTTTGGGCAATCCTAGGGAATGCCTATCCAGTCCCTGATTCTTATTTTTGGAACCAGTGACAGGTAGGTCCAGCTCCCGGTTCTAAGGTGGGAACCAGATTGACCGAACAGGCCATTCATGTATATTTTTTCTAATTTTTTTTAAAATTTTTGAACAATCATTCTGCCATCAAGCCCATTATTTTCCCATCTCTTTTCTATTCTCCCTTACTTTCCCATTCTACTATTACTTTCCTAATTTGGAAGTCCACATGGGACATATATATTTCTTTTTTCAATACAATGACAACGAGAGATTTGGTCCATTGGAATCGGATTGGACCAGTCAATCTAGTCCAATTCCCCGTTCCAGGACAAGTCGACCTGATCTACAATCCCAAATAATGGGAATTAGTCCTCTCGATCTAATTCCCAGTTCTCGGGTGGGATCGAACCAAATCGGGAACCAATCACTCCTAATTCTATGTAGCACAACCACACTAACATGGATGGTTTTTTATAATATTTTTGATTTTTTCTTTTCTTTTATTTTTTATTTTTTATTCATTTTTCTTTCTTTCTATTTTTTCCTTCATTTTGGCTAGCGAACCCTCTTGGCCCTTGCAAAGCACTGGTGAGTGTTGTCATGCCCTGACCCTCGAGCACGCGACAGTCTCTGTTCTTTTCAGTCAACTGAATGTGACGTTCCAAGACGCGTTACAAACCATTCTTTTTATCTTTCAATTAAGCGCATGCGGAAGCGAAACAAGAACACCTAGTCAAATAATAGGGATAGTCAGAAAGACCAACAACAACACTAGCAACTACACCATTTTATTTATATATGGACTAACCCAAGGAAAGTTATGTACAAGCCCTACAAGCGGGCACATTTTCCTTTCTAACCAACAAAAAGATAAGGGGCTGGGGTTAATCTACTTCTCAAAAGGCAGGGGTCAAACAAGTTCATTAGGGATTGTCGAAATATCAGGATAACAAGTCGAGGTCATGCTCTGATAGGTTGTAGTTTGATGGGTACATTGGGTCTGGGTTGATGTCCCATTAAGAGGGTCTATATCCATCAGATCCCACACCTCGTCACCAAGGTCCCTGCTAGGGGGGCTGTCAAATTCTCGCAGAGGCCTATATATATCCTCGCCCTCCCTGATGAACCAAGCTTAAAACCTATGCAATACCCACAAGGTCAGGCCCTCATCCACCCTGGTGGATAAATGGTGCTCCTACAGGTGTGGACTCCTAAGGAACCTATGTACAAAAATAATGGTGTCCATATCTCAAGGGACCCCGAACCACATGGGGTGGTGTGTCATCTTGAGAACCTGGAAACATTTAACAACCATAAATGAAATATAAATCTTAGCAAGCTAATGCCTTAAGCTTTGATTAGGAAATCATTTTGCTTTGGGAGTACCTAAACATACAACCACATATCAAAGGTAGATCAATAGCAAAGCGACCCACGCTTTGCCCTAACTATAAACACGATCAAGTAGAAAACCATCATAATAAAATTCATAAGACGTCGAATCAAACCACAGGCGTTGTTACCTCGCCTTGACATATACCTTGCATGATACAAACTCACATGTGCCATAGTCAATACAATCAAACATTTCACATAATCAGAACGCAATTCTTATTTTCTCATGCACAATACAGTCACGCGTATTCCGATTATTATGATCCCTCGGGCGACAACCAACTCTTGTGTTGGCGGTCTCTCGGCATAACCAGGCATCATACCACCCTATTGGGCACAACATCATCCGGAGCCCCCACCTAAACAACATTCCTTAAAAAGTATCGATTCGGCCTCAAATGCAACTTGGTGTCAGGACCCTTACCGGGCATCTGATAAAATCGAACATCATGTCCAAACTCCCGTTAGATGACAGATTCCTTTATGTGACTATTCAAGCCCATCAAACCACTCAACTCATTTTAGTTCTTAATAACTAGTCAATGCAGACATGGTTCGTGGTCCCATTAATAAACTACTGCCTTTTCACACATAAAAATACAGTAAAACAACCACATGTAGTCACATACATATTATTAACCATTCAACTTTGCTTGCAACCATTTTCAAATATCCTTGCCCCAATTAAATCATAAAATACGATATATATAAACCTGACACCTTGGGGCCTACCTTTTAATATGTCTTTAAAAACTCTTTTAAAAATTAGTACATCTAAAAACATGACACATACAGGAATTTCTCATTAAATTCAAGCAGCAATCACATATAACACTGCATTATCACCTCGATGATAGCCTATCAAATAATTCATGATAACTTATTGCCTATTTGGCGATAGCCTATTTTGATGATAGCCTATCACGTATTTTTCCGATAGCTTATTGTCCTTTTGACAATAGTTTATCACCCTTTCCGATAGCTTATTGCCTATTTGGCGATAGCTTATCAACTTCTCCTTGATTGCCTATCATGATAGCTTATCATCGCCCTCAATAGCCTATCGAATAGCTTATCACACTAATTACCATTAACTAAAATAAATGAGCTTAATTTAATTAAACTATCCATAATCCAATTTAACTACAAACTAAACTATCTTAAAGCAAATTTAATGTACTAATCAAGGATTAGAGTGTTAACTCACCCGTTAACAATGTCGTTAGCATGGGAGTGACTGCAACGATGCGAGTAATGCTCAACTTGCTCCGGAAATGGCAACGGGTGATAGTAGTGAAATGGGTCTCGCGATGGTGGTTCCAGTTCAGTGAGAGGGAGACCGAGAGAGAGAGACGGTGGACGACTTTGGGTAATGACGGGCGTGGCTCCTCGATGAGCGGACGGGCGGCGGTGGCAATGGCAAGGATAGTAGGTGGTGGTGGCACGGGGCAAGGGTTGGCAAGAATGAAGAACAAGAAGAAAAGGAGAAGAAAAGAGAAGAAATGAAGGAAGAGGAAGGGCGGTAATGAGTTGCTAGGGGGGAGAAGGAAGAGATAGGAGGAGAGAGAGAGTGAGAAACTATAGAAATTTTCCTTAAATCTTCGTCATTCTCTCACATGAATGCTATGTCTAATCCCCCCTAACTTTCCTCTCATCCATCCACTTTGTCTCCTCTTGTCTCTTTGTTCATTACTACAAGAGGCCATTTTGGTCTTTTCACGTTTTAAAAATGGAATTCGCATTTTTCCCTTGGGCCATATTCAAGAAATGGGCCTTGGAATGGACTTGAATGAATAGAAATGGGCTTGCTAGATTAATAGGCTTGAAAATGCTATTGGGCTTGGAATGGACAAAGTGAGCTTAGTGGGCCTCATTGGGCCCACTTGGTCTTGCTTGGGCCCTTGTGGCCATATTACATTGGGCGTGAGGCCGAATGAGCCTTCACCCGACCCACTCTTGTGGTCTCCAAATTTCGGCCCAATAAATCCCTTTTCCAATGTTTCCGTGCGTGCCGATAAATATGAGGATTACTAAGGCGAGGTCCAATACTTTAGTTTTGATGTCCTTGAAAGTTCGATGTCCTAAATCAAATTGAAATCCATGACTAAAATCAATCAATTACAGCTTTAGTGCATCTAAAACTAACGGGCCGCTTTTGAGAGTTACGAGTATTTGACCCATGGTTGAAATGATATCGATCCACATTTAAGTCTCCTTAATTCATAGATGACCTCAATTGTCATGTAATTATGAAGGATCAAGTGCTTCTTCCAAAGTACATGATCATTAGGAATCGATTTGGGGTTGTTTGCAGTCCATACAATGGTTGTGCAAAATCACCCGCGATCTAATTGTATTATCTTGACAAATCAACCTATAATTGTCTCTTGATCAGTTTATATTGACACAGGATCGTCCCTCATCAATCCTTATGGTCTAATCGTCAATCCATGGTCAAGTTCTCTTGTTGTGCATACTTGAATGCTTAATAGCCTTTCCTCTTTGGTTAGTATCTCATGAGTAATCAATTCAGAGCAAAATTTAACTAATAGTGCATCGATTTCATATATTCCAAAATAGGTCAAAATTCATGACATCACAACTTTTCGCCTCTTATAGAAATTTCGTTCTCGAAATTTACATTAACACCCAATTCCTCAAAAAGATAGGGGTATTGATGTTTCATTATTTTTTCACTTTCCTATGTGGCTCCCTCCATTCCATGATGTTGCCAAATTACTTTGACTAAGAGAATCATCTTGTTCCGTAGCATTCGCTTCTTTCGATCCACTATCCAAATTAGTCTTTCTACATATGACATGTTGTCATCTACGTCTATTTCCTCAAAATTTAGCACGTGGTCGAATTAGGTTTATGCTTCCTTAACATTGACATGTGAAAAATGTCATGCACTTGAGCAAGTTGAGATGGCAACACAAGGCGATAAGCCAAATTCCCTATTCTTTCCAAGATCTCAAAAGGTCCCATGTACCTCAGACTCATCTTTCCCTTTTTGCTGAATCATGAAGTACTTCGCATTGGTGATGCCTTAACAAACACGTGCTTTGCCTACTTGAAATTCTAATGACCTATGCCATTTATTCGCATAACTTTTCTGGTGGCTTTGGGTTGTCTTAAGCCTTTCCCTGATAACCTTAATAGTGTCCAACGACTGTTGCACCAACTCAGGCCCACAATATTTCATTCACCAACTTCGTCCCAACAAATTGAAGTTTTGTGGGCCTTTCCATACAACTCTTTAAAAGGTGTCATCATAATACTCTTCTAATAGCTATTATTATAGGTAGATTCAACAAGATGAAGCCGTTTCTCCCAAAATTTCAAATCCAAAACACAAGCTCGCGGCATATTCTCAAGCGTCTGAATCGTCCTTTCTAATTGGCCATCCATTTGCAGATGATATGTAATACTAATCTGCAGCTTATTTCCCATGGTAGTTTGCAAACTATTCCAAAATGCAACAGTGAACTTGGGGTCTCAATTTGACGTGATCGTCCCGAGTACTCTATGAAGGCGAACTATATGTCGCACATACGAGTTTGCATATCTATCCAATGAAATCCTTTCGCACAGCGATGAAATGTGCAAACTACGTTAGTCTGTCAACTACAACCCAAATTGAATCGTTACCTCGATGACTTCTCGATAGTCTCATCACAAAGTCCATTGTGATATACTCACACTTCTATTTGGGGATCTCGAGGGTTTGCAGAAGTCTACCAGGCTTGCAATGACTCCTCGATAGTCTCATCCTTTTGCACTTAGCTACGTTCTTGGCAATATCTAACTTCATGCCATTCCACCAGTAATGTTGTCACAGATTGCAGTACATATTTGTGCTGCCCGGGTGAATGCTATAACTGCTACGATGAGCTTCTGACAAGATTTCCTCATTAAGCTCCGCATTGTTGGGTATGCACAATCGTCCACAAAACTTCAGGATCCCTTCTACAGATACTTGAAAGTCAGGTTTTCTCTTAGCTACATCTATTTGCAAAATCTTTTGGATTGTGAGGTCCGAAGGTTGTGCTGCTTTTAATCCTGATTTGCATTTCAGGATCAATTCTGAAAGGTAGCAATAAGATTGAAAGGTAGCTTACCTTGAATTTGAAATCTGAATCCCGCACTCCTTCGAGCAGAATCCATTCTTGAACAATTATTTGCGCAATCAATGACTTTCGATTAAGCGCATCTGCTATCTTGTTAGCCTTACCTGGATGGTACATAATATCGCAGTCATAATCCTTAAGAAGTTCCATTCATCGACATTGCTTCATGTTCAATTCTTTTTGGGAAAACAAGTATTTTAAGGTTTGATGGTCCATATAAATCTAAAATCTTTCTCCGCACAGATAATGCCTCTAAATTTTCAATGCAAAGATAATTGTTGCTAATTCTAAATCATACATTAGATAGTTCAACTCATGAGTTCTTAGTTGTTGTGACACGTGTGCAACCACTCTTCCATGTTGTATTAGGACGCAACCCAATCCTTTGTACAACACAATGGTCAGCTTATACTTAAGCTCTTGAAAACTACGCTCGCACTTATCCGTCCAATCAAATTTTATATCCTTCTTAAGCAATCGCGTCCAAGGCATAGCTATCACAGAAAACCTTTCTACGAACCATCTATAATAGCTAGCCAATGCCAAGAAACTCCGAACTTCAGTTATCATCGTTGGTCTTGGCCATTCCATAATCACTTCGATCTTAGCCGGATCGATGGAAATTCCTTCTCCCGAAATTACATGATCAAGAAAAGCCACTTGAGTTAATAAAAACTCGCACTTATTAAACTTGACATATAGTTTATGCTCTCGAAGGGTCTACAATACCGTTCTCAAGTGTTGTTCATGTTCTCTAGACTCCTCGAATACACCAAAATGTCATTTATGAACACGATTATGAACCGGTCCAAATACTCCTTGAACATGCGGTTTATCAAATCCATAAAAGTTGTAAAGGCATTTGTCAAACCATATGGCATTACAGTAAACTCATAATGTCCATAACGTATACAAAATGACATCTTCAGTATATCCTCCTTTTTAATCCTCAGCTGATGATGATAGCCTGTCCTTATGTCTATCTTGGAAAATACCGAAGCTCCTTGAAGTTGGTCAAACAGGTCAACTATTTTTAGCAATGGATACTTATTCTTGATTGTCACATGATTGAATTGCCGATAATTGATGCAAAGACACAATGATTCATCATTTTTCCTTACAAACAAAATTGTCACTCCCCATAGGGATGTACTAGGATGAATGAATCCTTAATCCAACAATTCTTACATTTGTAGCTTTAATTCCTTTAGCTCCGACAACGTCATTCGGTAAGGTGCGCTAGAAATCAACTCCATCCTAGGGGCTACTCAATCATAAATTCTATTTCCCTTTCTGGGGGCAATCTAGGCAGTTTCTCTGGAAATACATCAGCAAATTCTTGCACTACAACAACGTTTTCCATTCGTGGCTCCTCAACCATCATATTAACCACGGTCGCCAAATAACCTTGCCAACCCTCACCCAGCAATCAAGTCACTTCAAGTGAAGAAACCAAAAGGATCGAGAGTCTTCCTTGATTTCCAATGGACTCATAATTAACCCCACTTAACAAATTAAACTAGATTATCTTTCCATAACAATCCATCATAACTCATTATTTAGTAAGCCAGTCCATTCCAATGATGACGTCAAAGTTTACATCGCTAACACAATCAAGTCTATATTTTCTTCTCAACCGCTAATAGCTAACTTATAACCTGGAAACCTACCGTAGACAATACTTTATCCTTTAACCGAGTGAAATACTAAAAATCGATTCTAAAGGTTCTAGCCTTAACCCCACTTACTTAATAAATTGCTCAACAATAAAAGAATGCGAAGCTCCCAGATCAAACACTGCACAAGTAGCATGGTTGTGTAAGGATACCATTCCAATAACCACGGCGGGCGAATCCTCCACCTCTTTCTGATAACAGTATACACTTTTCCTTGTATTGGGGGTGAATTCAGGTTGTTTTGCGGGGTGTTCCCTGCAAGTTGTCCTCCTTGCTGCAGTGGCGCTTACACTCCTATGAGGTTACGCACGCAATTCTTCACTTGGTGTCCATGCTGATCACATCCACAACAAGCTCCCTCCTCGTAGCACACGGGGCATTTCTATGCTTTCTTCCATAAAGACGGTACACACCATTTGAGCTGGATGCCGGCTTTCCTACACCGTTCCTCCTATTGGGCGAAATAAGATGCTTTCCTCTCGTCATCGGCCTCTTTCAGAAGCAATGATTGTCCTAATTAGGTGTAAACCACGATCTAGATGCGACTGCCTTTTCTGCTATGTTTCTTTTAATCAGCTAAGCCTTTTTCATACAGCTCATTCTAATCCTTCAAATTAAAGGATATCAGCTAGTCCTCGATTACTGTTTTTAGACCATCCCTGAATCTCCTAACTTAATCCATGGGGTCCTCAACCAATTCGGCAAATTTCGTCTCATATTGGTCCACAAAAAGATGGTTCTGACAAAGTCGCTAAAACTCCGCCATCTTCTGTTCTCGTGCGCAGTCCAAGAAGTATTTACCATTGAAAGCTTCCACGAATACACCCCATTCGGAGGTCACACCTTTAGAAAATACTTTTCCTTGGGTAGCTTCCCACCAAGTACTGGTGTTACCTTGCAACTAGAAAAAAAAAAAAACTAGTATCACTTTATCTTCCTTCGAGCATTTCAGCAGTGCGAAGGTATTTTCCAGCTCTCTGATCCAGAGGGTTGCAACCTCAGGATCACCCACTCTAGTGAACTTTGGCAGCTTTAACTTCAAAAATTGCTCGACCAGTTTGTGTATTGATCGCTCACAAAGCTCATTCCTAGCCACCGGAACTTCAATAGGAGTAGCAGTAGCATTGGCAGCGGCAGTGGCTACAGCAGCAATAGCTTGGGCCTAAGCTTGCTGCCTAGTCATATTACCCAAGGCTTCTAATGCCTATAGGATCCCATCCAACCTAGGATCTCCTGGTAACACCAGTCTGCCCTATAGTTGCTCGTCTCACAGAAACCTGCTTTTCATTTCCAACAAGAAATTATAAACTATGAACGACTCACTTCCAAAAAAAGATCCTATAAACAATCACAGGCATATGAAAGAAAATGTCTTCCTAGCTAACTATCCCAAAAACCCATCACATCTTATCATCCAAGTATTGACTGAGCTCTGATACTAAATCAGACGAGGATGTCAAGCCCTAGCCCTTGAGCACACGACAACCCATGTTCTCTTTGGTCAAATAAATGCAACGTCCTAAGACGCATTGTCAACCATTCTTTTTCTTTTAGTTAAACACATGCAAAAGCGAAATGACATCACCCAGTCAAACAGCAATAACAGGGATAGCTAGAAAAACCAACAACAACACTAGCAACCACACCATTTTATTTATGTAACTCGAGGAAAGTTATGTACAAGCTCTACAAACAGGCACCTTTTCCTTTCTAGCTAGCAAAAAGATAAGGGGCTGGGGTTAATCTACTTCGTCAAAAGCTAAGGATCAGTCCAAAGGCAAGGCTCAAGTATGTACATTAGGGACTGTCAAAGTATCGAGACAGGGAGTTGAGGTCATACTTCGACAGGTCATAGTCCAACGAGTACACTGGGTCTGGGTTGATGTCCAAATCCTCTATTACCCCATTAGGAGGGTCTATATCCATCGAATCCCACACCTCGCCCTCCCTACATAGGTACCCACAAGGCCAAGCCTTTATCCACCTAGGCGGTGGATAAATGGCACTTGTATAAGTGTGGCCTCTAAAGAACCTATGTACAGAAATAATGGTGTCCACGTCTTGAGGGACCCCGAACCGCATGGAGTGATGAATCATCCTAAAGACCTAAAAACATTTAATAACCACAAATGAGATATAAATCTCAGCAAGTTAATGCCCTAAGCCTCGATTAGAAAATCAACTCACCTCGAAGGTATCTAAATATGCAACCACATATCGACAACAGATCAATAGCAAAGCAACCTACGCTTTGCCATAATTATAAACGTGATCAAGCAGAAAACCATCATAATAAAATCCACAAGCCGTCAAATCGGACCATAGACATTCTTACATTGTCTTGGCACATACCCTGCATAATACAAACTCACACATGCCATAGTTAATGCAATCAGACATTTCACATAATTAGAACACAGTTCATATTTTCTCATGCATAATGCAATTACGCGTGTTTCAATTATTATGACCCCTCGAGCCATGGCCAACCCTTGCATTGGTGGTCTTTCGGCATGACCAAGTATCATCCCTCCCTAGCAGGCACAACATCATTTAGAAACCCTACCCAGACAATATTCTTGAAGGAGTATCAGTCCGGCCTCAACCGCGACCTAACATCCAGACCCCATTGGATATCCAATAAAATCGAGCATCGTTCCCAAACTTGGGATACGAATTCCTTTATGTGACCACACGAGCACATCAAACTACTCAACTCATTTTAGTTCTCAATAATTAGCTAATGCAAACATGGTCTATGCTCCTATTAATAAACTACTGCTATTTTCACACATAAAAGTGTAGTAAAATAATCACGCATGGTTATGTATATATTATAAACCCATCAAACTTTGCTTGTACTCCTTTTTAAATATCCTTACCCTAATTAAATCATAAAACATGACATATAAACTTGACACATCAGGGTCTACCTTTTATATGCCTTTAAAAATTCTTTTAAAAATTGGTACATAAGGTTTCACGTGAAGCAAATATTTTTTGGGCAAAGCAAACATTCAACAACATGGTACGTGCAAGAATTTCTTACAAAATTCAAGTAGATTCACATATAACACCGCACTTATCACCTTAATGATAGCCTATCAAATAATTCTTGATAACTTATTGCCTATTTGGTAATAAACTATCATCAAATTTCCGATAGCTTATCATCTATTTGATGACAGCTTATCGTGCATTTTTTCCGATAGTTCACCGTCCTTTTGATGATAGCTTAATACCCTTTCCGATAGCTTATCAACTTCTCCTTGATAGCCTATCGTGATAGCTTATTATCACCATCGATAGCTTATCGCGATTGTTTATCACACTAATTACCATTAATTAAACTAAACGAGCTCAATAATTAAACTATCCCTAATCTAGTTTAACTATAAACTAAACTATCCTAAAGCAAGTTTGACGTACTAATCAATGGATTAGAGCGTTAACTCACCCGTTTTGGCACAGGAGGAATGGTGGCGACGTGAGCAACGCTCGACTTGCTCCGATAATGGCAAGGGTTGGCGACAGTAGAATGGGTCTCACTGTGGTGGTTCCGATTTGGTGAGAGGGAGACTGAGAAAGAGAGATGATGGATGGCTTCGGCGGTGACGAGCATGGTTCTTCAGCAAGCTAATAGGCAGCGGTGGCGACGATAATGACGGCGGGTGGTGGTGGTGTGCGGCCAGGGGTGGCAAGGATGAAGAACAAGAAGAAAATAAGAGGGAAAGAAAAGAAGTGAAGGAGGAAGGGTGGTAGTGAGCTACCAAGGAAGGAAATGAAGAGAAAGGAGAGAGAGAGAGAGTGTCAGAAACTATAGAAATTTTCCTCAAATCTTCATCATTCTCTCACATAAATGCCATGTCTAATCCCCCATAACTTTCCTCTCATCCATCCACTTTTTCTCCTCTTGTCTCTTTGTTCATTATTACAAGAGGGCATTTTGGTCTTTTCACATTTTGAACATGGAATTCGCATTTTGCCTTTGGCCATATTTAAAATATGGGTCTTGGAATGGGCTTGAATGAATAGAAATGGGCGTGCAAGATTAGTGGTCTTGAAAATGCTCTTGGGCTTGAAATTGAGCTTAGGAAGGATTTGGGCTTGAAATAGACAAGGTGGGCTTAGTGGGCCTCATTGGGCCCACTTGGTCTTGCTTGGGCTCTTATAGCCATAATACATTGGGCATGAGGCCCAATGAGCCTTTGCCTAGCTCACTTCCTCGTGGGCTCTAATTTTTGGCTCGATAAATCCCTTTTCCAATGTTTCTGTGCATGCTGATAAATATGAGGACTAATGAGGCGATACCCAATACTTTAGTCTAATCGGATTGAAACTTATGGGTAAAATTAATCAACTGTAGCTTTAGTACATCTCAAACTAACGGGTGGCTTTTAGGAGTTACGCATATTTGACTCGTGGTTGAAATGATATCAATCCACGTTTAAGTCTCCTTGATTCATGGATGACCTCGATTGTCATGTAATTGCGAGGGATTAATTACTTTTTCCAAAGTACACGATCATTGGAAATCAATTTGAGGTTGTTCACGGTCCATACAACAGTCGTGCGGAATCACCCGCGATCCGATTGTATTCTCTTAGCGAATCAACCTATAATCATCCCTTGATCAATCTCCCCTCGTTAATCCTTATGGTCAAATTGTCAATCCATGGTCAAGTTCTCTAGTCATGCGTACTTGAATCCTTAATAGCCTTTCCCTTTTAGTTAGTATTTCATGAGTGATCAATTCAGAACGAGACTTAACTAATAGTGCATCAATAAAATAATCATTCATATATTCCAAAATAGGTCGAAATTCAGAACGTCACAAAGGTAACATCCCTTGCTAGATTTGGGCAAGGGTTGCCTTGGCCTCACTTGTTGTGGGTAAGGGTGCAAAGGCCCTTACCAGATTTAGGCGAGGGTCGCCTTACCCTAGCTAGCAAGGGATTGCTAGCTCTCCCCCCATAGCTAAAGAGGATCATCAGCCAAAATGAACGGAAAAAGAAAACGAAAGAAAAAAATTATAAAAATTCAAAAAATATTAAAAAATATCCACATCAACATCGGCCATGCCATATAGGACAATTAGACTCTACATTAGTGGTTTCTGGCCTAAATTGGTCGGATGAACTGAATTGACACAAATGTGAGAAGATTTATGACTAAATTAGACAAATTAAAACTACATTTGATGCAAAAAAAGAGTACATTGACACCTTTAAAATGACATTTTAGATTATCCATTTTCAAAGACGTGCATGCAGCAACTGCTATGAAAGTAAAGTTTCTCCTTTGTTCATGATGATGGAAGATTGCCACTGAAGGTTCAAGTAATAAAAAGTTGTGGTCTTTACTTTCCCTCTTTTTTTTTTTTTTTCATTTTTTTAATTTGGTTATAAAAAAAAAACTCTCTTGCCTTCTCCCTTTCATAAATGCCTGTGGTGTCAATAAGTCACGACCCATGGTTGAAAGAATAGTAAAATTTGTGGATCTCCTCTTCCATCATTTTACAATGTTACGTTGTCTTCGCTAATTCTATCAATGTATTTTGAATAATTTGTTGCCAAGCATGCCTCCAACTTATTGGTAGATGAAGATGAGGATCTACCGAAAGGCTGTGGAGTGTTCTTCTTCTTACAAAATAAATACCAGAATATCTTTCTAGACACTACTCGATGAAGGCGTGATCTCTGTCCATTGGTGGAACTCGTGGTATTGAATCGACAATGTGTGCAACATACATATTTTGGAACCAATTCATCACCATCGCCAACATCTGCTTCCCTCAGATCTCCTTACCCGGTCTCAAATTTTCTTATTATGGAATAAGGAGAGTTTTGAGCCTCTAATGAACTCAGATCCAAAACAATGGATGTCAAAAGAACATGAATAGTCAAAACATTTGATGAATTTCGCCTTCATGGCCACTATTGGCGTGACACCAGTGCTACTTGCGTGACGTATATTTTCTGTTGTTCTTTTATGTTAATGATAAATGACAGTCAATTGGCCTTTTAATTACATGCAAATGTGTATTTTAAGCAAAGATATGAGTTTAATTTACTAACAGAAGGCTTGAAGTAGATATACAAACTAAAAATAGAGAAGTTGGAGTCATTTTCTTCCACGACGAATTGAATAAATTAGCCAATTCACCAGGATAGTTTTACATTATACTTTTAAGGGATGGGATTTACGGAAGTAAAGGCATTATTTATGATTTCAATGGAGTTAATATTTATGAATGATTATTATCGTGAAAATTACATTTTCATTAATAGATGTGATGAAACTATAGATTATGGTGTGAATTATATTATAAAAATGGTCCATGGCTATTAGAACTACTGTTGAAGCAGTAAGAAATGCTTGGGTGTTTGTTGTAGTAAAAATGATTTTATATCGGTTCATTGATGAAGGGAAATTTCTGAGGGCCTATCCACTTCCAAAAGCTTTCTTTCTTGTTAGAAAGAATTTCCAATGTATTAACTAAATAATTCCTGTCACCATTAGGGTAGAATATTTTGAAGTCTAAAAGTAAGTCTTCCTAGTTTATTCATTTATCGCTCCTAACCAATTAACTAATCAATGATTTGCTTGATCATCACGTTAATATTCCCAAGTTTTTACTATAGTAAATGAAACATATTATATGTTCATCATGAAGTTCATGGCTCACTTTTATTAAAATTAGAATAAAGTAACGTACAACATACGACTAATAATCAACTTTTAAATTAAAACTTCATGGTAAATATGATTTGATTTGGGTTCACGATCGAAACCTCCTATGGATATTTTTATCCATATGAACATCCTTAGTCGGAACTGTTGTAGTGTTGGCTCCGTTGAGTGGTCCTAGATATTAGATTTCACATAAGCTTTATATGTCTGGTGGAAGACGCTTCCTATTTATGAATCATTTATGGAAAGATGAAATTGGAAGAGAGAGAAATAAACACACTAGTAAGGCTGGGTAAGTCTTTTTAAATAAATAAATTAAATATTTTTCTTAACTAAAATTATTCAAAACAAAATGAAACTATTTTTTTTCAAATATTAAAAATAAGAAAAAGTTAGTTGAAGAAAATTAATTGAAACTTCTCATTTAAACTAAACTGAATCGAAATACAAGTATAACTTCATATAATTAAAAGAAGTTATTCGTAAGGGTGTTCTAATAATGATTACACAACACTAAAAGAGAATGTCTAATAAATTTGGTATTTTTGGTGCTGTGTCCCTTATCATGATTTGGATGATACAATGTCATTGCTGTCCTCTTGTTCGTGTTGAGAACATTCCTCTAAAGTCAATTCTTAAAAAAAAATTATCTAGTATGACAGCCATTTCTAAATTTTCCGCAGAAGTTGGATCTATTGTCTTCCCAAATTCATTGGCTAGTATTGAACATGGAATTTGACGGTACCATAAACGCTTATAGGGTCAGTAAGTCAAAAGCCCAGGGTGAAAGAATGGGAAAATTGGTGGCTCCCCTTTTCCATTATTTTAGAATGTGGATACTTTAGTCTTCGCCAACTTTATTAATGTATTTGATGGAGTCTATTTCCAAGCACGCCTCCGACTCATTGTAGATGAAGATGAAGACCTAGCAAAAGGTTGTGGCATATTCTTTTTCTTAAAAGACAAAGACCATATAGGCCATTGTTTATGGGAATGGAACTCGTCGCATCAAATCAACTGGCATATATCCTAGACCAACTTATTGCAATCACCAACGTATGTTCCACTTGGACCTCCTCATCCAATCCCAGCTTTCATAACATGAAACAAGGAGAGTTTCCCACCCTTCCAACTTGAACCTTAGATACAAAATAGTAAAAGTCTAAAAAAAAGAAAATTGCCATTTTTTTTTTAATATTTGAGGAATTTCGCCTTTAAAGCCACTACTAGTGTGATAACTGGTGCTACTTGTACAGCGTATATTTTCTTAGCTATTCTTTTTGTCACGTGGTCAATGACGGCCAATTACCCTTTTAGTTGATATATTTAAATGGATCGTGCCTAAACTTATCGCTGTTATATGTGAGGCAAATTCAATGGGGATTTTCAACAATATACTTTTGCACAAGAATCTCATGAACACCAATGCTTCCTCTATGTATTTTAACAAATATTTTTACATTACCGACAAAACCTTTTGAATTGAAAATATCAAGATAATTTACATGCAATCTACATAGTCTCCACATTCCAAATTCATATATAATTAACATTTTACGTCCAGTAATAATTTCAATTTAATTCTTTAGTTGTCTTGCTTACGGCAGTGATCAAAAGTACATCTTCTTTTAATTACATTAATTAATCATTTTTTTACTTGTTGGACTGAATCTGGCATTTGTCCAACATTGCTGACTTTAGAGTTGATAGTGATTCCAAACAAGGTGGGAAGATAGAAATTTCTTCGGTTCTTCCCAACAGATTGTTGGTCTTTTTCTATTATACTTTGAGGATAAGATCAAACCGGGACTCAATGAACTATATTGATTAGATTATTCTCTTCCCTTTCTTTTTAGTTGCATAAATGAACAGTTTCTGATTTAAAATTTCCTTAAAGTCAGAATAAGAACATCATAATTGCAAATAGAACATACTGATCATACTAAAGTGCATCGTATGCACATCACATGGTGTCGTGTTTTGTTACATATCGTAAACATCATCCATCTCATTCCCGACATCACCCACAGTTGCCAAAAGTGCAAATTTACATCTCATGACCCCCTTCAAAACAACATCATGGCTAATGTAATATGTTTAATCTTCCACGTTCTCATCCTCCGACGAACTAATTTTGATGGCCTGCTTTCTCTGAAGTTCGTCATCCATAACTTGAAGTTTCAGTCAGCAATAAGACGACAAAAGTTGTCTAGGTACAGTTGCATTTCACTATAATTGACATCATAAATGCCAACACCTTACTGCCATTTCAGTTGCTCAACACCATTTTAGCCTCTTATTTAGCTTCTGATTTCTTTTTTTTTTTTTTTTTTTCTGTAAGCTAGATAACCCTGCGGTGGATGATTGCAAAATCGTCTTTAGGACATTTGATTTGTAAAAAGCATGATACCGCCATCTTCGAGATGTTAGTCATGTAGAGGCTGTGGTAGAGTATTTTGGTATTTTTTTTTCCAGAGTTTCTTAAAATCAACTTTAATCACTTTCACTTCATTGCTCATCTCTAGAAGAAAGAAAAATAAATCGCTAACAGCCCTAATATCATAAAAGCAACTTGGTAACCAATTTATTTGCAATAAAAATATCCAAAATATGATATGGTATGTATGAAGATAGTAAAAAAATAACGTAATTGCAGTTTGTGATTTTCATGGCTTCCTTTGAATGTTCAATGACTCTAGATCTCCTGCAAAATGGTAACAATAACAAGTCCACCGCAAAGAAGACTTCTTTGGGAGTTGTTACTTGAAGCAGTTAAAGGAAGGATCGTAGAAAAGAGCGTGAGGAAGAAGAATGGGTATTTAAACCCATTCTCACGGCCATTAAGATAACTAGGAAATGATTAATGTCCTTTTCCTGGTGAAAACCAATCAAGCCCTCCCAAGATCCATCTCGCTGTCCAACCATGGAAGTAAATTTGCATTTACACTGCCTTTGTGCACCCAACGTGATGGGCACAGTTATTATTGGTTGCATTTGATGTCTTGACCATTTGATCATGGGTCTCGCAAGGCATGACTTCAGATTTTGAGTGGTTATAGGTGGCCAGAGATCAGAGAAAAGAACTTTAAAGATATGTTAATGTCTTCTTCTTCTTCTTTTTGCTTTTTCTTTTTGTGAGTCAAGGTCAAAGTTCGGATAACTAAAATAATGAAAATTATGTCTTCCTTAAGGAATGTGTATCTTTCTACCCTTATATAAACGGAAGTTCTCATATTGATTTTCAATGACAATGGCATCCTACTTCTATATTAGCTTTGTGCCCTTACTTTTGTGTGCACTTAGTCATTCCAAAGTCTTAACAAATGTAAGCTGCATTGACAGTGAAAGAGAAGCTCTTGTCAAGTTCAAGCAGGATCTCATTGATCCTTCCAAACGTCTATGGTCATGGACTAGCGAGGATTGTTGCAAGTGGCAAGGAGTCACATGCAACGAGAAGACTGGTCATGTTTCAAAGCTTGATCTCCGTAATCCCTGTGATGGCTTAGAGAAGTGCAGTCTGGGAGGTAAGATACATATTGCTCCAAACAAACTGAAACATTTGAGGTATCTAGATCTCAGCTTCAACAACTTTTCAACCCAAAAAATTCCAGAGTCCTTAGCTTCTCTTGAAAAATTGGAGTATCTCAACCTCTCAAATGGAGGTTTCTATGGAGATATTCCTCATCAGCTAAGTAACCTTTCCAAGTTACGGTACTTGGATCTTAGTAGTGGGTGGTTGGAGCACTCTTTACAAATAGAAAATCCTCGATGGCTATCCACATTTTCTAACTTGAAGTACTTGGATCTCTCTAGTACATATGGTCTAGATACCAAAGAATGGTTAAGTCCCATCAACATGCTTTCCTCCTTGGAGTTTTTAATATTGAATGGATGTGGTTTAGAAGATGTTCCAGCCTCCTTGTTGTCAATTTCACTTCTCTTAGATTCCTTGATCTAAGTTACAACTCCTTGAATTCATCTATTCCTCCTTGGTTTCAAAATTTCAGCAAACTCGAGCATCTTGATTTAAGTAATAATGATCTCCAAGGCATATTCCCAGCTGTCATCCTTGAAAATAGTGCATGGCTTAAATTCTTTGATGTCTCTGGAAATAAGCTGAAAGGTGAACTTTTGACAAATTTGAGCGTTTTCTGCAATCTACAAGTACTGAGCTTGTGTTATAACAAATTTAGTGGGAAGGATTTCTGACATCAAAGGCGACACTTTGATTTGTGGACAAAGTAACTTGAAGATTATTGATGTTTCCAACAATAATTTCAGTGGTCACTTGCCCAATCAATTTGGAAATTTTGAAGATCTCGAATTGCTTGATCTTTCACGGAACTCAATTTCAGGTCCTATTCCCACTAGTGTAGGCTGGCTATTATCTCTAAGAATGTTGCAACTCTCTTCTAACAAATTGAGTGGAAACATTCCAGAAAGTATTGGGCAACTATCCAATTTAGAGTTGATGGACATTGGTGATAATCAATTGGATGGAGTTGTCGACGAGCTTCACTTTGCAAGTCTCACCAACTTGACCCTGTTGTACTTTTGGTGGAATGAGCTTGTTATAAATGTTAGCAAATCTTGGGTTCCTCCTTTCCAAATTCAAGCAATTTTTATGTCAAGTTGCAAAGTGGGACCAGAATTCCCAAATTGGCTTCGAACACAAAGGGAAATATGGGCGTTAGATTTGTCAAATGCTAGCATCTCAGATGAAGTTCCCTTATTGGTTATCTGATGTTTTATTTGACATTGAAATATTGAATCTCTCAGGGAATATGCTCAGAGGAAAAATTTCCCAAATTATAGGAAAAAGGATGCCATTATTAACACAAATGTCACTTTCTAGAAGTAACCTTACCGGTGGCATTCCAAATTCATTATGCATGTTAGATTCTTTGTCTTTTCTTGATCTCTCTAAGAATCAGCTATCTGGGATAATTCCACAGTGTTGGAGGAAGTCACAAACATATTTACGTTGGATTTTATTGGGAGACAACAAGTTAAAAGGTCAAATTCCAAACTCTATATGCTATCTAAAGGAATTAGGAGTTCTAAGCCTCCATGAAAATGGCTTGAATGGAGTGATTCCAAAATGTTTATTAAAGCTACATTTGGAAATCCTTGATCTTAGTGACAATCAATTCAATGGTAGGTGCCTTTGTTTGGACAACACTCTCGATCATTTAGGATAATCGATCTTGAGAAAAATTACTTCACTCGAGATATTCCTTTGCAGCTATGTCATCTTGCTAATCTTCAGTACTTAAGTCTAGCGCATAACAACCTTTCTGGAGGCATTCCTTGTTGTTTCAACAACTTCTCACAAATGTGGGCCAATTCCACTTTTGACCCATATGGGGGATTCATGTCGGGGATTTCATTATGGCTATTATAAAAGGAAGAAGCCTAGAATTCACCAAGACGCTGCTATATTTATTTTCCATTGACCTTTCATGCAATGCATTAAACGGACAAATACCAGAAGGGTTGACTAGGCTTGCTCGACTTCAGAATTTGAACCTCTCCCAAAATAAGTTGATCGGAAAAATCCCTCCAAATATTGGCAACTTGAGATATTTGGAATCACTTGATCTATCCAATAACATGCTATCGGGTGAAATCCCTCCTAGCATATCCAACTTAGACTTTCTAAGTCGTTTGGATCTTTCCTTCAACAACTTATCAGGTCATGTTCCATCGGGCAATCATCTAAGAACTCTGGATGATCAATCCATTTATCAAGGCAACGATGGACTTTGCGGAGCTCCTCTTTTGAAAGTTTGCTCGGGAGATGAGCATCATAATATGGATGGTCACAATTCAAGTGAAGATAAATCTAATGAAGGTGATTCTGTTATTAATTGGTTTTACTCAGGATTGGGATTGGGTTTCGCGGTGGCATTGATGGGATTTTGTGGCATATTACATGTGAATCAATCCTGGAGGACATCCTATTTTGAGATGGTGGATAGGATTGTCGAAAAATTGTCAACTAGGATGATGATTGTTATGGTCTGGAGAGAGCTTTTCCATTTCAGCTGCATAAAGAAGAGGTTATTTAGTGAGTAAATTCAATCTCTCTCTCTCTATCTCATGATTCATAGCTTCTATTTCTCATACTCAAATATTTTGTTGATAGATTTTGCTAATTAGTTTTGGCATTTGTCCTCACATTTATGATGCAGGGGACACCATGCATGAAAGTACAAATTGAATATCTAATTATGGACATGCACCGCTGCAACTGCTATGGGGCTCATATTTACTTCATGATGGAAGATTGTTGTTGAAATTTCAAGTTACAAAGAAATTGTGCTCATTATTCTCCAACATTTCTCTCTTTATTTCCATTTGGTGCTAAAATAAATGTTTTGCTTTTGTCCTATAAAATAATATGTATATGTTTAAATGTGAAATGAGCAGACTATGTAGAATTGGACAAGTCTACTATTTCATAAATAAAAATTCAAATGCCATTTCTTGCTGGTAATGTCACGCCTCGATTCTTAAGTACATGACAATCTCTATTCTCTTTAGTCAATTGAATGTGACGTCCCAGCACGCGTCACCGACCACTCATTTTTATCTTTGAATTATACGCACGCAGAAGCAAATCAACAACATCCAATCAAACAGCAATAATAGGGATAACCAGGAAGATCTACAACAATAGTAGCAAATACCATTTTATTTATATACCAATTAACCAAAAGGAAACTAATTTACAAGCCTTACAAGCAGGCGTTGTTCCTTTTCAAGCCAACAAAAAGATAAGGGGGGCTAGGGTTAATTTACTTCGTCAAAAAGCCTGGGTCAATCAAAAAGCAGGGGTTAGGCACATCCATAAAGGACTGTCGAATTATTAGGACGGCGAGTCGACGTCATGCTCCGACAGGTCATAATCCGACAGGTACACTGAGTTTGGGTTAGTGTTTGTATCCTCTACCGCCCCATCAAGAGGGTTTATATCCATCAAATCTCACACCTTGTCACCAGGGCCCCTATCAGGTGGGCCGTCAAATTCTCTCAAAGGGTCGAACAGGTCTTCGCCCCCCCTAATCAACCAGGGCCGAAACTTGTGCGGTACCTATAAAGTCTAGCCCCCATCCACCCAGATGGTGGATAAATGGCACTCATATAGGTGTGGACTCCCGAGAAACTTATGTACAAATATAATGGTGTCCATCTCATGAGAGGCCCTGAACTACATGGGGTGGTGTGTCATCCTTAAGACCTAAAAACATTTAACAATCTCAAATGATATATAAATCTCAGCAAGTTAATGCCCTAGGTCTCATTTAGGAAATCAACTCATCTCGGGAGTACCTAAACATGCAACTACATATCGACGGCAAATCAATAGCAAAGTGACCCACGCTTTGCCCTAACTATAAATGTGGTTAGGTAGAAAACCATCATAATAAAATCCACAAGTTGTCGAATCGCACCACAGGCATTCTTACCTCGCCTTGGCATATACCTCACACGATACACACTCACACATGCCATAGTCCATGCAATCAAGCATTTCACATAATTAAAACACAATTCATATTTTCTCATGCATAATGCAGTCATGTATGTTTTGATTATTACGACCCCTCAGGCTATGGCCAACGCTCGCATTGACGATCTTCTAGCATGATCGGGCATCGTCCTGCCCATCGAGCACAGGATTGTCTGGAACCCCCATCCAAATGGCATTCCTTAAGGAAGATCAATCCGACCTCAACTGTGACTCGACATCCAGACCTTCGCCAGGCATTTGATAAAATCGAGCATCATCCCCGAACTCCCGTTGGGTGACGGATTCCTTTATATGACTACACAAGAACATCAAACCACTCAACTCATTTTAGTTCTCAATGAATAATCAATGTAAACATGGTTCGTGTTCCCAATAATAAACTACTGCCATTTTCACACATAAAAATTCAGTAAGATAATCACACGAGGTCATGTGCATATTTTTAACCCATCAAACATTGCATGCAATCATTTTTAAACATCCTTGCCCCAATTAAATTATGAAACATGGCATATAAACTTGATACCTCGGGGTCTACCCTTTATATGTCCTTAAAAACTCCTTTAAAATTAATAAATATGGTTTCACATGAGGCAAATATTTTTTATAACAAAGTAGGCATCCCAAACATGCAAAGTATTCCCCTAAAATTCGAGTAGAAATCATGTATAAGGTAGTACTTATCACCCTATTGCAATAGCCTATCAACGCTTCCTCAATAACTCATTGCTTAAATAGCGGTAGCTTATCATAAAATTCTCTCAGCCCTTTGATAATAGCTTATCACTAATTTTTCTAATAGCTTATCATCCTTAACGATAGCTTATCACCCTTTTCAATAGCTTAGCACTTATTAGGCGATAGCTTATCAACTTCTCTTTGATAGCCTATTGCGATAGGTTATCATCACCCTCAATAGCCTATTGCACACTAATTACCATTAATTAAACTAAACAAGCTTAATTTACCTAAACTATCCCTAATCCAATTTAACTATAAACTAAACTATCTTAAAGCAAGTTAAACGCACTAATTGAAGGATTAGAGCATTAACTCAGCAGTTAGTGATGTCGTTAGCATGGGAACAACAACGGCAACGGGGGCGACGAGGGGCTAAATCTGGAACAGTAAGGGGTGGCAGCATGGGAATGGGTCTTGGTAGTTGTGCTCGGCAGTGGTGAGACCAAGATTGAGAGAGGAGCGGCATTGGCTTGGATGGCTCCGAGCATAAGGTGGGCTCACAAATGGGTAACCATCGGCAATTTGAGCGACGGTAGAGGCGACGTAAGGCAGCTTGTCATAGTGGCAAGGGCGGTGGACAGTGGAAAAGGTGGCAATAAGAAGAAAACAAGAAGGAAAAGAAGAAGAAGAAGAAGAAGAAGAGAAAATGAGAGAGAGAATTGAGGAAGGAGGGGCGGTTGGCCAAGAGAAGAGAGAGAGAGAGAGAAGAACTTGAGATTTTGTGCAAAAATCTCATCATTTCTCTTCTTCTCTTCTTAAATGAACTAGTCCAATCCCCCCTAATTCCCTCTCATCCATCCATTGTCTCCTTTGTTTTTGTGCTCATTAATGCAAGAGGAGCATTTTAATCATCTCACATTTTGGACATGAAATTTCCATTTTACCCTTGGGCCTTATTCAAGAAGTGGCCTGCAAGGTTAATGGGCTTGAATATAAGAGAATTGGGCTTGAAATTCTTTAAAGAAAAATTTGGACTTGAAATGGATAAGGTGGGCTTGGTAGGCCCCATTGGGCCCACTTGGGCTCTTGTGGCGGCCCACATCGAGCATGAGGCCCAATGGGCCTTCGCATAGCCCACTTACTCGTGCACTTCAATTTCGGTCCATTAATCCCTTCTCCCATGAATTCGTGCATACCGATAAATTTGAGGATTAATGAGGCGACGTCCAATACTTTAAAATTAATGTCCCTGAAAGTTTGATATCCGATATCGGATTAAAATTTGTAGCTAAATTCATTCACTGCGGCTTTAATACATCTCAAACTAACAGGTGGCTTTTAGGAGTTATCCGTATTGGACCCGTGATTGAAATTATATTAATCCATGTTTAAGTCTAATCGACCCATAGATGACCTCAGTTGTCATGTAACTGCAAGGAGTCAATTGCTTGTTCCAAAGTACGCGATCATTAGAAATCGATTTAGGATTGCTCACAATCCATACAATAGTCATACGGAATCACCCACGATATGATTGTATTTTCTTGGCGAATCAACCTATAGTCGTTCTTGGATCAGCTTATATTAGCACAAGATCGTCCCTTGCCATTCCTTATGGTCAAATCGTCAATCCATAGTTAGTATCTCATGAGTGATCAATTCAAAATGAGATTTAATTAATAGTGCATTGATGAAATAATCATTCATATATTCCAAAAAGAGTCGAAATTTAAGATATCACAACTCTTCCCCTCTTACAAAAATTTAGTCCTCAAAATTTTCATTAATACTTAATTCCTCAAAAAGATAGGGGATTAGCGCCTCATTATTTCCTTGTTGTCCTACGTGGCTTGCTCTATTACGTGATGTTGCCAAATCACTTTGACTAAAGGAATCATCTTGTTTCGCAACACTTGCTCTTTTTGATCCACTGTCCGAATTGATCTTTCCACATACGATACTCTGTCGTCTACATATATTTCTTCAAAATTTAACATTTGGGTCGGATCAGGCTCATACTTTCTCAACATCGACATGTAGAAGATGTCGTGTACTTGAGCAAACCTTGGTGACAACGCAAGACGATAGGCCAAATTCCCTATTTTTTCCAAAATCTCAAAAGATCCCATGTACCTCAAACTCAGCTTTCCCTTTTTATTGAATCTCGAAGTACCATGCATTGGTGACACCTTAAGAAACATGTGGTTGCCTACTAGAAATTCCAATGGTCTGCTCCATTTATGCGCATAACTTTTCTAGTGCTTTGGGATGTCTTAAGCCTTTCTCAAATAACTTTAACGGCGTTCATTAATTGTTGTACCAACTCAAGGCTTGTAATCTTTTGTTCACTAACTTCATCCCAGCAAATCAAAGTTCTGCAGGCCCTGCCACATAATGCTTCAAAAGGTGCCATCTTAATGCTTTGCTGATAGCTATTATTGTAGGCAAACTTAACGAAATGAAGTTGTTCCTCCTAACTTCCTTTAAAATCCAAAACGCAAGCTCGTAGTATATCCTCGATCGTCTAAATCGTCCTTTCCAATTAGCCATCCGTCTACTAATGATAAGCAATGTTGTACTGTAGCTTCATTCCCATGGCAGATTGCAAGCTTTTCCAAAATGCAGCAGTGAACTTGGGATCTTGATCTGACATGATCGTCATTAGTACTCCACGAAGGTGAACTATATGTCACACGTACAAGTCCGCATATCTATCCAATGAGAAATCCTTTCGTATAGTGATGAAATGTGCATACTTCATTAGTCTATTAACTACCACCTAAATCGAATCATTACCTCGCTAACTCCTCAGTAATTCTATCACAAAATTCATTGTGATATACTTCCACTTCCATTCAGGAATCTCGAGGGATTACAGAAGTCCACCAAGCTTGCAATGCTACACCTTCACTTGTTGGTACGTTAGGCACTTAACTACGTGCTTAGCAATATACGATTTCATACCATTCAGCTAATAATGCAATCACAGATTCTGGTATATCTTTGTGCTACTAGAGTAAATGCTATAACTGCTACATGAGCTTTTGACAAAATTTCCTCCTTAAGCTCCGCATCGTTGGGCACGCATAATTGTCCATAAAACTTCAAAATCCCATCCTCGGATACTTGAAAGTCAACTTTCCTTTTAGCTACATCTATTTGCAAATCTTTTGGATTATGAGGTCCATTGATTGCGCTGCTTTAATCCTAGTTTGTATTCGGGCTCACTTCTGAGGGTAGCCATAAGACTTAAAAGGTGGCTTCCCTCAAACCTGAAATCTGAATCCCGCACTCCTTCAAGCAAAATCCATTTTTGAACCATCATTTGCGCAATCGATGACTTTCGACTAAGTGCATCTGCTAGTTTATTAGCCTTCCCAGGATGCACAAAATATCACAGTCGTAATCCGTGAGAAGTTTCATCCATCGACGATACTTCATGTTCAATTCATTTTAGGAAAACAAATACTTTAAGCTTTGATGGTCCATATAAATCTAAAATCTTTCTCCACACAAATAATCCCTCTAGATTTTTAGCGTAAAGATAATTGCCACTAATTCCAAATCATGCATTGGATAATTCAATTCATGAGGTCTTAGTTGTTGAGACGCGTATGCAACCACTCTTCCATGTTACATTAGGACGCAACTCAATCATTTGTACGACGCATTGCTACAGATCTTGTAACCTCCAAGACCAGACGATATCATCAACACTAGTGTGGCAGTCAGCTTATGCTTAAACTCTTAAAAAATACGCTCACACTTATCCATCCATTCAAATTTTGTGTTCTTCTAAAGCAATCGCATAAAAGGCATAGTTATTGCAGAAAACCTTTCCACGAACCGTCTATAATAACCAACCAATCCCAAGAAACTCTGAACTTCGGTACTGTCGTTAATCTCAGCCAATCCATTATCGCTTCAACCTTAGCTAGATCGACGGAAATCCTTTCGCTAAAAATCACGTGGCCAAGGAAAGCCACTCGAGTTAACAAAAACTCACACTTACTAAATGTGGCAAATAGTTTATGCTCTTGAAAAGTTGCAGCACCGTCGTCTAGTGTGGTTCTGTTTCTTTGGACTCCTTTAGTACACTAGAATATCGTCTATGAACATAATCATGAACCGGTCCAAATACTCCTTAAACACACAGTTCATCAAATCCATAAAAGCTGCAGAGACATTTGTCAAACCAAACAGTATTACGATAAACTCATAATGTCAATAACATGTACGAAATACCATATTCGGTGTATCCTCCTTCTTAATCCTCAATTGGTGATAGCCTATCCTCAGGTCTATCTTGGAAAATACCAAAGCTCATTGGAGTTGATCAAATAGGTCATCTATCCTTAGCAATGGATCTTGTTCTCAATCATCACATGATTGAGTTGTCGGTGATCAATGCAAAGACACAACAATCCATCTTTTTTCCTCACAAACAAAACCAGCGCACCCTGTGGTGATGCACAAGGATGAATGAATCCTTTATTCAACAATTCCTACATCTGTACCTTTAATTCATTTACCTCCAACAATGCCATTTGGTAAGGTGCTTTAGAAATCAGCTCCACCCTAGGGGCTAACTCAATCACAAATTTTATTTTCCCTTCAAGGGGCAATCCAAACAATTCCTCTAGAAACACATGCGAAAAATCATGTACTATAGTGATGTCTTCCATCATTGGCTCCTTAACCATCATATTTACCAAGGTCGCCAAATAACCTTGGCAACCCTCATCCAGCAAACGAATCACCTCAAGTGACGAAATCATAGGGATTGAGAGCCCTCCTCGATTTCCAATGAAGTTAAAACTGATCCCACTTAATGGGTTAAACTGGATTATCTTTCCAAAATAATACATCGTAACTTGTTGCTTAGTAAGACAATTCATTCTAATGATGACGTCAAAGTCATTCATTGCTAAAACAACCAGATCTATATTTTCTTATCGACCACCAACATAACTTACAATCTGGACAACCTACCATAAATAATATCTTATCTTTTAACTGGGTGGAAATACTAAAAACTGATTCCAATGGTTTCGGCCTTAACTCGACTAACTTAACAAATTGCTCAGCAATAAAAGAATGCAAAATCCTGGATCAAACAATGCATAAGTAGCATAGTCGTGCAAGGATACCATACCTGTAATCACAACGGGCGAGTCCTCCACCTCCTTTCTGGTAATGGCATACACTCTTCCTTGCATTGGGGGTCTATTCAGATTGTTCTGCAGGGTGTTCCCTGCCAGTTGTCCTCTTTGCGGCGGTGGCGTTTGTGCTCTCACACGCTTGTGCTGGCAATTCTTCACTTGGTAACTATGCTAACCACATGCAGAACAAGCTCCCATCCTAGTAAGACATAGGGCATTTCCATGCTTTCTTCCACAAAGACGGCATACCCCATTCGAGCTAGATGCCGGCTTTCCTATACTATTCCTTATATTAGGTGGAATGGGATGCTTTCTTCCCGTCATCGGCCTTTTTCCGAACTAATAATTATCCTGATTAATTGCAAACCGCGATCCAGATGCAGCTGTCTTTTCTACTATGTTATTTTCAATCAACTAAGCCATTTCATAGAGCTCGTCATAATCCTTCAAATTCAAGGGCATCAACTAGTCCTTGATCTCTGGCTTCTAACAATCCCTGAATCTCCTAACTTTGTTCACCGGGTCCTTGACCAACCTCGATGTGTACTTCGATAGCTCGGTGAACTTCACCTCATATTGGTTCATAGAAAAATAGTTCTGATGAAGCCATTGGAACTTGTCCATCTTTTGTTCTCATGCACAACCCAAAAAATACTTACCATTGAAAGCTTCCATGAAAGCACCTCACTCCTGGGCCATACCTTCGAGAAATACCCTTCCTTGGGTAACTTTCCACCAAGTACTAGCGTTACCTTATAGCTGATAAACAGCTAGCGTTACTTTGTTTTCCTTCGAACACTTTAGTCATGTAAAGGTCTTTTCCAACTCCCTAATCCAAAGAATTGTAGTATCGGGATCATCCACTCCAATGAACTTTGGCGGCTTTAACTTCAAAAACTATTAGACCAATTTTGTGCATTGGTCACTTGCAAGGCTCATTCCTAGCCATCGAAAGCATCAACGGTTACAGCAGCAGTTTCTTGGGCTTGAGTTTGTTGCCCATTCATATTACCCAGGGCTTCCAATGCCTACAGGATCCCATCCAACCTAAGAGCCCTTGGTACCCTTCTTCTAGCACCAGTATGCCCCACAGTTGCCCTTTTTGGAGACTCTTCACTCAGGATTACTCATCTTGCAGGATTCTCATAGAAACCTTCTTTCCAATTTCAACAAGGAATTAAAAACTATGAACAACCCACTTTTAACAAAAGGTCCTATAAACAATCATAGGCTCAAAGAGAGAAGCTTTTCGACCAACTTCCACTGTTCATCATCCTCTCTCCGCTGGAAAATCCGACTCACTATAGCTCTGGCTTCGGCTTGGCTTCGTGCGAGCATTTCGCGGCCTAGCTTGACGTTGATTCTTGTAGAACAGGGAGACCAAGCTGCTCTACAAATCCTTCTTCGTTTTATGCCCCGGTAAGGCCCTGTCCCCTGCAATTTCTGGTATGAGATATTAGGGCTTGAGCATCTTTAGTTGTCATGGAGTCCACTGGAAATGCTGTTACCCCTGGCCGAACCATTGAGAGGGACTTGGTGACCCTCAAAACTCACCCCGATTTGGGCAGAGGTAGAAATCGAAGCCGCAGCAGACTACCGGTGGCTCAGAACCCTTCCTGTGTTCCAGCAACGAACGGGAAGAGTGCTGCCCTATTTTCTGTAGCTGGGAGGTAGAGCACTAAAGGACGTGTTGAACCGTCCACTCTTGGAGGTGGTGCTGCTAGGCCTAGTCAAAGTCAGCACCCCCCCTTCTTCTACTGAGCAACGACCAGACCTGCTGCAACAGCAAGCTGAGAAATCAATTTCAGCCGCTCGGTCCAGGGCTTTTGTAGCCAAAGCTGCTGCTCAAGGTTACTCCTTATCTTACATACTGCCTACCTCGATTAAGGATAATGTAGTCAGATTTTCTGAGGAAGAACTTGATGCTGCTACCATTTTTGGAATGAGTGCTTGGTGGGTTATTTTGTGGGGAAGAAACTCCCCTTCAAGTTAGTTGAATCAGCAATGAAACATGTATGGGGCTACCAGCTGTTGGAAGTAAAAGCTAATGACCAAGGGTTTTATTTTTTTCACATCCTGGATCATGAATTCAGAAGAAATGTGCTTGAAGGAGGACCGTTAACAGTAGTGAGGGTGCCTCTAATTCTTCAGCAATGGCACCCCTTGTTAGAGCTGAAAAAGGGCGAACACACTTCGGTTTCAGTTTGGGTAGGGCTGAAAAATCTTCCTTATGGAGTATGGTCTGCCCCAGAAGACAGCCTCTAGAACTGCTCTTTCCTCAGAACAAGAGCAGCTACAATAGTCTGGTAACCCTTCTCAGATGTCGGTTTCCCCAGCTGCACATTCCCCTGTACAGAAGAATGACCATGCCAACTGTTCGGGGCCTAAACCCCTGTCTCCTGCTGTCAAAATGAAGCCGGCAACCAGTCGAAAGCGTCCGAAACAGAGGTAGACCTCCCTGCTGTTTTTGCTCTACTATGTTCATATGTTTTTTGGATTCTGGAACATCAGGGGTTTCATGAACCCGGTTAGGCAACCTGAAATTAGGAATTTTGTGCGCCAAAATAATATTTGATGTGTTGGCTTAGTGGAGACCAAAGTTCTAGCTGCTTATTTTGGTTCCATCTCTTCTGGCTTGCTTCCTGGTTGGATATGGCTTTCTAATTATGATCGCTCCCCTCAGGGCCGTATTTGGGTTGGATGGAACCCTCTTTTGGTAGCATTTAGTGCTTTGCATACTTCTGGCCAGATTATACACGGAGACGTAAATATTTTGAACTCAAGGTCTGTTCTTACCCTTTCGGTGGTCTATGGGGAGCACACATTGGGCTCTCAGAGACCCCTCTAGAACGACCAGGTTAGATTGAGCTCAACTCTCAAAGAAAGGCCTTGGATGGTGGCCGGCGACTTTAATGCCATTCGAGATCCTTCGAACCGTATGGGGAGCCCAGACATCTGGATCCCCGCTTTTGATGAGCTCAAGGATTGCATGGATCAAGCTGAATTGATTGATCTTCGGTATGTAGGCTTTGATCTTCGGTATGTAGGCTTTCGATTTACTTGGTCATCCTCTTCAGGTGCTCGTAGGAAACAGCGGAAAATTGATCGGGTGCTGGTCAATAATTTTTGGTGTTCGGCTTTCTCCTTTTCAGAATCATCCTTTCTGGCCCCGGGTATTTCAAATCACGCGCCAATGGTTGTGAAAATCCTTGCACCTGATTCTCGCCGGATACCCTTTGAATTCTTTAATTTGTGGATGAACTACTCAAACTTTCCCATGCTGGTCCTACAGGCTTGGGAGGCTCATGTTATAGGATCTATCATGTTCAAACTTTATGCCAGACTCAAGCTCTTGAAAGGTCGGCTTAAAGATCTAAATAGAGAGGCTTATTCTGATATTTCTATGAGGGTGGCGGCAGCAAAGAGAACCCTCCAAATTTCACAAGAAGCTCTCCACCAAGACCCGTGGAATAGTCTACTGGTGTAAGAGGAACGCTCTCAAATCAAGGCTTATTATGAGCTTCAATCCCTTGAAGAATCCTTCTTCAAACAAAAATCCAGAGTTCAGTGGCTCAAGGAGGGGTACTAAAACACTAAGTTCTTTCATCACTCAGTTAACCATCGGCACCTTTGCAATCGGATTATCTCGATCATGGACAATGCCAGCCAAATGGTCACAGAATCGGTGGAAGTTCCACGGGTGTCTGTTTCGTATTTTCAAGAGCTTCTTACTCCGGCTGATACAACACTGAGGCCGTCCATCCAGGAGATTTCGAAGGTCATTCACTCTCCTCTCAGAGAGGACCAAGTCTCTTTTCTATCCCAACCTTTTCTTTCTTCTGAAATACATGATGCCATGTTTTCACTTGCTGGTAACAAAACTCCGAGGCCTGATGGCTACAACTCGGATTTTTTTAAAAAGAATTGGGACATGGTTGGTCCATCAGTTATTGATGCGGTTATGGATTTTCTTGAATCAGGATGCATGCTTAAGGAGATCAATAACACAATCATTGCCCTGGTGCTTAAAGTCCCCAATGCTACGTCGATCTCAGACTTTCGGCCAATTGCATGTTGAAATACTATATACAAGTGCATCACTAAGATTATTTCTTCTCAAATTGCCGTGGTTCTTCTTGATCTTATTAGTCATGTTCAGACTGCTTTTGTGAAAGGCAGAAGAATAACTGATAACATCCTCCTGGCCTAAGAGTTATTCAGCAGGTTTCATACTAAGCTTTACATTCCCAAATGTGCAATTAAGATGGACTTCCGGAAAGCCTATGATACTCTTGATTGGGATTTTTAGAATATACTCTTCATGCCTTTAGGTTTCCCAATCATTTTATAAAACTAATCATGGTTTGTGTTCGCATCCCAAAATTCTCTATATCTATCAATGGTGAACTTCATGACTTCTTTACTAGTGGCAGAGGCATTAGACAAGGAGATCTTATGTCCCCATATCTCTTTACAATGGCAATAGAGGTATTTACAGGGATCATTGACTCTCATACTCGGCTACCGGATTTTTGACACTACTGGAGATGTAAGGACTCTCGCTTATCCCATCTTTTTTTTGCAGATGATGTCTTTATCTTCAGTAAGGCGAGTCTCGCGTCTATTACTTGCATCAAAGAGGCGCTTGCTCTATTTTCCTCTTGGAGTGGCTTGACCCCGAATTCCAATAAGAGTGAGGTCTTTATCTCGGGAGGATCCGTAGCAAATCGGGATCATATACTACATGCTCTTAGTTTCTCACTAGGATCTCTTCCAGTCCGGTACCTGGGCGTTCCTATTATTACATCACGGTTGAGCAAAGTGGATTGTAATACCTTAGTAAGCATCCTCACTGCTAGAGTCCAATTTTGGACTCACCGATTCCTCTCCTTTGCGGGGCGGTTACAACTTATTAAATCAGTGTTGCATGCTATTCAAGCCTATTGGGCTTCCATCTTTTGGCTCCCGGCTTCAGTTGTTCAAAAAATTGAACAAATATGTAGACAGTTTTTTGTGGAAGGGACCATCTATGGGCCCGGGAGGTGCGAAAGTTTCCTGGGATAATGTCTGTCTCCCCTGTCCGGAGAGAGGCCTTGGGTTGAGGAGAATCCGGGCCAGTAATAAAGCAACCATGGTGAAGCACATTGGCTTCTTTTTACAGATAAAGAATCCCTTTGGTGTAAATGGATCCATGCCACTCACCTCAAAAGGAAGAATTTTTAGATCACATCCGCCCCAACACTTTGCTCCTAGGCATGGCGGAAGATTCTTGCACTACGGAGTGAAATCCTACCCCACTTCAGATGGAAGATAGGCAATGGGGAGTCTGTATCACTTTGGTTTGATCCATGGCTTGACATCGGTCCCCTTAATTTGGTCTTCTCGGATATCTTCATTTATCAATCAAATCTGCCTAGACAAGCGAAGGTGAAGGACTTATATTCTTCGGATGGGCTCCTGGTCTTCAAAGAGCTGGTATCATGGGGAATCACGGTCCCCCCTTTCTCAAGGCCTGGACAGATTTATTTGGGTGGAGGATCCCTCGGAGGAATTTTTGATGGCTTCGGCTTGAGCTGCTTTAAGGCGGAAATCTAATATGGTTTCATGGTATTCATTTGTGTGGAGCAAGGCTATTGTTCCCAGACATCAATTATTACTATGGCTTATTACCAAGAATCGTCTCCCAACCCAGGTATTCCTTATGGCCTATGGCAGAATTCCCAGTTCGGTTTGTGCTTTTCGTAATTCTCAGCTTGACTCGATTGACCACTTATTTTTTAACTGCTGTGTCTCTCTATCCCTTGCCAATTTTTGGGCCGCCAAATGTAACCTCCCATGGTATAATTCCTCATGTGTGGACAATCTTCGTTGGGCTATTACTTTTTTGTTTGGTAGGGGGTTCTACTGGGAAATAGCTCGATTTTCCTTTGGTGCTCTTTGCTATATTATTTGGAAAACCAGGAATGATATCCTCTTTTGGGGTTGCAATCTCTATATTCTTGCCATGAAGCAGCACCTTTCTAAGGCGGTGAAGGACAAAGCTCTTGCCTTCAAATGTGTTGAAGACAACTCCAAGAGTAGGAGGTTACAGCGTAGCTGAGGGATTGACCATCGCATTTTTGTTGTGGAGCCACATATGGCCTAGCTTAGGAATGTTTGAGTCCGTTCCATTGCTTCTTCAAGCTTGTCTGTTTTGTTTAATTGTGTGAACGTGGTACCCTTCCACTCTAGCGACATGTTGTCCAATTGAGTGCGGGTTGGTGCCGAGTTTCACCCTTGCTGTACTATTATTCCGATTGAAAGTCTATAATACTTACCTTACCAAAAAAAAAAAAAACAATCAAAGGCACAAAAAGAAAATGTCTTCCTAGCTAACTATCTCCACACACACACACACAAATCATCGCCTCTTATTACTCTAAATATTGACTAGGCTTTGAAAGCAAAACCGACGGGGATGTCATACCCGACCCTTTGAGTACACGACAACTCCTATGCTCATTAGTCAATTGAATGCGACGTCCCCAGATGTATCGCCGACCATTTATTTTATTTTTGGATTATACGTATGCTAAAGTAAATCAACAACACCCAATCAAACAGCAATAACAGGGATAACCAAGAAGACCAACAACAATAGTAGTGAACACCATTTTATTTACTGATTAACTCCTTGCAAGTAGGCACTATTCCTTTTCAAGCCAACAAAAAGATAAAGAGGGGCCGAGATTAATCTACTCTGTCAAAAGCCTAGGTTAGTCAAAAAGCAAGGTTCAAGCACATCCATTAAGGACTGTTGAAGCGTCGGGACGGCGAGTTGAGCTCATACTACGACAGGTACACTAGGTCTAGGATGTGTCTGGATCCTTTGCCACCCTATTAGGAGGGTCTATATCCATCGGATCCCACACCTCGTCACTAAGGCCCCTGTCAGGTAGACCATCAAATTCTCACAAATAGCCGAACAGGTCCTCACCCTCCCTAATAAACTTGGCCTAAAACCTATGTGGTACCCAAAAAGTCAAGCCCTCATCCACCTAGATGGTGGATAAATAGCGCTTGTACAAGTGTGGACTCTTGAGAAACCTATGTACAGAAATAATGATATTCATATTGCAGGGCACCCAAAACCGCATAGGGTGGTGTCTCATCCTGAGGACCTTAAAACATTTAAAAATCACAAATGAGATAAATCTCAGCAAGTTAATGCACTGAGCCTCGATTAGAAAATCAACTCGTCTCAAGGGTACCTAAACATGTAACCACATATCGACGGCAGATCAATAGCAAAGCAACCTACGCTTTGCCCTAACTGTAAACATGATCAAGTAGAAAGCCATCATAATAAAATCCACAAGTCATCAAATCGCACCACAGGCATCCCCATCTCGCCTTGGCACATATCCTACATGATACAAACTCACACGTGCCATTGTCAATGCAATCAAGCATTTCACATAATCAAAACACAATTCATAATGCACAACACAGTCACGTGTGTTCTGATTATTATGACCTATTAGGCCACAGCTAACCCTCGCATTGACGATCTTTTGGCATAACCGAGCATCATCCTAACCCATTGAGCATGGCATCAACTGGAAGCCTCACGCAGACAGCATTCCTTAAAGAGCATTGGTATAGCCTCAACTATGACTACACTCAAATCCCTGCCAGGCATCCAATAAAATTGGGCATCGCCCCTGAACTCCTATTGGGTGATAGATTCCTTTATGTGACCATACAAGTACATCAAACTACTCAACTCATTTTAGTTCTCAAAGAATAACCAATGCTGACATGGTTTGTACTTCCAACAATAAACTACTGCCATTTTCATATATAAAAATGCTGTAAAATAATCACATGTAGTCACGTACATACTTTTAATTTGTTAATCTTTGTACATAGCCCTCTTAAAATATCATTGCCCCAATTATATTATAAAACACAACATATAAACTCGACACCTTGTGGTCTACCCTTTATATGTCCTTAAAAACTCTTTTAAAAATTAATACATACGGTTTCAGGTGAGGCAAATATTTTTTAGGGCAAAGCAGGCATCCCACAACATAGAACGTGTAGAGAATTCCCCTAAAATTTAAGCAGAAATCATGTATAAGGCAGCACTTATCGCTCTCTTGCGATAGCCTATCAACCCTTTCTTGATAACTTATCGCTTAGATAGTGATAGGTTATCATTAACTTCTCGATAGCTTATCACCCCTTTGGTGATAGTTTATCACTAATTTTTCCAATAGCTCATCATCCTTTTGATGATAGTTTATCACCCTTTTCGATATCTTATCGTCTATTCGGCGATAACTTAACAACTTCTCCTTGATAGCCTATGGTGATAGCTTATCATCACCCTCGATAGCCTATTGAGATAGCTTATCACACTAATTACCATTAATTAAACTAAACAAGCTTAATTTAACTAAACTATCCTAAAGCAAGTTTAACATACTAATCGAGGGTTTCAAAGCATTAACTCACCAATTAGCAATGTCATTAGCACAAGAATGACGGCAGTGACAAGGGCAACAAGCGGCTAAATCTGGAATGGCAAGGGGTAGCAACGTGGGAATGGGTCTTAGCGGTGGTGAAACCAAGAGGGAGACAAGAGCGGCGACAGCTGGGACGGCTCTAGACAAAAGGTGGGCTCACAAACGGGTGGCTAGCGACAGTCCGAGCGACAATGGGGGTGGCGTGAGGCGGCTGGTCATGGTGGCAAGGGCAGTAACAAGAAGAAAACAAGAAGGAAAAGAAGAAGAAAGAGAGAAAATGAGAGAGAGAATAGAGGAAGGAAGAGGTAGTCGACCAAGAGAAGAGAGACAGAGAGAGAGAGAGAAGAACTTGAGATTTTGTGCAAAAATCTCATCATTTCTCTTCTTAAATGAACTATTCCAACCCCCCCCCCAATTCCCTCTTATCCGTCCACTTTGTCTCCTTTGTTTTTTTTTTTTTTTTTGCTCATTAATGCAAGAGGGACATCTTAGTCATTTCCCTTTTTGGACATAGAGTTCCCATTTTGCCCTTGGTCCTTATTCAAGAAATGGGCCTGCAAGGTTAATGGGCTTGAATATAAGAGAATTGGGCTTGAAATGGGCTTAGGAAAGATTTGGACTTGAAATGGACAATGTGGGCTTAGTCGGCCTCATTAGGCCCACTTGGGCTTGTTTAGGCCCTGTGACCACCCACATTGGGCATGAGGCCCAATGGTCTTCGCCGGCCCACTTCCTCATGAGCTTCAATTTTTGACCCGTTAATCTCTTTTCCGTTGAATTCAGGCATATTAATAAATTTGAGTTATCATGAGGTGACGTCCAATACATTAATCTTGATATCCATGAAAGTTCAATACCCGAAATTGGATTAAAATTCATGGATAACTTCAATCAACTACAGCTTTAATACATCTCAAATTGACAAGCAGCTTTTAGGAATTTCGCGTATTGGACCCGTGGTTGAAATGATATCAATCCACATTTAAGTCTTCTCAATTCATGGATGACCTTGATTGTCATGTAATTGCGAGGGGTCCATTGCTTGTTCCAAAGTGCGCGATTATTAGAAATCAATTTAGGGTTGCTTGCAATCCATGCAATGGTCATCTCTTGGCAAATCAACCTATAGTCGTTCCTAAATCGGCCTATATTGGCATAGGATTGTCCCTCGTATCTGGTCAAATCGTTAATCAATGATCAAGTTCTCTAGTCACGCGTAGTTGAATCCTTAATAGCATTTTCTCTTTTGTTAATATATCATGAGTAATCAATTCAAAGCGAGATTTAACTAATAGTGCATTTTCCAATATAAGTCGAAATTTAGGACATCATAGGTAACATGTGAAAAGCATCTTAACAATCAAAACACATTATCAACAAAATTTTAATCAGTAACTTTATTGACACCTAAATTTTCTATCGACACATCAAGCATTTATTTTTGTAAAAAGAAAAAAGGAGAAAAAGAGAGTAAAAAAAAAGTTATAAAATAATAATAATAATAAAAAATCAGAAAATTGAAAAAAATCCAAAAAAAAGGAAAAGAAGAAAAGATAAGCCATCAATAAGGTATTCGCCAATGCCTCAAATGATATAGAGGATCGAAGTGAGAGCACATTGGTATATCCCTGAACCATTTTCCTACGTCAAAACATTTTTTCTTACATTTCGCATACTTGTCCACAAAATCCAGATATCTTTTGTCTTTGAAAAGAGAAATTCCTTTCAAAGAGGAGGTAGCTATTAACACCTAATTGTTTGCCTGACAAATTGAATTTGCATTTGGGCCTAGTCATGCGATACCCGGCTAATTAACTCTAGTGGCCCATACCACTCAAGCGCAAATTGTTTGAGCTTTAAATTCCTTTAAATGGACTCGGTCCGTCTGGTCCAAAAGAAAAGTTCAAATGAGTCCACAGCCCATTTGAACTCTTGACTTGGAATTTTTAACCCAAAAAAACAAAAAAGAAGGCCCATTCAAGTGAACAACAAAGAAAGCCCCTTTTATCACACACAATGACCCATCTATCCTGGCTCGTTCTGTCTCGCTCTCTCGTCTCTGTTGGGGGAGACGAACGATGACGTCGATGCAAGCCAAGATTGAGCGATGCTATTCGAGAAAATGGGATCTCCCTCCCTAGAACGACTCAACGAATAAAAGGAAGAGAGAGGTGTACGCATTGGACAAAAAGGGTGGATTCGTTGGTTTAGAGGGCAGGAGGTGATGTGAGAGAAAAGGGATTTTGGGGGCTCATTTCTTTTATGCACGTCAGAAAGAATACCTAAAAATCTCCTTAGTTGGCAAGAGGCCTCTAGATCCATCATTCTTGGTCGCCATAACCACCGTTTATAGAGCGCGACTTTGGCACACTGAGCGGGAGCGAGATTCCTTTCAGGACGGTTTTTTTGGGCTTTCTTTTCTCCGGTTGATGATTCCACACTAGTTATAACCTAAGTAGCACTGAATTATCAAATGCTAGCATCTCATATGAAGTTCCCTTTTGGTTATCTGACGTTTTATCTAACATCGAAGAGTTGAATCTCTCAGGCAATATGCTCAGAGGAAACATTTCCCGAATTATAGGGAAAAAATGCCACTATTAATGCTAATGTCACTTTCTGCAAATAACCTTAGTAGTGGCATTCCAAATTCATTGTCCATGTCAGATTTTTTTTTTCTTTAATTGATCTCTCAAAGAACCAATTGTCTCGGAAACTTCTGTAATGTTGGAGGAAGTCACAAGCAAATTTGCATTGGATTTTATTGGGAGACAACAAGTTAAATGGTCAAATTCCAAACTCTCTATGCCATTTGGAGGGATTAGGACTTCTTCTAAGCCTCTATGAAAATGGCTTGAGCAAAGTGATTCCAAAATGTTTACTAAAGCTAGATTTAGAAATCCTCAATCTCAACGATAATCAATTCATTGGTAGAATACCTCTTTGGATGACATTCTCAATCATTTAGGATAATCAATCTTGAGAAAAATTACTTCATTAGGGAAATTTCTTTGGAGTTATGCATCTTCCTAACCTCCAGCACCTTAGCCTAGTGCATAACAACATTTTTGAAGGCATTTCTCATTGTTTCAACAACTTCTTGCAAATGTGGGCCAATTCCACTTTTTACGCGGTTGGAGGATTCATGTTGAGGGTTTCTATTATTATTAATATAAAAGGAAGAAGCCTAGAATTCACCGAGACACTCCTATATTTATTTTCCACTGACCTTTCAAGCAACACATTAAGCGGACAAATATCAAAAGGGTTGACTGGGCTTGCTCAACTTCTGAATTTGAACCTCTCTCAAAATAAGCTAATCAAAAATCCCTTTAGATATTGGCAACTTGAGAGATTTAGAATCCCGGGTATATTCCCTCCTAGCATATCCTATTTAGACTTCCTAAGCCGTTTGAATCTTTCCTTCAATAATTTAGTAGTCCTATTCCATTGAGCAATCATCTAAGCACTGTAGACACTCAATCTATTTATTGTGGCAACAATGGACTTTGCGGAGCTCCTCTTTTGAAAGTTTGTCCAAGAGGTGACCATAATGATATCGATAGATGAGATGGTCACAATACAAGCCAAGATGAGTCTGACGAAGGTGACTCTATTGTTGTTTGGTTTTATTTATGACTAGGACAGGGTTTCGTATGGCATCCTTGGGATTTTGTAGCATATTACATTTCAAGTAATCTTGGAGGATCTCCTACTTTTGAGCATTGGATAGAATTATTCAAAAATTTCCACTCTCGAGGATGATTACCCTGCTTTGGTTCAAGAGAGCCTTTCCATTCAACTATGCAATTAAGAGGTTATCTCTCATGATTTGTATTTTCTTTTCCTAATACTCATTTATTTTGTTGATACATGTTGCTAATTATTTCTAGATTTTGTTCTCACATTTGTGAGCCACAGGTGACACCCTTATGAAAGTACAGGTTGATTAATCCAATGGAGAATTGTGCCACTACAATTGCTATGAAACTGATAGTTCCTTTCTTCATGACGAAAGATTGTATTGAAGCTTCTAGGGGTGCGCAATGAGAACCGCCCGAACCGAGACCACACCAGACCAGTTGATTTAGGGCAATCTAAGGGGGTGTCGGTCCGGTCCCTGGTTCCTATTTTTGGAACCGGTGGCCAGTCAATACGGTTCTCGATTCCAAGGTGAGAACTGGATCAACTAGACCGATAGGACCAAACCGGTCATTTTTATTTTTATTTTCTATTTTTTATTTTTTTAACAACTTTCTAAATTTAATAGACCAAAACAAAATAGAACAACCCTCTAAATTCTGTCATTACTTACTTTCCCGATTCTCTTTATCTTACTCTTGCTAACCTTAACATGAGCGAAACCAAGGCAGAAGTGTAAATTGAAATTTTGTGGATTTAAGGTTCTTCGTTTTTTGCTTCTCTAATAATACGTGTTTGAATTAAGGGATATATGTTTTTTTAAGCCCACATGGACGTATATATATATTTTTCAATGTAATGATAATAAATGATTTGGTTTACTAGAACCGAATTGGACTATACCAGACCGGTCAGTCCTCAGTTCCAGGATTAGTCGGTCCGATCCATGGTCCCAAAAATTGAGAACCGATCATCTCGGTCCGGTTCCCGATTCTTGGACAAGGCTGGATTAGACCGGGAACCGATCACCCCTAGAAGCTTCAAGTAACAAAGAAGTTGTGCTTATTATTGTCCAACATTTCTCTCTTTCTTTCCATTTGGTGATAAAAAAAAAAATCTCTTGTTTTTGTCCTATAAAATAATATGTATATGTTTAATGTGAAATGAGCGGACAATGTGAAATTAGACAAGCCTACTATTCCATATTTGAAACACCATTTGATGCTAGTAACATGTAAAAAGAGTTGATAACTATCAAAACATGTTTAACAACAAAAATTTTAATTGGTAAACTTTATTGACACTTGAATTTTCTTCAACATATCAAGCATATATTTTTGTAAAAAGGAAAGGAAAAAATAAAGAGAGTTAAAAAAAAAAAAAGTTGAAGAGAAGAAAGAAAAAAGAATAAAAAAAAATCACAATCCAAACATTGAAAAAATCCAAAAAAAACAAAGCAAAAGAAGAAAAGTTAGACCATTAGTAAGGCATTCGCTAGTGGGTCAAATGATATAAAGGATGGAAGTGAAAATATCCCTAAACCATTTTCCCTACATCAAAACCATTTGCGTTTACATTTCGTATACTTGTCAACAAAATCCTGGTATTTTTTTTCTTTTTGGAAGAAAGCTTGAGCCTTCAGAGGTAGCTGTTAACATCTGAATTTTGTTGACAAAGTGAGTTTGCATTTTGGCCCATTCGCACAATACCCAGCTAATTAGCTCCAGCGGCCCATACTACTCAGGCCCAAATAGAGACTCGGTCCATTTGGCCCAAAAGAAAAACTCAATTGAGTCCATGGTCCATTCGAACTCTCACTTGGAATTTTCAACAAAACGGGCCCATCCAAGGGGAAAACAAAGAAATTCAAATTGACCTCGCATAATTTTAGCAATAACCCATCTGTCCCTGGCTCGTTCTCTCTCGCTTTCTCAGCGACGTCAACGCATGCTAAGATCGAGCGAGGCCATTCATTTCAAATTTACCTTGCATAATTTTAGCAAATTCTTCACACATGAACTCGTCAGTAGAACAGAAAATTATGTCTATCTCCATATATTTGCACAACCAACGTATTCATATCTTTGCGTTCAACAAAAAGAGTAGTATCAACCTTCCTTTAACTAAAACATTTCAAATGAGAATAGAGATGAACGGTCATACCTAGCCTAGGATGCTTGTTTCAAATCATGAAAGTGCCTTTTTAAGGTTGGAAACATGACTAGGAAATTTTGGATTCTCAAACTTGGGAAGTTGTTCAAAATAAACCTCTTCTTGAATATAACCATTCAAAAATACACTTTTGTCATCTAACCAAGAACAGGAGAATAGCATCAATTCATTCATCAAAATCAATTCCATCCTCTTGAGAGTATCCCTTAGTAATTGGCCTAGCCTTGTTTCTAATCACATCACAATAACCATCCAGTTTTTTCCTAAAGACCCATTTAGATCTAGCCAAACGGTTCATAGGTCTATGAACCAATTTTCATACCTTCTTTCCCTTAAATTGAAGCAGCATTCCTGCATAGCTATAATCCACTCATCATCAGCATCTAGGGAGTCACAAACATTTCAGGTTCTATTTCTGAAATAAAAACAACGTGCTGACCAACACTCTTTTAGTAGTTACCCCATTTGATGGTTCTCCGATAATGAGATCTTTTGGATGATAATTCATGTACCTTTGATCTTTAGGCAAACTCTTGATGTAGATGGGGAAATCCATAAAGCGATGCTCCAAATTATATTCCTCAATAACCGAAGTTATGTAGTACTATGCAAAGAATAACCAAGGAACATTTCTTCGTCACCATTAGCATCAAGCTTATAAAGTTCTTCTTTTCCCCATTGTTAAGAATTAAGCAGGTACAAGTAAAAGCATGAAAATAAGCAACGTTAGATTTCTTTTCTGTAAAAAGTTCATAGGGTTTCTCTCCAAAACAAATCTAAGCAAAGCATGATCCAAAACATAACCAGCAGTGTTTACAGATTTGGGTCAAAACAAATTGGCAAAGAATTTCACAAAGTATGTTCAAGCAATTTCTTGAAGAGTGTGATTTTTCCTTTCAACTACTCCATTTTATTGAGAAGTTTTTAAGTGCCGAAAATCTGGGATCAAGACCATGGCCTTTGCATATGTGCTGCAAACCACTTCGAATAGAATATAAATGAGAGATTTTTCTCTTTTTGAACCCTTTTGTCAATGGGCAAATTCACGAAATGCTTCAGCTTTATAAGCAAGAAAGAAAGCTCATGTGTGTATAGAAAAATCATCGATAATAACAAGACAACATTTTTTACCATCAAGACTTAAGGATTATGATGGACCAAACCTTCAATTGCTAATACTAAGCAAATTGTGCCTCAAACCTTCAATTGCTAATACTAAGCAAATTGTGCCTCAAACCTTCAACAAGCAAAACATACAATAAGTAGTTTCATTTTTACCGACACTACCAATACCTACGACTTTTTCTTCTGAGTTTGTCACCGCAATTCGCATGTCCTCCATCCATCTGCTTCAAAAATTGAACAAACTTACATTTATGTTTATAATCGAGGTACCATTTGTGCATATTAAGCTTAGTCCAAAGTCATACCTAAAAAGAGCCAGAAAATTATTTTAAAAAAAATCTAAATTTATTATACTTGTGCTAATTCAATCAAGTGTAACAATTTGATCATTAACCTTTTAAAATTTTACCAATTGAATCCATTTGGCCAATTAAATCAGAAATTGTTAACTTGGACACTAGCTATTTTACGCGACACAGTCAGTGCTAACTTGGACATTTTTAAAGTATTTTTAGAATTTTTCGTTTCTTTTCTTTTCTTTACATTTGTTTTTACTAAGGGCCCGTATTCTTGTTGGCCAACCCTCACCAACCACAGATAAGGGTCAAGATGCCCTCGCTAGCATTGGACAAGGGCATTGCTGCACTTGCCAAGTCTAGGTGAGGGACAAGGCGCCTTCGCTTTGGCCATTGCGACCCTTGCAGGCCTTGAGTCCAAATAAATAAAAAAGAGTAAAGAAAAGAAATTCCAAAAAGAGTTTACTGAAAAAATGTTCACGTCAATGACAACTGTGCCGAATAGAATCATTGGCATCCACATCAACGATTTCCAACCTAAATCTAGATTGACTCAATTAATAAAACATGAAAATGTTTAGGATAAAATTGGTGCAAATGAAAGATTTAGGATTGAATTGACACAAATAACAATAGGTTTAGCATTTTTTAGTAATTGTCCCTGCAAAGAGATCTTTTAAGCATCGTTGGTCCCAAGATGAATTGGGTCCCTCAGATTTAGTAGAGAAAGTACCATTAGGCACCAGCACTATTCTTACTCTTCTAGCCACACCATTTCTGTAAAGAACGATTGTGTGCATTGTGTCCCTATTTACCACAAAGATTGCAAGTAATCGATGCATGAGATGCTTTAACAAATATGGTATGCACACTATTATTCAATTGAAAAGGTTTCTAGCCAAGCCCAATTATGTTAGGAGGAAATCTTTGATCTCCAACCATTGTATCCAATGTCTTAGTACCCTTAGTAAACTTTTTGCAAAATAGCATTTAAATCCTCATTTTTACTTTTGCTAAGAGCGATGACATAGATTGGCAACACATTCATCACTAGAGGAATCCTCGACCTTACTTTAGCTTTCGCTCCGAGTATATGCCAATGCCTTATTCTTATCTTTCACGAACATTTTATAGTCTCTCATTCTTGTCTCTTTTGTCCTTCTTGCCCATTTGTTCCTTCTTTTCCATTGTATCTTTGAGACAAGTCCTGGACATTCATACCTCATATGCCCCGACTTGTTACAATTGTGACATTGACGTTGTTTCTTCAATGTGGATTACCTTCTGGAGTTCTTGCTCTTGAGCATTCTCATGTGCTTTCGGATGATTATTGTCATGTGTCATCACCATCTTCTTTTGGCTCCATTTCTTTTGAAGTAGTAGCCTCAAGAGCCATCCGTTTCTTCTACTTTGAATCTTCTCTCAATTGAGCCATCCGTTTCTTCTACTTTGAATCTTCTCTCAATTGAGCCTTCAACATGATTCATTACGTACAGACCCCTAGAGTGCCAAAACTTGGCACAGGTTGGCACGGAGAGACACTTAAGTGCCAAAAGTTACAAAATGTATACTTAAGTGCCAAAATCGGAGCAAAAGGGATCAGTTAAGTGCCAACGGCGAAAAATTCCAACCAAATTGCCACGTGTCCATTTTCCGGCAACTTCATTTGCTAACAGAGCATTTTTTTTAAAATAAAAAATCCACATGGCAATTTTAACAAAAAAAAATTGTTAAGTCAGGGCGAGGGCTGTGCAGACCCCGGCGGGTCTGGGCGGCCGGCGGCCCTTGGCCCGGCTGAGTGAGGGCTGGCGACCCTCGCCGGATCTGGGGGAGAGTCGCGACCCTCGCCCCCGGATCTAGGCGAGGGCCCGCACCACGAGCCAGCGGGGTCGCTGGCCACTAGCCGTGGCCTAGCGACCCGGCCGACCCTAGCCCACCGCCGCCGGCCGTTCCGGCGATGGTGGAGTGGCGAGGGCGGCGGCGACGAGGGTTGCATAGCCCTCGCCGAGATCCCCCTTCCCCCTTTTTTTTTTTAATTAATCAATTTTATAATAATATATATTTTTAATTTTTTTATATTATTTAATTAATAATTTTTAAAATCCACATCAGCGTAAAACGACGTCGTTTTGGTTGATTTTTCGCCGACTCAATTTTCGGCGAGCCACGTAGGCAAGAAAATTAATAAAAAATTGCAACGTAGGATTTCCGAGAGGGTTCCGACGACTTGGCACTGAAGTGATCCGTTTGTCTTGAAAAATGGTACTTAAGTGTACCTTTTGTAACTTTTGGCACTTAAGTGTCCCCTCGTGCCAAGTTTTGGCACTCGGCCTATACTTATGCCCATGATTCATGTATAATAAGCTTTTAGGAAGCTCATCAAGAAGCATCGTGGAAAAATTGTGAACCTCGTCAATGGTGGACAATTTTGGCTTCAAAACCCCCGATAATGCTCTTAAAATCTTTTGATATAGCTCTTCTTGAGGTTAATGTAGAAATTCTCCACATAAATAACTAATTAATCAAGAACAATTAGATAGGAATCAAAAACGTACTTGTTTGAGCCATTGTTTCACTCGAAGAAAAATAGACAGATCGACGGTAATAATGTCCGATCTTCCTTTCTATGACCTATTTCAGTATAGTAGTTTATAATATGATGAAGCGACTGATAGGTATAACCTATTCTTTTATAGACTAAAGAGGGGACCTAGCAAATCCTAATCAATAGTATATTAACTGGACCCCTCCCATTACAAGCTTCAGTTAAACACAGGGACCTAGTTAAACACAATTACCTACACTTTATTGCTCAACTAGGCCTGTTATCGATAGATGCCAAAACCCAATTCAATGAGATCACTTAAGGGTTTAACATATATTGGAATATCCATTAATCAAATCATTTAAAATAGAAAATTAGTTAATTAATGTAAGCCCATATTATAGGAAATTTTCAACATTTTCCCACTTGGGCTACATTAATTAACTTATTTTATTTTATTTTGAAAACGATTTTATTTTTAAAATGACATTCTCGGGTTAATAACTAAAAATTTGTTTTATGTGGCCACAATTTAAAAAAAAAATATTCCAATAATGGCATCTCAAAACCAATCCAATCATATATAAGCTCAATATAGGAATATGGCAATCAAGGTGTCAAGAAAATGCCACAACACATGACCTTCCATAATCACATATAATAAGCATTATATTTTCATGGATTATGAGCCTAGTAGTATAACAAGAAATAGTGCCAACATGTGATTAAAAATATACATTATTTCTTATTGGTACTCAATGCAATTTTTCAACAATATGAAACTACATTAACACAATTTCTAAATGACATGAAATTGCCTTAGTATGATTCTAAACAACATGAAATTGCACAACTATATGACAATTCAATATGAGATCTCATAATTAATAACATCAAGTCATCTTTAAACTAAAATTTGTTTAAAGATATTGTTACATGCTTCCATTTCTCAGTTAATAGGAGAAAGGATAACAATAAAATCAACAATAATGATCATCAAAAGTAAATTTTTTAATAAAGATCGTAAACGCATTATCAATTTGCATATCACTATAATATCCAGAAAAACAAACTATACATAACTCCCACTAACAAAAGAGATCAAGAGAATCTAAAACACCCATAATCTTTACATGCTCTTTAAACAAAATGGGTCGCAAAACTTTGGTTAGAAGATCAGCTAACATGGACTTAGTTTTAATATTTTCAATCATAATGTCTTCCTTTTTGACCAAGTTCTTAACAATATAATATTTGATCCCAATTGTATAGATGCATTACTGATCTTGTCATTCTTACAATAAAACATAGCAGTAGTGTTGTCACATACAATGCAATAAGATCAATTATAGGAAATGAGTAATTCAACAAAATAATTAGCACGTTATAAACTCCCATTTAGATAAAGTGTATAATACATCATTATTTTGTACAGCATGAATTTTACGACAACAAAGAGAATTACACATAATTGTCAAAATAAATCATTTAAATTATACATCTCCATTATATCAATATATAAAGAAGATAAGGAGAATTACATATAATCATCAAGAGCTAATTTGCTTCGGGTAAATACAAATTTTAAATTATGAATCTCCATTATCTCAACATAAAGGGGAATCGCATATAACTCAAAGTTTATTCCCTTTGGGTAGATAAACCTTTTGAGTCACACATCCCCATCAATCATCTCTAATATATCAATATAGAGAAGAATTACACATAATTTTCTAAACTTTATCCCATTTGAACAGATAAATCTTTTGAGTCACACATCCCCATATTTTAAATTTAGAATTTATCTTCATGCAATTTTCAAATTAATATATATAATTACCTCCTTTAACCGGTGATTATATATACTAATTTTTATCAATAAGGAAATTCAACAATTTACAAACTTTGACAATTTGTAATAATAATCCATTTAGTTATGCCCAAAAATTTATCAAATAATATGAAGCATTTTACAACACGCGCTTCCCAAGATCATATTGCATTTATCAAACAACAATTTTTGCCACAATTTTTAATTTTAATTTTAATTTTTTTTTATATTCCATATTTTTCATTGAATTAAATATGGATAACAATAAATAATTCTAAAATATATTTACATATGCCTAAATCATAATTAACCAAACCAAATATTTATTAAATTAAAATTAGGCATATTAAAAAATAGAAATGGGCCCTAAAATTCTAGGACCACACGGCCCAAACCTTCACACGGGCTGCTCAATTTTATTTTTTTTTATGGCCGAAATTTGGCCAAGCAGGCTAGGGCCAGAAAATTCTGGCCACAGGCCGAGTGAGCTACCGAATAGTTCTAGGTTCATGACCATGAACAAGAAGCCTAGAAGCTGAGCTCACGCCTAGAATCCATAAGCTGGGCTTACGCCTAGAGTCCCCTAAAGCCCAGAAGCTGGGCTCATGCCCAGACTCCAGAATGGGCCTAAAGCCCACAAACAGCAGCAAGCCAGGTGTGATAAAAGCCTAGAATTTGGGCTCATATTCAAAAACCAAAAGCCCATAAGATGGGCTTGCGCCCCAAAAAAAAAAAAAAGCCTAGAAGCCCTCCTAGCTCGGCTGGAGGTCTTCTTCAACCTCAAGCCTAAGCCCCAAGGTCTGCAAACCATGTCACACGACCTAGTTTTGACTCGAAAACCCTAAAACCTTACTATGGCTTATTTTTTATGAGATTTTTCCACGGGTTTTGCTTCTAACATCATTATAAATTAATTAGAGTGAATTAAACAAAAAAAAAAAAAGAAGCTAAATCATTTATATTCAAGCTTCAAAGATTTAGGATCTAACACCCATGGCCGGAATTTGATATTCTTAATTTTAAGCCAAAAAAAACTCACCTTAATGCAACCAAAATATTCTAGCCAGAGGCTCTGGCTTGCCGATCGGGCGAGCTCAAGGCTTGCGCTCACCAATCTGGCGGGTGGCGAGCCTGAGCTCACATGTCTCTAGCGAGCTAAGGCTTGCTTGTGGCCGATCGCCGGCCGTTGCCATGGGCGGCGGTCGACCAAGGAAGAAGATGAAATAAAGAAAAAAACAAAGAAAAAAATAAAAAGAAAAGGAAAATAAAGTAAAAAAATCAAATTTTTAGAAAAGAAATAAAAAGAAAGAAGTGGGGGACTAGTAGGGGTGTGAGATAAGAAAAAGTAAGTGTGGAAAATATTTTCCACTTTTCAACCAACTTGAAAGGTGGAAAACATTTTTCTCCATTTAAAAAAAAAAAATTCCCTTCGTGGAAAATATTTTCCTAATGAATTTATTTTATATGAAACGAAACGTTGAAAAATCCAGAAAAATATTTTCCGAAAGTTATTTTTCGTGAAATGAGCGGGGTCGTAGTCTTCTTTTCGCATCTTCAATGGGCCTTGGGTCGACCTTATTGTTCTTTGTGGCCCGTGGCTGTATTGGGGTTGTTCGTGACCCTTTTTCTGGCATTTTAGCCCTCCAAAGCGAACCTGAAGCCTGCTGTCCAGACCGAGTAAGGGCTGGTCAGCGAGCTTTTCGCTCCGCTTTATGGAAGGCCTCAAGCAGTCCCGGGTTACCTTTTACTGGTTTGCATCGTTTCCTTGTAATTCCACAGGCTTGTAGCCGGTTTTAAATCAAGTCCTAGCATTCTAGTTGTTTTGTTATTTCCCGGTGAGCATCTAATTTATTTTGAACTCTAGTTCCCATTGTAATGTAAGTAAAAAAAAGGATGGAAATGAAAAGGAAAAAATCGGCATTGAATTTAGGTAGAAATTGAATCATAGGGTTTGGTTTAATGCAAACTTATTCTCATTCTATTTGATTTGATGCTTCATAGTCATCCTCTAGTTTAGGATGTTTGTATTCCTTAATTTAGGTTGATTGCATGGTTAATTTTATGCATAGCTTATGGGGGTCCAGTCTCAAGGCTTAATAAGAAGGCGATGTTAACCACTAGAACTTGCCCCAATGGCCACCCTTCTCCCTTCCCACATGATAAAGGGGAGGTGAGATGTTCAAAATCTCCACCTTCCCAGGAGGGTGGGGGGTGAGGACAATTTATTTTCAGGTGTGGATTTCAACTCCCATGCCCTACAAGGAGGTGGAGCAAAAGTCTAAAAGTGAAGGTTAGAATAGAAGTATAATAGGACCGACCATAAAACAAAAGGCAATGTCTAATTTTGCTTGATATAGCTTGGTTAGTTTCCTTTCTTGGACTTTATTAATCGTAATATAATTGCATTTTACTCGATTATTCCCTTGTTTATATGTTTGCATTTCAATGTCGTATGCATGATCACTTAGTTTATAGATCGTAGTAAATAGGAAAAATGAGAGATTGGATGAAATGCTTTCCGTAGAAGGAGAGAAGGTACCAAATTAGGTGTTAGATATCACCTAGCTATCAAGTCCTTATGCCCTGAGTCTCTAGTTTGTGGAAGTAAAATAAACTCTCACGCCTTATTTAGTCTTTAATTGGTCTATAATAGATTAGGGGTGGCTCATAAAGCAAAAAAAAATTGGTATAATAAATCGAGAAAGCTAACTCGCAATCAATAGGAATTGGGAAGTCCTATGCCAAGAGCAAAGGTTACCTCGCAATAGGGACCATTTGCGCTAGCTTGGCAATCCGCCAAACCCCACCAGAATTGCATTGGCTAGAATTAAAGCTCAAGGACTAGATTGAAAATTGGATCAAAGTATAGGGATTATTTTTTACATTGTCTATAAATATTTGTCCCTAAACTAGTTCCAATCTGCATACATTTATTTTCTATCGACGAATTTAAGACATTTTTTTTCTCTTTTTTTTTTTCATATGCAAATATACACATGCTCGTTTTGTAGTACTTGCTTCATATGTGTAATATTTATGTCAAGTGCTCCCCTGACATATATACGACATAGAATCTTTTCTTTAGATTACGTTCAAATTTCAGCAAGTGACATGCGACATTGGAGATGTTTATCGGGAGTCAGGAAATCTCATGATTAATGTGATATGTTTCGAATTTGAGCTCGTTGAATAAACATGGTTCCAAATTAAAATGATCGACTCTGGCCAAATAAACAAAGTCCAACCACCGACTTTGACTCTGTTTGTTGTTACGTTATTTCCTCTGCATGCATCCGCTGCTCGAAGATGAAGAAATCAGCAAGAGGACGTGTCTGGTTTCTTCCTATTGGCCGTGTACGTACATGAAATGCTGGCGCACATAAACTAAAGGGACACTCTGTTTATTGTTCACTCCTTCGGTTGGTCTCCCATGCCTCATTGTATAGAAGACTTTCCATCCTTGGCCTAATAGAAGCGGAAAAAGATGAAGGAATGGGGCTTGGGTATGTCTCCTTCTATGTGTAGTTTAATTGGAGGAGCCCCACAAGTGATTAAGGGCACTAGAGAAGCCATCGTGTGTGCGCCAAAGTTCTTTTGGTGGCTGACAGGGTCTCGAGTTCAGTTCTCTTAGAGCGAGATTCGAGAAGTTGTTGAGTGTTGAAGTTTGGTTTAATCCTTGTATTAAGGATTTGTGTAAATCCTTTTTTTTGAGATTGAGAGATTATTTTCGAGATATTGTGAGGGTAAATACTATGTGACTTATTGAGTATAATTAGGAGCTAAAAAACACTTAAGAGTATTTGTGTTACCCGAATATAATTGTAATCTCCATTTTATCATTCTATCTATAATGAAATTATATATTGCTTTCCTCGAGAATGTAAGTCCCAGTAACCAAACCATATAAATCCAGCGTCCGATTTATTTTCTTCATTCAGTTTATTTTTTATTCAATCACTTGTCCTTTTGTTCACAAGAATAGACAATGTCTATTTAAGTAATTAGATAGTCAATTAGATGCATGTTAGTTTTTCAATGAAGGGACTATAATTGGATGGCACCGCGACCTCCCCGAAGTGGGTGGGACCATCTAGGAATTTGGCTAATGGATTATTGAATCTAGACTTAACTCGGGCTCTCTTGAACTCATACCAATTCTTGACTTAAAGTTTAAGTTCTTAACATGTAAATCATTTTCTATTATGGAGTCGCCACTAATCGGTTTATAGTGGTTAATTAGATATCCAAGTAAAGTATTAGGAGAAATACCTTACTTTTACAAGCTAGAGATTAAATGAGTTCGGGAACTTGATTACGTTAGATTACTCTAATATCCTTTCGGTACTTTTTTTCCTTTTATTTTTAAGAAAATATTTTGCTGCAACTTGAATTGATTTTAACCTGTTACTAACATGCAATGTGGTCGTGCAGGTATGCAAACATTATTGAGCATTCAATAAAACACGTTAACAAATAAGTGGCAAACATAGGGAGGAAATATTTACCTCTGACCAAAGAAAATATCTGCAATGTTAGGCTTTGTACGTTTTATGGAAAATAACTTCTAAAAAAACATTTTCCGAATTTTCCCGCATTCCGGAAAATGAACTAGTTAAGGAAAACATTTTCCAACAACAAGAAAAAGTCTTTTGAAATAGTGAAAAATATTTTCCTCTTTCTATATCTTCTTTCACCTCACTTTCTTTAACCAAATACCTTTTTATTTTTTTTTTTTTTTTTTTTTTTTTTTATTTTTTTGAAAAAAATGATTTTTTTGCCGGTAGATAACCACGACGAAGGCCAAAGACTGGCCATTGGTAAGCTCGAGCGTCCATAGAGGATGAAGAGGCTCGGGCCTCACAGATCGGCGATGCTCAGCGCCACGAGGAGGCGGCGAGGCTCGCACCTCGCAAATCGAGATGCTCGAGCATCACTAGAGGTCGCAAGACTCAAGCCTCACCAAATTGGTGATGCCTGAGCATTGCCGGATGGCCACAAGGCTCGGGCCTTGCCGATCGACGACACCCAAGCACCGCTAGGAGTTGACGAGGGTCGCACCTCACGCGATTGATGACGCTCGAGTGTCGCCATAGGCCGCAAGGCTCAGACCTTGCCAAATCAACGACACCCAAGCATCGCTAGACGACAGTAAGGCTCACACCTTGCAAATTAGCAACACTCATCGGCCGTCGTAGGAAAAGAAATAGAAAGAAAACAAAAGGAAAGGGAAGGAAAGAAAAGAAAAAAGAAGAAAAAAAAAGAAAAGGGAAATAAAAATAATTAAAATTTTCAATTTTTTAAATTAAAAATAAAAAGAAGAGCAAAAATAAAATTAAAGTAAAAAAAATGATCAAAAGAAATATGTGGAGAAAAATAAGATCACATACCAAACGGCAAAAAATGTTTTTCACTTCAATTTTATATTTCAGCCGAACACCAGAAAATATTGTCATTTTCTAGAAAAATATTTTCCAAAAACGCCATATTTTCTGCAAAACAAACAAAGCCTTAGTTAAATATGATTTCTAATTAACACGCAACTTCACTCAAATCTTTTTTTGAATTTTATCTTGTTTACTAACAACTAAGCTATATGCAATGCGTGCTATTAATCTAACATGGCATACGACATATAAATATCATATTCTCATGATAATTAAATATATTATTATAGCATGACACACAATTTCATGAACCTTGAATATAATTACTATATGACATGCAGGTAATGAAATGGTGAGTTATGGATGACGTGGCAAATAGTGTTGATGTCACACTCCGAACCTCTAGTACACAACAACCCCTTCACTTTGATCAAATGAATGTAACATCCTAGAACGCGTCACCGACCATTCTTTTTATCTTGCAATTAAACGCATGCGGAAGCAAGTCAACAGAACACCCAGTTAATCAGCGAGATAGCAAAAAGACCAATAACAACAGCAACGTCATTTTTATTTTTACTGATTAACTCTATGAAGTTTATACACAAGCCCCTTCGTCAGGTGACTTCCTCAATAGATACCTAAAGATACTAGGCATGGTTAATCTAGTTCCTTCAACCACCAGGCACACAATCATGTTGCTCTCAATGACGTACTCTAGCACTATTTGATCCATGGCGATAGGGACGCCATAACTACGAACCTAAAAAATAATTAACAATAACCAAGGAGATAAAAATCTCAGTGAGTTACAATCCTAAGCCTCGGTTAGGATATCAACTCACATCGGGGTTTCTAACAAGCATATTCCTTACGACAACGGTAGATCAATTGCAAAGCGACCCTTGCTTTGCCTTAACTAACAATGTGATCTACCCGGTAAACCTCATACGGAACAATTAGTAATCAATCGACTCATAGGCATCCTTACCTCGCCATTGCCATACCCTGCACGGTATAAACATTCATGCGTGCCATAAATAATGCAATCAGCATTTTAATCACCACAGTGATCAATCACAGTCGAGTCAATTCGCAAGCAATCTTACATTGCCATTACCATACCCTGCACGGTATAACCTCAAGCATGCCATGGTCAATACAAACAAATACATGCATAATCAAAACACATAACAATATGTTTCACATGCACACCTGATTTCACACGTGTTCCGATTATTATGTCATCACTAGAGCCATAACTGAACTCCCGCCCAAACAGCTTTCTCAAAGGAGCATAGGCCCGGCCTCTACCGCAACCCGCATCCAAACTCCCGCTGGGTATTTCAATAAATCGAACTTCGTCCCCCGAACTCCCACCGGAGTGACGGGTTATATTATGTGACCACACGAGCACACCACATCAATTAATTTCAATTTATTTCCATGCATTCACCGATGCAAACGTGGTACATGCTCAACATATTAAATCACTGTATATTTTTCAAGTAAAAATGCAGGAAAATATTCGTACGTTATCATATAATTATCAAAAACTCGTCAAACTTTGTATGCCTTACTTTTTAAACATACTAGCCTCATTTAAATTGTAAAACTTGACATATACACCCGACACTTGGGGGTTTCCCTTTTATATGTCCATAAATACCCTTGAAAAAATTACCACACTGGGTTTTACATGAGGCAAACATTTTCAAGGCAAAGCAGGCATCAAACAGCATGGCACATGCAGGAAAATATTATAAAATTTAGGCCAAAAGCACATAACAAGTAATACTTATCGCCCCTTAGCGCTAGCCTGTCAATTATTTCCTGATAACTTACCACCTACCTGACAATAGCTTATCCATTATTATCTGAGCTCCGGTTAGCAGCCAACGGCTCTAGTGAACGGCAGCAGCTCCGACCAATAGCAACAGCAAATCGTAACAATAACAGCAAACCACAGTAGTAGAAAACAGCAAATAGCAGCAGCAACCAAGCGGAAATGGAGGAAATGAGGGGAAAGGAGAGAAAAACAGAGAGAGAGGAGCTGAGGTGAGGGGCGGCAGCCAAGAGAGAGAGAGAGAGAGAGAGAGAGAGAGAGAGAGAGAGAGAGGAAACGTGGGGAGAGGGCTGAAAAGGAGAGGTGGAGAGGAGAGAGAAAGTGGCTTGAAAAACAAGCAAAAACCTTCTAGAAATGGGCAATTTGGTAATTTCCCAAAGTATAGTATACCGTACTATACACATGTACGCGAAAATTTTTTATATTGGCTTGAATAAAATTGGTTTGGTCTCAAAAGGATGAGAAACGGGCTTGAAAATGCTATTGGGCTCAAAGGCTTGAAGTTGGGCTTAGTGGGCCTAATTGGGCCCACTTGGGCTAGCTTAGGGCCCACATGGCCGACCCCTAATAAGTGCAAGGCCCATTGGGCCTTGGGTCGGTCCAACTCCTCTTGGTTCCAATTTTTCAGCCCATTAAATCATTTTCCGATAATTTTTAGGCATAAATTTAAGAATCAATGAGACAATGTCCAATATTTTAGTCTCGACGTCCTTGCAAGTTTGATACCCGAAATCGGATTGAAATTCGTGGTTAAAATCGATCAACCGCGACTTTAGTATGACTTAAATATCGGACAGCGCTTAGGGGTTGTCGCACGTTTGACTCATGATTGATAGTTAATAGTTTTTCAATTCATGATCATGTCTATTCAAATCAAGGTAATCCTCGATTATCATGTAATCTTGAGAGGTTAATTGCTCACCTTGAGTACAAGACTAAAAGAAAATCGGTTTAATGTCGTTCACAGTTAATATCGAAGTCGTGCAGAGTCACTCGCAATCTGATCTCATACCTTCATCGAATCAATTTATTTCTGTCCGCTAATTAGCTTGTAATAACGTGGTATCATCCCTCATTGATCTTTATGGTCGAGCAGTCTATCCCTGATTGAATCCACAATCCACTGGTCGTACGTGTATCAATCCTTAATTGCTTTCCCGAATAGTTAGTTAACTCATGAGTGATCAATTCAGAATAAACGTAACTAATAGCGCATTGATGAATTAATCATTTCATAAATCCCGGAATTGGTAGAAATTCAGAACGTCACAGTTGACATGGCATTAATGATTCAAACAAGACATGCACATGACCTTTTTTTTTTTGTATTTTTCATTATTAAATTCGAAATTAATTAAATACGCTAATTTAACCATGCAAATAATGCTAGAAATGGAAATCCGATTTATTCTAATAATATGTTTTTGGTATTTTATTAAATTCGGAATTATAGAATAACCAAAATAAACATGCAATCTACCCTAAAAAAAAACTAATGTTTTTGTATCTAATCTTTTTGGATTTTTTTAGAAATAAAATCAATTACAATCAAACAAAAATAGAAAAAAAATAAAATCCACATGAAACACGACATCAAATCACACGAAATATTATTGATATCCATTTAATTTCAGAAATAAATTGATGAATCGTATCTTGGACATGAGATTGGATTGATCAAGTTCTCATACAATTGCAAATAGTATCTCAGACATGAAATCGGAGTGACGATTTTCAATTGCGAATCATATCTTAAGCATGAGATTGGATTAATGATCATAACACGTTATGAAATTAGGAAATAATTCATAGTTTAAAGGCCACTCAGGAATCTCATAAAGAAGATTACAATTTTAGGAGGCAACAAGATATATGAAAATTGAATTAATTGAGATTCTTGCCTATTTCACCATATCACGCGGATGACGTTTCCAAATTTAGATGGACGACAGATCACAGGAATCGCGATTGGGGATGGCGCGATCAACGGCCATGGCATGAGCAACGATGGCGGGTGGCTCACGATCATGGCCAAGGATTGCCGTCGGGTCGGTGGGGGAGAATTGCCAAAAAGTCTAAACCTATTGCGGTTGTGCCAATTCGGTCCTAAATCTTTTTTTGACCAATTCGAGTCCTAAACCTTTTGCGATTGTGCCAATTTAGTCCTTTGGCGATAATATTTTAATAATTTTTTTATTATTTTCTGAATTTTTTTTTTATTTTTTTCGAATTTTTTTATTGTTTTTTTAATTTTTCTATTTTTTTCTTTTCTTCTTTTTTTCTCCCCCTCCCCTCCCCCACGCCGGCGGCGGTGGCCAGCCAGCTCCGACGAGGCTGGCGACCCACCTGCGCGAGGGCCGCGAAGCCCTCGTCGGCGGCCGGCGGGTCGCGGCCCCGTCGGACCGGCCACCCTCGTCGGCGGCCTCGCCTAGACCAAGGCAAGGCACAGGGGCGCGGCGGCGGCCTCGCCCGGATCTAGGCGGCCGGGGCCGCAACCCTCGCCGGCGGCCCCTAGGTGCAGGTGAGTCTAGGTGAGTGCGGGCAAGGTCGTCGGCAAGGGCCGCGGCCCTCACGCAGTGGCCGGCAGCCTCGTCGGCGCTGGCCGCCACTGCCCGCCCGGGGGGGGGAGGGAGAAAAAAAAGAAAAAGAAAATAAAAAATAAAAAAACAATAAAAAAATTCGGAAAATAATAAAAAATCAAAAAAATATTGTCGCGAGGCGGTGGCCGGCGTCCACGTTAGCTCCGGCCGGCTAAATTTGGCCAAATGGACTCAATTGGCACAATCACAAAAGGTTTAGGACTAAATCGGTCAAAAAAAAAAAAAAAAGGTTTAGGACTAAATTGGCATAACCGCAATAAATAGGTTTAGACTTTTTGGCAATTCTCCCGGTCAGTGGGCTTGACACGTCCGGGGATTGCAATGGTAACGATGGCAAGGTGGACTCGGCGGGTTGGCTTACTTTATGTGTCGCATTCTTGATGAATGTCAATAAATTTGCAAAAAAGAATAAACGTAGACTAGACCAACAATTTTTTCTTGTCAAAAATACAAATTGCATTACTATCTCAACGGGTTCAAGTATATAAAATGAGATTCCGAACACAATAAGATCCAAAGACTACATTTAGTCGTTCAGATTTCTAATCAAGATAAAATTAGGTATGATGAGATATGAAATCCATGAATCTTGTTATATCTTATCTATTGCTTGATGATTGTACTAGTAAAGTCAAATATATTTACATCATATAAATTGTTTGGTATAAATGGCATACTAGTATAAATGAATCAAAATTTTATAAACAAAGATGGGGAAAATCTCTTGTAATATTCTTGTCTACTTTATTTTTTATTTTATTTTTCTCTCTTTTTTAATTTATTTCTTTTTTATTTCTTTATGCCCCTTCCATCATTCTTTCATAAAATTTTATTAATAGTAAGCTGTACTAATATACCTAAAATGCTAAAATACCTAAAATATGTAATAAATATAATATATATTTATATTTATATATTGAATTTATATTATAAAATATAATTAAATTCAAATATATAAATGAAAAATAAGATTAAATTAAATAACCAAATTGCCATTTTTTGTTATTTTGAATTTTTATATTATAATATAAATTTATTTATATTGAAATTTAATTTTAAGTTTGTTAATTTAAGAAATTTGTTATTCAAGAAAAATAACTTTCCTATTATGGATGTCAAAAATCCTATATACTTTTATCCCATCTCCTATGAGATAATTTTATCAGGTTTATATCCCCTTATATCTGACTCTATCCCATCTTGAGTAGACACCGAGCACTGGATATGCTGAATTTTATCCCATGCTAAATTTTATCCCGACTGCCAAATATAGTCTTGGCAATAATGAGGCATGAATAGGCACTGATGGGCTTTTGCAATTTAATCCGTTACTTTACTTGCGCCTCTGCTACGGTGGGCCAAAGTCAGATTTTTGAAGCCCATGATTGAGTTTCTGGCACGAGAGTTTCCGCTTCCCACGTTAACTGATCTGTACCTTGAACAGCTTCCCCAACAATACGGCACAGTCTGACGCAAGTAAAAGGGCATCTTCCGTTCGTGCAGTCAGAAGAAAGTTCAGGGTTTCAACCAAAGCCAAAGCTTCTGCATGCTCGGCCGAGATGGTCCGCATCGATGGCGCAAATCCGTCCACCACTACTCCATTTCTATCTCGAACGACACAGCTGATAGTTCCAGAAGTCGACCCTTCCATAAAAGAGCCGTCAATGTTGATTTTGAGGGTTCCTTCTTTTGGGCACTTCCACATCTGAGGTGCGTTGGTGTTCTCCAGTCCAGATTTCTTCTTCTTTTTAGCCCACTGGACAAGGAATTGATGCTCTGCCATGGCTGTTCGAATGAGGTACTGTGGCTCTGGCTTTTGCTTTCTGAATACGAAGTTATTTCTGGTTTTCCAAATATGCCAAAGGATGCTCTCTAGAGAATCGAAAGTCACTGAGGTATGACTGAAATTTAGCTACCAATCTTCCATTCGGGTGAGGCCTTGAGGCATAATTTCAACATTCAGTGCAGGGTCCGTCCACATTCGATTAGCCCAGGTAACGTCTTCGACTATGTTTCTCTTTAGCAAATTTTCCTTAGCGGGTAGTGCAATTTGACATATACCCCACAAGAAAATTTTGATCTTGGGGGTTGTGCTAGTACCTCCAAATCGGGTAAGAGGTAGATGCTGAGATTAAACTTTGCTGTTCAACCTCCTCCCTGATCTTAATATATCCACTCTTAACCGTATACTTCCCTGACTTGGTGTCGGTCCAAACCAACTTGTCCTCTTTCAATCGTGGACCCAGTGGAATCGTGAGGATTTCATCGATAATTTGCTCATTGAGCAGGTTTGTTAGAAGCTGTTCATTCTAAGCTGATGTTTCTGTAGCGATTAAATCTGATACATTTTTAGGTTCATCTCTGTTCGCCAGACCCCCCTATTACTCCTCTAGGCAGCCACATTGCTTCCCTGATACTGATTTTTCTCCATTCCCTATTGCCCATCTCAAAGAAGGATTAATTGCTCTCAACCTATTAGAAGACTTTGCCAACCCCATGAAGATCAATGTCCCTTTCCAGCAGTCCAGAAATCACCACGAGGAAAACAAAAGGCCTTTTGATAATTGGCTCCATAAAGAAGAGGGAGATTTTATCATACAGCACGCTTGTTTTCCCTACATTGCCTTGTTGAAGGAAATTAATTCTCAAAAATCCAAACCGCCAATGTTCTTTGTAAGTTTAAGAGTTTTCGATTGTTCCAAATGCAAACCAGGTTTCTGTTCACTATTTCTCCACCAAAAATCTGATATCCTCTTTCAATGCTCCAGCAAATAGAAACTGGAATATTAAAAACTAACATGGCATATTGAGGAAGTGCCTGAATTACAGCTTTAATGAGAATTTCTCTGCCTGCCTTAAACATGAGTTTTTCCTTCCATCCTTCTAACTTCATGTTCACTTCACTAAGATCCCAGCAAATATATGTTTCTTTGTTTCACCCCAGTCGGAAGGGATTCCAAGAAATTTCCCAGTTTTTTCAATTCCTGGGACGTGTAGCTGAGTTAACATATTCACACTAAATCTCTGAGGGCAATTTTTGTTGAAGAACAGCCCAGATTTGTTTAAATTCATCTCCTGCCTGGATGCATAGCAATAAAGATTCAGAACCTCAAAAATATTCTCACTTTCCCTCACGGTGCTATCCAAGAAGAAAATTGAGTCATCCGCAAACAGTAAATGAGTAAGGATGGGGCAAGATCTATTAAGCCGGATGCCCTTAATACTACCCTACTTTAAAGCCTTTTCCCTAGCACCAAGAGCATATTTGTTACCGAGATAAAGACATAAGGAGATAGTGGGTCACCTTGGCTGAGGCCTCCCATTGGTTGAAAATAAGGCAATGGTTTTCCGTTAAATTTGATGCTAAACGAAACAATAGTTTCACATTGCATCACCCAATTCACCCATTTGGAGTGGAAGCCCATCCTTAACAAACAAGCTTTCAAGAAATCCCATTCGACCCTGTTGTATGCTTTTTTCATATCCAGTTTAGCATGGCCTGAAACTTCCTCTTTATATTTCTAACCCTGAGCTGATGTAGAACCTCCTAGAAAATCCAAATAATATTTTGACTTTATCGTCCACCCACAAAAGCACTTTTTTCTGGTGAGATCAACTTGGGCAGCCACAGTTTTAGCCTATTAGCTAAGATTTTGGAGATTATCTTGTTTGAAAAATTGCAAAGACTGATGGGACGATACTGTTCCAGCTTTTCGGGATTTGGGATTTTGGGGATGAGTGTGATTTGCGTTTTGTTTAACTCAGGATTAAGAACCCGTCTCAAAAAAGTTCCATACTTCCTTGAAGACTGAAGAATGTAGCTCCTCCCAGTTATGGTGATTGAACAGTCCATTAAAACCATCAGGGCCAGGAGCCTTAGTGGCTCCTAACTGGTGAGCTGCATGAGAAACTTCCTTCAGTCTCACTTCTGCAAGTAGTGCTTGATTTATTTCCTCTCCTATCACCAAAGGACAATGATCCACAATAGGGTCTAAATGGCGTGTCCCCACTGTAGTATATAACTCTTTAAAAAAGAGAATACCCATTCTCCATTTGAGTTCTTCAACTGAAATTCTGGTTCTCTGCCTTCTCTGAATAGTACTAGCATGGAAATATATAGTATTCTTGCTGGACTTGGGATGATCAGGAACCCACTAAGACTTCACTACAAGGACACTCGTGAATTTGCTGGACGTTGATGGATTTTACATGAAGTCACTGTTCTTAGCTGGTCAACCTGCAAATAAATTACCAAAGAATTAAAGGAATTTATCCCAGGTTTGGTGACGTATCAACCAGGGCCATGCCAGATGAAGTGCAGCGCTACAAACGCTGCAAGAGGTGTAGGACAGAAGCTCGGGCGCAGTGGGTGGTGCTCGATGGCTTCAGAGCACAGCAAAATCATCGATGTTGGCTCGAGCCGTCGTGGGATGGGGCAGCAGCTTGGCGTCGGGCTCGACCCGAACAGCAGGAAGCGGTCAGCGTCGTCAAGTGTAACAGGTGGTGCAGCAGCAGGTCGTCCCAGGTCAGTGCAGTGACAGGTTTGTGGCGTCAGTTGTCGCTCATGTCAGGCTTGGCCACATGGGGGCGGATGGAGGCAACAGCTCCTCGTCATGGTTTGGCTCAGGCGGCAGCAACTCGGTGTCGACGGCGACAACAAACAGCAAGTGGGCATCGTCAGGTGCCGTGGCCGAGCATCAGCCGAGCATGGTGTCAGCAGCGTGGCAAGAGGGGTGTCACGGCCGAGGCTTGGCCGAGAGCTCCTTTTCTCTCTCCCTTTTCTCACGTTTGACTTTGTGCTATCTTTTCCTTCTGTTCATGGGCACGTGAGGATCTTTAATTCCCTCATGCTGACCAAATATTTGGTAAAGGTGTCCATCCTTTTTGCCTTACTTCTTGTTTAAAAGATATATTGCTCACAGAATAAGATCAAATATGCCCCCACGGGTGATATGCTTCCCCATTCCAAACCTTCCTTTGCCGTGAATATGTCCCAACGTTAAACGGATTTTGCACTGTTATCTCCAATTTCCAGGCACCGATTTTGCCCAAAACTTCATTCTCTTATGGGCTCAATTTAATCAATTCAATTAAGTCCATCTGCCGACAATCCGATAAGATCAGCAAGTAATGAGCTTGTCTATATGCTTACAAAAAATTATATGCAATTTTAATTAATCTTTTTTTTAGGGGCCGGGGTCGATCCGTAGGTGTCAACAGATGGAAAGCAAAATGCTTGGTAGGCCTATGTAAAAAAGTAGAGCAACTATCACCAACACGAACGGAGGTGCAAATTCTTGGTCCAAAGAAAGGAAAGAACTATCTGCTATCTATGGGGAACCAAGAAATAAAATATCATGCGAAACGACTTTGATTAAGAGATAATGATACTGAGCTGACTGCTCCCCCAAAATACATAATGGCTAATCACCGTAGATAATGCCGCAACAGGCCAATTAAACAGAGAATGACCCCAAAATACGTAATTGCTATCTCCAGCCCTCTTTTTGATTATTCCACGCCCTCAACACTTAAAACAACCCGCGTGGGTCTCACAGACACCACTTCTTTATTTCACACCTCTCTCTCTCTCTCTCTCTCTCTCTCTCTCCTAGCCGCCGGTCCTCCAAGTGCTGATCATCCTCGCCGATGACGCTTGCTTGGCTATCCTTACGATCTTCCTCCCGCTTCCTCGGTGTCAGCTTCTTCGGCAGGCACGGGACTCGGGGACGGCGAAATCTCCTCCTTTGTTGCTGAGGGAACTGCATTTGAAAAAAAGAAGACAAAAATAATACCGGTTTTGGATGACATTCTATCATCATAAGCGGCTACGAAGTATACAATCATTTACAGAAAGATTTCACTCACTTCCGCATTCATTTCCGGCGTTCTTAATGTTGCACCTCTTGGGAATGGAGATAGCCGCGGCTGGAATGATCTGGGCCTCCTTCGCTGCAGGAGAGAGAAGAACAGTGCACAGGCAACGAGGATCGATCTGAATGAGCGTGCTGACTTCGGAGCAGCAGGCGGGCGGGACCTTAGCCTTGGGGTCTCTACCTGCCCCAAGGCAATCACTCAGGCTGGCAAACGCTAAACTGATTGGGGTCTTCCCGCATTCTCCCGCAGCGCTCGCTTCCTGAATGAAGCCATTCAAAGTCGCCACTACCATCATGGTGGACAAGGGCACAAAGATAGCAACTGAATTGTCGCCCATTCTTCTTTTTGGAAATTGCGGGAGACGATCGCTGTACTCCAGGCCTCTGCTCTGATGAGTTTTATGTGTGAAGACATATCAAACTGGGACTCGATGTGTCTATATATAGCCAAAAAGCTAAAGCAAGATACTGGGGAAGTTGGAAAGTTATGTAATAGTGGATTGTTGAGAACAGTGGACAAAAGCATTAATAAGATAACGACGCTGCGATTACCAAAACAAGCAGCGGTGACGTTGCAGGAGAGAATTTTATAATTGGGACAAACAAAAAAATAAAATCTCCCATAATTGACGATGACGACAGGACAATCACTTGATGGCTGGAGACTGGACTTTGAAAAGAAGACCATGAAGCAGATGGCGCTTTTGACATTTTGCCATGAAAAGGAATTCCAAACTTTGAGAACTGGCCTCAGATCTCCCTCTAAGACTGTACCGACTTGTCTTTGAAATGTGCTAATAGGATTTATTTGACATGCGGATTTAGTTCAAAGCTTCATTTATGATTTTCTTTGAGCTCACAATCAATATTACAGGGTAAAAAAACCGCAAATTTTACATTTTTCTGGTTCGGGAGGTGGGATTTCATGTTTGAACCGTCACCTCGGCAAATGGCACTAAAACAAATGTGGCAGGTTGAAGGAAATGCATCTGGAGCTGTCCATCAATGACAATTTGGAATTGGCACCCCACATCAGTAACATTTGTGGAATGACACCTCAAAATTGCCAACCAGACTAATTTGCGACTATTTACAGGCGTCGTTGAAGTAATTCACCTTGGGCCGGAGGTTTTCAAAATTGTTATGGTAATGTCTCTAATAAGCTTTCAAAGCCTACGCTGTCACTTCAGAAGATCACCGCCACAGCCTTTAGTGGCGTTGAAAACGAAATGCGGATGGCGATTTTAATTTCTGGAATATACCTTCACGTCCGATCGGTCGCTCTTACACCTACAATCTAGGGTTTACACCTACACAATCTAGGGGCCAAATGCGACACGAGCCGCATTTGGCCCACTTTGGCCTTTCCATGTAGCCTAGCTATCATGAATAGCGCATGTTGTCGGAAGATGCACCGTAGGCTCGCATTTGGCCCACTTTGGCCTTTCCATGTAGCCTTAGCTATCATGAATAGCGCATGTTGACGGAAGATGCACCGTAGGTGGGTTGGATTCGAAGTGAAGTCAACAAGTAGCGAATCTCTTATGTACCGTAAATAGTTAGATTGGACTTGGGCTGCCCACCATCCCAATAGTTTCGATGAGGAAGGAATAGGTAAATTTTAGGTTTCTCCGTACCCTTTCAACTACATGTTCTTTATTCTTAGTTTCCATCAAGAAAATCAGATTTGGCATTTCCTAAACCACTAAAGCTCTTAGATGACGAACTGTTAAGAGTATGCCTAACCCTTAACAGTTTCAGCTCAATATCCCAATCGCTGCTGTGGTGGCTTATTAAGGCTAGCCACTAAAGCCCGTGGTTGAACACCTTCTTAAAACTGAATTGGGGTATCCGTGAGTTAGTCTTCATTCATTGCTAAAACAGTAGGAGTTTTCTTCTCGTATGGGCTGACACGTTTTTGTTTCTTCTGTACCGGGGTCTTGTAAGGAGTTTTTTTCTTTCCTAGCACCTACAATCTAGGGTTTACACCTACGCAATCTAGGGGACAGATTGGAATGGGGACGGAAAAAGGGAACGCTGTGAAACCAAAGGCAACTCCTTTATCACGCGACACGGCCATTCAATCTGGGACTCATCATAAAAGAGTATCTCCATTTTTTAATGTGCCACCGAAAGAAAGATCCCACACGTCCGCAAACAATCAACATCTTGACTCATGGAGCAAATCTGGACCACTCAGCAGAGTTGACGGCTCAAACGACGACGCTCAAGGCTAGTGGAAATAACCATTTACAGGTCGTAGGATTTTCAAATTTTCTGTTTTACATCTTAAAAGACCGTTCTAGATTGTTTTACTATTATATCAGCAAAAACTAGAGTATAATCACAAACGACAAGACTCGAGATACTTCTCCTGGCTCTCTCATAAAACAAAGAGGGACTGCTGCACAGATTTAGCTCTTCAAGAGATCAAACTACTTCGAAAGAGCATTCGAGCCTCCGCAGTTCATGTCACCGACATTAAATTCTCAAGGCTACAACTGCGTGCAGAACTCTAAATGACCATTTTTTCAATTAGAGTGCTGTTAGAAAAATTGAATAATTTGCAAGAATGGTGCGTGTAGAAGGAGCTACAGAGAGTGGACTAGAGTATGTGGGAACCACTAGAATCAGCAAAGCAACTCTATGTAATAATATAAGACAAACCAAACAAAACCAAAAGCTGTCATCAGCGTCTTTTATTGACCTTTGCCCCGATCATTAGCTTTGAAAGCTATACTTTACCACACCAATGAGCGAGAGCGTCTAAAACATGATACTGTTTATTTCTAAGTAGTTTGCATAAAAAATAAACAATTGACAACTTGATGAGCATACATTGCCAAGCAAGTTATAGACAACAAACATAAGTTATCGATTGTTAATAGTTTGTAAAACAAACTAGAAGGTGTCTTATCCCACATCGAAAGGATGTGAGTGCACACGTAGGTGAGATTTGACATTAATCAACGATCATTATTTTTTATTTATTAAAGTTTGGAATTATAATTATAAGAATTAACCATAGTGTCCTATTGAAACAGTTTTATGAAAGAGTTACAGTTATTTTTTATTTATTTAATTCCAAATTTTATCATGTCTTCCAATAGTTATCTCAAAGTTCATATATGTTTAAACATAACTTCTTTTTTCTGTTAATTACTGAATGTGCCTATTCAATTATTATCTTCTTCAAATTTCGTTTTTTAAAAGATATATAACCATTATTTTCGATTGTTTCCTTTGAAAGATTCTGAAAAAAAAAATGATAGAATTGCTATATGGTATTCTTAATCGAGATTTTGTTGTATTTTAAAGGATTTTTACCAGTAACTATTAACAACATTGTGCGGCAAGTAATTTCTTAATTAGAGTGTTATTACACTTTAAAGCTTGACTTTATTGTTCTTCCCAATTGATTAATATTTCCCCAACAATTTTAAGGATTTAATTGTGCAATAATGAAATCAGAGTCGATCGCCAGAAGTAGATGTTTCAAGAGAGGATTCAAGTCTTGGCTTATGTGGCCCAGCTGTGTCTCAGTCGTACAGGGGCATGCTCAACAGATGTTGCGTTGTTGGAGGTGAGCACTATAGGACAATTGGATTCTCTTTGAGTCGGCCTTGGTCTAGTTAGCGGAGATAAAACTTGTCAAACCGGTGGGTCGGGTCGAGTTTGAGACGGTAAAAAATAATCCGACCTAAATTAATCCATTAACTCGTTTATGACCATTTATTAGTAATGTAAATTTATTGGCCCATATTCAACTCGACCCATATTCAACCCATGTCTAACTCAACCTATATTGCAAAAATATTTTCATATATAACAAAAACTAAAAAAAATTGTTTCTTATGATTTTTAAAAAAATTATATTGTTCAAATATTTCCATACAAATACAAAATTAATGGATAAATTTTACATTTTTAAAAAAAAAAAAAATTGAGACTTTATTTATTTCACGAAAATTGTGGTATTTCGAAAATGATAATATTTTTAGCTATTTGGTTAAAACTTGAAAATGAATTAAAAAATAGTTTCCGATTGGTATTGAAAATCTGATTTAATTTTCTAGTGTACTTGTTTTAGTATTTTTATTTTTATCTTTTTAAAATAGAACTTTTGATTTTTTTTGATATTTTTCTTTTTCTTTTTCTTTTTCTTTTTCTCTTTCCTTCTCCTTCACTCAATCGCCAGGCGAGCTTCATCCTTGCCACAAGGCAGCGAGCTTGGCCTCGACAGTCTCGGGCGAGGCTCCACCTTGCCAGATCCCGTAAGGTCGAGCTCGCATCAACACCGGTGAGCTCAAGTCTCACTTGATTGGGCAAGCTCGAGTCTTGCTAGCGCCAAAGCCGGCGAGCTTAGCTGCCTAGATCTGGTGAGCTCGCCTTAGGCGATTGGGCAAGAGCCTCGCGGCTCTTTCTTGGCAACCGGTGAGGCGGCCGCCAGACTTCGTGGGGGGCGCTAAAAACAAGTAAAAGAAAAAAAGAAAAAGAAAAGAGAAGGAAAGAGAAAATTATTAAAAATCAAAAAAAAAAAAAAAAAAAAAAAACTATAAAAACTGTTCAAATGGATAGTATCTTATTAATGGGTTCATCAACTAATAAGTTTATAGGTTAAATGGGTATAAAGACAAATCCATTTATAATCCATTTATCATTAGATTTATATACAACCCAAACTCAAGTATATGACCCATTTCATAGTAAATGGGTTCAATTTTGACATCTAGCGGCAATTGAGGGCTTGTGTGAGGAGTGAAGGACGTGGTCGACGACGGTGGCTAAGCAAAGCATAAACAGTGGGTTGCCGATCCAAACGACGCCACCTCCTCCTTCGCTACGCGGGAAGCCAAGCAAGATGCCAAAAGATAAGGAGAGGCCGTTTCACTGTAGATTTGCCGACGGGAAGAAAGTGGGCAATGGCAAAGGATAAATTTTTTCAGGGTTTATGTTCTCTATTTTCATATGATCACATCGTACTCGATCGCTTGTGAAGATAGTTATGATGTCTGATTGTTACATCAAGATGATCAGTTTGATTTGGATTTCAAGACGTTAAAGTTAGCACATCTATGGCGTGAGGAAAAAGCTAGCCAAATCAATGACTGTGTATTGTGGTATGGTATTCATTTGTAATGCCCAGTTTGGATTAGTCTGGCGCGTGATGCTTTTCTCGCCTCGTATTTTGGTAATTGCACTTGCACTAAAGTCTTTTTTTTGGTCTCTGCCTTCGAGAAATTGTGATTGTGCCTTTTCTTATATTTTAAGATCGATTATCTAGACATAAAGACTTTTGCAGTGGACTCACATTAGTGGGGATCCATGATTTAGTTGTGCCCCTATCTGATTTCCTTATTCTAGCCGTTTAAATAGAGTCAAAGGTGCCATTACCATTATTTTTTTTGTGGGCTATTGCCGAATGTGAATGCTATGGAACTTAAAATTGCCTCCTTTGTGAAAGATTCAGCGATGCCCTTTTATGTGAAGTTTGAATTGTCCACCCATTATGATGTTCGCAAGATATGATACTTTCAGCGAAGAAATTAATGATGCCAAATGGTGTGTTGAATTGCATTTGTAATTGCATTTCACCTTGGGGATCAAAATTTTGGGAGAATCATATATCTTATGTTTTGTGTTCCACATCCCCCAATCAAAGGGCTATGCTCTATAGGAGTTGACAATTTTGAGTGAGTTCATGAGTCTCTCCAACTACTCACCACTGAGATGAGTCTCTTCAACTACTCACCACTGAGACTATATATTATGCACATTCATGTATGGGCAAATTGGTTGAGCGGTTGAAGCTCAACTCAAGTATCCCATCGAAAATCCTCGTTGCATCTCATTACAGATCATGAGGTGGATCATGGAGTAACCAGGGATGCCATACTCAACTGGTCTTTTTCCCATCTTTGAGATGATCGCCTCCGAAAAAGGCTGCTGACTATGTTCATCGATTTGTTCCTCGCCCTGAATCGATGCTTTTGATCAGCTTCACGGTCGAATCTCTCCTACATTTTAGAGCCCCTGTCTTGGTGATCTTCAAGAACAGAATCACCTATGGCTCCAAAACACAAACGGGGTTCGAAGATGGCGACCAAAAGCCGGTTCTTCGGCACTATTATGGTCTTGCCTTCTCTAGTTTTCCTCCTTCAGGCTGACCAAGTTCAGAAAATAGGGGAAAAACATGATGTGACCTCACTTTTCATCAAATGCAAGAAATCTCGAGGCCCCTCTTGAAAATAAAAAGAAATCAAGAACCACAGAACGATCAAACGGGCATTAGACCCCAGAGAGAGAGAGCTTCTACCGATGGATCATTGTCATTTTCATCTCTTCAATCTCGACGGCCTGCCTAACCCGTCCACAATGACAGTTGGCCGTCCCAACCATTCCCCTAATCCTTACGCCGCCGCCTTTCTTCTAGAAGTCCATGACTTTTTGAATGGACTCTCAAATAAAATTGACGATCGGTTAAAACTTTAAGAGTCTCACCCTTGAGTTCGATCGTCAAAAGCTTTGAAAACGCGATTTAGGGGCACCCCATATGGCAAATCCTTTCCTTTTGAACCAGGGCACTTCATCGCAGAATCACAAATTAGATCACCTAGGGGCACCTTTCAACCATTCTTAATCTTGAACATTAATTCGATTTTTGTTTCTCAGACAAATCAATTCTTTGGCCAGAATTAGGAAGCAGGCAATAGATCCCAATTGTATGCAGAATACGCATATTGACATCCAGATGTCGCGCCCTAGGATCATGAACTAACTGCCTCACTTGTTTAGAAAACACATCATTTCTCATATCTTACATGTATCAATAACAGTCAAAGACCACAAATCACCCTCGGGATTAATGCCAAAGATACAATCCAGAAGAAATTCGTCGAGAGAAAGCACTGTGCCATTCACATATGACCATGAAATTATCTAATCAATATTAAATTTATAACATGGATGTCAATTTAGTCCCAAACTTTTTAGTTATTTTAATCATTTGCATGACATTCCAATGTAATTCATGTCATTGAAAAATGCTGATGCGGCAGTGTATTAAGTAAGACAATTGATGATGACTGGATCACGACATCAGCAATTTCATCCGAAAATTGTTCAGAAGGACTACATTCGAACTTCGCACAAAGATTTAGGACTAGATTAGTAAAATTAAAATATTTAGGATTGAATTAGCATCCACAAATAAGTTTAGGACTAATTGAATAATCTTCCCCCACATTAAACTCATAAATTATTTCCTTGACTACTTCTTTTTTTTTACTTTGATTAAAAGCGGCGCAAAACTTTCTTAGCGTTTCAGGACAAATCTCCTGGACATAAACAAAAAATCAATCCATTCCAACTGTCTAAACCAAACTCCCAAACGGAAATCTCTCCCGGCTGCAAAAATCGAAGTCTATTTTCCATCCCTCCAATTCATTTCTAATAGCAAAAGTTTGATACCGATCAAAAGAAGCTGGATTGCAAAAATTACGTTTCATTGAATCCGACTTGTCGAGGAGTCGATGCAACCTCTTCTTTTGCGGCGTTGTTCCATCCGGTAAGATGAAGAACCACTTCCCCACTTCCTGGCTATGTGTTTGATCGTCACTTTTGAAGAAAAGGGAGGATTCGAAGTAGAAACAGAGTCATCGAAATAGCATAAGCAGATTGCTCAATGACTGAAAATTCTTTTTCTTTTTTAAATGAAAGCTCTATATGCTGTTTATGCAAAGAATAACCAAAGAAGATGCCTTCCTCACTCTTAACATTAAACTTATCAAGATTTTCTTTTCCCTTGTGAAGAATAAAGCTCTTACAACTAAAAGCAATATTCAATTTATTTTCTTTGATTGTCCTTATCTTTGCGTCTGACAAAGAGAGAAGTACCAACCTTCCTTTAGTTAAAACAGTTTGCATGAGAAAAGAGATGAGAAGGTCATACCAAGCCCAAGATGCTTGTTTCAGATCATGAAAGTGCCTTTTCAAGGTTGAAAACATGACTAGGAAATTTTGGATTCTCAAACTTGGGAAGTTGTTCAACATAAACTTCTGGAATATAACCATTCAAAATTACACTTTTATCATCTATTTGGTAAAGTTAAAAAGTTTTAGAACAATCAAAACCAAGCAACAAGGAAATAGCTTTAATTCTCTCATCAAAATCAATTCCACCCTCTTGAGAGAATCCCTTAGCAATTGGCCCAGCCTTGTTTCCAATCACATCGCCATGATCATCCAGTTTTTTCCTAAAGACCAATTTAGATCTAACCAAACGATTCATAGGTCTATGAACCAATTTTCATACATTATTTCTTTCAAATTGAAGCAGCCATTCCTGCATAGCTATAATCCACTCATCATCATCATCATCATCATCATCAAGAAGGGCATCACGAACATTTTAGGCTCTTTTTCTGAAATAAAAACAATGTACTGGCAAACACTCTTTAGTAGTTACCCCATTTGATGGATCTCCAATAATAAAATCTTTTGGATGATATTTCCTGTACCTTTGATCTTTAGGCAAATCTCTTGATGTAGATGGGTAAATCCATAAAGCCATGCTCCATATTATATAAATTAATAACCAAAGTTCTTTATTATGTTGTACTATGCAAAGAATAACAAAGGAACATCTTCATCACTATTAGCATCAAGCTTATAAAATTCTTTTCCCCATTGTTAATAATTAAGCAGGTACAAGTAAAAGCATGAAAATAAGCAACGTTAGATTTCTTTTCTGTTTAAAGTTCATAGGGGTTCTCTCCAAAACAAGTCTAAGCAAAACATGATCCAAAACATAACTAGCGGTGTTTACAGATGTGGGTCAAATCAGTTTGGCAAAGAATTTCATAAAGTATTGTTCAAGCAATTTCTTAAAGAGTGCAGTTTTTCCTTTCTGCTACTCCATTTTATTGAGGAGTTTTTAAGGACCGAAAATCTGTGATCAAGACCGTGGCCTTTGCATATGTGCTACAAACTTTGGTTTTCAAATTGACTACCGTGGCCACTTCGAATAGAATATAAAAGAGATATTTTTCTCTTTTTGAACCTTTTTGTTAATGGGCAAATTCATGAAAAGCTTCAGCTTTATCAGCAAGAAAGAAAGCTCACGTGTACATAGAAAAATCATTTATAATAACAAGACTACATTTTTTACCATCAAGATGGACCAAACAAGTCCATATGAAGGAAATCCAAAGGTCTAGAAGTGCTAACATGGTCATTTGACTTAGAGGACAATTTTGTTTGCCCTCCTTTAACACAAGGGTTACAAACTTAATCTTCAACAAAATTTAAGTTAGGGAATCCGCAAACTAGATCAAGCCTGGAGAGCTTTGCAATAACATCCATACTATTAGGTCCTAACTACCTATGTCACGACCAAGAACCATTTCTATTAGAAACAACAATAGAAGTTCTCCATCATTCGAACTCAAGTAGTCCATTTCAATCACATAAAAAATTGTCCTTTTCAAACAAACTTAGTAATACCATCACAAGTATCAATAATAAAGCCAGTACATTTAAAAATCAAGGAAATCCTTTTATCATATAATTGCTAATATTAAGTAAATTATATCTCGAACCTTCAACAAGCAAAACATGCAATAAATAGTTTCATTTTTCCCGACATGATCAATACCTACGACTTTTTCTTCTGAGTTTGTCACCACAAGTTACATGTCCTCCATCCATTTTCTTCAAAAATTGAATAAACTTGCATTTGTGGTTATAAGTTGAACACCTCCATCGGGATACCATTTGTGCATATTGAGCTTAGTACAAAATCATACCTGAAAAAATTCAAAAAATTATATAAAAAAAAGTCATAAATTTATTATACTTATGCTAATTCAGTCAATTTTGTCAATTTAGTTATAAACCTTTTAGCATTTTACCAATTGAATTCATTGGGCCAATTTAAGTAGGAAATTGCTGACCTAGACATCAAGCATTTTACATGGCACAGCCGGTACTAACGTGGACATTTTTTAAATAATTTTTATTTATTTTTATAAAAAAATTTGTTTTCTCTTTTCTTTTCTTTGCATTTTTTTTTTTATTGAGGGCTAGCAAGGGTCGCTGGCCAAAGATGAGGGCCTCATCGACACTGGACAATGGCGTTGCGGCTCTCACTAGGTCTACACAAGCGACCATGCACTTTGCTTTGGTTGGCAAGGGCGTCACAATCCCCGCCAAAGCTAGGGTGAGGGTCGTTGGTGACCTTTTTGGCCTTGAGTCCAAATAAATAAATAAATAAGAGTAAAAGAGAACAAAATAAATAAATAAATAAATAGAAAATGTCCACATTAGTGCCAACCATGCCACATACCACGTAAGTTCATCGGTGCCATGTACCACGTAAGTCTGTCAGCGTCCATGTCAGCAATTTGTATCATAAATTGGCCAGATAAACTTGATTGAAAAAACGTGAAAATATTTAGGACAAATTTGACATAATTGAAAATTTTAAGATTGAATTGCCACAAATAAAATACAATAGGTTTAGAATGTTTTCAATAGATGCCACAATTTTTGAAAGTTTGAGTACTCAATTGCACTATTGTGATAAGTTTTAGGATTTGATCATATTTTTTAAAAGTTCTAGGATCTAATTATGCTTTAGTTGCAAGTTTTAGAACTTTCGTTGCAGTTTTTCGAAAAGTCTAACATAACTATGCTTACCCATATGTATGAGCTTTTTACTATGAATGAAGGTGAGTTGGTTGTTGATATGTTGACTCGATTTACTAACATTATTAATGGACTAAGATCACTCGGCAAAGGTTTAACCTCGAGAAGAGCTATATCAAAAAGATTTTAAGAGCATAGTCGGGTATTTTAAAGCCGAAATTGTCAGCCATTGACGAGGTTCACAATTTTTCCACGACCATTGATAATTTTCTTTGATCTCACAAAAGTACAGAGGGCGCCTAGCGTGTATTTGGTCTTGTTTTGCATCTTCGACGTGTCTTGGGTCGGCCTCCGTTGGTCTTTACGGCCCTAGATGCACTGGGAGCTTTTAGCGGTTGTTTTGGGGTCGTTTAGTGCATAAAAAATAATCCAATGCCCGCTGAGCAGATTTTAAGCGTTCTGAACAGAGGGCGCCTAGCGAATATTTAGTCTTGTTTCGCATCTTCAATGGGCCTTGGGTCGACCTTTATTGTTCCTTGTGGCCGGTGGCTGTATTGGGGTCGTTCGTGACCCCTTTTTTGGCATTTTAGCCCTCAACAGGGGACCTAAGGCCTGCTGTCCAGACGGTGTATGGGCTGGACAGCGAACTTTTCGTTCCTACCTCGGCTTTATAAAAGGCCTCAAGCGGTCCCGGGTCACCTCTTGCTAGTTTGCATCGTTTCCTTGTAATTCCACAGGTTTACAACAAGTTTTGATTCACGTCCTAGCATTCTGATTGTTTGTTTTTTCCCGGTGAGCATCTAATTTGTTTTAAACTCGAGTTAGTTCCTATTGTAATGTAAATTCAAAAAAGATAAAACGGATGGAAATGAGAAGGTAAAAAAATGGGAATTGCATTTAGGTAGAAATTGCATCACAGAATTTAGTTTAATTCGTACTTAGTCTCATCCGATTTGATTAATGCTTCATCGTCATCTCTAGTTTAGGATGTTTGCCTTCCTTAGTTTAGGTTGATTGCACGGTTAATTTTATGCATGGCTTACAGGAGTTTTGTCCTGGGTTTAATAACAATGTGATTTTTAATTTTGCTCGATAGAGCTTGATTACTTTCCTTTACTGGACTATATTTATCTTGATGTTATCGCAATTTTCATGATTACTCCCTTGTTTATATGTTATCGTTTCAATGTCGTATGCATGCTCACTTAGCTTATATATCATAGTAAATAAGAAAAATGAGAAAGATTGCATGAAATGCTTTCTATAAAAGGAGAGAAGGTACCAAATTAGGGTTATTTGATATCTAGCTATCAAGTCCTTATGCCTTGAGTCCCTAGTTCATTGAAGTAAAACAAAGTCCCAATGCCTTACTTGGCCTTTAATCAGCCCATAATAAATTAGCAGCTTCTAAAGCAAAAACATATCGGCACACTAAATTGAGAAAATTAAGTTGGAAATCGATAAGGCTTGGGAGGGCCTATGCCGAGAGCAAGGCTACCTCGTGATAGGGACTATTTGCGCTGGCTTGGCAATCCGCCAAACCACCTCAAGATCTTCTATTAGATGATACCTGTATTTTGAAGGACAAAGTGAGTACTCCCCATGTGCATATAATTCGAGAAAATTGTCCTAAGTATATTGTATGGTAGTTAATTTAATTTATAAACATATTAATAATTTTTCAATGTAGTCCTTCTAGACAATTTTGGCTAAAAATCATCGTGGCAGTCCAGTCAGCACTGACTATTTTACATGACGCATCCAACACTGACCTATATGATTTTTGTAATTTTTAAAAAAATTCTAGATTTTTTCTTTTTCTTCCTATTTTCCTCTGTCGGTCACTCAAGCTCGATAAGGGCCGCAATGCCCTTGCTTGCCTTATCAAATCAGGGCGAGGACCTACAAGCCCTTAAAGTGGTCAGCGAGGTGGAGTGCCTAACCATGATTGGCAAGCTCACACCTTCCCTCACCATGTCTCTTGTCTCTCTCTCTCTCTCTCTGAGTGGAGTTCAACTCAAACAAGGTACTGTGGTTCGAAGAGAGAGAGAGAAAGCACGAGCGCTTTGTATATTCAAGTCACTGGGGAGATGGTATCTACTTAAGGAGATTGTAAAAATAAATGAAAAAGAAAAAAAGGAAAGAACAGAAAAAGAAATTCCGAACATTTTTAAAAACTTGTAAAAACTATTCATGTCAACGTCGGATACGTAATATAACTAGTCTTCACATTAGCGATTTTTAGCCAAAATCAACCGAATGAATTATATTGAACAAGCATTTAAATTTTAAAATTTACAGTTGAATTGACCACCATACAACAAGTTTGGGACTTTTTTGACAATTATTCTCATATAATTCGTATGGGGACGACTGGTACTAGTATGTTGTAACAAAATGGACAAGTTCTCTTAGTTTACATAGGCCTATATCATATAATCTAACTGCAAATTAAATTAATTTCCTAAACTAATCCCAATCTAGATGTATTTATTTCTCTCTCCATATTTAAACTTTTTTTTCTTCCATGCACACACACATATTTATGCACGCACTATTTTACTAGTACTAATCGCATATATGTACTATTTAGGGACAATGTCAAAAGTAGTCTTTGTACTCTTATCATCCAAGAATTATTCTTATGGCTAAATCCAATCTCATAATCTGCACGGAAAGGAAAAAGATTTTCTTAACACAAAAGCAGAAAAAGAAATAATAATGACTTGGTATCGGAGATCTACCATTATACCTACGATGATCAGGGCCGTTGAATAATTAGACTCTACGTACTATAAATAGGTGTGTACCCGTACGGTTCATTATGAAAAAGCACTACAAATATTTTGTCCCAGTCTTCCTCCTTCTAGCTTTCCATCGGCGCACATTCTTAAAGAATAAAAGCGACACTTCGTATACCGTTGAATCATTCGGCTGCTCTTACGTGACTCGTTGAGTGCAGGCGTTCATGAAGAAGACTTTGACTTTTGGCTTTGCTCGTCTCCTATTCTGCACTTTGATTGATAAAGACGCGTGGGTACGCCAAAGGTCGTTGAGTGGCTGACACGTACTCGAGTTTAGTTCTCTTGCGGCGAGATTGGAGAAGTTGGTGAGCGATGAAGTTGATTTAACCTGTTGTATTAAGAATTTATGTAATTATTCGAATGGAAAATTCCAAGTGAATAGCGAGCATACCAAATGACGATCGTTGGTCCGAGTTTCACGACGGGGACCTACACATTGGACTCGTACGAAGGATCGGGCAATCCAAGTTGATCCCTGGTTCATCTCTTCTTAGCTCAAAGGCATGGATGCAATTTCGTCCTTTGAAGTATCTGGTTGTCCATGCCCCATTTCTGTCGTACCATGTACTTAATCAAACGTTAAGCGGGGCATGCAACTTTTTTTTTGGCTAGAAGCATACCCATAATTTGGAGGTTATAGGTTTGAGAGAGAAGAAAGTCTTTTTGGCTGCTTGAAGTATTACACCAAGAGACGTCAAGTTTGGAATTTCAACGGTGTTACTCCAAACGTAGCAGTGAAACCCTAGAGTATATATATGCAAGTTATTGGGCTCCAGCCCATATGGGCCCAAATAACCATGCTTTTACCTATTGGGTTTGTATGTGAACATATTATTTGGATTAATATTAACAACATATCCAACAATCTCCTCCTATGTTCACCATACAGCACAATCCAATACGGTAGTCAGTGTAATGTTCAAACAAACGGGAATCATCCACATTCAATCCAAGACAATCAACTCGGATCAGTCAAATAGTTTTTTCCAGCAGTAAAGTTTTAAACTCAATCATCATTTGCAATCCAAATAAGTGAATCATCATTATCAGTTCGAGATCAACAAATCAAAATAAGTATTAGGAGTTTTAGATTCAGTCTAAACTCATCCAAATCCTAACTCCCAAAATAAATCTCAGACTCGGTTCACAACCAACATATGCATAATAGTCAAGTATAAGTAGGCCGGTCAAAATAGTCCAAGGCCTTACAAATATAAGAAACAATCATAATAATATTCACAAAAAAGAGATAGCAAAATGCAAGCCTCAAATAAATGGACTTCATCAAAATAAGCAATAGCAAATAAACTGTCAAGTCTCCACAAGCTCTGAATAATATATATTCATTCATCAAGTAGGTCATCCTAATCAAGATCCCACTCATGAAGCTCTCCTCCATCTCTGCCATCCCCTGTAGAATGTCAAATATGAATTTCATATTATCATGAATTCAATCATTTGAATAAAAACTTAGCACCATTTCATCAGGCAGAGAAGAACATATATTGATGTCATAAAGCATCATAATATCATGTTCATAAGCATCAAACCAGTTTCATAAATTATGACCAAGACCTAAACAATGTGATTTACAAAGAGCCATTAACTTAAGTTTATTGTAGGAGAATAACTATTGTCTAGTTTCAAAGAACATGACCAATAGTCAACTCACTTACAATAACCTAGTCATATACTATCAAGTTTCAATTAAGAATAAGACCAACAAGCTTCTTATGTAAACAATTGTTTCTATGTTTCAATTTGGAATGTTACAATTACTGATTCCTTAAAGTCAAATAATCTAGCATCAAGTTTGGAATGAGATCATTTAACCAAAAGGATAGTTCAACTTAGTTGAATTGTATCATCAAGTTTGGAATGACACAATCTTCCCTAATAGAACCTTTGAATTATGTTAAAGTCATTTTCATCAAGTTTGGAATGAGATAACTCACCCTTTTCAAATTAATCAGCAATTGTGAACATCGATGAAACATATAAACTGTGCTTATCATTGTGGCCAATAAAGGAAGACTCGATAATTCAAAACACACAATTAGAAGGTAAGTAAATGGTAATTAAGACTTGCCTATATAGTATTTAACCCCATTTCCCCCACTGTTTTGAATAATCGATCTTTGGGCATACCTTTAGTGAGAGTATCGGCTATGTTATCCTTCGATCTCACATCGATCAAGGTGATAACCCCTTGTTCTCTCAGATAATTCAACAACGCATGTTACAGTCTCACATGTCTTCGCTTTGAATTAAAGAGAGCATTCTTGACGATTTGGACAGCTACTTGATTATCACAGAATAGGCTTAAAGAATTAATCTTTAGCCGAGTCAAATGAATATCCATAATCAGATTCTTTATCCATTCGGCCTCTTCGCCGGCTAAGGCTAATGCAAAAATTTCTGATTCCATAGACGACAATGCAATACAAGTCTGTCGTTTGGATTTCCAAATAATAGTAGCTCCACCCAAAGTGAATATATATCCACTAGTGGACTTACTATTTCCAATAACTAAACACCATGAGGCATCAGAATATCCATCCACAGTTGGAGGATAACCAGAATAATATAGAGCATAATCTTTAGTACCTTTAAGGTATCTCATTAGCCTATTGAGGGCATCCCAATGCTCTTTACTAGAATTACTAGTGAAACGACTTAGCATGCCAACTGTAAAGACTATGTCGGGTCTAGTACAACTCATAGCATACATGAGACTACTAATCGGCCGAGTACTTTAACCGATCCACACCGGTTCCTTCATTAGGACTCCGTTATTATAATCATATGGTGTCTCACTCGGTTTACACTTATCGTATCCCCAAATAGAAAGTAGTTGCTCAATATAATGAGTCTGGCTAAGGGAGATGACTTGCCGTTTAAAGCTTACTTTCATACCAAGAATGGTATTAGTAATACCAAGATCTTTCATGTCAAATTCTCTAGCTAAAGTAGCTTTCACGTCACTCACTACAGAATGATCGGAATCAAGAATTAACATGTCATCAACATACAAGCAAATGATGACTATCTTATTTGACATAAAACGGTGGTAAAGGCATTTATCTGAATAACTAGACTGAAAGCCATAACTCTTTACCACTTTGTCAAATTTAAGATGCCACGTCTTAGGTGCTTGCTTAAGACCATACAAGGATTTGTTTAATTTACAAACTTTGTCTTCAAGACCTTTCATAACATATCCTTCTGGTTGTTCCATGTAAATTTCCTCATTTAACTCTCCATTTAAGAAAGCTGTTTTTACATCCATTTGATGCACTACAAAGTGTTCAATAGATGCCAAAACAAAAAGAATTCTTATAGTTGATAGATGACACACAGCTGAATAGACATCAAAATAATCTATTCCACTCTACTGTTTATAGCTTTTAGCTACTAAACATGCTTTGTATCTGGCTATTGATCCATCACTATTCAGTTTCTTTTTCAATACCATTTACAACCTATAGTCTTAGCCCTTTTTGGCAAATTTACTAGCTGCCAAGTGTGGTTCTACAACAGAGAGCTCATTTCATCATCTATGGCTTCTGCCCACAATAAAGATTCCCTAGATCTCATTGCTTCTTGATAGGAGAATGGATCATCCTCAAGATGGTAAGTAACAAAGTCCTCACCAAAAATTTTGGGAACTTTCTCTCTTGTAGATACTTTAACTGGAAATTATTCAACAGCCAGCTGTGTGGAATTAGTGTCAGAAGGGCCTGCTTCAGATTCTACAAGAGATTCCGAAATCATATCTGTAGATCCAGAAACATTCAAGCCTTGATCTCTGAGAAATTTGTTTTCGAAGAACACTGCATCTCTAGATTCTATCACTGTGTTAGTAGATAGATCTAAAAACCTATTTGCAGCACTATCTTCTGCATTACCTAGATATACACAAGTAATGGTTCTAGGTCCCCCTTAGGTCTCTTAGGATCTTGTATGCTTACATAAGCAATACAACCCCAAGTCTTAAGAATATCATATCTACAAAGACACTTATGACATATCTCATAAGGTGTCATAGACAACTTAGAGTGCGACAACCTGTTCAAGATGTGATTAGTAGTTAAAACTGCTTCTCCCCAGTAGGAGGAAAGCATGCCAGCTGTAAGTAACATAGAATTTAACATTTCAGTTAACGTTCTATTTTTACGCTCGGCAACACCATTTGATTGGGGTGAATAAGGAGCAGTGGTTTCAAGTATTATACCTTCCGAAGCACAAAATTCCTTGAACATTGTCATTGTATATTCCCCTCCTCTATCACTCCTAAACCTCTTAATTTTCAAGTTGAGTTGATTTTCTACTCTAGACTTGAAAATCTTAAATTTTTCAAAAGCCTCATCTTTCGATTTCAACAAATAGACATGACAATATCTAGAAAAATCGTCTATGAATGTTATTAGATACTTCCGACTACCTCTAGTAATGTAATTTCTAAAGTCACAAATGTCATAATGTATTAGCTCAAGAAGTTGTGTGCTTTTAGAAACCAATTTAAAGGGTTTTCTAGTGATCTTAGCCTCGTGCACACACTTCACATTTGTCAAATCGAATAGAAGTATCTAATGGAATGTTGTGAGTTCTAGCTAGATGTTGCATTTTCCTGTAATTCACATGTCCAAGTCTATTGTGTAGCAACTTTGGATCAATCAAAGTAGAATTCACATGGTTCATGCTATCAGTATTTAAACTCAACCTATACATACCATTAACCATGAATGCACAACCGAAATAATATGAGTTAATAAATAAAGTTACTCTACCATTCATAGTTGAAAAAGACATACCGGCTTTATCAAGTAAACTCATAGATATCAAATTCTTTTTAAGTAAAGGTACTACTCTAACATGTTTCAGAGTTAGTAATTTACCTGAAGAATGCACCAAGTTTGCGGTTCCAAAGATGAGTCACATCTGCCTTACCACCATTGCAATTTTCCACAGTGTCTTTCACTTCTGTGATCTCGGTGAGTAAGTTCTTGTCATTTGTAGCATGACAAGTAGCGCCACTGTCCAACCACCACTCAGAAGAGACATAGGCATTTCCATTCTTCATCATTCCAATGAAGGCCCAAGGCTCAGATTCATTAATTAGCATATTAGCCTTATTTTGTGGTGTGTCATCCTTTGGCTTCTTTGGTAACTTACACTCGCGCCCTGACCCCACTTTCCATAGTTATGGCACTTGCCCTTCTTCTTCCTTTTGGAGATAGTCTTTTTGGCCTCTAACTGTAAAGAGGATTCACCTTTTGGTGACTTGAAGGATTCACCTTTTGGTGACTTGAACCTTTTTTGAAGTCTATTGGAGTGTGAAACTAAGTTGGCAACTAACTGTTGTTGTCCTACTTGTTCCAAACTCTTTCTAGTAATGTTTTGATCCTCAATGTGAATATACCTCTTTAATTCGTCCAGTCCCATTTGTACCTTCAGTCTGTGCATTTCAGTCTTGAAAGAACTCCATTCAGTTGGTAGCTTGCTCAATACAAGACCGACAAAGAGATTATCGAACATATCAGAGTTATCATCTTTCAGCTTGTTCCTCATGTTCTCAAATTCAACTAACTGAGAGGTAATGCTTGAATTCATAATGAATTTAAAGTTAAAGAATTTCTCCGCTAATAGAGTTTTAGAGAGCCCCTCTTGTTTTTGGAACTGAGCATTCAAGTGATCCCATATCTCTTTTGCCGTCTTATAGTCACTATAGGTCATAGCCAGATTAGAATTTAGAGAGTTCAACAAGTAATCTTTACAAAAATCTTTATCTTTGTTCCATTGATATTCATCCACATCTTCAATGGTAGATGCAAAGTCACTAACACAGTATAGAATATCTCACGTTCTTTCATACCAAATTGAACATGTAATTTCCATCCATGAAACTCAGTAACATCAAAAAATTGCAACTTTAGAATATCATAGGAACTACGCTTTGCCATTATAATCAGAGCAAAGTGTTAAAAAGAGTGCACCTTGAAGTCTTCAGAACCACAAAGTCGAATAACTCTCTTAACCTTGATCAAACCGCTTGCCAAAACAAACCCCAAAAACAGATCTGGAGCGCCCAAAAACCTTAAGATGGACTGCCACTTTCGCCAAAATTCGCTGGAAATTCGCAGGAAATTCGCTGGAAATTCTAATGGAAACTTTCGAGTGCCGTAACTTCTCCGTTCGACCTCCGATCGACGCGAGTGACCACTCAAAACGTTCGTATCGACGAGTAGAACAAAGCCCAAGTGGTTTCACCCTCTAAAATTGGCTATAATTTTTGGGTTTTTGAATCAAAGATTTTGGTCACCCGAATCCTCAAACTCAGATCCTACCCAATACCATCGTCGAAATCGAAAGTAAATTATACCTGTGAATTCGTCTTGATGAAATCTTCAAGAAGACACCTTACTCGCTCAAATCGACACACGAACATAATACTTCAAGAATGTTGGAGGTTATAGGTTTGAGAGAAAAGAAAATCTTTTTGGCTGCTTGAAGTATTACACCAAGAAACGTCAAGCCAACGCTCAACGGTGTTATTCTCCAACGTAGGAAACCCTAGAGTATATATATATGCAAGTTATTGGCCCAACCATACGCCCAAATAACCATGCTTTTTTACCTATTGGGCTTTGTATGTGTACATATTATTTGGATTATATTAACAATATATCCAACACATAATGCAGGCGATTCGCTACTAAAGAAGAAAGATTTCAAATCACACTCATTCGATCAATCATGACGGAATCACAGCCAATCAAGCTTAATTTAGAAATTTATGTGTGCTTTAGTAGCGGTATTATTGAAATCTGATTGGCTAAAACAAGGAAGTTGGATGCAAAGCAAAATGAGGGAATTCTTGGCCAGCCCATGTTAGGTAGAGTGTGTAATTATTACTAACACGAACTGAAGCGCAAATTCTTGGTTTAGGAAAAGGAAAGAACTATCCGCCTCTCTCTCTCTCTCTCTAGCCGCCGATCCTCCAAGTGCTGATCATCCTCACCGACGACGCTTGCTTCGCTATCCTCACGATCTTCCTCCCGCTTTCTTGGTGTCAGCTTCTTCGGCAGGCACCGGACTCAGGGATGGCGAAATCTCCACCTTTGTTGCTGAGGGAACTGCATTTTCTTTTGCAGGTAATAAATGAACGGGAAAAAAAAGAAGACAAAAATAATACCGGTTTTCAATAACATTCTATCATCATAAGCGGCTAAGAAGTAGACTATTATATATAGAAAGATTGTACTCACTTCCGCATTCGCTTCTGGCGCTCCTAATGTTGCATCTCTTGGGAATGGAGATAGCCGCGGCTGGAATGATCTGGGCCTCCTTCGCTGCAGGAGAGAGAAGGACAGCGCACAGGCAGCGAGGATCGATTTGAATGAGCTTGCTGACTTTGGTGCAGCAGGCGGGCGGGACCTTGGCCTGAGGGTCTCTAGCTGCCCCCAGGCAAGGACTCAGGCTGGCGAACGCCAAACTGATTGGGGTCCTCCCGCATTCTCCCACAGCACTCGCTCCCCGAATGAAGCCATTCGACGTCGCCAATACCATCATGATGGACAAGGGCACAAGGATAGCAACTTGAGAATTGTTGCCCATTCTTCCCTTTGGAGATTGCGGGAGACGATCTCTGTATTCCAGGCCCCTGCTTTGATATGTGAAGACAAATCATACTGGGATTTGATGTATGTATGTCGCGAACTCCCCAAAGCAGGTTGGATGACTTAGGAGTTCGACTAATGAATTATTAAGTCTAAACTTAACTTGGGCGCTCCCAAGCCTAAATCAATTCGCAACTTAAGTTCAAGTGTTTTACGTGAAGATAATTTTTATGTATGAGTTATCACTAGTAAGTTTATGGTGGGTCAATTAAACACCCAAGTAAAGTATCGAGAGAAATACCTTAATTATATGAACTAGAGATTAAATGAGTTCGAGGACTTAATTACATTAAATTACTTTAACGCCCTTTCAGTATATTTTCTCTTTTATTTTTAAAAATATTTTGCAAGCACCTTGAATTGATTTTAACCTATCTCTAACATGCAATGTGTCATGCGGGTATTTAACACTTAGTAATCAAAGCAATAAATAAATTTCAAACATAAGGAAGGAACAAATATTAATTAGAATCACATATTTAATTCTAATTGTTACAAAATTCTGCTCAAATCTCTTTTTGGGTTTTCTCATATTTAAATGAAAATTAAACTATATGTAAAGCAATTTAACTAAATAACCTAATTCTAATGACGGTCAATAATTTATAGGCAACTACTCTACATGCTACTTTAATTAAGTAACTCAATTTGACAAGCAATCTAACTAAACGAACCTATCAGGCAATTCCTAAATGACACTAGCTTATGACATACACATGAAATTTTTTAATATTTTAATATTTTTATTATAATTCGTAATTAAAAATTGCTAAAAATAAAATCTAGCTAAAGTGATATATTATCTATTTTAAGTTAGGAAATAGACTAACCTAAGTCCTATCTTAATTTAGAAATGTATCTCAACAAGCAATTCATTTCAAAGATATTATCTAACATGCATTCTAATCTAATCAGAGAAGTATCTAAAATTCTATCATGCAATTCTATCTAAAAATACCAATTCTAAACCACGTGACATGCAATTCAATTCTTTTATATTTCAAGATGAAAAAAGCAATCAACGTAAGATAATCACCACATCATTCAAGCTCATTAAAGATATCATCCAATCAATTCAAACAATGAAACAATGTCCATCAACTTGAATTTCGTAAATAAAATTGATAAATTCATCTTAAGCCTTAAAGATTAAAATATCAACTTTAAATATTCCTGTGAAATCAATAATTCAATCTAAAGCATAGAATCAAAAATTATATATGCGGTTACATATTGGAAAATAAATCATATTGAATGTTGTGCCTATCACTCGAGGATATTTGATTAGATGTCAATACGCAGCAAATAGGAAATAAAATATTCGAATTATTTCGGATAAATTTTTTTACCGAATTTGAATATTGCTTCCTATTCCAATTCGTCGGATTGGACGACGGCTCGTGGGAATCGGAGTCGACGATGCTTTTCGCAGTGGCGCGGTCACGCTTGCAAAAGCTGCTCACCGTGAGTGAGGTGACTCGGTGGTGATGGGCTCCCGGTCAACGAACCTGCCAAAAAAGAAGCTTCGTGGGACTCGCTCAGTTCGAATGCGAGCACGGACGGCAGGGGGCGTCGGGCTCCACGGATCGAAGGTGGACTGGAGGCGTCGGCGCGAGTGGATAGCGGCCAACGGACAGATCAGCAAAGCACCAGGCCGCCGACGTCAACACCGATCAGGGGGCAGCTCAGCCTCGGGACGGGTCGGCGTTGAATCAACGCTACCGGGGCTCCGCGACCAACAACTGCAACGGGCAGAGAACTCAGGCGAAGCAACAGCACGTCGTCGGTGTAGGACACGGGGTCAGTGAGCAGCAGCAGCGGGTCGTCGTCGAGGGGCACCAGGGGCAGTGGGCTGCTCGTCGATGCAGTGGTGGCACAGCGGGTCAGTAGCCCATCGTCGAGGAATCAGCAGACGCGATGGCGAGCTCGAGGGCATGAGGCTCGGCTGAGATCAGTTGCTCACGGGGCGGATCCGCGACAGCTATGGGTGCACGTCGTCCTCGTTCGGGAACGGCCGAAGATGAAGATGCCCCTCTCTCTCTCTCTCTCTCAAACCATGAAAAAGGTTAGTGAAAGAAAGGTGGGCGGTGACCCGGGGGACGGGGACGGGGACAGTGAATGAGCAATATGGGCAAATCGCTTTTGAAGAAGTCACATATTTTGGTTGTTTTGGTTGTGGTCATTGTATTTTGGTCCATGGGGGTAGGTGAAGAGTCTGAACGCGCGGGGCCTTGAAACTTCATCAACTTTCGAGGAATGCTTTTCTTTTCAATAAAAGGTAAAGTGAAATATATAGCTAAATACGCGCATAATAATTATTTTATTATTTTATTTCTCTATTTCAAGAAATAATTTTAGAACAAAATTTTATTTGATATCGTAATTTCATTTTTTTTATTTTTATAACAACTAGAAATAAGTTTGGAACAAAAAAAATTTTACTTGTCTGTTTTCGAAATTAAAAGGAGAAATAAAAAAATTTCTCATATTTTTTAACTTATCTTTTTGCTTTTCAGATATTGACCTGAGATTGAAAAGTAGGAAATGAAATCTTCAATATTAAGGATGAGGCAGAGGAGAATAACGTCGACTTCTTAGAAATTTGACCTTGAAATGAAGACTTCAAAGTAGGTGGCACCAAAAAAGGTCAAAGGAAATGAAAGTGGTTTACAGTTCAGTCCAGTTTCAAAGGAAAATTGGGAGGACTGCCGCAATATTTGAAACAAGGACTTAAATCAATCAGATTAATCACGGGTACGCTAAAAACTCCCTAGTTGATCTCTCCCCAGTCGGAAGACCCTCCTCCATGTTGACTTCCCACAATGAAGATGAGAGCCTGACCAATTTCCTCGAGTCCGATATCATCTCCCAGGTAAAAATCCAACTCTCATTTATTTCAACTCGCCTCAATTTTTGATTTTTAGAGTAATTCGATCTGCTCTCCATTTTTTTCCCTAGGAAAGCGTCGACATCGCTGAGCTGGAAGCAAAAACCGCAGCGTTCGGGAGGAGAAGAAGCATAGGAGGAGAAACAAGGTGACGGCAGAAGCAACATTGAAAAACACGGCCTCACTGGAAAAAGTCACGTAATAATTTTTACCGGAGTTTGTCGTTGAAGACATTTAAATGATTGGATTTTTCTCCAATTTGGCATACCATTCTAGTACTAAATTAAGTACCATATAAAATTTTTGACACTTTTAATATCTTTATGATGATGGGTTTAGTTTCCAATACTATTGTGAGTGAAACATGCTATAATTTAAATATAAGATCGTTGGTGTCCAAATCAAGAATTTAAAACTTAACCACGTAAGTTAACATAATCCATGATCATAAGAAAAACCCACAAAACATTGTCCGGTAGGTTAGGTAGTCACTCTTGTTCGGTGGTACGTGAAGATATTTTCGATTTATATTTGTTTAGGGATTTTAGTGGACCCAACATTTAGGCCTGGGCCAATTAAATTAAACTAAATGAATCTTTAAAGAATTTTCTAATTGCATACCATTTGACAATGTTAATCATGAATGAAAATCAGGAAATACCTACATTGAAATTCAGAAAATAAAAGTTCCCAAACCTCGGATAACTTTAGGAGTTCAGCAAAATCTACAAAAGTTCGATGGACTCGAGCCCGTTTGTGTTTGTTTAAGGAAACTAGTTTCCCCACTATACACTAATAATATACAACTCCTTCTATAAATAAATTTATTAGATTACTAATTTCTTTTTTTCATTTGGGATATATATATATATACACACACACACATAACTAATTTGTGCGTGATGTTGTGGGGCTTCTTACGTCAGAATGCAATTAATGAAAGACAGATGTTGCTGTCTTGGCGGTATCGGCCGCAATTTGCGACCCCGATTTTCTTGAATTGTTCAGATGGAGAAGGACGGTTTCATGGACATATAATATGACCCTCATATTCAAGCTTTTCCACTCAAATCTCCTCTTCCCAATGCCTTCTTTAAGGTATGTCTGCTTTTGATGTAATCTTGGGGGCATGTGGGTTGGGTCCACGAGTCCCTCTTGTATGATTTTTCCAACAAAATGTCCATCTAGTTGAATGTGTTTGGAATTTGGGGCAATATGTAAAACTGCCTGATTCATCACGAAACATTCCTTGAATAATTAAGTTAGCCCCTGGTGATTGTTTCTTCCTTCTCCATGGGAAAACACCTTATTCAATGAATACACTATATCCGACAATTGATCTTCTTGTATTTGGGTATGATGCCTCATCTGAGTCACAATAAACTTTTTACTTTTAATCACTATTTGATGATAGAAAAATTCATTGATTGGTAATAAATTTTAAAAATATTAACACTCTTAATGATGCTTCCAAATGTTTCTTCTTTGGATTTTCCAAAAATTGACTCAAAGTGTTCATAGAAAAAGTATCGTCTAGTTGAGTAATTATTAAACATAAGATTATACCCACCAATCTTCTATATTGGATGGTGCATCCTCATTTAGCACGGGATATTTTGAGAGAGTTGAAAAAATACCATCTCATTGAAAGGTTCTATACATGTCTCATCAACAAATGCAAGTTTAGTCATTTGCCTAGATTACCAAAGTTGTGGCTTTAATTCAAGCCAAGTAGTTATCTTGACCAATCAATGATCGAGAGACTAAACTCATACTTGGATCATCAGTTTGATATGTATAGAATAATTAATTTGTATCCAACATCATCAGGTCACGTGAGGTCAGACTTCTTTATTGATTATTTGTCACATTGGATCCATTAGAAGTCATGCAAATCGATGACCGACAATGAAATGAGTTTATATATAATTTGGTGAAATGACAAGTGCTCTAATACCTTATAAAATTTGGAATAACTCAAATTTCATTGTGAAAGTTTAAATTTTTCATTTGTCTCTCTATTTATATATACAAGTATACAAGATATGAGATGGTATCTACCCATAAGCAAGATCAGAACTTTCAAAATTCAAACTAAACCTATCTAGCTGTTCTTAAAATACAAGTTGGGATATTATCCTATCCATAGAATCAAACAATATGATCGTGAATTTCTTTTCAACTTTACACAAATGGCAAACTCAAACAAGTGTAGTAAATAAGTTCAAGAAAAGTATGAAATTCTAGGTGATAGGGAAAAGATTAAATAGATCAATCTTGACGACAAAAAGTGAACATCAATTTTGCTTCTCTGTCCAAGAAATTCTGCTAATCTAATCGCTGCTTCTTATTCAACTTAACAAATTTAAATTCAAATTCGTGACAAAATGGAAAGTTGACTTTGATCATTCCCATTTCTAGGGGAAAACGGGCAATTCGTCAGTTTAGGGACCACAAGAAGATTAAACATAGTAATAGGTATGCGCTCATTGAGTTTCGCGAGAAGACATTCCTATCCTTTGTGCGGGGAAATGTAGCAAAAAAGTCATACTTCATAAGGAGACGAATTTCATTAAGGAAACATGATACGAAAATCTGTACTTTTGAAAGGCACATGGAGAGGGAGGGATTTGGCCTAAATCTCTGCCTCCCCTCCTAGTTCCTTTCCTTTTATTCCCTTTTGTTTATTTTCTTACTCTTCCAATCTAATTTTAAATTTGACAGTTTTGTTATTTTGATCTTATATTTGTGAGCTTTTCTCTTTAATCTAATACTAGATTTTGGAATTTCAATAAATAAGTACTCAGTTTTATTGATATTCACAATAGCTTCGGTGTCAAATATGTGCTCATTCAACATTTACAGCTTTGGCACTTTGCATTAGTTTTAGGGTTTGCTCTCACAGATATCAAATCTAAATTTCTTCAATATGTTTATGTTGTCTTCGTATGTTGATGGTGTCAAGGATGCCAAACATAGGCGCACACCATCAAAAGGCAAAGCTGTAATTACAAATGAAGATCCCAATGTGTGCTTATCAATGATGGCGTTGTGTAACTTGGTGATTGAATGCCAATCCTTTGCTTCGATGCAATCCCAAATCTATTCTTGAAAGACAAGCCCGTGATTATCTCTAATGAATACCTTGATTTTTGATTTTTTTGTTTATTTTGGAGCTCTATGGTTTGCTTTGTTACTGTGACTTTTGAAATTTCATTTCATGTATCATTTTGATAATGAATGGAAATTTCTTTTAACCTAAAAAAGGCACGTGGAATTAAGTCTGTCTTTGGTTGCGTCATAAAGAGAGGATGATGCGATTAAACACGAAGTATCATTTCATTCCACAACTCTAGCAAGAGTGCAGTTCAATGTTTGAACTTTGTGTTCTATCAAGTCCAGCAAATATTTTAATTTCAGTAGTTAAGTCTTCTAACTCATTTAGCATGTGCAATCGAGTCATTCTATCACCTACTATTACTATCTTCATATAAATTGTTAATTTGGTATTGTTTAACCCAACAACAACCCCATTCAACAGCATCTACCCACGCAACTCAAAATTCACACTTGAGGGACAAACCCACGGCATCACTCCCCCCCCAACCCTCGTGCAAGCGAACAGGGCCGAGATCTAAAACGCGAGGACGAGAGCAACCCCGCCTCGCCGCCACACCGGGCTTCACCATCACAAGCCACGAGCCACAACCACCATGGCGACAATGACGACGGTGCCGATGGACAGAGGCACAAGTCAGAGGCAAACAGAGGAAGGACTGGGAACAAAAGAGAAAACAAAGGGCGAAAGTGATTTCTACGTGCTGAGTTGGAATAAGTGAATTACGCGACTGGCCACAGTTTATCGGAAGCCTAGCATCAAGCCTAATTTTGAAAGTCGAGGTACTACTTAATTGAATAAAATAAAAACTTAAGTTATGGATTATAAAATGATGATAATTTTAGTACCCTGAGAGTATCACTATCTCTACTAAATAGAAACACATTCCACTTTTTTGAACATTGATCCTGTATAGCAACAATACAAAGACTTGTAATTTATTCATTTAAAAAGAACCCGCAAAGGACTTTTTAACAGATCCCACATCTTTTCTCAGTATAGAGTATCGGAACATGTTGGGTTAACTAAGCCCCAGGAGCATACATAAATCGTCTCGTTTATATATGTCAAGCACGGGTTACGGTTTTGAGTTTGGGTTCCAATGTTATTCCCAATGAAGAACGCTGAAACATCGAATATAAGATTTATCGCATCCAAATCAAGCACTTAAAACTTAACCACCTAACTTTACAGAATCCAAGATCATAAGAAAAACCCACATTAATATTTTCGATCCCTACATGCTTAGTGATATGCATGGACCCAACTTGTAGGCCTGGGCCAAACGAACCTGGCCCTGACTGGTCGGGAATGTAGGCCTATAAGTGCTGTTACAAGGCTATCATCTCAGAATGCAATTTATGAACTGACAGTACATGTCGTGTGGGCATGGGCCGCCAGCTGCCATCTCGATTTCCTAGGAGTTTCAGATTGGCAGGATCGGTTTCCCTTTTCTTGAATGTTGTAAGAATTCGTCAGTAAGACAATAATTGGTAAGCCCGTGTCGAATTACTGTTGTAGCCTCGCAGGACTTTTTTTGGGCTTTCCTAGGAGTTTCAGATTAGAATATAGTTCATTAATTGATGAGGTACAAAAATCCAATTACGGGAGCTTCAATGGCTCTGACCTTTTTCTCAAAGGGGAGTCACATTCAGGTTTTTGGAGTTGAGACTCCCCTTCAGGCAGGCGTCTGGAATTCCTTCATGCCTAGTTTGTCTGCAGTAATTTTCAAAAATCTCCTTCTCCAATGCCTATGTGAAGATTTCTTCTAACTGTAATTTTGTATTATTGAAAAGTCACGTCGCTTGATAATGATATATATATATATATGCTCTTTATAAACATATAAATTATAAATATTAACTTTCATATTGTTTTTTATAACATGGTATTAAAATTAGATTCGGCCTCTTTCGCTCATTTGTCTATCTCTGTTAGTCAAATTTCATGTGCTAATTTTAATTCGCTTTGGATGTGAAAGGGAGCGTCGTCTCTTTATCTACATTCCACCTCTACGCTTAAGTTTTTAAATTGGATTTTCTCGCAGTAGTCACATAGCTTGGCTTCACAAGTCCTTGATGTGTGTTTTCTTTGACAAGATAACAACCTAGTTCTATGAGTTTGATACGTCCGTGGGAAATTATATTTGTTGTAATATGCAGAACTATCAAGAAAACATTTTTGGAGTAGGCAAACTTGTTAATCCTAATTGCTTGAATAAATAAATTAGTCATTGAACTTCAAAACATGCGCTTCTCATGGATCTATTTTCAACTTCTGTGGATGATCTCGACATGATTTCAACTCAGATTATGCGTCTTGTGTAGATACAAGAAGATTGAATTAAATATTGTGCATTCATGTGAGAAATTTTTATCTTAGGAAGAGGTGAAAGCCATTAGAATTGATGATAGGCAACCAAATGAGTTTGCAAATTAATGTGGTGCAATGACTCATTAGCAATGCCCTACAAAATTTGGAATAAGAAAGTCGAATTTCAATATGAAAGTTTAATCTTTTCATTCTATCTATATTTCGATATATACAGGTATACAATAGATGTGATAATATAAGTAAAATCAAATCTTCCCAAATTAATGCTAGACTTACCAAGCAAGTCAAAGTAGAAGTTAAGCTATTAGATATCCCGTCTCTTGCGATCATGCAATCTGATTGTGAATGACTTTTGAACTTCACATATATGGCAAACTCAAACATCTTGATAAGTATATTTAAATAACTTTGGAGAAAAATATAAAATAATAGGAGAGAGTGAAAGAGTTGAATAGACCAATCTTCATCACTTTTCGCTTCTCGGTCCAAGATATTTTGCTGGTCATCTTCTGCTCCTCTAATTGCTGCTTCTTATTCAACTCAATAAATTCAAATTCGTAACAAAATCGAAGTTAACTTTGATCATTCTTATTTCTAAGGGAGGAAAAATGGGCAATTTCATCAAATATCATGAGAAGATATTCCCATCCTCGGGCGGAGAGATGTTGAGAAAAGTCAAATTTCATGAGGAAACGAATTTCATTAAGAAAAGATGTTAAGAAAATTTTGTACTTTTCAAAGACACGTCATAACATAAAGTTCGTCATTGATTAAGTGATAAAGAGGAAAGATGATAAAGTTGACTAAAGAAAACTTTAGGTGAATTAGCTTTTTGGCTCCACAACTCCTGTGAAAAGTGTGCAATTCAGTGTTTCAATTTTATTTGTATTATCAAATCCAATAATTATTTTTCAGTTTCTATGATTGAGCCTTTTAACTCTTTTAGTCTGCGCAATCAATTCATTTTATCACCTACTATTACTATCATCATAAAAATGTTAATTTATTATTGTTTATGTGACAAAACTTTTGCATGTGATGGTGAGGTGATGCTTAGCGCGCACCATATTGATAATGAAAAAGAATTGAATGCATTTGTATTACAGAAAATGGGTCAATTCCATAAAAAAACCCTCAACTATAGCTTTAGTCCCAAAAATACCTCAAACTTTTTTTTGTCTCGAAAAAAACCCTCAACTTTTACTTTAGTCCCAAATCTACCCTCCGTAAAAAATCACCGTTAACTCATTCTATTTTTTTATTTTTTTATTTTTTTATTGAATGGAGGAAGCCGGCGCCGGCGAGGATGGCCTCGTCGGGCGCGGAGTCGCGAGGGTCGCCGGGCGGCCCTCGCGGGCATGGGGCGAGGGCGGCCCGGCCCCGGGCGACCCTCGCCGGCGTCGGGCGAGGGCCGCCCAGTCGGGCGACCCTCGCCGGCGTCGGGCGAGGGCCACCCGGAGCCGAGATCCAACTCGGGCGGCCCTCGTCCGATCGGCTCGAGCGGCCCTCGCCCGACGCCGGCGAGGCCCGCCAGATCCGGCTAAGGGCCGCCTCGCCGGATCCGGCTTGGGCGGCCCTCACCCTCGCTTGGGTCGCCCTCGTCGGATCTCGGCGAGGGTGACCTTCGCCCGAGTCGGGCGAGGGCGCCCGCCCCGCCGAGGCTCGAGGTGGCCCTCGCCGGCAAAGACGGCGAGGGCCGCCTAGGCCGATCGGGCGAGGGCGACCACCGGCGTCCGGCGAGGGCCGACCGAGCTGGATTTGGCCCGGGCGGGCCTCGCGACGCCGGCGAGGGTCGCCAGACCGGGCCGCCGCCCTCGACGCCGGCGAGGGTCGCCCAGATCGGGCCGCCTCGCCCCACGCCCGCGAGGGCCGCCTGTGCGACCCTCGCGACTCCGGCGCCGGCGAGGCCATCCCGCGGCGCCGGCTTCCTCCATTCAACAAAAAAATAAAAAAATAAAAAAATAGAAAGAGTTAACGGTGATTTTTGACGGAGGGTAGATTTGGGACTAAAGTAAAAGTTGAGGGTTTTTTTCGAGACAAAAAAAAGTTTGGGGTATTTTTGGGACTAAAGCTATAGTTGAGGGTTTTTTATGGAATTGACCCTACAGAAAATAAATGATTTGGAGATGTTTTCCTATAAGAATTACTTGGATCACTTAGAAAAATTAGCTAATAAAAAATAATTTCATTATCAATAACAATATATCATAAACATTTTCATTATTAATGAAATTGTTTTTCATAGACTAAGTTTTGTGAGAAATATAAAAAATCGATTTTAGGAAAATATCTTTAAAATCATTGATTTTTCATAAAATAAATAAGGCAGCGAAAGACTAGTGTTCGCGTGTTCTTTAGGGAGAGAGTAATTTTGACCACTGTGTGTTTTTCATTTTAAATGTGATGGCATCTCGATGAAATAAGGGTAAAACGACTTAATCTTGGTCTTCTAAATTAACTCCTTAACGCTAAATTCAATAGGTCCAATATAATAAAAAAATGGATTAAATTAATTACAAGAGCGAACAAAAGAAATGAAATGAGGGATTACGTTATAAAATTCGATTCTAGTAAAAGGGAAAAAGGAATGAACAATAACCCATCACGAATTAATGTCCCTTTTATCGATTATTTTATATAAAATAAAGCCAATTAGTGAAAAAGCATAATCAAATGTTTGATAAAATGCCGATCACCTCCAAATTAAGGATGATCGGTTCTCAGTCCGGCCCGATTTCATCCAAAAACCAATCATTTTGAGCACTTCATTTTTTAGTGAAATTTCATACCTAAAGTAAACAAGCATATTCGAAACATAACCACCATATTCTTATCTTACTATCAACACTTTGAAATGTTACAAAACAAAATCTTACGTTACCCAAATAGAATTCTCTCATAAACAAGTGTCTTCCTTGTATCAATTGTATTTGAGCTACATTCTAATCAATAAACTTACTCTAATTGAAAACATAATTTAGTCAAACGTATCCCAACGTGAGTTTGGCTAAAAAGGAGGTGTGAGAGTTGTGGGTGAATTTGGAAAGACTAAAAGAGGAGACGTATGTGAGGGATTTTAAATTGTTAGATTTACATTTAAAATGAATAAATAAAAAATAATTGATTTGGGTGATTTAGTTTCCATTTGAAATCAGAAACTAAATCGTTCGGATACATTTCACTTTTAGGAATCGAGAGCCAAATTGACATTTCTAAGAACCGAATCAAATTGGCCGATTTGATCCGGTCAAAAAAGTTCCTGACTTGGCCGATTTGGCTTGCTCACCTCTGCTTCAAATCGCTCTGATATGCTTTTTTCCCACCCTACTGTCTCCTTTCCTTGTTTCCAAAAAAAGGAAAAAGAAAAATCAAGAATCTTATTACTTTTTTTCCTAAAAACTCGCCCCCTTCCATCAATACATCAACCATCAAAAGTTAGGCTTTGACTCAAGCTGCATTGAAAGTTCTAGCCCATGATAGTAGTAATATTCACCTTTATCTTGGCTTTAGTGACACAAACTTGAGCCACTTGTCCTATTTGTGCACTTCATTACCGCAACTCTTAATTTTTGCCCCAAATTGCTTTGATCTGAATTAGGGTTTGAAGAAGAAGGGAAAATTGGCTTGATTTGTCTCCATTAATATGGGGCAAGCATATATAGTGACGTTGTTTATGAAATTTATACTGAAATATCACCAGGCTGAATCTCGGCAAGCCATGTTGTTCGGAAAAAAATGTAAAAATATTGCCATGTCAAATCTCCGACATTCCACATCAACAATAGTACTTGAGAGAATTTTTTTTTATTACAAAAGTGAGTTGAAATGATCATTCGAAAAGTTTTGGCACTAAAATGGGCACTATATGAAAGTTCTGATGGTTTTAGTGCCCTTACCCTCTTTAATCACATTTGTTTTGGCGAATCAACATTTCATAATTCTTTTGCAAAAATGATTTTTTTGATTTATCAAATTTTTGTAAAAATGACATTTGCTTGAATCCTTGAATCGGGAGGGGGGGACCCATCAAAATCAAGGGCTCATATGAATTGGACTCATTTGTACCAAAATCATTTAAGAAATTTTTGGGAAAAATGTCAAAAAGTTCTAAACCTTTTGCATTGATACCAATTTAGTCATAAACCTTTTATTGGCACTAATTTAGTCCTAAACCTTTCAACTTGATGTCAATTTAGTCCTAAACTTTTTATTGGTGCCAATTTAATCCTAAACGTTTTGATTTGATATTAATTTAGCTCTAAAACTTTTGATCTAATGTCAATTCGATCCTTTCAACTAATTTTGATTGAATTTTGCTAATGTGGACACCGATCGACTAACATGGCACAATCGGCACTAATATGGACAACTTTTAATAATATTTTAATATTTTTTCAAATTATTTATTTATTTATATATTTCCTTTTTCCTTTTTTTTCTTTTCTTTTTTTTTTTTTTTCCCTCTCCTCCTCCTTCCTCCAACCAATTGCCAATTGGGTGATTGTCAGAGCCAAGGGCCAGCAAGGTTGAGGTCGACCTCGCCGGACACTAGGAAGGCTCGGGCCCTTGCCAATGGCCGTAAGGGCGGCCTCGTGTAGGGTGGGCGAGGCTCACCCTCGCCCAACCCCTGGCGAGGGCTTGACAGCTCGAGCCCTCACTAGGGGCCGGGCGAGCTTTGCCCGCCGGCATGAGATCGCCCAAGGCCGATCCCCACCCGATGACTGGTTAGAGGAAGGAGGAGAAGAGGGGAAAAAAAGAAAAAGAAAAGAAAATAAGGAAAAAGAAAAGAAATAAATAAATAATTCAAAATATATTAAAATATTATTAAAATTTGTCTTATCATTAGCATCGTTGTGCCACGTCGGCCCGTCCGCATCCACATCAGCAAAATATGGCCAAAATTAGTTGGAAGAATCGAATTTGCACTAGAAAATAAGTTTTAGGATTAAATTAGCACAAAGTCAAAAAAGTTATGACTAAATTAATACAAATAAAAAGTTTATGACTAAATTGGCACAAAATCAAAAGGTTTAGGACTAAATTGACACAATTACAAAAGATTTAAGACTTTTTTTACACTTTTCCTCAAATTTTTCACTTGGACTCCAAGGCTGGTCAGTTTTATGTCCTCTTAGGTGTGTGAGATGGTATCCCCACAATTTCAGCGGATTCTGTCCTGTTAAATCTTCCTAAATGGAAAGTGGAAAGAAGTAGAACACCCATAAGACAAGCAAACATTTTGAAAATGCTCGAGAAGAAGTTTGATTTCATTCGTCTATGTGGCAACATAAAATATAGCACCAAGTTAAGCAATGGATACCCACTGCTCGCACAACACAATCCCCTACTGTCATGACAAACATACAACATAGAAGAAAGGGAGGGGGGAAAAGATCTTGTGCATATTTGCAGCTCTATCTTGTCTACAACTTCATTACATAATGAGCAAACTATAAGAAGATGATAGAATTGTCCTTAAACATTGATCCAATATGCAATCTCATATTTGGACTTTTGATTTTTTTTAATATGATCCTTATATTATTCTTACATATTCAATCTAGTCCCTAAACTTTCAATATATTTAATCTAATTTCTCATCTTTTGATAACAAAGTCAAATAAGTCCTTTGATACCATTCAAAAGTTTGCGTAATTAATCCATTGTCTAACATCTAAATATCTTTTTATTTCAATTCATTTCTTAAATTAACAAAAAAAATGTGCTTTTTCTTATTACCTTTCTGGTTTTTCTAAATATTACGATAGTTTCATGTAAATAAATTCTAATTTAAATACGGAACCTTATTTAGAGTCTTAAAATTAATATCCACACTATGACATGGAGCGTAGGTTTGAGTCAGAAGTATTGATTTAGGATCTTTTATGAGATGAAAAGAAGTGTACGCTAATAGTATTTCGGGAGGATTAGCCTGGGATTTTTAGTCAAATAAAAATTAATTTGATGTAAGTGTTTTATGTGGGTACCAGTTTGGAATTTTTAATGTTATCATCCCAACTATGAAAGTTTTCATAATGATATCTAAAATCAATATTAACTTATTTATTGATAATCGTAGTTACATTCATCTTAATCTCATTCTTAAATTATTGATAGTTAAAATTTTCAAGCTCTTGCGTTTCGTGTTTTCTTAATTAAATCAAGTTAATTCTGTAAATTAGAAGATTAAAAATAACAGGAATGTCAACCCAATACTAGAATGAGGTTGTACTTTTATTATTATAGAGATCATAAACTAATATGATTTTATGTGGAACCATAGTAATATTTTTAAAAACCAAAAAGGTAAAAAATTTAAAAAAAGAAAAGATAACATAAAATTTTGTTGATTTAGAAAATTGCTTAAAATGAAAATATATTTAACAATTTGGGCATTAGTGTAATTATAAAACTTATTCATGTATCGAAGGACTAATTTCACTTTGATAAAAAAGAAAAGAAAAGTCGGGGCTTAAATTGAACTAGATCAAACATTTGGGAATAGTTCAAAAACTGCATTTAATAAAGTAAAAATTCAAAGATGGCATTACATCACTAAAAATTACCAAAAAAATCATAAACCTATTTAACATATTCTAATTCAGTTATAAGCATTTTAATTTTGCCAATAATCATAAACCTTTTAACAATTTACCAATACAGTTCATTCACCCAATTTTGGCTTGAAATTGTTGACATAAATGTTAGTCATCCAATGTGGCACGGTTGATGTTAACATTAATAATTTTTACAATTTTTTGATTATTTTTTATTTTTTTCCTTTCATTTTTTTTTCTATTTTCATCTATTGGGGCCTTAGTAGTGGTTGGCAACCTCCGTCGGTCATAGGCGAGTGCTAGCCTTGGCCGATCATCAAATTAGGCGAGGTAATGCTTGATAGACACCATTGAGGGCGGCGCTTGCCACATCCGATGAGGTGCTCGCTAGTGGTCGGCGATCTCCATCGACCATCGCCAAGGCCCGGCGACCAGGGAGGGAAATAGGGAAGAAAAAAACAGAAAGAAGAAAATGGAAAGAAAATAAAAAGGTAAAAGGAAAAAAATTTAGAAAATTAAAAAAACTACACAAAGTATTCACGTTAGCGTGCCACGTAGGACGACCGACACGAACTAAACCACCATATTAGTAATTTCTAATCAAAATTGACTAGAAGAACTACATGCAATAGTAAAAAAGATTTAGGACTAAAATAGTTTAAATTGAAAGACTTATGACTAAATTGACATTCATACAGTAAGTTTATAATTTTTTTTTGATAATTTTCCCTTGCATATTGAGAAAAAGGTTAAGAATTGTCAATGTCATTTTACCAAAAAAAGAAAAAGAGAATAATTGAACATCATTGCTGTAGGAATGTCGAGATGATCATTCTTTAAATCTAGATAAAATCGTCGACAAAAGTTATAAATATATTATATGATCAGTCCTAAACTTTTTAATTTTACTAATTTAGCTCTAGATCTTTGGCTAATAAAATAAGTGTCAGTTGTCCATGTGACATAAATGACTTTTGTAATTTTTTTTAGATTTTTAGATTTGTTTTCTTTTTTTCCTTTCCATTCTTTACCCTTTTTTTTGTAAAAATCATCCACATCAATAATTTTCAATAAAAAATGGCCTAAAGGAGTGGCAAATTGTCAAAAGTTTGGCTAAATTAAAAATTTTAATTGAGTTGGAAATCTTTCCCTCTTTTATAGAAAAAAAAAGTATAATCCACTCTTTTTTTAAAAAGAAGAATGGAAAAATGTTTGGATAAAACGGTCGGGTCGTTTCTAGAAAATGAACCGGGCGGTCGGGTCGATCTTCAACTGAAAATGAACAACCGCCGGAGTTTCACCAATTTGCTAGGGCAGAGACGAGAGTTTGATTTGGACAATGGAAAAGACTCAGAGCAGAGAGAAAAGAGCATTGCAAGAAGTAGACCACAGGGATGAAGAAGAAGAAGATGAACAACAACAACAACAACAACAAGCGAAGACGAAGAAGACGACGATGACGCCATGGGAGCAGCACGCGGCAGTCATCAGCATCCCTCGCTTCGACTACAACGCCCCTTCTTCCCTCCTTCGCCGCTCGCACTCTGGCTTCCTCATCACCTGCACCATCAGTGTACCATCTCTCCTTCGATCTTTCAGTTGTCAATTCGGTGGTTGACTCTTGGGTTGATGGGTTTTCGTTCTGTTCTCTTTTCCTTTCTCCAGAGAGGGAGAAGAGCGCCACCAAAGAAGCCATGTGCCTCCTTGAAAAGGTCTGATTGCCTTCTTAAAGTTGAACCTTTTAAGCGTTACTGAATGAGATGCTACATATTGTGTATGAATAAGTGTATGGTTCGTTTATGCTTGAAGATTATAGTGAAGAATTGGGTCTTCTTTGAGTAAGTGTGATTGTGTTGATTGATGATGTCCTGACTGGTTCATGTGGAAGCGATTTGAAGTGGCTCAATGAAATGGGTCTTCCTTTTCCTATTTAGGATGGTGAAATTTCATTGTCCTTAGCATTGGAGTGAATGCCTTTGCAGTATTGTGGGAAATTTGCTGCTAGTGAGAGCAATAACTTGGAGGTGGCCAATGCAAAGTTAAACTGCTAAGAGAAGGAAAGTATGTCCTGAGAAATTGGACCAGGAAGGTGCCGATGGTGCCGAATGCGGGCATTTAACAGATCAGTATCATAATGAGGATGGTACTCTTCTGGTCTTAATCCATTTACTAAGTACTTAGATATCTGCAAAACGTAGTCTAATTGCCTTTAACTTAGCTATTCAACTGGTAGGTAAGCTTTCAGAAGATGTATCTTCTCAAACTAAAGGAAGACATTGGTGCAAATAAATCTTCGGCTCTTTCATTAGTCAAGTTGACAGGGAGTGGTTTGCTTCTCTTTACATTTCCCGATGAGGTTTCAGCCGACACCATTCAAATTGTGTCTGATATTATTGATTCCCTGGGATCTGGTGATTCAAGTTCCCCACAGTGAGTTTTTATTTTCCTTCCTTGACATCAGACAGAAATGGCTCCCTAGTTGATAAGATGCATCTCCTACCCTGGCTTATTACTTTAGGATTGGCAATGTGTTACTACTGATGCATAGACCTTCTTGCACTGCACGTGACAGAGAAACTTGGCATTGATGGATGAGTCCTCTAAGTTGAAAGTTAAAGGAAAGAAAAAGAAAAAGAAAAAGAGAAAAATACATGGAGCTAAGCCTCAATGAGGCTTTTCTGTTTTACTGGATCAGCTTAAACTCTACCCACTATAGTATATAGGATTGCTGCATATTTATGCTACTTAGACCGGAAATTATGTGAGTGTTTGGTTTTTGGCTAATTTGCTTTTGACTTTTACTTTGGTTTTTTGGGACCTTTTTAACAATAAATGTCCACATTCTCTTGAAAAATATGTATTAGACATTTAAAGTCACCCCAAAGTTTACTGTAATTTTTATCAATTAAAATATTATTTATATATATTAAAGGCCATTTAATAGCCCATTAGTGCACCCTACAATTGCAGTTAAGCATGCATTTCAGATAACTTGAAATATTGCAAATGTGCATTCTGGCTGGCGTGGAGGGACAATAATGAAAGCATTTTTCTTGAAGGAGACATATTTGCTGATATTTTAGGCCGCCCCCAAAAAAAAAAAAAAAAAAAAAAAAAAAAAAAAGGAAGGTTTTTCATAGATCTTTGGCTGTGGAAAATGCATCAAGAATTCTTCCCATTGCTGGAAACTTGTAGCTTGTAGACATAACTTATTATGTATTTGTTGCTGGCATTTGATTAGATTGACCACTGTTTTGCCAAATTGTGAGAATTTTAGCTTGAAGGGATCTCTTTAAAAGTTATTATTTTAAACTTTGCTGAATTTTTCTCACTGAACTTTGACATTATTTTATTATTTATATGGTTCAAACTACATTTTAGGATTTATTCGTTCAAATGCCAATTTAAGAAATTGTTTTTTGGTGCAGTTGGTGTCATCGAATTTTTCCTATCCAAGCTTCATGCAGTTTGAATGAGTCAGACCTAAGGACTGTTGTTCAAAAACTTGTTCTCAAGTTTATAAAGGATAAGCAAAGCACACCTGCATCACCAATAAAGGTACATGTTTGATCTGTATTTTAAGAAGATCAAGTTATCTATTTATTGCTTGAGTCCCTTCCCCCATTTGTGTTCTTTTTAAGTGTGACACTTTGGGGATTTCATTTCCTAATGTGTTTCAAATGCTGCTGCTTACCCTATCGCATGAAGTGTTCTCCTCTCCCTTCAACCGAATCAGAGCTGTTGTGAATCTGTCTGTTCACAAATTGATCAACTCTTCCATTGGCCTCTAGTTTGCAGTTGGATATAATAGAAGAGGTCTTGAAGAGATGGAGCTGAAGAATTTAAAAGATAAACCTGATGGTTCTGATCTGTCAACTTTGTTGGACCGCCACAAATGCTTTGAAGTCGTAGCCGCAGCAGTTAAGGATGCTATATCAGATTCAGTTGTAGATCTTAAAAACCCTGAGGTAGAGCTCCACCATGCCCCCTCCACCCACACTCGCCCCCTGCCCCCCCTCTTCTGCCTCTCTCTCTCTCTCTCTCTCTCTCTCTCTCTCTCTCTCATGTTTATCTGACATCTTTTATTGCAGATTTCTGTTCTGGTTGAGCTCCTACCCCTTGCGGCTGTTCCGAGTGGGTCACTGGTGGCTGCTGTATCAGTGCTTCCACTAAAACTGGTCACCACAAAGCCACGGCTGTGTGTCAAGGCACTGGGTCCTCAGGCTAAGTCAAAGAATAAGTAAGTTGGGGGACTACAGCAGCAACTCACAGCTGTGCAATCTCCAAATGGAAGATGCTCGTCATTCTGGTCTTGGATTCCAAAGAACCATGAAAAGATGTAACAAACAGAATCCAACTGCCATCCATTCGTGTTAGTCGGTTTTCAGCAGACGCAACAGGTTGATATAGTCATGTCAATGAAAAGTTCCTGTCTCCATGCAAGTTGACATCTTAACTTGTTTCTAACTAAAGCTCGGCCTCTGTTTTTTTGTTTTTTGGTCAGAAAAAAAAAAAACTCTTGATCCTTTAGAACATGTTGGGATTTGGGGAGAAATATTGATATTTTCTGTTATATCTTTCCAGTGTCTTGGTGCGCTCATATTTGAATGTGACTACAATACTCTTAATTTTCCTTTCTCGTTTAGATTTGAAATATATCTATCCATGAAAACTTGCTAAATGCAATGTTGGGGTTGGAAATGTAAGTCAACGCTGTGATTTTGTAATTTTCCCCTCAAAATTTTCCCTGAACAAGAGTGCATTTTCCATTGAATAATTGATGGCAGCAATCATCAAAATTACTTTGAAGAAGCTCCTTGATCAGACAATAGTTTCTGACATTCATTGTTGAAGATGTGTGCCCTTGTTCTGGGAGACTTTGTGAAGGATTGCTACCTTAAGGGTGATTATAACCGGCTCTTGCTCATTCATGTACAACATGAATCACCAGGTCGAGCATATCAGTATTCTGCAACATGAATCACCAAATCATGCAAATAAGGCATCATGGATAACAGGTCGCCGGAGGAGCGCACAGGATTTGGAACTAGGTTTTTTGACAAATGGTGCTTACTTCCGTTAGTGCGAAAACATAAACTAGTGCGACTATGATGAGCCCATTAAACGGTGACAATGTTGCTCTTCTGGGGACAAGAAAATCTATTCAAAATCCAACTTTTTCGAAGTCGACAAGTCAGTACCTACAGAACAAATGCTTCAGGAAAGGAACTAAACACAGCAAGAATTGAAGGAATTAAAATATGATCAGGTGAATTATGCGCCGCAAAGAGCGATGGATAGATCTAAGTTGACACGACGCTCTTCAGAGGATGAGTAGGAGGACAGTTTCGGGGAAGAGGTCGACGATATCGCTTCGCTGATCCCGCTCTCTGAGGAGGCGTTACTTCCCTGCAAGGAAGGTTGAATATTCATCGGAAGCGACAGCGAAAGCGACAACTCGCAGCCACAGCCGTCGATGTCTTTGAGCTTTCCGACATCACTTCTCCTCATGCCCGTTCGTTTCATCTTCTTTCGCGGCATGTGCTCTTGAACTTCTTCTGGTTTCGCTATCTGTCGGAATAAGATAAATGTCGAAAGAATCGATAGGGACAATGCAAAAATATGTAAGGAAACGATTTTGAATTTGCTTGATGGTCTGAACATTGTGATGCACCCTACATACATGCCAATCCACAGGTGCATATACTCTCATCAGCTATTATTAGAACATTGAATTTGAAATTGGGGAGTATTGACTTGGAATTATACATTGCACTTTAATTAAGCTAATCATGTAAATTACCTTCAATTATGGAAGAAATCCCACAACCTTAGTAGTTAGAAAATATATAACATGACTAGAGTTATAGTATATATGGTCAAACCAGTAAAATTTGAGAGACTGTCAAATGCGCATTCGACCTCACTCAAATCATGCGCAATGTTAACACTTTACAATTGTGTTGAAATGATAGTATATACGGTAGGACTGTACATTTTCAAGTCATTAAAGTTATTCTTTTTCATAGTTTTAAAGAGATCAAACCGCAATCCTCCTCATGAATTTGATCGTCGGGTCACTTGTGCTTGTGGCCGACCAAATTTGATCTTTAATATTTTTAATGAAATCGAAGGTGATTTCACTAATGAAAATGATTAACTAATTAAACAAACTCAAAAGGCCACTTCAACCAAAATTTTTCCATTCCACGAAAACCGATGCATAAATTTGAAATACCCTATGATCACACTTAATTAAAGTTGGAAAAAAATTGTAATGACAATCAAAATTGCTGGCTTGTAATCAAGGAATCTCTTAATCTCAAAATTTGAATTCCACATTATTGTCAAGCATTTCATAAATCACCCATCTCTCCTTTTTACCAAAATTTTATTAATTACATTTAAAAAAAATCATTCATATTAGATATTTTACTAATGTGGGTTTTTCACTAAATCTTTTCACATGTAATACGTGCGCTCCTTTTCTTGTATGACTTTAAAGATCAAGCTATTTAAAAATTACACGATGTATGTAATTTCAAACTCCACAAGTACAAGGAAAAGAAAAGTGAAATGCTAAAAATTAAAACCACGCGAAACCATGATATGCAAGCATGCGCGTACCTGGAGAAAATCAGATTCTGCCACTGCATTGTACTCAGGCTTGATTATCATCTGCAGATCAGTGCATGAAGTTGCCACCAAACTTGTCGCCGACACCGTCTCAACTCTATGCCGGAGGGAATCGCAGACACAGTGCATGGACGACCGAGAATCTGAGCCCAACGGGTCTTCTTTGTTCGGTTTCGAGGATGTTTGAAGAACGTTTCCATTGCTGGGTGCGGGTTGGTCGACTATTATGCACCCATCAGGTTCATCATCCTCAAAAGATGGCCTTTTTTGTCCAGCACTGGTGTGACTCTTATCTGTGACCGCACAAAATGTAGTGTTTACACAGGTTAATATATAAAAAGATTCAAAAAGAGATGTCTGTAATTCTAGGCATAGGTACAAAGGTGTTAATGAGTATCCTGATCCAAAATTCTATGTGACCTACAACCGAGAGTATCCTTACAAATCTTTCATTATTGGGTTAGCCATACACTTCACATGTTTCTAGCGATTCACATGGTATCATCAAATGATACAAGTCTTGGATAAGAATCTACAACGCACTAGGACGCCCTTGTTGACGATCCTTTACTCTAACAGCATCTAGGGTTCCTCGAACAATGTGATAACTCACATCGGGTAAATCCTTAACCCTTCCCCCTCTTACTAAGACTACAAAATGTTCTTGTGAATTATGGCCAATACCAGGTATATAAGCAGTGATTAGCTCTAATTTATGAGATTTTGTATGCACTTTTTGTTTTTAGCAGAGCTCAGTAAATGAAGTAATGATGGGAGGCCACAAAGAGATGATGAAATGCGACATCATTGCTGAAGTAGAAAATCTGCCGCTGATTAGGGCATGCGCTATACTGCATTTGAAACCATGAAATCAACACCAAGACACAACGCCCTTCGGGCTACTTGTTGTAGCTAACTTACCTTGTTTTCTGTTCAAGTCGTTTCTCATGCTCCTGTACATCTGCGGGAGATCAGGGAAATGGAGATACTTAGTAAGAAGTCTACCTAGAATAAGTCTATGAATGTGTAGGGTCGAATTCTGAGTACATGACTCTGAATTAGTAAGAGGATCAAGTAGCATGAAAAGTTGTCAAATTTATTCAGACACTTAGCAAAGATTTTGTCCAGATCATCACTCAGAAATCCTGGAAAGCTAACAAAACCTACTGACCTGGAGATGGCTCTTGACGTGGGAAATGGTCAGTCCCCTTACGTCCATGAGCTGAAGGACCATCTTGGGTGTGGCCTCTGAGATGCATATAAAGATTGGAATAAAATTAATTTGAAGCACATCACACAAATCATACAAGCATCAAAAAGTAAAAGCAAACTAATCATATCACAAAGAAGAGAGGATATTATGTAATACGTAACTGTGATGACCGCCGAGAAGGTGGACGGCGTGCATAAAGCAGCGGTGAAGCTCCGGAGTCCATCTCAGCCGTGGCAACTTTGATCTTATGTACTGCCTCACTCCCCCCATCAATCTCCCTCTCACAAAGTGAAAGTCTCACTAATATATCAGTGGCTATGAGCAACCTGTCCCTTCACTGTGATATACCGTGCTTATATCAGTGTCATCATCTCCCAAAGGAGGTACCTCTCTTATAAACACCCTCAAACTCGACACGCTCGCTGTGTTACATGAATGTGGAGTTATTACATGTAGCACTCCACTTAACCTTGCTTCACTTCGCTTCTACAGATTGATCCCCAAGAGATGCAGAGAGAGGATGAGACTTAGGATGTCTGTGCTTCTTTTGAAACTCTGCCGTTGGGTGCGTTTTAAAAGCAACGATTCACTGGCTGGGTCTTTTAAAGAAAAAGGTCATGTCTGAACTTGTGGGTCTGTGTGTGAGTGTGTGTGTGTGAGAGAGAGAGAGAGAGAGAGAGAGAAAGAAACTCTTATAATGGAAGATATGAAACCTCCGATTCTGATCTGCGAAAGGTCAAAAGCTATTGCCCTCATGAGAAGAGACTGTTATAAAAGGAGCTAAGACAGAGAGAATTGCCATCTTTGCTCGATCTGTAAACACACACACTCATAACTGCACCTGCTCCGCATTGACCTTTAGTCTTCTCTCTCTCTCTCTCTCTCTCTCTCTCTGTAGAGTGCCAAAATCGTCAACATACCAAAAGCCCGCTATTTATTAGGTTGGTACATTTCTTTCTCTCTTTCTTCATCTTTTGCGTTTACCAAAGCCTACTTGCCTCACTTGCTGTCAAAAGGGTCCATCAGTTATATTTGAAAATGTTCTCTGTTTTCTTTTTTCTAAAATCCTAAAGTCTCGTTCACAATGTTTGGAAGGCCAATTATTATTTAGGACGTGCATTTCTTTCTTCCGGCTCTATGGAGGGTATTGTTTTCTTGAAGTATTATAAACTAATATAGTGTAGCAAAACGAGTCTAGATTAGTCTTGTTGGATGACTAATCTTGCGTGTTTTGCATGAGCAGAAACTGACCCGAAATTCAAAGGGGTGGGCACAAATGACACCGTGCAAAAACTATTAAATCAATTATGGTGGCTCAAGTAAAGCAAATTCAACACATCTAATCATTTGAAGAAAGGAGAATCCCAGACAAACTAGCTTGTACTCGTACAATGCTTTTCAAGAGTAGGCACCGTCTCCACGTAGAAGAAGCAACTGCCAACAGAAGAACCTTTGCATAATATACTAGTATGAACGAATTAAGATTTGTCCTACGTTATTCTAAATACAAACTTTTTGATGTTTATCACAACAAACATGCACATAATTTCGATGCCTCAGAGCCAAGGCTAAAGATCCATAGACCCTTTCGCATGCATAGTGGACCATTTGATGGTTGCACTTTGACAGGAAGAAGGGATGTGATCCATTGAAGAGCTAGGATTTTCAAGATTTTACCAATTCCACAAGGAGAAGTTAGGCATGTGCCCAATCTTAACATTTAATTTTCGAGTCCGCTCCTAGTACCACGTGATGCTGCACCCATGCACCGGTAGCTAAGTAGACAAAGGAAGGAACTGAGTGATGTATTATTCCCAAGAATGGCAATTCTTGTGAATACATGTGTACTGTCATGTGATACTCTTAAATGACCAGAGAAAAGATTAATCTCCCCATCATGTGCCGTTGAAATCTCATGATGCAATGAAGTCCATGAAGAGGGAGTTGTTCCGTTACTTTTCAACAAACAAAAGTGAACTTACAGTTCTCAACCTGCTCCTCAAAAATGTAGTGCCGTTCAAAGAAAGAGGTTGGGAGAGGCCCATTTCATTCTAACTTTCTGGTTTAACCTAAGGAGAAACGTCGACTTGCATCATGCCCACGAATCAAAACCATCATAAGTTTATAAACCGTCCATTAACAAGAGATCAACCTCTACTAATGACGATCACGATCATCGAAGCACTTAACGGATGGGTCCTATCTGGGGAAATCAGGGAAAAAGGGACATATGAGCTTAGGTGGTGTCACACTGGTGCTGTAAAACTCAACCTGCTCTTCCTCGGAGAACATTAATGAACTTTGCACCAGCTGATCTTCCATATCGTGTGATCCCCCCTGCATTAATTGAAAACTCCGAAAATAGATATAACCACTCCAGGAGAATTTAACTTCACAGAGACACTGGCGCAATTAACAAGTCATAGTGGTGTCCATAAACATGCTTTTATGTATGTCTTGTGTATTGCTTTTTGGTACGCACATGCCACATGATACAGCTGGTTCAGTTCCTAGCAATCACATCGTGGAAAAACATCCATCCACGTGAGCCTTTTTCCATGCCGCATTCAATTCCATTAAAGGAAAAAAACAACATCGGAGGTTTGCCATTTCGTTCACATTCGCCTGTAGTCCTCAACACACGTTCCTCTCTCCGAGATGCCCTCCATCTCTCTTTGTTCTTTTCTGGGTTGTTCCGGCGTTCCAGCTCTCGGGCACCCAACTTCTGAATAACCCCCGAAATAGAGACCGTAAATCAAGGCAGGGACATGCATGCACACATTGACCTTGTCCATTTTCGGTGTAGTCCCACGTTTTCCTGTCGTACATTTTATAGGCTGCGACATCGAATTTTTCCTTTGACTAAAGTGGCCGTGGCCACTAGCTGATCCAGGCGATACGTGAGAAAGTTGAAATGCGAAGTGGATCCCAGCAACCATTGACTTTCGTGCTCGGTAATCAAAGGCAAAGGAATTAGGTAGGGTTCTATATATTTGAATCATCACTATCTGTTTCTCTATAGTTCTGTTTTGATTCACGTCTGTAGGCATGTGTGTGTATGACAATCTGCGTGTAGTTTGGATATTTTTTCAGCACGAGAAGTGATCATGGACCGACGCATTTCACAAGTTCAACAAGAGACACAGTGATGAATTTGATCCGCAACAAAGGGAAATCTAATATCCATGTCTGAGTTCTCAAAGAATTGTTGAACGAGTTGGTTTCGATGATCACATCCATCATCTCTTGTTCAAATGTGAAATGGGCAGTCCATGATTATCATATATAAATAAACATGAAAAATATTTTTATCATCATGAAATTTTTTTACCATAAATTGTTGTCGTTAATAAAAATATTTTTCATTTGGCTAACTATTTTAAAAGTTAGAAGCGATTGTTTTTGGGAAATATTTTATAAATTATTTATTTTTTTTAATCAAATAGAGCCTAAATATGTCAACTGACTCAAATTTTGAAATAGCTCCTTTTGGGATGTCCTCGTCGTCACACGAAGGTTTCGTTTTTGTACATCAATAGAAAGAAGAGCTCAAAGATTTTATTTTTATTTTATCCTAAATGGCATCTTAAATGAGTCACAAGAAAGTTACCACTTTCCGCAAATTCGCTAATTAATCCCGACTTCTTCTGATTGGAGCCTTAACGCCAAAAGAAAAACTAAATGAAATATCTGCGTCATCATCAGCTAAATTGATTTGATCTTAGCTGTTTTTCACACCCCTCCGAATTCCATTTTCTCTGCATGGATGTGACGGCTCTAGTGGAAAATTTTGATAAACGACGACCGAAACGAATTGCATGGAATGAGAATTTTGGGAATGAGGACTCGATTGTCAAAGCAAAACGATTTAACAATCTTCTCTCTTTTTGGATGTATAATGGCATGCCCAAGTTTGACTAAATCCAGGCATTATATGATGAAGAGGACAGGTGAATTACAGACAAATGCGTGTTAGGTGATCTATTATTCCAAGGTCTTGACTCTTGCTGTAGAACCAAAAGATTATTTGCTGTGGCGTGTGCCAAAAGCTGATCATGTGATCAGCCCCATATAATTATGCTTTGTAAAATAAGGGGGAATCAGCCAATCGGTGCTAAACCTAGACCCATCAAATGGGTGGGTAGAATTTGAGTCGAATCGAAAATGGTCCGATCTATTCAACTTATTTTGATTTATTTCCATGGAATACAAATCTAATGACTTATACTCACTCCATGCGACAAATATTGTTAAAGCATTTACATATTTAACTCAATATACAAAAACTCATAGCTAAACTGAGGTGAGAGTGCAGAGTAAGCAAGCACCAGACTGAGTGAGGGTAAGAGAAAATAAAGAGAGAGAGAGAGAGATGGATTTAACCTGAGCAAGTTGTAAACCCATTTATGATCCATCTATTACCCATGTTATGTTTAAACCCATTTATTATCTATTTACTAAATATAAATAACTCATATAACAACTTAGTCATCATATATGGGTTGAGACATGGGTCTAGGACACATTTTGACAAGTTTACCTAAACCATAATGTGAAGTTTCATTACAATCATTCTAGCTAATTTTGTCAAAAATTGCTAACATGACGGTGTGCTCCATAAGACAATTAATGATAAGGGAATTGCCACGTTAGCGATTCCCAATAAGAATTGACCAAATGGACTATATTGAAGTTTCATACAAAGGTTTATATAACTCAATTGGCAAATTTGGAAATGTTTAGAACTAAATTGACATATATATAATCAATTTAACACCGATTGGGTAAATATTTCTTGTAAATTACAAGCTTATGATTATGTCATGATAAAATCGATCGTTGCATGGAAGAACGGCCACATTAAACAACATTTATACAATGGGGGGAAAAATGAACAACAATGATCTGCACGTAATGCAAGACGTTGGTTGGGCTTATCGTTTGGGAGTAGCTAGGCAATGAAGAAAGCATGGATGATGATGATCAGTTGTGATGGGATAAGCAACCGGCATCTGTCAAATAAGTCAAATAAGGGCATCGAATCGCAGCATCAGTTTTTATTTATTTTTTTTGGGTTGATTTCGTGAAGGAAGAAGACTTGCTTATCTTTTCAAGACATTTAAAAGTTCGTGTTCGATTTACAGTAATGGTAGAAGGTTGCGTGTTTTCCTAAGATATTTGAAAGTTCTTGTTAATTTCGCGATAATGCCAAAAGGGTCGTGCATTTTCCTTAAGCTAATTGCCCAAGGTCTGTAGGCGTTGAAGTTTAGCTCATGTCTTCAAGTCCTTTGGACAAATTTCATTTCATTTCACATTTCACCCTTGACCTGATGATGGGAATCTGTCGTACAAACAAATCCTTTCGATAGCAGACTTTTCACGTTTCATTCTTGTGGGCGATACCGCATTCAAATGCACTAGAGATACCGATTCTAGTGTCAAGACCGGGCCGGCTTCGGACAAGCATCGGCAACAATGAAACCAACCTTAGCTACCAAAGCAAATTGCAGGTGAATCCAAATCGGTGCAGATGGACAGAGCAGCATAAGTTCATAACAATGTTCAATTTGAGTATCATCGCCCTTCTCCATTCAGCTGTATTGTTCCCTAAAGTCAGTGAGTGCTCCTAATTTTACAGGCAAAGATTTTGGCTTGAGCAGCTTCTTAGACTAGACTACAAATGGCAAACATGGGAAAGAAATGTTTGAGATTTCGGACAAGCCTGTAGAAACGGCAGAGAAATTTATTGCAGCATCTTAGATCTGCCGCGCACAAATTTTTAAGCACATTCAGCACGCAAGAAACCATAGTGCGCGGAGGAAAAGAGGGATAAATCAGATGAGGAATAAATCAGATGAAACTGCAGCGATCATTGTTTGTCCGAGTACATAACCAAACTGCCCCGCTTAATTACCATATACAACAAGGGCAACCAAGGCATCATGACGGATTCATCGTGTAAATGACTTGGAGCAAGCCTCAAGTGGCCCTTTTGTACTTGTACTTTTTGGCACAAACGATGTAGATCAACATGTTTGAGAAGCTGAGTCCAGCCAGAAGCCAGAAATAACAATCAAGATGCCCCTCGTTCAAGTTATCCGGAATCCACCCCGCCTTGCCGCCCGAAGTCGTGAAGTATGTCACAATTGTCAAAATCAAAGAGCTCAAGTAATTACCTAGCGCAGTTGTCAGGAGTGCAAGCGCACTGCACAGGCTCCGCATGGCATCAGGAGACTGATCGTAGAAAAACTCGAGCTGTCCAATGAAGGTACAAACCTCAGCTGCCCCCACAAGAAAGTATTGAGGTATTTGCCACAAGATGCTGAGTGGGACCACCACATGCTGGTGGGCCAATCCAAGCTCCTGAGCCAGTTGCAGCCTCCTTATCTCCACCACAGCAGCTGCTGCCATTGCGAGAATAGAGATGAAGAGGCCAATCCCCATTCGCTGCAACTGCGAAAATCCACGTTCCTTCCCAGTGAATTTTCGGGCAATGGGGACAATGATGCTGTCATATACTGGGACCCAGAAGATCACGCTTATGACATCAAATGTGGAGAGGGATGCTGGAGGGATGGCAAAGGAACCAACAGTGGTATCCATCACCATGCCTTGCTCCACGAACATTGTGGACACCTGAGCATAGACGGCTGAAAAGACGATTCCAGTGGCCCAGATGGGGAACATGCGGATCAGAATCTTAAGCTCCTCCACTTGTGTCACAGTACACAGACTCCACGAGTTGTAGTCCCCACTTTTTGCCTCTGCATCTGAGAGTACAGCAGCTTTGTCGAGACATCTGTAAGCAACCATCAAGTTTGTGAATCATCCACATTCTTGAATTCAAGTTGAACACATTCAAATAATGAGCAAAGTGGTCTGAAATCAACAGAAGCATGCAAAGTTTACCAGGGACAAATCATGCATAGCTCATAATACTAGCAGCAGCCACCAAGAGTAAAGGCTAAGTGTCTTCATCATCTACTCAGGCAGCACCAACAGAGTTGATAGACAAGGAGACTAATCTTATCCTAACAATCTTAAATTTGTCTCTATGAGATAATGTATCTACAACACATAAGTCAACTGTGGAACCATTCGTAGCACACGTTTTCAACAATGGCAATAGGAAGACAACAACATTGCTTACACGGTTTTTGTTATATCATTGGAACTCTTCTTAAGATATATCCTTTGCACAATCCATATAATCAAAATCTGTTCATGAGTTATCCCTAAGTCTATGAGTAGTACATGTTTGGTAGAACAAACTTCAATTAGCTTCTTGGACAAGACAGGAAGACCATAATAGCCCAAGCTACTTATGATCAGGAAGTTTTTCATATACACTTTACAAATTATGAAATCATAAAACTCTAAAAGACAAACCTACACAAAGTTTAAAAGAGATATATCTGATATCTTTAGCTTTAAGAAATGCCTAATGAAAAAAAAGAGAAACTTGATGCTGTTCTCTTTTACTTTAAAATTGCAGACCCAATCATCCATAGACTATTGAGAAGTTCCAAGATGAGGTTTGGAGGAGTAAAACATACTTCAGCTCATCGGTGTGCTCCAGTTTACGACTTCCTTCAATAGCTGAGTCTTGCATTTCGTAAAGGAGACTACCATCTTCAGGTACCTTGATGTTCCACTTCCGGAAAGAGGCAACTAAAACCTGGCACATCCTTGTGATGGGACTCCCCCCAGGTCTCTGGAAACGATAAATGGGTGTGCCTGAGAAGAAACTGGCAATGGCAATCCCCATAAATAATGTAGGAATAGCAAATCCCCAGCCCCAGCCAGCATTTTCTTGAATCCAAACCAACAAGCTACTGGAAATAAGAGCACCGATATTAATGGAAAAGTAAAACCAGTTAAAAAAGGATCCTTTCTTCATCCTCTCTCTAGGATCAGTGTCATCAAACTGGTCTGCTCCAAAAGATGATACGCATGGTTTGATCCCACCAGTTCCCAGGGCAATCAGATAGAGTCCAAAGAAAAACACAGCATACTGTGCTGGGGTTGCTGGAGGGCATAAAGAACCAACACATTCTACGGGCTTCAATGCTGGAATGGTTGCAGACAGAGTCAAGGTACACATTCCCTGCACAGGAATACAGATCAATTTCAAGCGGACAGTTTTGTATGAACAAAACTCTCGCTCCTCCTCATGCAAGTGTCATGGGCAGATCGACTTTGGACTGTGACACAAGCACATTGCTCATGCACATGCAGATGAAGAATGGGTAATGGTAACAAACACAAGAACAGGTACAAGATACAAGAAGATCACTCCATCACTTGATCATTTACTCATGTCTTACCACACTATTGTTTCTTACTCTTGTTGAGCCAAAATGCTATCCTGTGCAGTATAGCCAATTTACATATACACACAAAATTTTAGACAAATAAGCTATAGTTTGCCCCCTCTTTGAAATACTTATGACTTCAGTTGTGCCTTTTGACAATGTGTTTGCTTCGATCAAAGAAATACTTATGACTCTGTTTCCTTTACTAAAAGCATTGCAATTGCATCAGCTCAAGACTCAAGCCACTGTTAAGCAAGACAGATCCTATGCATAGATCATGACATAATTTTTAATGCCTTTCCATATAGCACTACAAAGAAGAAAAGTGCCTCAATTGGTGTTGATATTGAGGAAAATTTTGTCGCATTCATGATTCATGATGACTTTTTAGCAAAATGATGATTGCTCTGGAAACAATACTGAACTATTGAAGTGCACTTTGAACACCCATATTAAACATCTAATGGTCATTACTTGACTTATACATCACTGACTAACTAACATAGTGCTTGAATCCCTGATAATATTGTATTCTATAAATTTGCAGCATATTTCCACACTGATGTGATGCCAAGAGAACACACTTTTGCCAAAAGCTATGGTTATGATATAGAAAGCAAACATTAGTACAGAAGTGCAGAGTTCCTGTTAAATAATCCAGGTGTGATGTATGATAATCACAGTTTTAATCTGTGTATGCAACATTCTGCAATTCGTTCTAATTGTTATTAGCAACAACACTAAACATTTTGATAATTCTAATCCAGCAGAATTTAGAAGCATTATGATGCACCACTGACTAAATATAGGTTTTGGAGTTACCCTCTGCCCTTAGCAGACATCATCCAAAGAATGGCCTAGCACTTTTTCACAAGTTAATGACAATATGAAGACTGCGTAAGCATTGAGAATATTTCTATTTATCTGATATTATATCAAAGAGGATAGAATCTCTTATGGTGAATCAACCCTATTCATTTACTCTCGTATCTACTTCTAGGTCACAAACTAGTTCGACTACTTACAAAGAAGTAAATTGTGGAGAAAGCAGCAATCGTCCAATATCTTCCCCAATAAGTATCTGCTACCACAGCTCCAATAAGAGGTGCAAGATAGCAAGTGCCTGCCCAAGTGGTAACGTTTCTTGCAGCAGAGACATTTCCCTCGTGCATTTTCTTGGTCAGATAACTAACAAGATTTGCAGCAATCCCATAGAAGGCCAAACGTTCACAACATTCAGTGCCTGTGTTTCGCCATTCCAGCTATTAATACATAATGAATTTGCTAAAATAAAGTTCACGGAAGATTAACAAATATCATCTTTCCATTACCTAGGATGAAAGGACAAGCTCTCCAATTGCCGGTATTGCTCTTCAAAACTGGATTTCCGTTGATGTCAACAGAGCCATCTCCAGTGAACAGTCCATTCTGCTTTTCCTGTGACATAATTCCAATGTCATGAATAAAATAGCATCCACAGTTCTGATATTTGCATGACCAAAATTTCAAAGTGTTTATATTTTTTTATATCTTAATGGAAGGAGGTAATATGTCCAAACTCAAAAAGAATGAGGTGCAGTAAGCTTGTTGTCATCAGCCTATTAAAGTCTTTTTTGTACTTTACACTGTGAGAGACTGCTCCTTACATTTTACATGCTCTGAGTAAAATAATTCATATTCATGGAACCACTGATACTACAAAGCAATTAAAAAATCTCATCTCTCTCTTTGTCTTGGACAAGCCCATCTTCAAGGTAACAAGTACATTGCAATGATTACATCATCAAGTTAAAAAAAAGAATCAAAATCCGCCACTAGATCCATCTCAAAAGATGCTAAGATGTACCAGAATCGGTAAGAACAAAAGTTCTTTTCTCCATGACAGAATCAAGAAAGTCATTAATAGAGCAAGAAGAGAAAAATTCTACAATTCATCCCATTTAAACTGAACTGCAACCATTTTGCAACGACCATACTCCTTCATGGTAAGATAGTAATTTCCTAGACACAGAAAAAGAATATATCAAATTACTACAACTGATGTCTCCTACTTGTCACCAGGTCCTCCCTGCAGGAACATATACAAACCAAAACCTCCTGGCGTTGTCCACAAACTGGCGGTCAGCAGCAATCCAAGTGCCATTATGGGACCTTTAATGCTTTCGACTTCAAAGCTCAATACGCAATCACATCACACGGTATTTGATTAAAAAAAAATCAACCCAACCATAAATTTAATTCCCAAGCCATTTTGCAATTACACTGCAGAAACAAGTTCAAAACTCATCATGGCAAAAGCACGATCCTCTGGATGAACAGAAGAAGCAGACTTGGCAATATCCGTCGACATCTATCCAAAAAGTTCCAGAACACAAAGGAAACCAAGAAGCTCATTGCTGATCAACAGAATCGACAACTTCGTGAATGCATATATGACCAATTTCAGCCGTCATTTACACCGGCCAGCTGAATTTTCATAATCAAGTTAAGTTCTTGAGGCTCATAAACAAAACCAACTCTGGTGTCTATAAAAAGAAAGAAAGAATTGAGCAAATTTCCAGCTTCGGTATCAGCAAATTTGGAAACACGCCCACCACCAACTAACAAAATCTAACCCAACAAAGAAAGAAGAAGGAAACAGGGTGCACAAGCAGATGGGTGATCGAAAGTCAAAGCAAGAAAACGCAAAAGCAAGAAAACAAGAAAATCAAGAACCTCCGAAACGCCGTCTTCCAAGAGCAATCTCTCCTCTTCCTGAGAACCCATCTCTCCTTTCTTCTTCCAACGCAGTCAAGAGGATAAAATGAGGGGAACGGGCACCGAAGCGATCGACAAGGGAGAGATGGGTAGACGCTTGGAAAGGACGATATAAACCGGACGAATGGAGTATGGGCAAAGGCAAGGATTTCACGTTTCCTCCCCCGACGCGGCCGACGTCAGCGACCGAATTGTCAGCGAATCGCAATGGAGAACCTGACCCGTCAAGTGGGTGCGCGAATGGCGACGAGGGAAGGAACTGGGAAGGAGCAAGAATGGTAGTTGGGGGGATCAGTTGGGTCTCTGTGATGGATCGAAGGCGACGAAGGAGGAGGCCGCGCCGCGCTTATTAAAGATCGAATTTTTACTTATTTATGATGGCTTCGCAGGTATTACCATTTCCGAAGTTGGTGAATCTGATGTCCGAAGCGATTATGAGAGACAAAATTTACTGTGAATTGCTTTGCCGCTCCCATTTTCTTTTCCTTTTTTTTTTTTGAATAAATCTTGGGGCGGCGCTTATTGAAAATATTTAATTTTAAAGATATTTCTGATTTTTTTTAAATAATTATCGCAACATGATATCATTAAAAAAAAATAGAAAATGGTAGCCTAAGAATTGCCCTCCAGATATTAATTTATTGCACATCGAGCTCTAAATTACCATGTGGCTTTTGGTGGGAATGGGAAAAGAGTCTATTCCTATTTTCGCCGGACTTGCCTGAATAAAGCTGTTAATTGGATAATCAACAATGAAAGGCTTAGTTTCAATTGATTTGGGCAGTTGTATTTTTGTTAGAGGGGCACTCTTGAGCTAATGAACGTAATGGGTTGTGGTTGATCGACTCAGACGTGACTCTGCAGGGCATGCATAGGCACATGCACATGGCCAAAGCAATCTTCTGCACAATCCTTAGCATTTTCTTGGTGAAATTGGATTCCTGGAGCTTCTCCTTAAGAATACGATCATGAGATAATATTATAAAATGCTGTCGATTTAGTTTCCTCCTCTGGCGGAGTGAATACGTGAGTCACTAATCTAGGGAGAAGGATACTAGAAAGTGTTAAAACTTGTGTATATCATTCACTTTAGTGCTAAAACTTTTTTTTGGATCATTTAAATGTCAAATTTTTTGAAAAACGATCTTTTATAATGCCAACTCTAATTTGTTTGGCCAAAATCCAACGTGTCTTTTTTTATTAGTTTCTTAAGCCAAAGTGGCTCATTGGAGAGTCCAATTAGCATCTAAATCCTAAAACGATGCCGTCTAGTACTTTTGCCAAATAAAAACCCTAAATCTCCAAATTGAAAGAGAACCCCCCAAATTCTAGCCTTAACCAGCCATTGAACCCAAATTCACTCCCTGTTTCAGTTTGCCCCCAAAATTGATGGCTCAATCTTTCAAATAGAGAGCAGGAGCTTCAATAGCAGCTCACAACCCCAAATTTTCCCCTTGAGAGCCCTAATTTTTCTCATGAGCCCTAATCTTTCCCTTACAAACCCTATTTTCCCCTACAATTGAGCAACATAGAGAGATAAATTCATCCTTACCATGGGCGACAAGCAAGCGACTATGAGTGTATGGCGAGCGAGGGTGGGCATGCAACAACAAGCAAGTGACGACGAGTGAGCGACAGGTAGAGATGCGATGAGGCAAGCCTTTTACTCAAGTTTAGATGGCGTCGCTTTTGCCCTAGATGGCGTGTGGCGTCATTTTGTTCATTACCCAGTCACGTTGGACAAAACAACATTATTTTGCATGTCTACGTGGACTAGGTTTTTAAAAATATAAGATAAGTAACTTAAAATTTTTATTTACAAATGTCAAGTAATCAATTTGGCTAGAATTTCATGTCGTTAGCACTTAAATGATAGTTTTTTCTCCGATTTAGTATTTAAGTAAATTGGTGAAAAATTTTGGTACTAAAGTGATTTGCACAAATTTTGACATTTCCAGTGTCCTTCTCCCCGCTGATCCATATACTGGATTTATCGGTAATTATAGTTCCTTTGGGGTCCGTTTCTTTGCTTTTGGAGAACAATGAGAAAGCAAATGAGAGTGATAGAGGGAGTTCAAATTTTGAAGTGAGTGGCGTTGTTTTGTCAAAAGGGCCACCGAATTGTCTAGTTGGACTTTCTTTTCTCTCTCTTTTTTTTTTTAATTTATAAAAAAGTCAAATAGAAATTAGCATTTTATTAAAAAAAAGCTACGTAAAACTTTTTGTTGAACTTTATTGTGAAAGTACTTATATGATTGTTTTTCCCCGAATGCGACATAAAAGTAATCGCTCAAAAATTTCTGATACTAAAATAAGCACTTATGGCACTTTCCGTATCCTCACAATGATTGTTGGACTCATAATGAATTTGGGGTGAATTGATGTAGCAAGATTTTCTCGAATAAATCAAATTTTGAATTTTTTGTAAGTCCAAAAAGTCACACATAACGCCCAACGCCTTATGCATTTGATTAAAAGGCCCAATGCAGGACACTTTTGAGGCGATTAAGTTGTTATGTGGACAGATTATTCTAAGTCCAAAAGCAGAACCAACCATGGAACCTCGCATGGGGTTATGCGAGGTTCCATGGTTGGCGCTTTGGCACAGCAGAACTAGTACTGCTGTTGGTTTTGCAGAAACATTTTTTTGACTTATAATAATTAGTCCATGTGATCGGTAGTCCCTCCAGTGGGGGCCTAACTTGAATTGAGTTCTTTGTTTTCACGTGCTGGTACCTTCATGTTTTGCATTTCTTATTTTAAGTTGTATATTTTTCTTCCCTAACAAGGTGGGAATACTCCCGGGATTTACGTTTTAGAGTTCAGACAAAGCAATTTAAGGACTTACTCAGATCCAAAGAGACACTCATTATGAATTCATTGGGCTCCTTCTTAACAATTGCTTTACTGCTGCACCTCATTCTCTCTCTTTTTCAGCATTCCCTTCACTACTACTCCCCATCCTCTTCCTCTTTCTCCAAATATATACAAATCCAAAAATGCCTTTTATTGATCATGATCAATGGAGAAACATGTGGGTCATACATACCTTCATCATTCTAGCTCTGCTCAACTTCATCACAATGAAGTATCAAGGGAGTTCCAATCCTCCATTTGAAACCCATCCCTTAACCATGTTCTTCTCCATCTTCACTCTCCTTCTCTATTGCTTTTTATCCCTCCCCCATGTTGCTTGTTTACCACCCTTAACTATTGCTTGCCATGCCTGCATCTTTTGCTTTCTCATGATCCTTTCGTTTTCCCTCTCCATTGTTTTGCCTATGTCATTGTTGTTCCCCAGCCTCTCCTTTTTTCTCCTCTATCTGCCACTGCTGATATTACTCTCTGCAGCTCACTTGTGCGGTCTCATTCAAAAATTCATTCGTCTAGTAAAGTAAAAGATTCTAGTATCCATTTTTGTCCACTTGCCCGTTGTCAACCGCTTGAAAGAAGAGTGTCCTCGATTCTGTCACGTACGGTTGTTGATATGCATTTCGTGTTTGAATTATAGCACCTGTGAGAGTTCAACTAGTCATTGTTAGTAGCTCAAGAAGAAACAAAGTAAACGGCAAGCTACATGTATATCATATGTAAAAGGCAAACATATGAGGAATGCTACATGTATGAGATGTTTACTTAGATTTGTATGCTAAGAAAGTTCTTATATTTAGTTTAATAAAGGTATGGTTATCTATAAATAAATTAATATCGATATTAGACATCCTTATGAAAACACTTATTCTTAAAAGGGAGAATAACATTAAAAATTCCAAACTAGTACCTCCACAACACATTTCCCAAAATTACCTTTCACCTTGCAAGAAAATCTCAAATTGGTACTCATCATTCAAATCTACCCTTCATGTCATAACAAGAATATCAACCCGATATTACTTTGAATGATGTGCTCCTTTTACTTTTGCGCGGAGATCATTAACTAAAATATATTTAGATGGAATTATTGTAATATTTATAAAGACCAAAAAGGTGAAAAGGTAATAAAAAGATACTGATTTAGGATGGGTCGAAATGAAATTATATTAAAAAATTCTGGGCAATGGAGTAATTATGAAAATTTATGAATAGTACCGAAAAGCTAATTTAGCTTTGTTATGGAAAGTTAATGAACTAGATTGAGCTAATTAAAAGTTTAAGGGTTATATTGAGTTTTTAGGAATAGTTCAAAGTCAATATTAAGCAAATTAAAAATTTAAAGATAACATTGCATATTAAATTAACCTTAAGGACTATTTTATTATTTTCTTTTCTTTTACACAGAGAAATCTTCATATGGTCTGCTCACTATATAGGGAAGTTGTAAATGAAATAAAGTTATATATATATGCACACGGTCTTTTTGCACCCTCCATTTCTTCTAGGTTCCGCGTTTGTCATTACGGTGGGAAATTATGTCATCCGAATTTGGGATTTACTTCCTTAACTGGGTACTCTATTACACGTTGCCATGTTGAGGAACGAAACCAAACTCAATATCGAGCATTTTCATATTGATTGCTTGTCTTATGGGGTGTTCTTGTTCTTTCCACTTTCCATAGGTAGATTTAACGGGGGAGATTCTCAGCAATTGTGAGCCCTTAAAAGATTCCTCCTGATGAAAAATTCTTAAATGATCATGTGAGCTCTTGACTTTGATGGATTCCCTGATTCAAGGACTGAGTTGCACTTGGCTCATATGTGCTCGATACATCAATATCCCCGGAAGAGTGTGAATGTGAGATAAGAATAGAGTGAATTCACTCAAACATATATCATTTTTACAGAAATTTAATAACTTTGAAAAATCATTTATTTGAAAGAATTGTGGAATGTCAATTCACCAAAACAAATGTCATTATGGGACGAGGACTTTTGGAATTAAGAATGAATTTTGGGTGAATAGACATAGCATGATTCCCTTGAAGAAGTCTATTTTCGAATTTATAAGTCCAGAAACTTGAGCAATTTACCAAATACATAAGGTGATGGTGCTGCCCCACAACAATCACTTTGAAGTGATTAGTGATGATAAGTGATCCAAAAGATCACTAATCACTAAGGGATAAGTGAGATCACTCATCACTAGTGATGAGTGATATAATCACTTTGAAGTGATAAGTAAGTGATTGGTGATGATAAGTGTCCAAAAGATCACTAGTCACTAAGTGATAAGTAATCTCACTTATTGTGCTGCCCCACAACAATCACTTTGAAGTGATCAATAAGTGATTAGTGATGATATGTGATCCAAAAGATCACTAAGCACTAAGTGATAAGTGACATCACTAATCACTTAATGGTGAGTGATTTATAAGTGAGATCTATAAGTGATAAGTGATCTCACTTATCACTTAGTGATTAGTGATCTCACTTATCACTTAGTGATTAGTGACGTAATAACCACTAAGTGATTGTTGGGGGAAAGAAAGTGATCTACTTCAAAGTAATTCACAGTGGGCTAGCACGATCACCTTATGCTTTCGGAAAAGTGCGTTGATAGACTCTTTATAAATTGAATTTGATCCCTTTCTCAACAATCGCTCTACTGTGCACCTCGTTCTCTTCCTCTTTCTCAACTTTCACTTTGTTGTTGCTCATTGTTCTCTTCCTCTTTCTCCAAATATAAACAAATCAAAAAATGCCTACTATTGTTTGTGATCAATGGAGACACATGCATACCACACTAACCTTCATCACTCCGACTCTGCTCGACTTCATTACACTTAAGCACCAAGGAAGGCCCAAGTCTCCATTTGAAACCCACCCCATTATCGTCTTCTTCTCCATCTTTGCTCTCCTTCTTTATTGCTCCTTGTCTCTTCCACTTGTTGCTCATCTACCAACCTTTAATACTGCTTGTGGTGCTCGCATCTTGCGCTTCCTCATGATCTTGTCTTTTTTCTTCTCCATTGCTTTGCCTACATCGCTATTGTTCCAAGGCCTTCCCTTCTTTCTCCTCTATCTATTATTGTTTGCCGTTGTTGACATTGATCTTTGCCACTCACTTATGTGGTCTCGTTCATAAATTGATTTGTCTGGTAAAGCCAAAGATTCTAGTATTTGCATTTGTCCATTTGCTTCACTGTCGACTACATGGAAGAAGAGTGCCACCGCTTCTGCCATGCACGAGTGTTGATATCTACTTCGTGTCAGAAATGTAGTACCTGCCAGAGTTCATCTAGTTATTTTTAGTAGCACAAAAAGGAACAAAGAAAGTAGTAGGCAAGGAAAAACTATGAGTAATGCTTTATGTATGAGATGTTTGCTTAGATTGTATGCTAACAAAAGTCACTGTGACAATAAACAAGAGAATTTTCTTTTTAGTGTCAAAGTATCGCGCAATTGATTTGAGGTTTCAAAATCAAATCTCTCCTAAATAAAGGATGCGATTGCCGGTGGTATAAATGCATTAGAATTTGTGCTACTAATAATTTATTAGAAAAAAAAAACTAGCTGATTGAAGAAATTCCAAGCAAATAAAAATTGGCGTATCAAGGAGCATACCTCTTTATGTGAAGCTACTCAAGTCGATTTTTGTATGAGATAGAAGAATCATTTCCCATGGTGAAAGTAGATGAATTGGTAAGCCTATTAGGTGACTTTCGAGTTTTTCTGCACAGTGAAAACTTATGCCCCAATTTTTGGATTTTTCAACTCCAAATCCTTGATGTCTAAGGCAACCCAATTTGATTTTGAAATACTTTTTTTTTTTTAAAAAAAGATGTCATTTCGAGTGTTCATTCATTGTGTACCTTGACTTTGTATGCAAACACTTGTTGTCATGTAGGTGACTTAACCATACTTGATAGATTGAAAGCCAAGTTGATGTTTATTATGTCCAACCGGCGAAATAATGTGATGTGTGGACATTAGAGTTCCATTTCGTAACGTTCCAATTTTTCTGTTTTTTTTTTCACTCAGAATAGAAAAAGAATAAAAATCCGTTTGGTAAATTTAATTTCTATTTTCAAGAATATAAAATTATTTTAGGGAATAGAAACAAAAAATAGAAGAAAGTTTCTTTTTGTTCTTAGGAATAATTTCTAGAATAAGTTATTTTTTTCTTTTCTTCTTCTTCCTCTTCTAACCGGTTGCCGCCACTTGCCCCCGCCGCCAATTGCCCCGTCGCCGCTGCCGGCTGCCGGAATCTGCTGCTGGCCGCTGGTCACCATTGGAAGAAGAAGAGAGGAAAAAAAAAAAAAAAAAAAAGAAAAATCTCAAAATTATTAAAAATTAAAAAAAAATTATGTCACAAAAAAATCTATAGATTATATTAAATGTATTCCTATTCTTCTTTTTTTATTCCGAGAATAAAAATTTTTGTGTAGTTACTAAACGCGTTCTTTTATTTAAAATTTGTTTTAGGAAATAAAAATAAAGAAAAAACTATTTCCGAAAAAAATTGTCCTTAAGAACTTAAATATTACCAAATGCACTCTAATTTTCTACGAGCGTGAGGTTGGACTTGTTTTCTGGGGAAAGTACTTGGCCAATTTATTGTCGCCTCCATGTAGCATTCTAACTAAGAGACGAAGCGCGCAGATCAGCCAAGGTGGGAAGCGTCTGTGCTTATCTTGGAGGCCCGGTGGTTGTTGGGCTTGCTGAACAATGCTTCTGTGGGCCTGTGCACAAGAACTGCTAACCGGGCGCAAAATGGGTTACCGAAATCCAAAGTCAGAATGCTCTTCCTGCCAATTAGGCAGCCATCTCCTAATCTCTTTGGGTTTTACTTTGTCTTGATGCCCCTCCTATGGGTGCTTATGTCTAAAGAATGTTTACCTTGAATAAAAATCGCGTTTTTAGACAAAAAAAAAAAAAAAAAAAACCAAGGCACTTTTAGGGTCGAAAATTGTGTAGTCGCTTATATGGAGAAATATGTAATTAGAACTAAAGACAGTCAAGCAATTATGCAATGTTTTCAACACATGAAAACACTGTCATTTACAATTGTAAAATAAACAAGGACGTCTATTTCTCAAGGGGCAGCGTGTTAATTTATGTTTCTAATCTTTTGCCCATTTGTTTCATTATTGCTGGCAAATGGCCGAGGCTCCGATCCTCGATATGAACCCCAGACCAGGACAATCACGGGCCAATTTATTTCTGAAACCCTCATTTAATTTGGCTTTGGAAAACCCTGAATACAGAGGTTTTGGGTGACTCATTCTTATGCGATTTTGCGCTTGTCTCTCCTTGAAAGTACTGTCGAATTCTCTTACCCGGCATTTGGAGCCAGTTCGCCAATCGTGAGTCTTTCCACTTATGAGCATACTGATTCACGAGATGGACCAATTTGTGAGGATGCATAACAAGATTGCAACAGCTCTGATTCAACTGAAGGGAGAAAAAGACTCACCGAAAAATAGTACTCTGATTGCAGCAGCTCTGATTCACACGTCCTCGATGCATGCAGAAGTATCTCCCAACAGAGTGTGAATGTCAGAACAAAGTAAAGCAAATTGACCAAACTAATGTGATCCAAGAGAACCACTCCTGCGAGTGAACGGTAAATCATCGATTAACCAAAACAATAGTCAAGAAGCGAGAGTGAGTTTTGGACTTGTAGTAAATATCCGTGAATCTACAAAGCACGATCGTTTTGAGAGATGATTTTCCAGAGCTTCATAAGTCCAACATACTTGCACGTAAGACGGAAGACCTTCCAAGGATTTACATATGTAATATCATATTTATTTTTATTAGGGAGACATACTTTATGTGTCAGATAGCTACGGGATGACATTTTCTACACGTTAATTATATATTGATCTTTCTCCCTTCCTTGACAGTCGCTCTACTTTTGCACGTCGTTCTCTTCCTCTTTCTCCACATTCGCTTTGCTGCTGCTCCTCTTTCTCCAAATATATACAAATCCCAAAATGCCTATTCTTGGTAACGACCGATGGAGCAACATGCACACCATCCTTACCTTCATCATTCCAGCTCTGCTCAACTTCGTTACAGTGAAGTACCAAGGGAGACCCAATTCTTCATTTGAAACCCACCCCATCACTGTCTTCTTCTCTATCTCTGCTCTCCTTCTCCATCGCTTGTTGTGCCATCCACATGTTGCTCATCTACTAGCCTTTCATACCGCTTTTAGTACTTGCATCTTTCGCCTCCTCTTGAGCTTTTCCTTTTCCTTCTCTATAACTTTGAATATGTTGCTGTTGTTTCGAGGTCCCGCCTTCTTTCTCCTCTATGTGCCATTGCTGATACTGTCTCTATAGCTCACTTGTGCGGTCTTGTTCAAAATTCATTCATATGGGAAAGCAAAAGATTCTAGTATTCGTGTTTGTCCATTTGTTCCGCCATCGACTATGCAGAGCAAGAGTGCCATTGCTTTAACCATGTACGGTTGCTGATACGCATTTCATGTTAGAATTGTAGTACTTGCCAGAGTTCAAAAAGTCAGTAACCGCATAAGAAGCAGCAAATGATGTATGTGTAATGATGATTGAATGGGCATGTCACCGTGATAATAAGCAAGATATTTTTTTTTTATTGTGTCGAAGTATTGGGTTGATTTGAGTTTAAGGTTTCAAAATCAAATCTCTCCAGAACAAAAAGTGCCATCCCTGATGGTGCTGAATGCTTAAGAAGTTATGCTATCGGTGATTGATAGGAGAAAAACAGAGAAGATGAGAAAAGTCAAAAGTTGGCTGATCAAAGAATTACTAACCAAATGAAAAAAAAATTGATGAAAATCAAGGAGTAAACCTTATTACCCGAAACTACTCGTAGTTGATGTTTATACGAGATGGAAGATTCATTATCCCACGTAGATATTAGATGGATTGATAAGCTATTAGGTGACTTCAAGTTTTGTACACGTGAAAACTCAATCCCAATTTTCAATCCTTCAACCTCAAATCCCTTGATAATTGAGGTAAATTTGAAACGAAACCCAAATTTGATTGTGAAATACCTTTAAAAAAACCAGGTCATTTTCAGTGTTCGAACCTCGTGTATCTCAACTTTGGATGCACATTTGTTGTCAAATAGACAACCTTTTTTTTTTTGGCCGAATAGTAGACAACTTAACAGCGCTTTGTTTTTGGGTAAGCATATGAACATTTTATGTTCGCTTTCATATGGCTGAGGTCACAAATAGTTGATTTTGTGTACGCTTCTTAGAATTTCACTTCAAATTCTTCTATATTGCACGTTAGTCATTTTAGTAGGAGATTATTTTGCGTGAATTTGGGGTTTGTTTGCTTAACTAGATGCTCTATTTTATGTCGCAATGCAGATGAACGAAATCAAACTCATCATTGAGCATTTTCATAATACTTGTCTTATGGGGTGTTCTACTTCTTTCTACTTTCCATTTAGGCAGATTTAACAGGGGAGAACCCATAGCAATTGAGGGCGTATCATCTCACATACCTACGAGTACACATGGTTAACCAGCCTTGTAGTCTAGTAGGGAAATTTCTGAAATGATTTGGGTACCCGTGATTCCAACTCATGTGAACCCTTAATTTAGATGGGTTCCTTGATTCATGGACTGAGATGTACTGGGCCCAAATGTTTTCCGTGCACCCAAGATTATTTCCGAGGAGAGCATGACCGAGAGAAAAACGCAAAGCAAATTCACTCAAGCAAATGTCATTTTTACAAAAATTTGACAATCAGAAAAAATGATTTCTGCAAAAGAATCATGAAATGTTGATCCACCAAAACAAAGGCAATCATGGGGCTAAGGGCCATAAAATTACCATAACTTTTGACGTTTACTTTAATATCAAAATTTTTCGATAAATCATTTCAATCTCACTTTTGTAAAAAAAAGTGTCATTTAAATACTATTACTGATTTGATATGCTGAAAATTCAATGGGACAATATTTTAACCTTTTTTTCCAACTAACATGACTTGTCGGAGATCCAACGTGGCACTATTTCAACATAAATGCCCTAAACAACGTAACTACACACATTTGCCCCAAATTATTGGGGACAAATCAAGCCAAATTTCCCCTCTTCTTCAAAGCCTAGTTCACATCGAGGCATTTTGGGGCAAAAATTAAGAGCTGCCACAATGGAGAGCAAGAGCAGGACAAGTGGCTCAAGTTTGTGTCAATAAAGTCAAGACAAAAGTGAATATTACTACTATTATTAGCTGAGACTTTCGATGCAGCTCCAATCGAACCCCACACTTTTGACACTTGATGTATCCATGGAAGGGGGCGAGTAGCTTGTTGATTTACCATGTGGCTTTCAGTGGGAACGAGAACAAGAGTCCATTCCTATTTTCATCATACTTGCCCAAGTAACACGATTTGATTTTCTTGAAGAAATCAATTTTCAAATTTTTTGTCGGTCCAAACAGATATGCCTCATTGAGGCTTAGTTGAACATCTGTTTTTTATTTCCTTTAATTTTAAATCTAGAGGACTCATCCATCAATGCTAAAATCTTCCGTCACATGCTGTGCGGGAAGGTTTACGCATCAGTAGTGACTCCTAGCACATCACCCAATCCTAAAGTAACAAGCCAGGGTAGGAAATGCGCGAAATCAATTAGGGAGCCATTTTATTGTCTAATGTGAGGGAAGAAAAGGAAAACTCACTGTCGGGAACTTGAATTTCCAGATCCCAGAGAATCGATAATATAATAAACAATTTGAATGGTGTCGGCTGAATCCTCATGGGGGAATGTAAAGAGAAGCAAGCCACTCCCTGTCAACTTAACTAATGAAAGAGCTGGAGATTGATTCACACGTGCATGTCTTCCTTTGCTCGAGAAGATACATCTTCTGAAAGCTTACCTGCTTTCAGTTGAGTAGCAAAGTTGGAGGCAGTAGACTACATTTTTGCAGATATCTAAGTATGTTGTAATCGAGAAAATATTCAGTGGTTTGCTCTCACCACGTCATTAGCTGACGTGGTGAGCATTTTTTTTCTTCCATCCAATGATAGCTTGACACATATTTGCTGACATGGAATTAAAAAAATAGAAATTGCTCTCTCTTCCTCCTCCGTCCACACCACGCCTCTTGAGCTTGATTCTGCACCTCCCCACCGTCGCCGGCGCCGGCGCCGCGTCGAGCCAACCTGTGCATCCAAAGGCGAGTCGCTCCCTCCGTTGTCTTCGTCTTCCTCTATTCGTCTTCGGCTTCATCTTCCTCCGAGCATCTGTTAGTCTTCGCCTTCGGCCTCTGGCCAGATCTAGTCAATTCGTCTTCCCGCCCCAGATCTGGTCTTCAGCTTCGTCTTCTGCTGTTCGTCTTTGGGTTTGCCTTCCTTTATGCGTCTGTTTGTCTTCAACTTCGTCTTCCATTGTTCGTTTTCCTCGATGTCTGAAGGCGTTCGACCACGGTTGGCCAGATCGGAGATTTGGAGAGCGACGCCGGTGAAGCCATGGACGAAGGACGCGATGCCAGATCCGGAGGTTGGGGAAAAACAGAAAAAACGGAGCTCGATGCTCGAACGCGTTCGACCACGGATGGCCGAGATCTGGCGACCACGAGCAGCGGCCGGAAGGGGTCTTCCATCATCCATGGCCGCTTGCTTGTCCATGGCTCCGAGGTGCCTTATTCACGAGATCGGCCACCGCGAATCGTCCATGGCCGCAAGCATTGATGGCAAGCTCCAAATCTCGTCCATGGACAACACGGAGGACTCAAGGATTGAGGTTGCGGCGGCGACGATCGTGCTAGGGCGGTGACTGTCACGGTGGAGGAAGTGAGAGAGATGAAGTTTTCAGTTTTTTTTTTAATTCCACATCATCGTATACGTGTCGAATTATTATTGGATGAGAGAAAAAATGCTCGCCACGTCAGCTGATGACATGGTGAGAGCAAACCACTGAATATTTTCTCGTTGTAATCAGGTTTTGACCAGAACAGTACCATTCTCATTCAAGTACTAATAAAAAAGAGTGCCACATCGGATCTCCGACAATTCATGTTAGTTGGAAAACCCGACCGTCTTTCCCTTACCTTTTTCCATCCTTCCTTCTAAGAAAAGATTGGATTACACTTTTTTTCCATTAAAGCGCAAGATTTCTAATTGTATTGTTTATAGTCTTTAGTTAACACTTTCTTGGAAACTTCCTAGAAGGAGCTGAATCTTCAAATGACCAGAAAATGGCTAGTTTTGCTGACCTCTTATCGATAAACTTTACACCAAATTTCTTGATATGCATTAATAGCAAGCAATACGTAGTGACTTAACTCTTAAAACAAATAATCTCCAGTAATCACCCTTCTCATATAGAAAGATAGAAGCTGGAAGTTCGAATCTTCACATTTTCAAGGGGGAGTTGGGATGATGACGATTTAATTTCGAATGTGAGTTTTGACTTTCATACCCTATAAGGGGGTAGGGTAAAAATCTGAGAGTAATAGTTAACTTGATATAGAGTACGATTGACAAAAAAAAAAAACTTCTATAAAAGATGCCTAATTTCCATATTTCTATTTTACACGTATTGCATATGATTATATTGACATTCCCATTGTAGGAGTGTTAAACTATTCTCTTTTTCTTTCTCAGGGAAAATGACACTAATATTTCTTAAATTTAGATGTAATATTTAATGTCATCCTTGAACTTTAATTTATACAATATGATCTTTGAACTCTTCCTAAATATTCAATCTAATCTCTAAATTTTTAATTTGATCAATCTAGTCCATTAGGTTTCTATAACAAAGTCAAATTAGTCCTTTAATACTATTCAAATTTTTCTTTATTACACTATTGCTCAGATTTTTAAATATCTTTTCATTTCAATCCTTTTGTAAAATCAACAAAAAAATTTGTTGTCTTTTAATTACTTTTTTTGTCTTTATAAACATTAGGATAGTTCCACATAAGTTTGTTTTAGCTTATGATATCTATAATAGTAAAATAGAACGGCGTTTATAATAATATACTGTTGATATTCCAATTATTTTAATTTTCTAATTTCACACATTTGACTAATTAATTAAGAAAACATGAAACAAAAAAAGCTTGAAAATTTTATTTATCTAAAAAATTAGGAACAAGATTCAGTTTAATATAAGTATGATTTCATATAGATAAATTAATATCAATATTAGATATCCTTGCAAAAACACTTTTTTAAGGGATAATAATCTTAAAATTCCAAACTAGTACATGCATGATACATTTATCGAAAACTAATTTTCACCTAAAAAAATCTCAAATTGGTACTCGTCACTCAAATCCACCCTCCATGTCATAATAGGTATATCAACTTGATATAACTCTAAATAAGGTGTTACTTTTGTTGTTACGGAGATAATAAAGTAAAATATATTTAGATGGAATTATCATGATATTTATAAAGACCAAAAAGGTAAAAAAAAATATATTGGTTTAGGAAAAGTATTAAAATAAAAATATATTCAAAAATTCAGACAATAAAGTAATTATGAAAACGTAAGAATAGTACCGAAAAACAATTTGACTTTGTAATGGAAAACTAAGTGACTAGATCGAACAAATTAAAAATTTTAGGGGCCAAATTGAGCATTTAAAAATAGTTCAAAGAAATTATTAAACAAATTAAAAGTTTAAGGGTTACATTGTGTACTATCTTTAAAATCCTCATTTAATTTGGCTTTGGAAAACCTTGAAAAAAAAGATGTTTTGGGTGATTCTCTCTCTGTGCAGGTGATTATCTTCTTTCCAATTGATGTCTCTCTACTCTTTTTCAAGGCATTCACATTAGTTTTCAATCCATCCACGGCTATTGAGAAACAATGGCCCCCAAAAGCAACACCAATGAATCCCATTGGACGTCAGAATTCATCTTTGTCTTAATTTGATCCTTAGCAGAATCCAAACAACCACACTGATTTCTTTTTTTCGACCGAAGATCGTGTGTGTCTATATATATACACACACGCATGTGTATCATCAATGTGAGTCACATTAACGGAGCTCTTATGTGATTTTACACGTTGCCATGCTGACAGACGAAATCAAATTCATTACCGAGCATTTTCATAATGCTTGCTTGTCCTATGAGTTGTTCTAGTACTTTCTACTTACCATTTAGGCAAATTTAAGGGAGAATCTGCAACAATTATAGGCATATTACTCACAATCCTAGGAGGACCCAAGGTTGATCGGCCTTTGAGTCCAATAAGGAAAAAATTCATTAATGATTTTGGTACATGTGAGTTGAATGTGCAAGTCTAGAATTCTGATGGGTTCCATGATTTCATAATTGAGATGCACTAGGCTAACATGTCCCCGATCAGCAATTTTTGAATTGTTTCTTCATTGCTCTCTTCTCTGGGAAGAGCTCCCTCTACCTCCTGTGGTAGCTTTACAAAATCCAAAACCCTAACATTCCTTCAGCTGTGTTTCTTCGAATCTAACAATGGAGGAAAATACCCCACCCACAATCCATCCCCATAGCCCTCCTTAACCCAACCCCGCCTACACTCTCTCTCGGATCCCCACTTCTTCCTCCCCCACCAACCAAACCCAGAAAAGCGGAGATCCCACCCCCTCATGCCCAGTCGCAACTAGCACACCTAACCCCTAGGCAATACCCCCACCCGAATCTTCTCCTCAGCCCATTAATCGGGATCAGCTTCGCCATTGCCACTCGCACAAGCTGTAATGGAGTCCAAAGAAGAGGAGGAAATCAGATTAGCAATGCTGTGCAAAAGATTAGGAAGACTGTGGTCACAGCAAACAATAACATCAGTAGATGATGTTATCTCGGCAAGTAAGGTAAGGGAATGTCATAATACTCTTATAGGGCAGCTCTATCAAAACCCTAAAATCAACTTTCAAGCCTTCCAAAATACTATGAAAAGGGTGTGGCAGCTTGAAAATGCTGAGATTGACCTATTAGCCCCTGGTATATTTGCTGTTCGATTGGCATCAGAAGTGGATAAAGAGCGAATAGAGACAGCGGGACCTTGGTCCTTTGCAAACCACCTCCTGTTGTTGAAACCGTGGCAACCCAATACTCCTCCAGCCTGCTATAAATTTGATACCTGTAGCTTCTGGGTCCATATTCATGGTTTACCTGCCGAATGGATATCGGAAGAAGTAATAGCACATATTGCAAAGGATATTGGACCAGTAATTGAAGTAAAGGTAGAGGCGAAAGGGTATATGCCCTATAAAATAGGAAAGGCAAGAGTAGAAATGACTCTGAACATACCCCTCAAACCAGGAGCACTTTTTAGTAATAAGGGCAAGAAAATTTGGCTGGACTTTCGGTATGAACGTCTCCCACACTTCTGTTATTCCTGTGGTAAGTTAGGACACTATGCTCAGAATTGTGAGGAAATCAAATACCAGGAAGAAAGATTCCTCGATAAAAAAGATATGATGTTTGGATCGTGGCTGAAGGTGGAAGCAAACGAATACAGTCCGTTCTGGGACGTATATTACGGGAAGTCTATGGAAGAACTACTCGAGGAAATGAGTCCCCCTGATACGACCACACACCTGGGAGAATTGGTTGTCTATGAAACTCAACAGGAGGCCTGTCCAGCCCAACCAATCAATAGGGACAAAGGTAAGAGAAAGGAAATTGTCCAAGAAGACATGCAATGGAAAACAACAGGGGGAGTCATTAATGAATCACAGCTTGAAAGGGGAGGGGAAATATATTCACAGAATACCAACTCTATGGAAAGGATTGCTGCTGATAAACGAGGAAAGGGTACAAAACATGTTGCTCAGAAAAAATTGAAGCGATATTCTCCCTATACACCACAAGGGATGAGTAAGCAAGCGTTTGATGACACTGAATTAATGGAAACACCCGTGCTTACGGAGGAAGAAACAAGAGGATGGGCTTTGGTGGCTAGCCCTAATAAGCCACCTAACTACAAATGAAGCTAGTGAGCTGGAATTGTCAGGGGTTGGGCACTCCCCTGACATTCCAGGCCATTAGAGCCCTGGTGGCTCAAGAAAAGCCCGCTGTCCTATTTCTAATGGAAACTAAGAATAAGGAGGAGGTTAGTAAAAGGCTACAACGTCAGTTAAAGTTCCAGAACAGTTTTATAGTAAATCCGAGAGGCATTGCTGGGGGTTTAGCTATCTTCTGGACTGAACAGGTAACAATTTCCATCAAGGCAAACTCTATGCATTGTATACATTTAATTTGCACCAAAAGAGAGACTAACAATATGATGAGAGTATCATGTGTTTATGCTCCGACGGATTTCCACGACAGAGTGAAATTATGGGCTGATATATCTATAACTCAACTCCCATTCCATGGACCCTGGGTATGCTTTGGGGATTTTAATGAAGTGCTGTATGCATGGGAAAAAGTGGGCAAACGGATGGCTGAAAACTATAAAATGAAAGCTTTCCAAGATTTTCTAGATTCTAGTGGACTAATGAATATCGATAGTAAGGGATGTGCTTTCACGTGGACAAATAATAGAGAAGGGGATGAGCATGTAAAGGAAAAATTGGATAGAGTCCTCAGTAACATAGAGTGGAGAATAGCATACCCTGAAGCGGAGGTATATGCTTTGCCGGCGGTGGGTTCAGATCATAGTCCTCTTTTGCTGGATTTAAATCCCCAGGTGGAAAAAAGAAGGCGAGATTTTAAGTTTGAAGGGTATTGGATAGAACACGAGGAATATGAACACGTAATGAAGGAATCATGGTCGAACCAAGCTGCAGAGGGAGGGGATCTTAGCAACACAATAAACAGGGTTGCAAAACAGCTTCATAAGTGGAGTAAGAAAACATTTTCAAATGCCCGCAATACCATTCAGGCATTAAAGGGAGAATTACAGCAGCTACTAAATGACCCAGCAGTGAACTATGATAAACAGAGGGTCCAAAATTTGAAAAATGAAATTGAAAAACTATGGTGCCAAGAGGAGATTTATTGGGGGATGAGGTCACGTATCCAATGACTGAAATGGGGGGACAAAAATACAAAGTTTTTCCATGCAACCACAGTGCAACGAAGACAGAGAAACCGTATCAACATGCTGAAAAACCCAACAGGAGACTGGACACGAGATCCAAATCAAATAAAGCACATGGCAGAAATGTTTTTCAAGGAGCTATATACCTCAGAGGGAAACCGAGACATCAAACCGGTACTTGATCAGTTACCATGTCTAGTAACGGAGGAAATGAACCAAGAGCTGATCAGGGAGGTTACACTAGAAGAAATAAAGCAGGCTACTTTTCAACTGGGAGCACTAAAAGCACCAAGCCCGGATGGGCTGAATGGACTATTTTTTCAACACCACTGGAATGAAATCGGCCAAGATGTTTACACTGAAATCAGAAAATTTTGGAGGGATGGCACTTTAAATCCAGAATTGAACAAGACCATCATCACCCTTGTGCCAAAAGTTCAAAGCCCAGAACAGGTGGATCAGTTTCGCCCAATCAGCCTATGCAACTTCAGTTATAAGATCATCTCGAAGGTATTGGCGAATAGATTAAAGCTATTCCTCCCCCAACTAATAACTATGGAACAAAGTGCATTTGTAAAAGGGAGGCTGATTCAAGACAACATACTTTTAGTACAAGAAGTGCTCCACCAGCTACGAAAAAGAAAGCGCAAGAGAAAATTTCAGGCGATTCTAAAGCTCGATATGAAAAAGGCCTATGACCGAGTAGAGTGGGAATATCTAGAGGCATGCATGACAACGATGGGTTTCAGCGACGTATGGGTTAAGCTGGTTATGCAGTGTGTATCTACTGTATCGTATAGTGTTAAAATCAATGGGCAGTTACTACCGTATTTCAATCCATCCAGAGGACTTCGCCAAGGTGACCCACTATCTCCCTATCTCTTTATAATGGTAGCAAATACTCTGTCCCAACTACTACATAAAGCTGAGGAAGAAGGCAGCATAAAAGGAATCCGCCTAAACAGAATGTGCCCTACCCTGTCCCACCTAATGTTTGCGGACGATCTTATCCTCTTTATGGATGGCAAAATCACAGAATGCCAGAACTTTGCTGCTGTCCTGAATCAATACTGCTACGCATTGGGGCAAACTATCAACCTTAATAAATCAGGTATGTTTTTTAGCAAGAATTGCCCAATTACCTTGAAGCAAAATTTGACACATGAAATGAGAGTTGCAGAACTTGAAAAATCAGGGAAATACCTGGGTATCCCTTCGGAATGGGGGAGATCAAAAAAGGAGATGTTTGCTTGGATCACGGCTAGAGTGAATAAAAAACTCGAGGGCTGGAAAGAAAACCTGATGTCAAGGGCAGGGAAAGAAGTGTTGATAAAAGCAGTAGTACAAGCGATACCGCAGTACGTCATGTCAGTTTTTAAAATACCACTCTCCATATGTCGGGCCATTGAAAGGAAAATTGCTGATTTTTGGTGGAAAACGAACGACCAGCACAAAGGAGTCCATTGGAAGAGGTGGGAATTGTTAAAAGAGAGAAAAGCAGTGGGGGGACTAGGATTCCGAGACCTCATAAGCTTTAACGAAGCTATGTTGGGTAAGCAAGCTTGGAGATTGCTTACACAACCAGATACCCTCTGGAGTCAGGTGTTTCGAGGGCTTTACTATTCAAACGGAAACCTCAAACAGGCTGGAAAAGGGAGTAACCCCTCATGGGGATGGCTTAGTATATTGAAAGGAAGGGATACTATCCTACCTTCACTAAGATGGACTATTGGAAATGGAGAGAAAGTGAAAATTCGTGAGGATAAATGGCTACCTAGAGGAATAATTCATGGCCCAGCTAATAGAGAGGATCCAACAATGGTGTCGGAGTTGATTGATGTGGAGCATATGACATGGCAAGAAGATAAAATTAGGAACCTAGTTGACCAGGACATAGCCTCAGAAATACTCTCAATTCCATTAAGCAGACACAGGGCAGCAGATCATATGGTATGGACGCATACTAAGACAGGCAAATACACGGTCCGAAGTGCATACCAGAGCACACTCCCTAAACACAACAGCCCAACACAACATCATGCTTCCTCCTCTTACCAGGCCCCACACACATTATGGCGGCGCATATGGGCCACTCAAACACAGCCGAAACTAAGACACTTTCTATGGCAATTGTGTCACAATGCATTACCAACAAGGGAGAACCTTCAAAAACGAAACATTATACCTCATAATCAGTGTGCAATGTGCCAGAGTCAACCCGAAACTAGTGAGCATTTGTTTCTCCTTTGTCCATGGTCAGCACAAGTATGGCAACACCCGGACATCAACATAGACATAAATCAGCAACAAATCACCCGAATTGAAGACTGGATCGACAAATTTCAGCATGAGAAGGTACCGTTTGAGCTCCTAATTCAGCTTCTATGGCAGATCTGGAAAGGCAGGAACTCGGTAATCTTCCGCGGACAGCGAACCCAGCCGGCTCAGCTAATCGACTCTGCAGTAGCACAACGCCGAAATATCAGCTCATGGGTGGCCCGAACAAACAGCAAAACAGACAAAACAAAGGAAGAAACTATCAGGTGGAAACCCCCCGATCGTGGAGCTCTCAAGTGGAACGTTGATGGGTCGTTTTGCCCAGAAAGCGGGGACGGAGTAGTAGCTGGATTATGCAGAGACCATAGCGGAAGGACACTCGCTGGCTTCGCACGAACTGTTGCGGTCGAATCATCGCTCCAAGCATAAGCGGAGGCTTTCTTTCAAGCTCTACGGTGGCTGTCGGAAAAAAACAAGGGAGAAGCCGAAACCCTAAGCTGGGAAGTGGAGACCGACCACTTAGAACTCGCTCAACTGATAAGCAAGTTCACAGATCAGCAGCAACCCCCCGAGAAGCATGCGTGCGGCGCTGAAGAACTATTCTCCTGGGAAATATAGGCCCATGTCAGAGAAGCCCAGGCCCTCCTTGCAAATATAAGGCCCATCAAAGTTACCCACTGCAAAAGAGATGCAAATAGAGCAGCGGATTGGGCTGCCAAGGCCCAACGAAACAAAACGTTACCGGTGAATTGGACCCAACACCCCCCCTCAAGCCTCTTAGAAATTCTATGCTCAGATGTATCTAATCTCCCTCCTTAGTAATGAAGTTTACAAATTTTCGACCAAAAAAAAAGAAAAACATGTCCCCGATCCATACAAGAATATCTCTTAAAAGATTGTGGATGTGAGAGTAGAGTTAAGCAAATTCACCCCAAACAAATGTCATTTTTACAATAATTGGAAGGATATAGAAAATAATTTCTGCAAAAGAATCATGGCAGATGATTCACAAAAACTAATGTATGCACAATCGAACAAGGACTATTGGTCTTGCACTTACAATGTTGATGCACTTGACGCGGGATTCTTATACCTTTATCTCTTGATGCTACTAAAGAGGATGAAGTCAAATAAACATCACGTCTCGTCACGTCAAGAGATAAAGAGTCTCGTCACGTCTCTTTATCTCTTGACATGACGAGACGTAATGTTTATTTGACTTCATCCTCTTTTCATTAGAGCACTAGAGGCCATGTAAGACAGACATTATAAATGAGTTTTCTCCCTTCCTCAACGATTGCTCTGCCATTGCACCTAGTTCTCGTAACTCTTTATGAACATTCCCTCTGCTGTTGCTTCTCGTCCTCTTCCTCTTTTTCCAAATATATACCAATCCAAAATGCCTATTATTGATCATGATCAATGGAGAAACATGCATGCCATACTTACCTTCATCATTCCAACTCTACTCAACTTCATTACTGTGAAGTACCAAGGAAGGCTCGATTCTCCGTTTGAAACCCACCCCATCACCATGTTCTTCTCCATCTCTGCTCTCCTACTCTATTGCTCCTTGTCTCTTCCACTTGTCGCTCATCTACCAATCTTTAATACTGCTTGCGGTGCCCACATCTTTAGCTTCCTCGTGATCCTTTCCTTTTCCCTCTCCATTGTTTTGCCTACGTCGTTGTTGTTCCAAGGCCTCTCCCTCTTCCTCCTCTATTTGCCATTGTTGATATTGCTCTCTATAACTTACTTGTGGGGTCTTGTTCAGAAACTCATACATTTGGTGAGGCAAAAGAGTTTAGTATTCCTCATTTTTTTCACCCGTCGACTTCTCGGAGGAAGAGCACCACTGTTTCTACCATGTACGGTTGCCGATATGCATTTTGCGTTATAATTATAGTACCTACTAGAGCTCAACGAGTCATCCTTAGAAGCACAAAAAGAAATAAAGGAAACTATTGTAGGCAGGGGGGAAGGTATGAGTAATGCTAAGAAGTAATTCGCTGCTTATGTATGAGATGTTTACTTATGTCTTGTATGCTAAGAAAGTCTTTGTGACAATATAAAAGAGAGTTTCATTTGTGTTGAATTATCACCTTTAGATTTGAGTTTAAAATTTTAAACTCAAATCTCTTCCAAATAAAGAATGCAATCACTAATGGTGTTTAATGTATTAGAATTTGTGCTATAGGGGATTGATTAGGGGAAAGAAGATAAAGCCAAATGTTGGTTGATTGAAGAAATTCCAAGCACATGGAAACTAATGATATAAGGAGTAAGTCTTTTTTACACGGAGCTACTCATAGTTGATGTTTGTATGCGATAGAAGAATCAGTCCTCATACATGTACATATTAGATGCGATAAGCTTAAAAGGTCACATATGGGTTTTTACATGAGAAAACTTAAAACTCCAGTTTTATTTTGAAGCAACTTAAAAAAATGACATGGTTGTGAATGTTTGTGTATTGTGCTCCTCAACTTTAAATGTAACAATCATTGTCAAGTAGACCACTTAACAAGTGCTTTGTGAATTGAAACTCAAATTGTTGTCTATTATGTCCAATGGGCAAAAGATTGTGCTATGAGACCATATTTTTTCTATGAGCGGAAGGTTATACTTGCTTTGGGGTAAGTATATGGCCATTTAATTTGGCTTAGAAAATCCTTGAAAAGGAAAATGTTGTTTTGGGCATTCGCAACGTTGTGTAAAGGATGATATGTGTTGACTTTGGGAGCTATGTTCGGTGACAAGTGAGCAACATCAACGATGTAGTTAGTGAGAAACCTAAGAAATGCCAATTTGTTCCAAGGTCACGAGTCAAACATTGCGTCTTTTCTCATGATGATCGCCAAATGGGGCTAAAAACCTTTTCGACAGCAAAAAGTCGTGCATTTTTAGATATTCGACCTATGATCAATTTGCGACTGAATTATATGAACATAAAGAGAAAGTGCAAGTGCGAGCTAGTCATTGCGAAACCGTGGCCCTTGCCCCTCATCGCTTGCCGGTTGAGGCTAGATTGACGAGGCCCGCCACTATAGCACCTAGCACAAGTTTTGTAGCCCTTGCCACCGTGCGAGTGCAAGTGTGCCATTCCGTTTTCCTGTCAAGAAAAAAAAAAACAAAAAGAAAACAATTCCCTCACTAAAATGGTAAGAAAAAGAAAATATGGACTTCGAAGAGAATTAAGCCCTCTCTATCTTGTTAGTTCACACCCATTTCAGGGCCTAATCGACAACCTTGCAAACTAAGCTTCCTCACCGGTGTGTCGATAGGTGTAGATAATTAGAATGAACATCACCCATTTTGCTTTCACAATGCAAACAACGCCAAGACTGCACAGAATCCTAGCAAAATCAAGATCGCCAAGGCAACACCGAGGTCGAGGAACATTCACCCAGTTTGCGATTCCGCCCCTCACCACTGCAGCGGCCGACTTTGCATCCGTGAATGGCACAACCATCGCCGTCTTTGGTGGCAGCTCGGTGGCTGCATTGGCCGCTGAGGTCACACTGACGGATCCAAAGAGGAGGCGGCAGCTCCAGGCAGAGGGGGTGGCCGGTGGGGACAAGGAGGTGGTTAAGGAGTACTTCAACAACTCAGGGTTCCAGAGATGGAAGAAGACCTCATTCTTCGCGAAAATGTTGTAAAAAAGAGCTGTATTGGGTGACTCACTATAAGAAAGACCTCATTCTTCTTGATCCTCTTCTTCTCCTCTCTCTCCTTCTCTCTTCAGAGTCCAGCAATTCACGCTGATTTTTTTGTACTCATTGCATCGGTTCTTGGCTCCATTTCTCAGGCCTTCAATTTTAGCCATGGCCATTGCCGAGCTCTCTCTTTCTCTGCAGGCGATTATCTTCTTTCAAATTGATGTCTCTTTACTCTCTTTTCAAGGCATTAATCTGAGTTTTCGATCCATCCGTGGCCACTGAGAAATGACGGGACCACGAAAGTGACACTGATGAATCTCACTGGCCATCAAACTTTGTCTGTCTTCTTTCAATGCCTCAGCAGCATCCAAACAACCGCATTGAATCCTTCTTTTCCACTGAAGATCTTGTATATATGCATGTGTGTCATCAATGTGAGCCGCATTAATGGAGTTCTTATGCGATTTTACGCTTGTCTCTCTTTGAAGGCGCTGTCGAATTCTCTCATCCGATGTTTTAAGCCGGTTCCCCGATCATGAGTCGTGCTGCTTTTGAGCATACAGAGCCACAAGATGGACCAATTTGTGAGGATGCAAAACAAGATTTTAACAGCTCTGATTCAACTGAAGGGAGAGGAAAAGACTTCAAGCAACAGGGTAAGAAGCAATTGTTGAAACAGAACTAGGAAATACAATCCCATACCATACAGCAATCAGTAGATAACTTGATCTTCCTATGATACAGTACTTTAAATGTTAAACATATATAGATTTCTAGTGACTATGAGCATTTTTATTGAAAAATGTCACCAAATATTGAAATTGAAAATCAAAAGCATGCTTTGCAGCAGTCCCATCATACTGTAGAGGGCAGAGTAGAATTCTAAACTGATAAAGTAAAACAGATATGCTTCATCGAGGCTTAGTTGCACGTCTGTTTTTTCTTGCCTTTAACTTTTAATTTAGAGCACTCATCCATCAATGCTAAAATTTTCTGTCACATGCAGTGCAAGTTTATGCATCAGTAGTGACTTCTAGAACATTACCCAATTCTAAAGTAACAAGCCGGGGTAGGAAATGCATGAAATCAATTAGGGAGACGTTTTCAGGGAAGAAAAAGAAAAACTCACCAGGGAACTTGAATTTCCAGACCCCCAGGAATCGATAATGGGAGACTCTTGATCTTGGGCTTACAATATTGATGCCCTTGATAGGGACTCCTGCACATCCATCCAACACGAGTCCCGGCGATGCACTTGACAGGGACCCTTGCACCTCCATCCGACCCATCATCAGGACTTGGGGCATCAATATTGTAAACCAAAGACCAAGAGTCCCCGTCTGATTATGTATATAGTTGTTTTTGTGAATCGTTACAAGTGCGTACATAATCAGTCTAGACTTGTTATAAATTTACTTTGCTCCCTTTCACAAGAATCGCTCTACTGTTGCACCTCGTTCACTTCCCTCTTTCTCAACATTGGCTCTCCTGTTGCTCCTCGTCCTCTTCCTCTTCCTTCACATTTGCACAAATCCAAATATGCCTATCCTTGGTCATGATCAATGGAGGAACATGTGTGACATACTTGCCTTAATCATTCCAGCTCTGCTCAACTTCATTACTGTGAAGTACCAAGGAAAGTTCCATTCTCCATTTGAAACCCACCCCATCACCATGTCATCATATTTCGCTTCATCATGATCCTTTCTTTTTCCCTCTCCATTGCTTTGCCTACGTCATTGATGTTCCCAGGCCTCTCCTTCTTACTCCTCTATTTTGCCGTTGCTAATACCGTTCTCTACAGTTTACTTGTACAATCTTGTTTAGAAACTCATACATCTGGTAAAGCAAAAAATTCTAGAATTCCTCATTTTGTTCACCCGTCAACTGTGCAGAGGAAGAGCGCCACCGCTTCTGTCACGTTGAGTAGCTGATATGCACTTCGTGTTATAATTTTAGAACCTGCTAGAGTTCAACAAGTCATCCCAGCACTTCGTTTTTGTTCTTTATTTCTTTCATTAAGCCCACTTGCTGTTTTTGTAGCTTGCAAGTTTATGTTATGGACAAATAACTATGAACATCTTTATCTTGCTCTTCATTTGTGAGGTTAAGTTCGCATTTATTTGTACCTTTGGTTGGTTGCAGCAATACGTAATACATTATTACACATATGGTATGCGATTTTTTTTTTCCTTTTTTCTTTCTTGTCCTTATGAATTATGATCTTCCCAGAAAAAAAGAAAATTCCCTCCCAAAAAAGTAAGAAAAAGGAAAAAGGAAATGCATGAAATCAATTAGGGAGACGTTTTAATGTCTAATGTCAGGGAAGAAAAAGAAAAACTCACTCGGAAACTTGAATTTAGAGACCCCCAGGAATCGATAATATGAGACACAATTTGAATGGCATCGGCTGAATCCATGTGGCGGAATGTAAAGAGAAGCAAACCACTCCCTGTCAACTGATGAAAGAGCTGGAAATTGATTTGCACGCGCATGTCTTCCTTTGCTTGGTAAGATGCCTCTTCTGAAAGCTTAACTGCTTTCAGTTGAATAGCAAAGTTGGAGGCAGTTCACGTTCTGCAGTTATCTAAGTACGTAGTGGTTGGGTTTTGACCAGAAGAGTGCCATCCTCGGTCCAATACTCGTTGGTTGAATGCCCACACTCGGAACCACCAGCACCGTCCTGAACCAATTCCTCAGGACATATTTTCCTTCTCTTAGCAGTTAAATTTGCATCAGCCACAGCCACCCCCAAGTTAGTACTATACCTAGCAGCAAATGTCCCACAATACTGCAAAAGCATTCACTACAATGCTAAGGACGATGAAATTTCACTATCCTAAGTAGGAAAAGGGAAGACCCATTTCATTGAGCTATTTCAAATCACTTCCACATGAACCAGCCTATGATCAGGATACCACTAATCAAAGCAAAAAAAAAAAACCCAAAGGAGACCCAATTCTTCACTTTTAAGCCCCAAGCATAAATAAACCACACACTTACTCAAACATATTGCGTAGCATCTCATTCAGTAACGATTGAAAGGTTCAACTTCAAGAAGGCAACGAAAACTTTTCAAGCAGGCACATGGAACTCTTCGGTGGCCTGCTTTTCCCTCTCTGATGAAAGGAAAAGGAACAAAAAAAACAAGGCGTTAACCCAAGTTTCAATCATCGAATTGACAACTAAGAAAGCGAAGAAGAGATGGTATACTGATGTGGTGCAGGCGATGAGGAAGCCGGAGTGCGAGTGGCTAAGGAAGGAAGAGGGGGCGTTGTAGTCGAAGCAAGGAATACTGATGACAGCTGAGTGCTTTTCCCATGGCGTCATCGTCGCCTTCTTTGTCTTCGCTTCGTCATCGTCTTCTTCTACTTCTTCCTCTTCCATTTCTCTGTTCTTCCCGCTCTCTGTTCCATTGTCCAGTTCAAGCTCTGTCTCTGCCCTAAAAAATTGAAGAAACTCCGGCGGTTTTTCATTTCAAGTTAGTTCGACCCGACCACCCGATTCGTTTTCCAAAAATGACAGGACCGTCTCATCCGAACATTCTTCCATCCTTCTTTTTAAGAAAAGATTGGATTATATTCTTTTTAAAAATAAAAATAAAAGCACCATCTTTCTAATTCAATGATTTTTAGTCTTCAGTCAACTCTTTCGTAGAAGATACCAGGAAGGAGCTGAAACTTGACCCGAAAGATGACTTCTTTTTTGTTTGGCCAACAGGGGTGATTGATTCTCAGTCCGATTAAGTTCCAAGGTGGAATCGAGAACCAAACCGGAAGAACCGGTTCCCAAATTTTAGGATTGTGGATCGGACCAACCAGTCTTAGAACCAGGAATTGGACCGACCGACCGGTCCCAATCCGGTCTGGTCCAATGGAACCGATAACTTCTCTTTTTCAGGAAAAACATTGTTAATGTTACAGTACGCTCTCAAAGACAACCCACTTCGTTTATATATTGCTTTATCGATTCGTCATTTTAATTTGCATGTAATTGTATTTTCCTAAAACTTTGAAGAATTTTCTTCTTCTTTTTTTTGAATTCTTAAGAAATTTTAAAATATATATAGATATATATATTAAAAACTATCGATCCAGTCTGGTTGGTCCGGTTCGCACCTTGGAACTAGGAACCGAACCGACCAGCCACCGGGAACCGGGAACTGGACTGCCGGCTATAGCAACTGCCCAAAATCGGCCGGTCCGGTCCGCTTTGGGCAATTCCCAAGTTGGGCAGTTCTCGTTGCACACCTCTACAAGCAATAAACTTTTCACTTTTCTTTACATGTATTAATAGCAAACAGTACACAGCAACTCAACTCCACGAAAGATATAAGCCAAAAAAAAAAAACCTTCCACACGAAAGATGCCTAATTTTTCATGTTTCTATCTTTCTACATGTAGAATGTGATTATATCAACACTCATATTGCAGGAGTGTTTGATGATTTTTTTAAGAGAAAATGACAGTAATAATTTAACAGTTTTCAAACTTTGATCTCATATGAATGTCATTTTTAAACTTTTTATTTGTTAAATGTGGTCTTTAAATTATTCATAAATGTTCAATCTAATTCTTAAGTTTTCAATTTGCTCAATTTAGTCCATCAACTTTCTATAACAAAGTTAATTGGTTATTCCATACTATTCATAATTTTTCATTATTATACTATTGCCCAATTTTTTGAATATCTTTTCTTTTCATAATTTGGTCCCATACAAATATCATATTTGAACTTTTTATTTGTTAAATGTGGTCCTCAAACTATTCCTAAATATTCAATCTAATTCTTAAGTTTTCAATTTGCTCAATTTAGTCTATCAACTTTCTATAACAAAGTTAACTAGTTATTCTATACTATTCATAATTTTTCATTATTATACTATTGCCCAAATTTTTGAATATCTTTTATTTTCAACCAATTTCCAAAATCAACAAAAGAAATATATTTTTTACTACCTTTTATATTTTTGGTCTTTATAAATATTACGATAGTTTCCCATAAATTTATTTTATCTCATGATCTCTATATTATTAAGTAGATACTTATTTACAATAGTGCCAAGTTGATATTGCAGCTATATTAATTTTCTACTTTACAGTTTTAATTAAGAAAATATGAAACACAAAATTTTGAAAATTTTATCTATCTAAAATAAGGAATGATTTAGATTAATATAAGCATGATTATCTATAGACAAATCAATATCAATTTTAGATATCTTTATGAAAACACTTATTGTTAGAAGGGAAAATCATATTAAAAATTCCAAACGAGTACCAACCCAACACATCGCCCTATCCTTTTCATCTTGACCATCACGTCGCCCTCCACTCCTGTCCGTGGAATATCTCTCGTCGGAGGAAACGAGAGCATGAGAGAGGCCGCCGATAAGGGATTTTGCTCTGCTGGTTTGAGAGGCATACCCTGAGTTCCGAGCCCCACTCGACCGCTTCCTACTCGCTCGCGTGACCCCTTCATTATGCTAATTGTGCAGTTCCATTGAAGTTGGTACTTCCAGAATCTTGTTCATCTCCATCGTATGGTAACTGGGTTTCTTAGAATGTTCTTTATTTCTTTTTGGGTCTTCTATTTCTTTGACCATCGCTGGTCATCGCCCTGTGAAGCCCCTGTGGCTCGTAATGTAGCCTTTGTTCTGTATTATAAGATAATTCAAGAATTGTCAATGCTTTGCTATCAAAATCTTCTCTGCTTGCTCTTTAATTAAGTTTTCCTTGAGAGTTTCTTCTGTACCGAGGTCGAGAATATTTACACAGTTCGCGGTTCTGGCAGCTCGGTGGCTGCATTGGCGGTTGTGCTCACATTAACGGATCCAAAGAGGACGCGGCAGCTCCAGGCGAAGGAGGTGGGCGGTGGGAACAAGGAGGTGGTTAGGGAGTACTTCAACAAGTTCCAGAGATGGAAGAAGATATCCGGCGGGACAGATGATGTCAAAGACCTCATTCTCAGCGAAAATGTCGTTAAAAAAACTTGTGAAAAACATGTTGTCTTGGGCGACTCACTATAAGAGAGACCTCATTCTTCTTCTCTCTCTCTCTCTTCAGAGTCCCGCAATTCGCGCTGATTCTTTTGTAGTCATTGCATCTTTTCTTGGCTCCATTTCTCGGGCCTGCAATTTTGGCTGTGGCCATTGCCAAGCTCTCTCTTTCTCTGCAGGTCATTATCTTCTTTGGAATTGATGTCTCTATGCTCTTTTTGAAAGCATTTATCTGAGTTTGATCCATCCGCAGCCGCTGAGAAATGACGGGCCGCGAAAGCGATGTCGGTGAATCTCATTGGATGTCCAAATTCGTCTTTGTCTTCTTTCGATTCCTTGACAGCATCCAAACAACCACATTGAACTCTTATTTTCCACTGACGTGCGTCAACAATGCGAGTCACATTAGCGGAGTTCCTATGCAACTTGCGCTTGTCTCTCTTTGAAGGCACTGTTGAATTCTCTTATCTGGCATTTGGAGCTGGTTCGCCGATCGTGAGTCAGTCCCCCTTTTGAGCATACAGATTCACAAGATGGACGAATTTTTTAAGGATGCATAACAAGATAGTTAACAGCGCTGATTCAATTGAAGGGAGAGGAATAGACTACGTGCAACAGGGTAAGAAGCAACTGTTGAAACAGAATTAGGAAATACAATCCCCAAAGTGCCACACGAAAAGAAAAGACAGAAAGGGGGGAAGCGCCTGAAGATATCAGTCGATATCTTGATCTTCTTATGATACAGTACCTTTATCGGTTGGTAAAATCTGCTTGGTTTATCCTTCATAAACTAGAGAACAAGCTTTTTGAACTACAGTCCCTAGGTCTGGCTCGTTCAACCTATAGCTTGGATAGGAAAAATTTGATGGTGCCAACTGCACCAGAAAAACTGACTTGCAATTTGCAAAACAGTGGTCAGTTATATCAAATGCTAGCAAACAACAAATAAAAAGTTTGTCTACAAGCAACAATCCCCAGAATGGAGAAAATTCAAGGAGCATATTCCATAGCCAATGATATACTAAAAACCTTCAAATTTTTTTTTTTTTTTTTGGGGGGAGAAAAGGGTCAGGAAAGATGTTTTCTTGAAGAAAATGCTTTCATCATCGTCCTTCCACGCTAGCCAGAATGCACATTCGCAGTATTTGCAATGCATGCTTAAGTGCAATTGTAGGGGTGCTGATGGGCTATTAGATGGCCTTTAATTTATTAAAATATTATTTTAATTGACTTTAAATGTTAACAAATATAGATTTCTAGTGATTATGGGCATTTATTGAAAAAAGTCACCAAAATATTAAAAGTAAAAATAAAAAGCATACTAATCAGCAATCCCATTATACTGTAGCGGGCAGAGTAGAATTTGAAGCTGATCAAGTGAAACAGATATGCCTCATTGAGGCTTAGTTGCACATATGTCTATTCTTTCCTTTAGCTTTTAATTTAGGGTTCTTATCCATCAATGCCAAAATTTCCTGTCACATGCAGTGCCAGAAAGTTTATGCATCAGTAGCGAGTCCCAGCGCATTACCCAATCCGAAAGTAACAAGCCAGACTAGGAAATGCATGAAATCAATTAGGGAGCTGTTTTAGTTTCTAATGTCAGGGAAGAAAAAGAAAAACTCACTGTGGGGAACTTGAATTTCCAGATCCCAGGGAATCGATAATATGAGACACAATTTGAATGGTGTTGGCTGAATCCTTGTGGGAGAATGTAAAGAGAAGCAAACCACTCCCTGTTAACTAATAGAAGAGCTGGAAATTGATTCACACGCATATGTCTTCCTTTGCTTGGGAAGATACATCTTCTGAAAGTTTACCTGCTTTCAGTTGAAAATTAAAGTTGGAGGCAATTAGACTACCGTTTTGCAGATATCTAAGTATGCAGTAATCAGGTTTTGACCAGAAGAGTACCATTCTCATTCCAATACTCATCAGTTGAATGCCCACACTCGGCACCATCAGCACCGTCCTGATCCAATTCCTCAGGAAATACTTTCCTTCTCTCAGCAGTTAACTTTGCATCAGCCACCACCAAGTTATTACTCTCCCTAGCAGCAAATGTCCCACAATACTGCAAAAACATTCATTACATAGCTAAGGACGATGAAATTTCACAATCCTCTATTTGAATGGAAGACCCGTGTCATTTAGCTATTTCAAACTACTTCCACATGAACCAGTCTATGATCAGGACATCCACTAATCAATGCAATTACAATTACGCAAAGGAGACCCAATTCTTCACTCTAAGCTTCAAGCATAAACGAACCATACACTTACACAAACACATTATGCAATTAATCATTAGCGTCTCATCCAGCAACGCTTAAAAGACTCAACTTTAAGAAGGCAATTGGTGGTGCTCCTCTCCCCTTCTGATGAAAGGAAAAAGGAACAAAGAGAAAACCCATCATTAACCCAAGTTTCAATCATCGAATCGACAACTAAGAAAGCGAAGGAGAGATAGTTCACTGATGGTGCAGGCGATGAGGAAGCCACAGTGCGAGCGTCTAAGGAGGGAAGACGGAGCGTTGGAGTCGAAGCGAGGGATGCTGAGGCACATGGCGTCATAGTCGTCTTCTTCGTCTTCGCTTCTTCATCGTTGTCTTCTTCTTCTTCTTCTATAATTTCTCTTTTCTCTGCTCTGACTCTGTTCCGTAGTCCCACTCAAACTCTGTCTCTGCCCTAGAACATGGAGAAAGTCCGGCGGTTTTCATGGTCAGTTGAAGTTCGACCCGACCACCTGGCTCATTTTCCCAAAACAACCCGACCCGACAGTGTCGCCCAAACGTTTTTCCATTCTTCCTTTCAAGAAAAGATTGGATTATACTTTTTCTCTAGTAAAGCGCAAGATTTCTAATTCTACTGTTCACAGTCTTTAGTTGACACTTTCGTGGAAACTTCCTAAAAAGAGCTGAATCTTTAGACGGCCAGAAATGATTAATTTTGTTAACCCCTTGTCCATAAACTTCACACCAAATTTCTTAATATATGCATTAATAGCAAGCAATATGCAGTCACTCAACTCCTATGAAAAACGCCTAATTTCCATATTTCTATTTTCTACGCTACATATGATTATATCACCATTCCAATTGCAGGAGTGTTAAATTATTCTCTTTTTCTTTTTTAGGAAAAATGATACTAATAATTTTTAAATTTGGATGTAAAATGTAATGTTATTCTTCCACTTTTCATTTATTCAATGTGATTATTGAATTATTTCTTAAATATTCAATCTAATCTCTAAATTTTTAATTTGATCAATATAATCCATTAACTTTCTATAACAAAGTCAAATCACTCCTTTAATATTCTTCATAATTTTTCACTATTACACTATTGCCCAAATTTTAAATATATTTTAATTACAATCTAGTTCTAAAATCAACAAAAAAAATATGTTATCTTTTTATTACTTTTTTTTGTCTTTATAAACATCAGGATAGTTCCACATAAGTTTATTTTAGCATATGATATCTATAATAGTAAAAGTAGAACCTCGTTATAATGATATCTTGTTGAGATATTCCACCTTTTTAATTTTTTAATTTACACATTTGACTAATTAATTAAGAAAACAAGAAACAAAAATTTTAATTTACACATAATAATATGATTATGTAGATAAATTAATATCAATATTAGATATCCTTATGAAAATGCCTTTTCTTTTAAAGGGATAATAACATTAAAATTTCCAAACAACTACCTGCGTGATACATTTATAGAAAACTTGATGTTCACCTCACAAAAAATCTTAAATTGTTATTAGTTTACCCTTCACATCGTAGCAAGTAACTCTAAATGAGGTGCTACTTTCATCGTTATGGAGATAATAAACTACAATACATTTAGAGGGAATTATCGTAATAGTTATAAAGACAAAAAAAAAAGGTAATAAAAGATATTGATTTAGCAAAAGGATTAAAATTAAAATGTATTAAAAAATCTGGGCAATAAAGTAATTATGAAAATTTAAGAATAGTATCAAAGAATTAATTTGACTTTGTTTTGGAAAGTTAAGTGACTAAATTGAACAAATTAAAAATTTAGGGAATAGATTGAACATTTAAGAATAGTTCAAAGAAGATATTAAGTAAGTTTAAAGTTTAAAAGATGATATTGTATATTATTTTCGAAATCCTCATTTTTAATTTGGCCTTGAAAACGTTGAAAAATGATGTTTAGGTGATTCACTAAGAGAAAGACCCCATTGCGATTCTCTCTCTCTTCAGAGTCCTGCAATTCACGTTGATTTTTTGTACGCATTGCATCGCTTTTTGGCACCATTTCTTATTAGGCTTTCATTTTTAGCTTTGGCCATTGCCGGAATCTCCTCTGCTGTTTATCTTCTTTCGAATTGATATCTCTTGCGATTCATGAGTTTTCAATCCACCCGCAGCTGTTGAGAAACAATGGCCCACGACACCCCATCGGACGTCCAAATTCGTCTGCCTCAGCAGCATAGTTAACAACCACACTGAATTCTTTTTTTTGACCGAACATCATATATATGCATGTGTGTCGTCGATGTGAGTCGCATTAATGGAGTTCTCATGTGATTTTATGCTTGTCTCTCTTTAAAGTCCTGCTTAGCATTGATTTTACGTTGCCATGGTAACGAACGAAATCAAATTCATTACGAAGCATCATCATAATGCTTGGTTGTATTATGGGGGTGTTCTAGCTCTTTCTATTTATCATTTAGGCAGATTAAGGGAGAATCTGCAACAATTATGGGCATATCACCTCACAATCTTAGGAGGACCCAAGGTTGATCGAGCTTTGAGTCTAGTAAGGGAAAAATTCTTTAATGATTCTGGCATATGTGAGTAACCCAAAATTTTGATGGGTCTCAATTCAAGAATTAAAATGCACTAGACTCACATGTCCCTCGTCAACGTAAAAGTATCTCCTAAAAGAGTGTGAATGTGAGATTAGAGTAAAATAAATTCACCCCAAATAAATGTCATTCTTCCAGAAATTTAAAAGATTTGGAAATTAATTTCTGCAAAAGAATCGTGGTGGGTGATTCATAAAAACAAATATACGACCATGAACGACGACTCTTGGTCTTGCATTTACAATATTGATGTATAAAGTCATTGATGCACTTGATAGGGGAGCATTGCAACTTGGTCTTTGATTAATGTTGACACCTACTTTAATGCCCTTACACCTGGGCCTTGGATTGATGTGGACAGCATGGATCAGTCCAAATTTAACACTGAAAGTATGTTCAAATAGCAATTGATTGTTGACAGCAAGGATCGGTCCAAATTACTAAGCCTTGTATGTTCTTTTAATCCAAGCCTGAACATACAGGATGGGTTAAATTTGTCTTACTAGATCCATGCTTGACTATTCAATCCAAGACAGTCCAAATTTATTTGAACATACTTTCAGTGTTAAATTTGGACTGATGCATGCTGTCAACATCAATCCAAGACCCAGGTGCTATAAAATCACTTCCTCCCTCTTGCTTTGCTATTGTTCCTTATTCTCTTCCTCTTTCACTACATTCGCTCTATTGCCACTACTCCTCGTCATCTTCCTCTTTCTCCAAATATATACAAATCCAAAAATGCCTATTATTAATCATGATCAATGGAGAAACATGTATGCCATACTTACCTTAATCATTCTAGTTCTGCTCGATTTCATTGCAATGAAGTATCAAGGGAGTTCCAATTCTCCATTTGAAACCCACCCCATTACCGTGTTCCTCTCCATCTTTACTCTCCTTCTCTATTGCTCCTTGTCCCTTCCACTTGTGGCTCATCTACCGGCCTTTCATATTGCTCGCGGTGCTCACGTCTTTTGCTGCCTAACGATCCTTTCCTTTTCCCTCTCCATTGCATTGCCTGTGTCGTTGTTGTTCCAAGGTCTCTCCTTCTTCCTCCTCTATTTGCCGTTGTTGACATTGCTCTCTACAGTTTACTTATGCGGTCTTGTTCAGAAACTCATACATCTGGTAAGACAAAAGATTCTAATATTCCTCGATTTGTTCACCCATCGACTACATGGAGGAAGAGCACCGCCGCTTTTGCCACTTGTGATTGCCAATATGCATTTCATGTTAGAATTGTAGCACTTGCCAGAGTTCAACAAGTCATCTTTAGAAGCACGAGAAGAAATAAAGGAAATAGTTGTGGGTAGGTGGAAAGATATGAATAATGTTACCTGTAACAGATGTTTTCTTATGTCTTGTATACTAAGTAAGTCACCATGAGAGATTTTATTCGTGTTGAAATATCGTATGTCAATATGAATTTAAGGTTTCAAATCGAATCTTTACTAAATAGGGAATGCGATTGCTAATGGTGTTGGATGCATTGGAATTTGTGCTTTCAGTGATTGATTGGGGGAAAAGAAGAAGATAAAAGCATTGGTTGATTGAAGAAATTTCAAGCAAATAAAACCTGATTAATCAAGGAGTACATCTTTTTAATGGGTAGAGAATTAATTTATGTTTCTAATCTTTTTGTCTGTTTATTTCATTATTGCCCCTTTTTGCAAATGGTCTAGGCTCCAATCCTGGATATGAACCCTAGTTACAGATAACGACAGCCATTTTATCTCTAGAACCCTAATTTAATTTGGCTTAGATAAACCTTGAAAAAAAAATGTCGTTTTGTGTATTTACAACATTGTGTAAAGGACGATTTGCGTGGGCTTCAGGCTACGCAAATGATGCTAGTTAATGAGAAAACCTAAGAAAGGTCAATTTTGTTCCAAAGTCACGAGTCAAATATTGGGTCATTTCTTATGATGATTGCCAAGTGCCAAAAATTTTCTCACTACAAAAAGTTATGCATTTTTAGATACTCGACCTATGATCAATTCGCAACTGAGTTACGTGAATGCAAAGAGAGCGTGCGAGTGCAAGTGCGAGCGTGAGCGAACCATTGCGAGATCGCGTCCCTTGCCCCCTCATCACTTGCCGATTGAGGCAAGGTTGACAAGGGCCACCGCTATAGCCCTAGCTCAAGTTGTGTAGCCATTGCCGCCTTGGCCTTCCGTTTGCGAATGCGAGTGAGCCATTTCGTTTTCCCGTCGAGAAAAAAAGGTACAAAAAAAAAAAATCTCCCCTGAAAAAGGCAAAAAAAACAAGAAAGAAAAAAGTATGGACACCGAAGAGATCTCTCTGTCTTGTTAATTTACACCCATTTCAGGGCCTAATCGACAACCTTGCAGACTAGGCTTACTCTCGGGAGCGTCGGCAGATGCAGATAATTAGAATGGCTTGCTTAGTGTCCTTAACATCCTCCATTTGCTTCCACAATGCGAACACGTCAAGACGGCAATGAGTCCGAGCCCAATCAATATTACTTACCAAGGCAACACTGAGGTCTAGAACATTTACCCAGTTCGCGATTCCACCCCTCTCCACTGCGGCCGCCGACTTTGAGTCCGTGGACACCACGACTATCGCCGTCATTGGTGGCAGCTCGGTGGCTGCATTGGCCGCTGTGCTCACACTGACGGATCCAAAGAGGAGGCGGCAGTCACTGGCGGATGAGGTGGGCGGTGGGGATAAGGAGGTGGTTAGGGAGTCCTTCAACAGTTCAGGGTTCCAGAGATCGAAGAAGATATCCGGCGAGACAGATGATGTCAAACACCTCATTCTTCGTGAGAATGTTGTAAAAAATGGTTGTTTTGGGTGACTCACTATAAGAAAGACTTCATGATTCTCTTCTTCTTCTTCTTCTTCTCTCTCTCTTCAGATTCCCGCAATTTGCGCTGATGTTTTTGTACGCATTGCATCGCTTCTTGGCTCCATTTCTCAGGCCTTCAATTTTAGCTGTGGCCATTGCCGAGCTCTCTTTCTCTGCAGGTGATTTATCTTCTTTTGAATTAATATCTCTTTACTCTCTTTCAAGGCATTTATTTGAGTTTTCGATTCATCTGCGGCTGTTGAGAAATGATGGACCACGAAAGCGATGTCAATGAATCTCATTGGACGTCCAAATTTGTCTGTCTTCTTTCCATTCCTCAGCAGCATCCAAACAACCGCATTGAATTCTTCTTTTCCACTGAAGATCGTGTATATATATGCATGCGTGTCGTCAATGTGAGCCATATTAACGGAGTTCTTATGCAATTTTATGCTTGTCTCTCTTTGATGGCACTGTCGAATTCTCTTATCCAACGTTTTAAGCCGGTTCCCCGATCGTGAGTTGTGCTGCTTTTGAGCATACTGAGCCACAAGATAGACCAATTTGTGAGGATGCATAACAAGATTGTAACAGCTCCAATTCAATTGAAGGGAGAGGAAAAGACTTCGAGCAACAGGTTATGAAGCAACTGTTGAAACAGAGATATGAAATCCCATACTATACAGCAATCAGTAGATAACTTGATCTTCTTATGATACAGTGCCTGTATCGGTTGTGCAAGTGTGCTTAGGTTATCCTTCATAGACTAGAGAATGAACCTCTGAGAAACAGTCCTTAGGTCTGGCTCCTTCAACCTGCCAGTAACCCGGACTGGAAAAATTCGATGACACTAACTGCACCGGAAAAAGGGACTTGCAATTTGTGAAACAGTGGCCAGTTTAATCAAATGCTAGCAAAGAATAAATAAGAAGTTAGCCTACAAGCTACAATTCCCAGAATGGAGAAAATTCAAGGTTCTTATTCCACAGCCAAAAATCTACTAAAAAACCTTCTCTTTGAACTCTCTCTGGGGAGAAGGTTAAGCAAAGATGTCTCCTTCAAGAAAAATGCCTTCGTCATCATCCTTCCACGCTAGCCAGAATACAGATTGCAGTATCTGCAATGCATGCATAACTGCAATTGCAGAGGTTGTTGATGGGCTATTAGATGGCCTTGAATCATAAAAATTATATTTTTATCGACTTTAAATGTTAACATATATAGATTTTTAGTGATTATGGGCATTTATTTGAAAAATTACCAAAATAGTGAAAGTGAAAATCAAAAGCATAGTTTGCCGCAATCCCATCAGACTGTAGAGGGCAGAGTAGAATTCTAAGCTGATAAAGTAAAATAGATATGCCTCATTGGGGCTTAGTTGCACATCTGTTTTTTCTGTCCTTTAACTTTTAATTAGAGTACTCATCCATCAATGCCAAAATTTCTGTCACATGCAGTGCAAGAAGGTTAATGCATCAGTAGTGACTCTTTGAATGGTGTTGGCTGAATCCTTGTGGGGGAATGTAAAGAGAAGCAAACCACTCCCTGTCAACTTAACTAATGAAAGAGCTGGAAATTGATTCACACGCGCATGACTTCCTTTGCTTGGGAAGATGCATCTTTTGAAAGCTTCTTCTGAAAGCTTACCTGCTTTCAGTTGAATAGCAAAGTTGGAGGCAGTTAGACTACGTTTTGCAGATGTCTAAGTACGTGGCAATTGGGTTTCGACCAGAAGAGTGTCATGCTCATTCCGATACTCATTGGTTGAATGCCCACACTCGGCATCATCGGCACCGTCCTGATCCAATTCCTCAGGACATACTTTCCCTCTCTTAGCAGTTAACTTTGCATCAGCTACAGCCACCCCCAAGTTAGTACTCTCCCTCGCAGCAAATGTCCCCAATACTGCAAAAGCATTCACTACACTGCTAAGGACGATGAAATTTCACTATCCTGAGTAGGAAAAGGCAGGACCCATTTCATTGAGCTATTTTAAATCGCTTCTACATGATTCAGTCAGGATATCACTAATCAATGCAATTACAGTGACTCAAAGGAGACCCAATTCTTCACTCTACGCTTCAAGTTTAAATGAACCATACACTCCCTCAAACACGTTATGTGATTAATCACTAGCATCTCATTCAGTGACGCTTAAAAGGTTCAACTTTAAGAAGGCAATCAAACCTTTTGGAGGAGGCGCATGGCTTCTTTGGTGGCTTCTTTGGTGGCGCTCTTCTCCCTCTCTGAAGAAAGGAACCCAAGAGTCAATCATCGAATTGACACCTAAGAAAGCGAAGGAGAGATGGTACACTGATGGTGCAGGTGATGAGGAAGCCAGAGTGAGTGTCGAAGGAGGGAAGAGGGATGCTGATGACAGCTGAGGGCTGCTCCCATGGCGTCATCCTCGTCTTCTTCGTCTTCGCTTCTTCATCCATATCTTCTTCTTCTTCTTCAATTTCTCTTTTCTCTCCGCTGTGTGTGGGTTCCATCGTCCAGTTCGAGCTCTGTCCCTGCCCTTAACACCGGCGAAACTGCGGCGGTTTTTCAGTTCGACCCGACCACCCGATTCGTTTTCCAAAAACGACACGACCGTCTCATCCGAACATTTTTCCATCCTTCTTTTTAAGAAAAGATTGGATTATACGTTTTTTTTTAAAAATAATAAAGCACTAGATTTCCAATTCAATTATTTTAGTCTTCAGTCAACTCCTTCGTGGAACTGGAAGATACTAGGAAGGAGCTGAGACTTTAGCAAGCAATAAACTTTTCACTTTTCTTTATACGTATTTATAGTAAACAGAATCCGGCAACTCAAACCCCATGAAAGATACAATCCGAAAAAAAATGCCTTCCACCAAGGATGCCTAATTTTCACATTTCTATCTTTCTACATGTAGAATAAAGTTTGATTATTCTTTTTTTAAGAGAAAATGATAGTAACAATTTAATAGTTCTCAAACTTTGGTCCCATATGAATATCATATTTAAAATTTTTATTTGTTACTTCTAAATGTTTGGTCTAATTCATAAGCTTTCAATTGGTTTAATTTAGTCCATCAACTTTCTATAACAAAGTTAATTGGTTATTCTATACTATTCATAATTTTTCATTATTATACTATTGCCCAAATTTTTTAATATCTTTTCTAATGCAACCCATTTTGAAAATCAACAATAAAATATTTTTTTTACTACCTTTTATCTTTTTGTCTTTATAAATATTACGATAGTTCCACATCAATTAATTTTATCTTATGATCTCTATAATATTAAGTAGATACTTATTTACAGTATTCCCAAGTTGATATTGCAGCTACATTAATTTTCTACTTTGTAGTTTTAATTAAAAAAAAAAAAAAGAAACACAAAATTTTGAAAATTTTATCTATCTAAACTTAGCAATGAGATTTAGATTAATATTAGTATAATTATCTTAAGAAAAATCAATATTGGTTTTAGATATTTTTATGAAAACACTTATTGTAAGAAGGGATAATAATATTAAAAATTCCAAACTAGTACCAACTTGATACATTTATTTCAAATTAATTTTCATCTTATAAAAAATTCCCAAACTAATACCCCATGACACATTTGCCCCCGAACTAATATTTTATCTTACAAAAAATGCTTGACCATTAGTCGTGACCCAAATCGACTCTCAACTTCATAGCATAAATATAACTTGATATAACTCTATATGAGGTTTTACTTTTACTATTGCAGAAAAAATAAAATAAAATATTCTCAAATGAAACTATTATAGTATTTATAAAGACCAAAAAGGTAAAAATAAAAAAGAAATAAAAAGGCAACACATTTCTTTTGTTGATTTAGAAAATGGATTAAAATGAAAGTATATTCAAAAATTTGTGCGATGGTGTAGAATAGAATCAAGGACCGATTGACATTTTTTGAAAAGTTAAATGACTAAATTGAACAAATTAAAAATTAACAAAATAGATTGAATATTTAGGAATAGTTCAAGAATTATATTGAACAAATTAAGAAAATCGATTTGACATTTTTATAGAAAGTTGTGAAATTAAATTGAACAAATTAAAAGTTTAGAAACTAAATTGAATATTTATGAATAGTTTAAAGACTATATTGAACAAGTCAAGACTATATCAATGACATTGCATATTGAACCAAATTTTAAAGATTATTGTGTCGTCTATGCTTTTCTTTTATATAGAATTATCTTCATATAGTTTGCTCACTTTGTAGTGAGGTTGTAGATGAAATAAAGCTACATTTATACATATACCTTTTTTTATTTCCTTAAAAATTTTACTAAAATGTAAACTAAATACTATATTGATCCGTTCTAAATAGTAGGAAAAAAAAAAGTAATAGGAATAAAAAGAAAAAGTGATCCATTCCATTGGATTGGTCCAGTCCCCAATTTGTGGTTCTACCTTGGAATTAGACTAAATTGGATCGGGAACTGGTCATCCCATTTTATCACTGAGCATTTTCAAAATGCTTGCTTGTCTTGTGAGTTTCCCTAATTCTTTCTACTTACCATTTCAGCAGATTTGAGGAAGAATCTGCAGCAATTGTAGACACATCACCTCACAATCCTAGGAGGACAAAAGGTTGATTGGCCTTTGAGTCCAGTAAAGGAAAAATTCTTTAATGATTCCAATACAATGGAGTCAAATGAGTGTGAACCTATAATTTTGATGGGTTGCATGATTCAAGAATAGAGATACCCAGAGCTCACATATTTTCGAAAGAATAACTAAAAAGTGTGAATGTGACTCATGGTTTACAATGTTGATGTCCCTGCGTATATTGATGCACTGACTCTTGGGACGCGCAGTCATCAAAGAACTCGACAGGGACGGTGCACTCTACAAAACAAAAGGGCCCCCAAAAGAAATTCATGAAAGAACTTGACAGGGACAGTGCACTCTACAAAACAAAAGAGCCCCAAAAAGGCATTCTAAGAACTTGACAGGGACAGTGCACTCTACAAAACGAAAGAGCCCCAAAAAGGCATTTAAAAAGGCCAAAAAGGCATTTAAAAAGGCATTGCCTTCTTAGAATGCCTTTTTGGGGCTCTTTCGTTTTGTAGAGTGCACTGTCCCTGTCAAGTTCTTAGAATGCCTTTTTGGGGCTCTTTTGTTTTGTAGTCCCTGTCGAGTTCTTTGATGACTTCTTTGGGGGCTCTTTTGTTTTGTAGAGTGAACCGAGTGCGTATATAATCAGTCCATGTAAGACAGACTCCTTATAAATTGACTGCATCTCGATCTCTTGCTCGATCTCAACATTTGCTCTGCTGTTGCTCCTCATCCTCTTCCTCTTTCTTCACATTTGTAAAAATCCAAAAATGCCTATCCTTGGTCAAGATCAATGGAGGAATATGGATGCCATACTTATCTTCATCATTCCAGCTCTACTCAACTTCATTACTCTGAAGTACCAGGGAAAGCGCCATACTCCATTTGAAACTCATCCCATCACCATGTTCTTCTTGATCTTTACTCTCCTGCTCTATTGCTTCTTGTCCCTTCCACTCGTTGCTCATCTACGAGCCTTTAACACTCCTTGCAGTGCCTACATATTTCGCTTCCTTAGGATCCTCTGCTTTTCCCTCTCCATTGCTTTACCTACGTCGCTATTGTTCCCAGGCCTCTCCTTCTTACTCCTCTATTTGCCGTTGCTAATACTTCTCTCTACAGCTCACTTGTGCAATCTCATTCAAAAACTCATAAATATGGTAAAGCAAAATATTCTGGAATTCCTCATTTTGTTCACCCGTCAACTGTACAGGGGAAGAGCGCCACCGCTTCTACCATATTGAGTTGCCGATATGCACTTCGTGTTATAATTTTAGTACCTGCTAGAGTTCAACGACTCATCCCAGCACTTCGTTTTTGTTCTTTGTTTCTTTCACTAAGCCCATTTGCTCTCTCTGTAGCTCGTGAGTTTATGTTACGGAGAAATAACTTTGAGCATCTTTATCTTGCTCTTCATCTGTGAGGTTAAGTTTGCATTGATTTGTACCTTTGGTTGGTTACAGTAATATGTAATACATTATAACGCATATGGTATGGGATCTTCTTTTTTTTCCCTTTTTTCTTTCTTGTCCTTATGAATTATGGTCTTCCTGGAAAAAAAGAATCTTAAACAATTTTACGCTTGTCTCTTTGCACTGTCAAATTCTCTTATCCAATGTTTTAAGTCGGTTCCCCAATCGTGAGTCGTGCTGCTTTTGAGCATACTGAGCCACAAGATAGACCAATTTGTGAGGATGCATAACAAGATTGTAACAGCTCCGATTCAATTGAAGGGAGAGGAAAAGACTTCGAGCAACAGGGTAAGAAGCAATTGTTGAAATAGAACTAGGAAATACAATCCCATACTATACAGCAATCAGTAGATAACTTGATCTTCCTATGATACAGTACTTCAAATGTTAAACATATATAGATTTCTAGTGATTATGGGTATTTATTCGAAAAATGTCGCCAAGATATCGAAATTGAAAATCGAAAGTATACTTTGCAGCAATCCCATCATACTGCAGAGGGCAGAGTAGAATTCTAAGCTGATAAAGTAAAACAGATATGCCTCATCGAGGCGTAGTTGCACATCTGTTTTTACTTTCCTTTAACTTTTAATTTAGAGTACTCATCCATCAATGCCAAAATTTTCTGTCACATGCAGTGCAAGTTTATGCATCAGTAGTGACTACTAGCACATTACCCAGTCCTGAAATAACAAGCCAGGGTAGGAAATGCATGAAATCAATTAGGAAGCCATTTTAGTGTCTAATGTCAGGGAAGAAAAAGAGAAACTCACTGGGGAACTTGAATTTCCAGATCCCCGGGAATCGATAATGTGAGACACAATTTGAATGGTGTCGGCTGAGTCCTTGTGGGGGAATGTAAAGAGAAGAAAACCACTCCCTGTCAACTTAACTAATGAAAGAGCTGGAAATTGATTCGCATGCACGTGTCTTCCTTTGCTTGGGAAGATAAATCTTCAGAAAAGTTTACCTGCTTTCGGTTGAATAGTAAAGTTTGCAGATATCTAAGTATGTAGTAATCGGGTTTTGACCAGAAGAAGAATACCATTCTCATTTCAATATTCATTGGTTGAATGCCCACACTCGGCACCATCGGGACCATCCTGATCCAATTCCTCAGGACATACTTTCCTTCACTTAGCAGTTAACTTTGTATCAGCCACCTCCCATTATTACTCTCCCTACCAGCAAATGTGCCGCAATACCGCAAAAAAAGTCATTACAAAGCTAAGGACGATGAAATTTCACAATCCTCTGTACGAATGGAAGACCCGTATCATTTAGCTATTTCAAACTACTTCCACATGAACCAGTCTATGATCAGAATATCACCAATCAATGCAATTACAATTACTCAAAGGAGACCCAATTCTTCACTCTAAGCTTCAACATAAACGAACCATACACTCACTCAAACGCATCATGTGATTAATCACTAGCGTCTCATCCAGCAAGGCTTAAAAGTTCAACTTTATCAAGGCAATTTGCCTTCAAGGAGGCACATGGCTTCTTTGGTGGCGCTCTTCTCCCCTTCTGATGAAAGTAAAAAGGAACAAAGAGAAAACCCATTAATAACCCAAGTTTCAATCATCGAATTGACAACTAAGAAAGCGAAGGAGAGATAATACACTGATGGTGCAGGTGATGAGGAAGCCAGAGTGAGAGTGTCGAAGGAGGGAAGAGGGGGCGTTGTAGTCGAAGCGAGGGATGCTGATGATAGCTTCCATGGCGTCATCGTCGTCTTCTTCGTCTCTGCTTCTTCATCCTTGTCTTCTTCTTCTTTCCCTTTCTCTTTTCTCTCCGCTCTGCGTCTGTTCCATGGTCCAGTTCAAGCTCTGTCTCTGCCCTTAACAGCGGTCCGGCGGTTTTTCATTTCGAGTTGAAGTTCGACCCGACCCCCCGATTCGTTTTCCAAAAGTGACCCGACCGTCTCGTCCGAACATTTTTCCATCCTTCTTTTTAAGAAAAGATTTGTTTTATACGTTTTCTTTTTAAAAAAAAAATAAAAGCACCATCTATCTAATTCAATCATTTATTAGTCTTCCGTCAACTCTTTCGTGGAAGATACAAGGAAGGAGCTGAAACTTGACCGAAAAGATGACTTTGGCTAGCAACAAACTTTTTCACTGTATTAATAGTAAGCAGTATCTCCCTATTGGGTGACAAATGCTGGCCACCGCTCCTTCCTTCTCCCCTTTTGTACACAGAAGCCACCAACCAGTCAATGGTGATCCAACACTCGAACATTACCATCGTCATGGACAGCTCCCTTCTACTGCAGTTCGTGATGGGCCACAAACAAAGCCCATGGGCTATAAGGCCAATCGTCGAAGACGATATAAAACTATTTGCCTGGCCCAGGTTTATAACATTGGCATACGAACCTAGAGAATCCAACTAGATTACAGATTGGCTAGTAAAAACTCATCGCCAAAAGGCTCTACTTCAGAACTGGTTTGCAGACCACCCTCCTATCTTAAAGGAACTTTTGTGCTTAGAAAGCTACAATAGATATATTCCCTCTACTTCTAATGAATGACATGAATCACGTCTATGACCAAATAATAATAATAATAATAAATAATAGTAAGCAATATCCAGCAACTCAACTTTCACAAAAGATACTAATAGAAAAAAAATTTCATGAAAGATGTCTACTTTTCATGTTTCTATCTTTCGACATGTAGAATATGGTTATATTGACATTCCTATTGCAGGGGTGTTCAACTATTTTCTTTTTGTTCTTTTTTTTAAGGGAAAATGACAATAATAGTTTTCAAACTTTGGCTTCATGCATGTCATTCTTGAAATTTTAATTTATTAAATGTAGTCCTTAAACTATTCCTAAATGTTTAATCTAATCCATAAACCATCAATTTGCTCCATTTAGTCCATTAACTTTCCGTAACAAAGTTAAATCATGCATTCGATACTATTCACAATTTTCAATTATTATATTATTGCCAAGCTTTCTGAGTATCTTTTCATCTTGATCCATTTCCAAATTTTTTTTTAAAAAAAAGACTATTTATTTACGACCTTTATATCTTTTTGGTCTTTATAAATATTACAATAGTTCCACATTAGTTACAATAAAACCTTATTTATAGTAGTACCGGCTTGATATTCTAGCTATATTAATTTTCCATTGTACAGATTTAATTAAGAAAATGCAAAAAAAAAATGAAAATTTTATCTATATAAAAATTAGGAATGAGATTCAGATTAACATAAGTACATTTATCCATAAATAAATAATATTGATTTTAGATATCCTTAATAAGACACTTATTCTTAAATGGGATAATAATATGAAAAATTTCAAACTAGTACTTGCATGATACCTTCACCTCAAACTAGTTTTTACCTCTTGAAAAATCCAAAACTGGTGCTTGTGACCCAAATCTACCCTCAATGTCATAGCAGAAATATCAACCCAATATAACTCTACACGAGGTTTTACTTTTACTATTATGAAGACCATAAAGTAAAATATGCTCAAATGGAACTATTATAATATTTAGAAAAACCAAATGGGAAAAAAAGTAATAAAAAAATATCATATTTTTGTTGATTTAGAAAATGGATTAAAATAAAAAATATAAAAAAAAGGTTTGTGTGATGGTGTAGAATATTATTGAATGGCTGATTTGACATTTTTATGGAAAGTTGCGAGATTTCATTAAACAAATTGAAAACTTAGGAACTAGATTGAATATTTTTAAATAATTCATAAACTATATTAAATAAATTAAAACTCCAAAAAATGAGATTTCACATTAGTCAATGTTTAATGATTATTATGTCATTTTCCTTTCTTTCTTTTTTTATATAGAGTGATCTTCATATAGTTTGCTTACTATATAGGGAAGTGGTACATGAGATCGATCTACAGTTATGCATATGGTCGTTTTTCCCCTCCAATTCTTCTATGTCGCACGTTTGTTATTATAGTAGGAGATTATGTTTGTGAATTTGGGGTTTATTTGCTTCATTAGGCACTCTATTTTATGTTGCAATGCAGATGAACGAAATCAAACTCTCACTGAGCATTTTCATAATGCTTGTCTTATGGGGTGTTCAACTTTTTTCTACTTTGCATTTAAGCAGGTTTAACAGGGCAAAATCCGTAGCAATTAAGGGTGTATCATCTCACATACCTAAGAGTACACAAGGTTGACCAGCCTTGGAGTCCAAAGGGGAAATTTCTTAAATGATTTGGGTACACGTGAGTCCAGTTCATGCGAGCCCTTAATTTTGATGGGTTCCTTGATTGAAGGCCTGAGATGAATTGGGCCAACATATTTCTGATGCACCCAAGATTATCTTCGAGGAGGGCGTGAATTAGAGAACAAAGTAAAGTAAATTCACTCAAGCAAATGTCATTTTTACAAAAATTTGACAAATCATAAAAAATAATTTCTGCAAAAGAATCATGAAATGTTGATCCACCAAAACAAATGCAATTATGGGGGTAAGGGTACTAGAATTGCTATAACTTGTGTTATTCGCTTTAGTGTCAAAAAATTTTCATGGATCATATCAATCCCACTTTGGTAACAAAAGATCACTTAATTACTAATGCTTATTTGAGATGCCGAAAATTAGACGGACAATGTTTTGAAGTTTTTTTCTTATTAATATGACTTGGTAGAGATCCGACGTGGCAATATCTCAACATAAATGCCCTAAACAACGTAACTACACATGTGTTTGCCCCAAATTATTGAGGACAAATTGAGCCAAATTTCCCCGCTTCTTCAAAGCCTAATTCACATCGGGGCATTTTGGGGCAAAAATTAAGAGCTGCCACAATAGAGAGCAAGAAGAGGACAAGTGGCTCGAGTCGTGTAGATAAAATCAAGACGAAGTTGATTGTTACTTCTATTGTGGGCTCAAACTTTCGACGCAGCTCAAGTCGAAGCCCTGACTTTTGATGCTTGATGTATTGATGGAAGGGAGCCGAATAGCTTGTTAATTTAACATGTGGTGGTGGGAATGGGAAAAGAGGCAATTCCTATTTTCATCGGACTTGCCTGAATAAAGCAATCAACATTCAAAACCTTAGTTTCAATTTTATTTTTTTTGGGTCATAAGTTTCAATTGGTTTGGGCAATTGTATTTCTGTCAGAGGCACTCTCGAAGGCATAATGGGTCGTAGTTGATCGACTTGGACATGATTATGCAGGGCGCGCATAGGCACAGGCACATGGCCAAAGCAATCTTCTATACGATTCTTAGCATTTTCTCAGTAAAATTGGATTCCTGGAACTTCTACTTAATAATACAATCAATGCTGTTGATTTAATCTCCAAACAAACAAAAAAAAGCTGTGGATTTATTTTCCTGATCTAGCGGAGGGAGTGAGTCACTGATCCATGTATCGGATTCATCGGTGATTACAGTCCCGTTGGGGTTGGTTTCTATGCTTTAGAGAACAACACGAAAGCAAACAAGAGAGAGTGATGGAGAAAGTTTAAATTTTGAAGTGAGTAGCATTGTTTTGTCACGAAGGGCCACCTAATTGTCTATGTTGGACTTTCTTTTATTTATTTATTTATTTTTAAAATAAAAAAATTCACATAGAAATCAGCATTTTATTAAAAAAGCTACATAAAACTTTTTGTCGGAATTTATCTATAAAAGTGCTTATATGATTACTTTTCCTACGATGCAGCATTAAAATAATCAATCGAAAATTTTTGATACTAAAATGAGTACTAATGACACTTTTATTGTCCTTACAAGGATTATTAGATTCAGAATAAAGTTTGAGTGAATTGATCTCACACGATTTTCTCGAAAAAATCAATAAAAAATCAATATTCAAATTTTTTGCAAGTCCAAAAAGTGACGCATCAGGCGATTGCTTTAGGCCCAGCGCCTTACGCATTTGATTAAAAGTCCAAATACATGACGCTTTGGAGGCGATTAAGTCCTTAAATGAATTTGTAAGTCCAAAAAAATTTCTGCGGAACCAATGATTATTATATTTAGGGGAATTTGTTCTTATAATTATTATATTTGGGGGACAATCCTGTAGAATCGAAGTTCTATGATTATTATATGTGGGGGACCCTCCTGTAGAATTGAAGTTCTATGTAGAACCGCGATTCTTATAATTATGATATTTGGGGAACTCTCCTGTAGAATCAAACTTTTATGATTATTATATTAGGGGACCCTCCTACAGAATTAAAGTTCTATGGGGAACCGATGTTCCGTACTTATGATTATTATATTTGGGGGACCCTACTGTAAAATCGAAGTTCCATGTGAAACCGAAGTAGAACCGAAGTTCGGTTCCACATAGAAGTTGGATTCTTATGATTATTATATTTTGGGACCCTCCAGTAGAATCAAAGTTTTATGATTATTACATTGGGGGACCCTCCTATAGGTAATGGTTGGCTTCGCAAAAACATTTTTGGACTTATAATAATCAGTCCAAGTGAGACAAACTCATTATAAATTGACTTTATTCCTCTCAACAATTGCTCTGTCATTGCACCTTGTTCTCTTCTTCTTTCTCAACATTCTCTGTGGTGCCGCTCCTCGTCCTCTTCCTCTTTTTCCAAGTATCTACAAATCCAAAAATGCCTTTTATTAATCATGATCAATGGTGAAACATACAGGCCATACTTACCTTCATCAATCTTTGTCCATCGGGCCAAAGATTGCGCTATGAGGCCGTAATTTGTCTATGAGCAGAAGGGTTATAGTTGTTTCCGGATAGTATTTGGCCGTTTTATGCTTGCTCATGAGTCACAAATGATTGATTCAAGAATGAAGGATTGTTCAATCTTTTATATGGAGAAATATGCATAGGCGAGGACAATCATCAAATGTATAGTAATGTCACCTTTTGAATGAGTAGGGAATTAATATATGTTTCTAGTCTTTTCGACTGTTTATTTCATGATTACCCCCGCTGGCAAATGGTCCAGACTCCGATCCTGGATATGAAACCAGTCAAAGATAATCACGGCCAATTTATTGCTAGAACCCTAATTTTAATCTCTTCAGACGTCTCTTTATTCTTTTTCAAGGCATTTATCTAAGTTTTCAAGCCATCCGCGGCCACTGAGAAACGACGGATCACGAAGGCGACATTGATGAATCTCACTGGACGTCCAAATTCATCTTTGTCTTCTTTCAATTCCTCAGCAGCATCCAAACAACCGCACTAAATTCTTCTTTTCCACTGAAGATCGTGTATATATGTACGTCTGTCCATATTGTGAGTCACACTAACGGAGTTCTTATGTGATTTTCTCTCTTTCTTTTTGAAGGCACTGTCAAATTCTTTTATCCAGCGTTTAAAGCCGGTTCACCAATCCTGAGTCATGCCGGTTCTGAGCATACAGAGTCACAAAATAGGCCAATTTGTGAGAATGCATAACATGATTGTGACGGCTCTGATTCAATTGAAGGGAGAGGAAAGACTTCGTGCAACTCTCTCTCTCTCTCTCTCTCTCTCTCTCTCTCTCTCTCTCAGAGGGTCAGCAAAGATGTCTCCTTCAAGAAACATGCTTTCATCGTCGTCCTTCCACGCAAGCCAAAATGCACATTCGCATTATTTGCAATGCATGCTTAATTGCAATTGTAGGGGGTGCTGCTGGGGTATTAGATGGCCTTTAACTATAAAAAGTAATATTTTAATCGACTTTAAATGTTAACATATATAGATTTCTAGCGACTATGGGCATTTATTTGGAAAAAAAGTCGCCAAAGTATTGAAAGTGCTAATCAGAAGCATACTACACAGCAATCTCATTACACCGTATAGGACACAGTAGAATTTTAGGCTGGTCAAGTAAAACAGATATGCCTCATCGAGGCTTAGGTGCATTCTTTCCTTTAACTTTTAATTTAGAGTACTCATCCATCAATGCCGAAATTGTCTGTCCCAGGCGGTGCAAGAAGGTTTACGCATCAGTAGCGACTCCTAGCACATTACCCAATCCTGAAGTGATAAGCCAGGGTAGGAAATGCGCAAAATCAATTAGGGAGCAGTTTTAGCGTCCAATGTCAGGAAAGAAAAAGAAAAACTCACCTCGGGAAACCTGAATTTCCAGATCCCAGGGAATCGATATTATGAGACACAATTTGAATGGTGTCGGCTGAATCCTTGCGGGGGAATGTAAAGAGAAGAAAACAACTCCCTGTCAAATTAACTAATGAAAGAGCTAGAAATCGATTCGCACGCGCATGTCTTCCTTGCTTTGGAAGATACTTACTTCTGAAAGAGGTAGTAAAGATGGAGGCAGTAAGAATACCGTTTTGCAGATATCTAAGAATGTAGTGATACCATTCTCATTCCAACACTCATTGGTTGAATGCCCACAATCGGCACCGTCCTGATCCAGTTCCCCAGGACATTACTCTCTCCCTAGAATCAAATGTGCCACAATACTGCAAAAACATTCATTCCAAAGCTAAGGACGATGAAATCTCACAATCCTATATACGAATGGAAGACCCGTATCATTTAGCTATTTCAAACTATTTCCACATGAACCAGTCTATGACCAGGATAGCCACTAATCATGAAATTACAGTTACTCAAAGGAGACCCAATTCTTCACTCTAAGCTTCAAGCATAAACGAACCATACGCTCGCTTATGTAGAATTAATCACTAGCGTCTCATCCAATCACGCTTAAAAGGTTCAACTTAAGAAAGCAACCAAACCTTTTCAAGGAGGCACATGGCTTCTTTGGCGACGCTCTTCTCCCCTCTGATGAAAGCAGAAAGGAACAAAACGAAAACCCATCAACCTAAGTTTCAATCACCGAAATGACAACCAAAAAGCGGGGAGAGATGGTACACCGATGGCGCAGGCGATGAGGAAACCAGAGTGGGAGCGTCAAAGGAGGGAAGAGGGGAGCGTTGCAGTCGAAGCGAGGGATGCTGATGACGGCTGAGTGCTGAACCCATGGCGTCATTGTTGTCGTCTTCTTCTTCGCTTCTTCGTCGTCGTCTTCTTCTTCTTCTTCTTCTCCTCCGTCTTCCCTTTCTCTTTTCTCTCTTCTCTGAGTCTGTTCCATAGTCCAACTCAAACTCTCTGTCTATGCCCTGAAACACAGTGAAAGTCCGGCGGTTTTCATGGTCGGTTGAGGTTCGACCCTCAACCGACCCGGTTCATTTGCCAAAAACGACCCGACCCGACTGTCTTACCCAAACGTTTTTCTGTTCTTCCTTATAAGAAAAGATTGGATTATACTTATTTTCTATTAAAGCGCAAGATTTTTAATTTGATTGTTTATCTAGTGTTTAGTTAACTCTTTTGTAGAAACTTCTAGGAAGGAGCTGAATCTTCATTGGACTTCCTTGAGTAAAGTTGTTAATTGCATAATCAACATCCAAAGTAAGTCTATAAAAGGCACAAAAAGAAAATAGACAGGAGATTTGTCCTGGGATGGGAAACTGTGCTGTCCCTGTATTCTTTTGGGTGTGAGGGAAGAAAATATCCATACACTCAACAAAAGGTGCTGGGGTCAAAGTGCTCATCAAAATTAATAAAATAAGCATCCTCGCAACTCGTCACATTAGGCTCGGTTTCAACTGGATCGTGCTCTCAAACCAATGGACGAAATGGGTTGTCAGTTGTGATCCACTTAGACGTAATTCTACAAGACGCTCATAGGCATAGATAGACACATGGCCAAAGCAATCTCCCCACGATTCCCAGCATTTTCTTGGTGAAATTGGATTGCTGGAACTTCTCTTCAAGAGTCAATCTCGGAGTAATAATATATATTATCAAATGCTGTGGATTTAGTTACTTGCTCTAGTGGAGAGAGTGAGTTACTGATTCATACACTGGATTTCTTGGTGACTATTGTCCCTACGGGTCGATTTCATTGTTTATTTGGAGAATAGAGCGTACACACGAGAGATAATGACACAGAACTTCGATGTTTAAAGTCAATGGCGTCGTTTTGTCATGAAGGGCCATGACGGATTTTCTTTTCTTTTAATTTTTTTTTGTCAAAAAGCCACGTAGGAGTTAACATTCATTAAAATAATCACGCGGAATTTTTTGCTGGAATTTATCATTGAGCACACTTCACTAATCATTTTCACTTTGATATGATACTACAATGATTGCTCAAAAAGTTGACATTAAGTGAGTAATTATGACATTTCTAATGTCCTTAGTGAGAGTTTTTAGACTTGGAATGAATTTTGGGTAAAACCACGTTGGGTGATTTTCTTGAAGAAATTATTTTTTCCAAATTTTATGAGTCCGAAAAGTTTACACATAAGGTGATTGTCTTAGGCCCAGGGCCACATGCATTTGATTGAACGTCCAAAAAGTTTTATGCACCACGGTGTTGAGGCGATTAAGTTATTCCATTAACGAGTCAAAAAAAGTTGACAAAATTGTTTTCCAGTTGACAACGATTTTGTCAGCATCCCGGCATAAATAATTTTGTCAACTGGGAAACAATTTTGTCTTCCGAAGCGTCCGAGCATATACAATTTTGTCCAGCCCTGCGTAAACAATTTTGTCCAAAGGGCTCTGCATAAACATAATAATCAGTCCACGTAAGACAGGCTCATTATAAAATCACTTGCTCCCTCTCTCAACAATTGCTCTGCTATTGCACCTCAGTCTCTTCCTCTATCTCAAAATTCGCTCTGCTGCTACTCCCATCCTCCTTCTCTTTCTCCAAATGTATACAAATCCAAAAATGCCTCTTATTGATCATGATCAATAGAGAAACATGCATACCAACTTACTTTCATCATTTCAACTTTGCTCAACTTCATTGAAGTGAAATATCAAGGGAGTTCCAATCCTCTATATGACACCCACCCATCACGATGTTCTTCTCCATCTTATCACTCCTTCTCTATTGCTCCTTATCCCTACCACGTGTTGCTCATCTACCAGCCTCTAATACTGCTTGTGATGCCCACATCTTTGGCCTCCTCATGATCCTTTCCTTTTCCCAAGCTTCTCCTTCTTTCTCCTTTATCTGCCATTGTTGCTACTGCTTTTTGCAGCTCATTTATGCGGTCTTGTTCAGAAACTCATTCTTCTAGCAAAGCAAAAAGATTCTAGTATTCATTTTTGTCCACTAGTTCTGCCGTCAATTGCTTGGAGGAAGAGGGCCCCCTGTTCCGCCACATATAGTTGCCGGTACACATTTCGTGCTTGAATTGTAGTACCTGCCAGAGTTCAATTGGTCATTGATAGTAGCCTGAGAAGAAACAAAGGAAATGAGAAGCAAGAGAAAAAATATATATATGAGTAATACTACATGTATGAGATGTTTACTTAGATTTGTATGCTAAGAAAGTTATTGTGACAATTAAAAAGATATTTATCGATGTACATCAATTTGAGTTCTAGATTATCTGTCCCAAACAAAAAATGTGACCGTTGATGGGGTTGAATGCATTAGAATTTGTGTTACCAGTGGTTGATAAGTTGGCTGATTGAAGAAATTCCAAGCAGATAAAATTAATAGATTAAGGAGTAAACCTTTACACACAAAGCTACTCATATTTGATGTTAGAATGAGATAGAAGAATTGTTATCCATGAAAATATTAGATAAATGGGATAAGTGCACTAGAAACCCTAAAACTTGTCATAAAAATGCAATTAAGTTTTAAAACTTGCAAAAAGTACAACCAAGTAATAAAACTTGTTGACTCTGTTCAATCGAGTTGTTCTGTTAATTCTGTCTAATTTGGCTAACAAAAAATTCTAAAATGGCTTTTTTATTATTTTCTTTATCCTATGTGGTGATGACATGGCTCAAAAACATCGTTTGAGCATATGTATGATCTTTAATACAATTTCATTAAAATTTTAAAAAATCTAAAATTTTAAAGCTAAAGAAAAGGAGGAAGGAGGAAAAGCCAAGCAAGGAGGGATGTAAGCCCTTGCCATTGCCACCCACCCCCAACAATGGCAACCCTCAACCAAGTCTAGGTTGCCTGCAATCTCAAGGGTCGCCAACCCTTGTTCGGGGCCCGACGATCCCCGCTAGCCCTTCTTGGCGGCGGTCGGGTGATGGCGTTGAGGGCTTGCCACCTAGTTTCTCTTCCTTCTCTTTTTTATTTAAATTTAGCTTATTTTTTAATTTTAATTTAAATAAAAATTGTATTAATTAAATTTGTACTAAAACAACATTCTCTTATACTTATGTTTCATGATTTAACCACGTAAGAGAGAGAAACTGTTAAAATAAATCACGTAAGCATTTTCTTTTAGCTAAGTTGAATAGAGTTAACTAAAAAACTCGATTATACTAATTTGACAAGTTATAAAATTTGATTGGTAGAAGTACAACGCAAATGCCAAAACTTGGAAAGAAGAACACTTAAGTGTCAAATTTTTTGAAATATACAGTTAAATTGCACTTTTTAAAAAAATGAAGACACTTAAGTGCCAACTCTGACAAAGATAACTGGAAATCCGACATAGCTTATTTTAATACTATAAGTAGTTTACATGGCTCGCCAAAAAGCTGACTTAGTGATGAAGGTGCAAAACTATGTTGTTGTGATCCCAAATTTGATTTTTAATATAAATATTATTTAAAATAAATTAAAAGAAGTAAATTAAAATAGAAAAAAAAAAAGCTGCAGCAATCGTTCGGCAAGGGCTGTGGAGGGCCTTGCCAAAGCTCTCTTCCCCATCCTTTTTCTAATTTAATTTTTCAATTGATTTGGGGGCTTATAGTGCCACATGGCAATTTTTAAAAAAATGCCACATGGACAATTTTATTAAAAAAAATTGCACGTGGATAAATAAAAAAAATTAATGTAGATAATTTTTTTTAAAAAAAATTGCCACGTCAACTAAAAATTGCTGAAAAATGCTACATTAGCATTTTGGTCGGAATTTCTCTCTATTGGCTCTTAAGTATTATATTCTTTTTCGATTTTGCCACTTAAGTGTATATTTCGAAATTTTTGGCACTAAGTGTCCCACATGCCAAGTTTTGACACTTGCAATATTCAGCACTCAAATTTGATTGCTTTTTTTTTTTTTTATAAAAGTTTTAGGATTTGATTATATTTTATTATCAAGTTTAGGACTTCTAGTGTACTTATCCTTAAATAGATTGATAAGCTTATTAGGTGACTTTTGGGTTTTTATATGTGAAAACTTAAGCCCCAATTTTCAATCCTTCAACCCCAAATCCCTTTGATATCCAAGGGAAACTTGAAATAAATCCCCAATTTAATTTTAAAATACCTTAAAAAGTGAGGTCGTTTTGAGTGTTCGTGCATTCCATACCTTAACTTTGGATGCAAACACTTGCTGTCAAGCAGACAATTTAATAGTGCTTGGTGGATTAAAACCCAAATTGATGTCTATTATGTCCAATGGGCCAAAGATTGTGCTATAAGGCCATATTTTTATTTTTATTTTATGAGCGAAAGGTTATACTTGCTTTGGGGTAGGTATTTGGCCATTATTTGCCCCATTTGATATAGCATAGGTTGCAAATGATTGATTCTTGAATGATTATTCAGTCACTTATATGGAAAAATATGTATTTAAGCACCATAGACAATGAAGCAATTATGCGCTATTTTCAACACATGAATGCATAAGCGAGGACAATTGCAAAATGAATAGTAACGTCCCCTTTTGAATGAGTAGAGAATTAATTATGTTTCTAATCTTTTATCTGCTTTATTTCATCATTGCCCCCATTGGCAATTGGCCGAGGCTCCCATCCTAGATATGAACCCCACTCAAAGGTAATCACGGCCAATTTATTTCTGGAACCCTATTTAATTTGGCTTTGGAAAACCTTGAAAAAAGAGGTTTCGGGCCACTCATTCTTCATTTTTCTCTTGTCTCTCTTCAGAGTACTGCAATTTGCGTTGACGCAATGCATCGCTTCATGGCTTTATTTCTCAGCCTCTCACTTTTAGCTGTGACCAATGTCGAGCTCTCTCTTTCTCTGCAGGTGATTATCTTCTTTCCAGTTGATTTCTGTTCACCCTTTTTCAATGCATTTATATAATATATCTTAAAATAGTGTGAGTATGAGAACCGAGATGCACTAGGCTCATATGACCTAGATCCGCGTAATAATATATCCTAAAATAGTGAGTTTGAGAACACAGTAAAGCAAATTCACCAAACCAATGTCATTTTTTACATAAATTTAAAGGATCCAAAAAATAATTTCCGCAAATGAATAGGCGGGGACTCTTGGTATTGGGTTTACAATATTGATGCACCAAGCCATTCAGCGGGGTTCCAGGAAAAAAAAAAAAAACCTTTGTCAACATCAGCAATCCAAGCCGATATTCATGAACGAAGTCAAGGGACCAGCAGGGTTTTCAACAATCAGCAATCCAGTCGACCAGCCGGGTCGACTGGATTGCTGATGTAGACAACCAGGTGCAAGACTCCCTGTCAAGGGCATCAATGCCTTAGCCCCAGTCTTGGGAACAAAAAAAAGAGAGTCCGTGTCCAATTGGTATATCTGTTTTTTATCGATTCAAGTGCCCATATAATCGGTTCATGTAAGATAAACTCATTATAATTTGACTTTGCTTCATTTCTCAATAATCGGTCTGCCGTTGCATCTTGATCTCTTGCTCTTTCTCAACGTTCTCTCTGTTGTTGCTCCTCCTCCTCTTCCTCTTTGTCCACATTTGTAAAAATCCAAATATGCCTATCTTTGGTCATGATCAATAGAGGAACATGTATCCCATAATTACCTTCATCATTCCTATTCTGCTCAACTTCATTACTGTCAAGTACCAAGGAAGGCCCGATTCTCCATTCGAAACCCACCCCATCACCATGTTCTTCTCCATCTCTGCTCTCATTCTCTATTGCTCCTTGTCGGTCACCTACCAGTCTTTAATGCTGCTTGTGGCGTCCACATCTTTTGTTGTCTCATGATTCTTTCCTTTTTCCTCTCCATTGCTTGGCCTACATCACTATTGTTCTCAAGTCTCTCCTTCTTCCTCCTCTATTTGCCATTGCCAATACTATTCTCTACTACTTATTTGTGCGGTCTCATATAGAAAACTCATATTTCTAGTAAGGCAAAAGATTCTAGTATTCCTCAATTTGTTTGCCCATCAATTGCTTGGAGGAAGAGTGCCACCGCTTCTACTATGTAGGGTTGCCATTATGCATTTTGTGTTAGAATTCCAGTACCTATGAGCGAGTCATCCTTGGAAGCACAAGAAAAAAAAATGGAAATAGTTGTAGGCAAGGGGGAAAAGTACGAGTAATGCTACCTCTGTGAGAAGTTTACTTATGTCTTGTATGCTAAGAAAGTCATGGTGACAATAAACAAGAGATTATATTGGTGTTGAAGAATTGCATGTTGATTGAGTTTAAGATTTCAAATCAAATCTCTCCTAAACAAATAATGCGATCGTTGATGGTGTTGAATGCATTTGAATTTGTGCTACTAGTGATTGATTGAGGGAAAAAGAAGAAGAAAAAAGCCAAAAATTAGCCAATTGAACAAATTCCAAGCAAATAAAAACCGATGAATTAATGAGTAATTACACGAAGCTACTCATAATTGATGTTTGTATGAGATAGAAGAACCAATCCTTATACATAGAGATATTAGATTAATCAATAAGCTTAAAAGGTCACTCTCGGCTTTTCACATGTGAAATCTTAAGATTCCAATTTGATTTTGAAAGTACCTAAAAAAATTTCATTTTGAGTGTTCATGCATTGTATACCTCAACTTTGGACGTGACACATGTTGCCTAGTAGACAATCTTATAGTGCTTTGCGGATTGAAACCCATATAGATGATTGTTATGTCCAATGGGCCAAAGATTGCGTTGTATGGCCATAATTTTCTAATAGCGAAAGGTTATATTTGCTTCCAGGTATTTAGCCATTAACGAAGTTCTTATGCAATCTTATCCTTGTTTTCTTCAGAGTCCTGCAGTTACTGTTGATTTTACATTTCCATGCTGACAAATGAAATCAAATTTATTATTGAGCATTTTCATAATGCTTGCTTGTCCTATGAGTTGTTATATTTTTCTACTTATCATTTAGGCAGATTTGAGGGAGAACCCACAGTAATTATAGACATATTACCTCACAATCTTAGGAGGACCCAAGGTTGATCAGCCCTTGAGTCCAATAAGGGAATCTAGTACATGTGAGTCCAATGAACGAAACTATAATTTTGATGGGTTCCATAATTCCATAATTGTGATGTGCTAGGTTCACATGTCCCCGATCCATGCAAAAATATTTCTTGAAAGAGTGTGCATGTGAGAATAGAGTTAAGCAAATTCACTATGAACAAATGTCATTTTATAGTAATTGGATGGATTCAGAAAATAATTCTGCAAAAGAAATAGTGGATGATACACAAAAAATATACGCACAATGCAATGGGGACTCTTGGTCCTGCATTTACAATATTGATATACCAAGTCATTGATGCACTTGACAGGGGAGTCTTGCACCTCGGTCTTGGATTGATGTTGACTCCTTCGAGGACCACTATCAACACCCTTAAGGACCGAGAAAATATTGGCCGCAGCTCGTGTGCCAGCGTGGCAAACGGGAGGCGCCTTCATTGATCGACACGTGTCCCGCGGGACCCACTCTTGTCAGGCCAAAAAAAATTCAAACTCCGCGCCTGCATTCCATCTTCTCCTTGTTTGAGTCTGGACTGACAACAAAAACAACTGGTCTCCTCTTCTCCTTCTCTCTCTTCGATTATTCAAAACTCTCTCTCCTCTCTCTTCTACATGTTCCAAAGAAAAAGAAGCCTGCGCTCTTTTTTTCAAAATACTCTCCCTCTCTCTCTCTCACGCCCAAGCACCCCACCGCCGTCGGTCGGCCCCCGAGCTCCAAAGCACCGCCTCCGGCACGTTGCCTCCGTCTCCACTATCTCCTTCAGGAGTCACTTCCATGCTGTCGCTCCCCCACCGATGGCATTCCGAGCTCAGATCCGACGCCTCCGTCATGCCACCGGCACGACGCATCCGGAGCACATATCCACCTTCGGCAGGTCGCCTCCGTCTCCAACCTCCTTCTTAGCGTTCTTTTTGCCTTGCTCTTTGAGTTTGGGGGCAAAGCGCGAAGGAAAATGTCCAGAACACGCAAGGCGCCGGCCAGAGGCAAAATAAAAGTCGCCTTCTCTCTCCCCCAACCTAACACCGACATGAATTGGAAACACATAGACTTTTTGTCTCATTTTGGAAGAAAACAATGTATCATTGGTTCTGTTCGGATTTATGAGGGTGGTATTTGTAACCTACATCTTCTGGGTGTGTCGGTGTTGCGGTGTGTAAATGGTTCTCCTTCAGTTTTTTCTTCTTCTTTTTTTGTCGAAGTTCTTTAGTTTAGGTAGGCTGTACTTTGCCTTTCTTTTAATCAGGCATCATCACTGTTATTCTTGTGTTTGTTTTGCTTTGCTTCATGCTCTCGTTTGTCTTGAACAAGTAACACCTCTCGCTTGGACCGATTATTATATCGGCCATGAACCTCATGATACGTGCAAATATCCCTAGATTTATCAAACTGAATGGCCCAAGTTACTTAGCTCATTTTGGATTTAAACCAGCGAATCTCTAGCAATTTGAAACAAATCTAAGCAAATTCCTTCAAGTTTGAACTGTACTTTTAATTCAAGAAATCAACCAGTAGAAATACAATATCACTATTCAATTCAAGTACCCCAAAAAGAAAAAGGAAAATCCTCCCGAACTCCCGAGACAAGATTTAGCTATAGACATTTGTACAAGCAGAAAGAAAGAAAAGAATAAGTCTCATCTAAAGCTAAAAACCATTCATGGCGAGGAACTACTCTGAGGGAGCAACGTATGGTGCTTCTACAGAGGAAGAATAAACACCCAAGACAAAGAGAAACAAGCCCCCTTCCTCCACTCGTCCTCTCCTCCTTCTCGTGATCCCCCAAGACCACGGCCATCTTCTCCTTATAAAGTCTCCACATCACTTACGCCTTCGCGAGGGTCCCGCCTAGTTGATAAACCCCACGCTTGACATTTGCGTGTTCTGGACATTTCTTTCGCGCTTTGCCCCCAAACTCGAAGAGCAAGGCAAAAAGAACGCTAAGAAGGAGGGTGGAGACGAAGGCGACGTGCTGAAGGTCTTCTTAGCGGAGACGAAGGCGACGTTCTGAAGGTGAATATGAGCTCCGGATGCGACCTGTGGGGGCTTCTAGGGGAGAGAGAGAGGGAGTGGCTCCTGAAGGCGACAGCGGAGGTGTCGTGACGGAGGCGTCGGATCTGAGCTCGGAATGCCATTGGTGGGGGCTTTTGGGAGCGACAGAGTGGAAGTGACTCCTGAAGGCGATAGTGGAGGAGGAGGCAACGTGCCGGAGGCGGCGCTTTGGAGCTCGGGGGCCGACCGGCGGCGGTGGGGTGCTTGGGCGCGAGAGAGAGAGGGAGAGTATTTTGAAAAAAAGACCACAGGCTTCTTTTTTCTTTGGAACATGTAGAAGAGAGAGAGCAGAGAGAGTTTTGAATAATCGAAGAGAGAGAAGGAGAAGAGGAGACTGGTTGCTTTTTGTTGTCAGTCCAGACTCAAACAAGGAGAAGATGGAGCGCAGGCGCGGGGTTTGAATTTTTTTGGCCTGACAAGAGTGGGCCCCCGCAGGACACGTGTCGATCAGTGAAGGTCTTCCCGTTTGCCACGCTGGCACACGAGCTGCAGCCAATATTTTCTCCTTAAGGACCACTGTCAAGTTTAAGATTTGAGGACCACTATAAACAAATGTGGCACGTTTATTGATTGTGGTCCTCAAGGGTGTCAACATCAACCCAAGACTGACATGCAAGACCATGTGAGATAGACAGTATAAATTGAGACCATAAGAGTCAAACATTATAAATTGACCATGCCCCTTTCTCATCTATTGCACCTCATCCTCTAACTCTTTCTCAACATTCACTTTGCTTCTTGCTCCTTGTCCTTCTCCTCTTTCTCCAAATATATACAAATCCAAAAATGCCTATTATTGATCATAATCAATGGAGAAACACGCATGTCATACTTACCTTCATCATTCAAGCTTTGCTTGACTTCATTGCAGTAAAGTAGCAAGGGAGTTCCAATTCTCCATTTGAAACCCGCCCCATTACCATGTTCTTCTCCATCTTTGCTCTCCTTATCTATTGCTCCTTGTCCCTTCCACTTGTTGTTCATCTACCAGCCTTTCATACTACTTATGGTGGTCGCACCTTTTGCTTCCTAATGACCCTTTCCTTTTCCCTCTCCATTGCTTTGCCTATGTCATTATTTGTCCCAAGCCTCTCCTTCTTCATCCTCTATTTGCTGTTGTTGATATTGCTTTCTACAGCTTACTTCCATGGTTTTGTTCAGAAACTCATACATCTGATAAGGCAAAAGATTCTAGTATTCCTCAATTTGTTAACCCATCAATTGCGCAGACGAAGAGCACTGCCTCTTTTGCCATGTAGGGTTATCAATTTGCATTTTGTGTTAGAATTCTAGTACCTGGCAAAGTTCAACAAGTCATCTTTAGAAGCACAAGAAGAAATAAAGGAAACAATTGTAGGTGGAAGGAATGGTATGAGAATTGTTACTTGTATGAGATGTTTACTTATGTCTTGTATAATAATAAAGTCATTGATAAATAAGGGAGTATACCTCTTTACATGAAGCTATTCATAGTTGATTTTTGTATGAGATAGAAGAATCAGTCTTTACACATGGAGATATCAAATGAATCCATAAGCTTAAAACGTCACATTTTAGGTTTTTACACGTTGAAAACTTAAAATCCCAATTTGATTGTGAAGCACCTTAAACAAAAAAAAATAAAAAAGATGTCTGTTTTGAGTGTTCGTGCATTGTGCACCTCAACTTCAAATGTGACACTCATTGTCAAGTAGGCATCTTAACAATCTTTGTGAATTGAAACCCAAATTGATGTCTTTTATGTCCTAAGGGCCCAAAGATTGCTGTAAGAGTAATTTTTCCTAAGAGCAAAAGGTTATACTTGCTTTCAGGTGAGCATTTGGCCATTGTATGCTCCATTAGAGAAAGCCTAGGTCACAAATTGTCGATTCATGAATGATTGTTCAGTCATTTATCCGGAAAAATACGTATGTAGTACCATAGACAACGAAGCAATTAAGCGATGTCTTCAACACATGAACGCATAAGCGAGGACAATTGTAAATTGGAAAGTAACGTTCCCTTTTGAATGAGTAGGGACTTGATTTATGTTTCTAATCATTTTTTTGTCTGTTCATTTCATCATTGCCCCCACTGCCAAATGTTCGAGGCTCCGATCCTGGATATGAACCCCACTCAAAGATGATCACGGCCTTTTTGTATCTGGAACCCCACTAATTTTTGGCTTGGGAAAACCTTGCAAAGGAATTGTCGTTCTGGGTGTTTGCGCTATTGCGTAGAGGACGATATGGCGATCGGCTCTGGGTGCCATATTTGTTCATGAAAAACCTAAGAATCTTCAATTTTGTTCCACGGTCACAAGTCAAAGATCGCGTCTTTCCTTATAATGATCGCCAGGGGGGGCAAAAATTTATACGACAAAAAGTATTGCATTTTTAGAAATTTCAACCTATGAGCGATTCGCAACCGCCTCAACCCTTGCCGATGAAGGCTGGGTTGATGAGGGCCGCCCCACTGGCCTTACCTCAAATTTGTAGCCCTCACCCAGTGCCGTGGTAAGGCCCCCTCCCTCTTTCTATCTATGCAAGTGCATGCACGTTGAGGGCAATGACCGAGGTGGGCCCAAATGCCGATGAGATTACTAAACAACCGTGGGTAGATAAGTGCCACATCACCACCATCTTAATTATTATCTCATTCGTTAAAGCTTATTTAATCGATCGCTCTCTTTCTCTCGTAAATTTATCAGCATGTTTGATTGCAATAACAATTAATACATTTATACATACGGTTAGACATCCTCATAAGCGAGTTTTTCTTCTATTTTTACCTTTTCTCGCCTTTATGAATCATGATCTTCCCAAAAAAAAAAGAGTTGTTTATTTTTCATCTCCGGGAAAAGAAAAACCCTTCACTCCCGAAAAAGTAAAAAGTCAGCTTTCCATGTGACGTATATTTTTCACTTATTCCACTAATATGGCGCCACGTGTCAGCATAGTCCAATCTCACGGTGACGTGGAGGGCCGGCCCACAATATTTTCTGGAATATCTTCTCGGAAAGAAGGGTATAAACGCTGAAGAAGGTGATTCGGCCACGTCAACATCTCCCGTCCAATGACTCGTCCACGCCATCGCCCTATCCACTTCATCCCGACCATCGCTTCGCTCGCTCCGCACTGCATCCTCCACTCCAGTCTGTCGGATATCTCTCGTCGGAGACAGCATGACCATGAGAGAGGCCGCAGGAAGAGATTTCTCTCTGCGGGTTTGAGAGGCAGACCCTCCTGAGTTCCTACTCGCTCGCGCGACCTCCCCTCCATGCTAATTGCGCAGCTCCACTGAAGTTGCTGCTTCGAGAATCTTGCTCATCTCCAGAATCTGGTAACTGGGTTTCTAACGGTTTTCTTTTCTTCTTGGGTCTGCTGTTTCTTGGGCCATCGTTAGTCATGGTGCTGTAGAGCCCCCTGTGGCTGAAAATGTAGCCTTTGTTCTGCATATGCTAGTTCAAGAATTGCCAATGCTTTGCCATTGGAGTCTTTCTCTGCTTGCTCTTTAATTGTGTTTCCCTTGAGGGTTTCTTATGTGTGTTTAAGAGAATTGAGTTGTCTGTCTTGTTAATTCGCACCCATTTGAGGGCCTAATTGACGACGTTGTAATCTAGGCGTACTCACTGGAGCATCGGCTGGTGTAGATAATTATAGAATGGCTTGCTCGGTGTCCTTAACATCCCCCATTTGCTTCCACAATGCGAACAACGCCAAGACTGCACTGAATCCTAGCCCAATCAAGATCACTAAGGCAACACCGAGGTCGAGAACATTTACCCAGTTCGCGATTCCACCCCTGTCCACTGCGGCGGCTGACTTTGCATCTGTGGACAGCACGACAATCGCCGTCATTGGTGGCAGCTCGATGGCTGCATTGGCTGCTGTGCTCACACTGACGGATCCACAGAGGAGGCGGCAGCTCCAGGCAGAGGAGGTGGGTGGTGGGGACAAGGAGGTGGTTAGGGAGTACTTCAACAACTCAGGGTTCCAGAGATGGAAGAAGATTTATGGTGAGACAGATGATGTCAATAAAGTCCAGCGTGACATACGGCTTGGGCACTCCAAGACCGTGGAAAATGTGATGAAGATGTTGACTGATGAGGGGTCTCTTCAAGGGGTCACCGTCTGTGATGCCGGGTGTGGTACAGGGTGCCTCGCTATTCCACTGGCGAAGGAAGGCGCTGTCGTGTATGCCAGTGATATCTCTGCTGCTATGGTTTCCGAGGCGCAGAAACAGGTGAATTTTTAATCAACTGCCTTTCTCAGAGCTATTGCAGGCAAATATGATTCCTGAATGATTGATTAATAATTCTATGCGCATGCCTTGCCATTCACTGCTTCTGTCAGAAAACTTCTAAATTTCCAATTGTGTATTCAGTGACAAGTGCATGATCAGATATTTCTATGGCAATACTTCAAGCCTTGGGCTACTTTCAATTGACTCTACATGATTGATTAAGCTTGTCTCTTTTGTCTCATCGCCATTTAAGAAGGCAGTTGTTACTAACTGGGGATTGTTTTTGGCAATCAGGCGAAAGAGCAGCTTCAAATCACCAACAATGACCAATCACCTCCTCCAACTATGCCGAACTTCGAAGTGAGTGATTTAGAGAGCCTAAAAGGGAAGTATGATACGGTGATATGTTTGGATGTTCTCATACATTACCCGCAGAGTCAGGCAGATGGGATGATTGCCCACCTTGCTTCACTGGCAGAGAATCGGTTGATTCTGAGTTTTGCTCCAAAGACATTTTACTACGATCTGTTAAAAAGAGTAGGGGAGTTATTCCCAGGACCTTCCAAGGCAACAAGAGCTTATTTGCATGCCGAGGCAGATGTTGAGAGAGCATTACGGAAGGTTGGGTGGAAAATAAAGGAGAGAGGCCTAATCACCACTCAGTTTTACTTTGCGAGACTTGTCGAGGCTGTTCCTGCATAGAGGCGATGGAGTGAGTAAGGTCAAGTTTTGGTTTTTAGACTTGTTAATCAGGTTGTAGTTTTGGAAAAGATAGGAAGTTTGAACATTGGTCAGAATTTCTTCTGTAAATTCGTTATTCCAATTCAAACTCCTTATTTAAGAAATTCTTGTTACATTGACATTTTTTATATACTCGACTAAATGTTTACATTTCATGCTGCCAAGTCCATTCACAAAACTCTTGAAGAAAATTCTCATCAGAAGACACCCTCATTTAACCCCTCAGTCACCTGGAAACAGCTATAGGAAGTTCTTATTTTTTTCTTCTTTTTCTTCCAATGACAGCTAAAGGATGTTCAGCTGATACTCTTTAGGAGTATTACTGAACCATTCAGTTAAATTTCTGTAGGGTATTGAATCTTTCTGAAACGATTACCCTGGGAACAAGTCCAGAACTCTATCGTGTTGCCTTTGTAATGGTAGTGCTTGATTAAGAGACTCTGAAAGAAGCTAACTCATTTAGCTTTCTGCTGAAAGGCATTGATTATGACACGTTTTCCTACTCAAGTCAGATGCGATGCGAAGTCGAGGTTGTTTTGAATTAGACTGAATTATGCTTGACTATTCTTTATGGATGTCTTTTTTCCCCCCATTTTTGGCTACCAATCAACACAATAAAGGTTAAGGTCCCCCTTTGTAATAATTAACTGTTCTGTATCACCATACAAACAACTGGATTTTATCAGGATCAAGTGAGCATTTATTGAGTCAGTTACATAAATGGTGAATGATGATGCCATTTGATGTTCCCCTCTGATCTGCTGTTCCAAGAGACAAAACATCATTGCCATGTTTGCTTGACAAAGTAGATGAAACTGAGTGCCAAAGTCGAGAGAGAAGAAGAAACAGACTTTGATACAGAAGGACCCCGACCATATAATGATAGAAAGGTGAGGTCAAGATATTTATCTGTAAAAGAGGGCATTGGTGGGATCACTCCATTTTTGGCAAACTCTTGGAATTTTTTAGGAGCAATAAAAACTTATCACAGGCTGTTGCATCCTTTAATCCTTCTTTATCAAGGGTCAGTGGACGTATAATTACTTGATAAGGTTCCCCCGTCATCCTGCAATAGTCTCTCTCTCAACAGGGGTATCTAGTCAGTTCACCGCCACACCCTCCTCCCATAAGGAAAAGAAAACTGAATAAAGATAAGAAAAAAAACAAGCAAAGTTGGTTTATAACTGGAAATTTTATCACGTGACTTGTATAATTTCTCAAATTCTTTGAACTTTCTGTGTCCTGCATTGGTTCTCCGTATTGGTTCTTCTAGAATGGTAGCTCGGCTGGTTGAGATGAGAGAGTGAAAACTCAAATGTTGGTGTGAAATTGCAACAAAGAACTTGTTCTTTCTCTCTCCGTGTGCAATTCTTATGTATCTGCTTTGTGAAAAATCTGTGACATGAAGTTGTTGAGTTTTTCATCAAAATCATTAACTGTCAAAAACACTGTCGACGGTGCAAGTGCTATGCCAAATAATTAGAATACGGCTAATTTCCCGATAGAACCACAAGAGGCAATGCTCCTGAGATAAAATGAATTTCAGAATTTGATTGTCGTCCTTTGCTGCATCCCGGTGGTAACAAAAGGGGAAGAGTTTTTGTGTTTTAGCACACTGTCTTTGTGCTGCATCGTCCCTTTTCTCATAATAGAACTGTGAAGTTTCTTGGCGATCTTGCGGCTGCCAATGATCCGCCATAAGAAGATGCTCTTCACAGTTGTCTCATAGGTGCCATTGATAAGCATCTGGTTCTCTTCAAAGTTATTGTACTTCTCCTAAGTGGGCAGACTCCGTTCGACATTTCAATCAGCAGCCTTCTCTTCTTCTTCTCATACCTTTTATCTATATTGTTGTTGCCTGCAAGGATGGCCCTGATATAGCCTGATATAGATATTGTCACCTAGAGTGTTGATCTGCATAAACATGGATTGAAGGTCAGCAGCTCGATCCTGTGCTGATGTACCCTTCGGGTTTCCCCTTGCCCAACGCATTGATTGTTGCTGACTTCGGTGTTTGGTTTCTTATCTCTTCCCCTGCTGCTGTGCTCAGGACCGTGCTCAGTTTGTTGCCTGTAGATCTCTGTAAACACGTACTTGCTATGTGAAAAAATTGTCTATGAAGGCATTATTTCTTTGTTTCATTTCCTTCTTTCTTTCTTTTTTGCTTCATTTTTAATTAAGCAAAATGAAAGTTAACGCAAAAATAAAAACTTATAATATGTCAAGAGCAACGACATATAAAAGATGAATACATAAAATAAAATAAATAATCAAAAATTCAACAACATGAAACATGAAACCTAAATTACACAACTTTGGTCCTCAATCATCCTTAAAAGATTGCTCCAAATTCTAACCACCTGAAACAAATAAATAAATAAACAGCAAACTTGTTAATCACTTGATGATAGCTTTAAATAAACATTACTATTAATTAAATGAAAATAATTATTAGAAAACCTCACCATATATATTCATTCCACTTTAACTCTTAAACTCTACTCACCGATGATGATCTCCTTATTAAGACAATCCAAATCTATAAAAAAAGAAGAGAAAAAGAGAGATTAAATAAAACATTCATTCATTAATATACAAATGAATTATAATATAAAAGAAATAAGTATCGCTTACCCAACTCAAATTTTTCTGCATTCTCGATGGATTCTTCAACATTAATCGGCGCATGAACAGCTCTTAACCAATCTTGAGTGCAAATTAAAGCTTCCACTACTTTAGGAGTCAAAGAACTTCGAAAGTCATCAAGCACACGACCCGATGTACTAAAAGCCAACTCTGAACCAACACTAGTTACAGGGATAGACAAAACATCCCGAGCCATCAAAGATAGGATCTTATATTTTGAGCCAGTAGTCTTCCACCACATCAAAATGTCAAGATCAAGAACATCTTCACTTTCATCTTCAAGATACCGATCAAGCTCAGATTTATTGCCATAGTACAATTTCATAAAGTTTTTCCGCCAAACTTGGATGTCATACTTATAGCTATCTTCATTACCATCAACATGGGAACCGCCATTGCAAGCACTTAGATTTTGGACATCAAAATTTCGATTACTTGAAGCAGAAAAAGATTGCTCATAAAATCCATACAAACGCTCCAATGCGTTCTTCACCTTATCACACATCTCATTCACTTTCGATTCATCATCACAAATTTGTCCATAGCAAAAATTCACATATTGCAACTTTTTTGTAGGATCCAACACAACCGCAATCAACACCATCATATTCACTTCATCTAAACTCCCATAATATATGTCAAATTTCTCTTTTAATTTCATACCCATAGCTCCAAGCTTAGGATCCGAAGAATTCGCCGCATCTTTCAAATATTTATACAAAAAAGCCATTCCCTCAAAATAATCATTTGAAGTAACACATGAACTTCCCGACATCCAATTTGTGACATCATGAAACTGTTTTAGAAATGCAGAAAGAATAATGGCATTTTCCCAATCTTCATCTCTAGGAAGATCATGGTTAAGCTCATTTGGTAAAGATAAATAATCTCCTTCCATCCTTTCAAAAGCTCTTCTAAATTTTATGGCGGCGTCTAACATGAAATAAGTGGAGTTCCATCTAGTGGTGACATCAAGACAAAGCGAACCCTTATATGTGATTCTTAGCATTTCAATGCAAGATTGAAATGCTTCAGCTCTTATAGGAGAACCCTTCACATACCTAATCAAGTTTCGAATACGCTCAATAGATTCACGTACCACATTCAAGCCATCTCTCACAATCAAATTTAATACATGAGCAGTGCACCTCATGTGTAAAACATTACCATCTAAGATGAATGACCTTTCTCTAGAAAGTTTTTGCTTCAAATAACCAATTGCAGCATCATTCGAACTAGCATCACCCATGGTTATTGTGGAAAACTTTCTTTCTATTCCCCATTCATAGATGCATTTTTCCACTATTTTCCCAATCTCTCTACCCTTTTGGCTATGCATCACCACAAAATTGATGACTCTTTTATGCAACTTCCAATTTTCATCAATAAAATGTGCAGTGAGACATAAATAATTCAGGTCTTGAGCGGAACTCCATGTATTAGTGGTGAGCGCGATCCTAGACTTAAGTTCACTAAAGTAAGTCTTCAAACAAGTTCTTTCACTGAGATACAGCTTCATGCAATCTCTAGCCACTGAAAATCGTGATAAATGTTTGAAGAGAGGTTGCAACTCAGTGACAAACTCACGAAATTCAATACGCTCAACCAAGGAAAAAGGTTGTTCATCAATTATGATGAACCGAGCAAGCATGTGCCTACAACGATCTTGATCAAACGTCCATGTTGATAAGACATTACCAGCACTAGTATCTTCTCCTGCCTTGCTAGCCACTTCTATTTTACGTGGTGCAAAGAATTTTTGTTTCTTATCTACATTGCGAGGAAACTTCTTGCACGTTTTCAAGTGTTTCCTCATCACAGAAGTACCATTAGCAACACGGTATACATACTCAGACCCACAATGAATGCACTTTACTTGATATGTTTTCTCTGTCTCCTCAACTAAGATTCTTGCAAAATGTTTCCAGCAAGCAGACATGTATTGCTTCTTACGAGGAGGAAGACGAGAACTAGGTACCTCGTTTGTCTTGTTTGTTGCACTCACAGATGGCTGTTCTTCACCTTCATGGCCCGACAATTCCAATTTTGTGATCGGACTTGTCTCATCATATCCCTCCACCTCCATTAACATGTTATCTTGATACATCAACTTCCCATATACACAACAATAGCAGAATATGATTAGAAATTTCAAAATAAAGAGCAAATATTTATAAAAGCAAAACAAACTGCCATACATAAACATTCAAACAGACATTCAATGTGCAAGACAGAGTATTTATCACAAAATTCCCGTTCGAGATCAAGTTCAGAGTACCAAAAGAACGTTCAGTGATGTGAGAATCAATATGTTAGACAAAACCAAAACTGTAACATCCCAGACAGCATGACCAACTATAAAGTGGCTGGAAAGAGAACAACAAAAGCCATTCTCACTAAGCATCAGCTTAGTAAGATATGGAGTCAAACTGTAACATCCCAGACAGCATGACCAACTATAAAGTGGCTGGAAAGAGAACAGCAAAAGCCATCCAGCTTAGTAAGATATGGGGTTAAACTGTAACATCCCAGGCAGCCCTATTCTTTTGTACCACTTATCAGAAGCTCACAGCTGTCTAGTGATTTATGCTCGAAAGTTTTGAGCACAGCACAGCTAAAAAGGAGGAAACAACAAAATCTTGAAGTGGTTGACATATTTTCTTGGTTAAGCCATGTCTGCGTGATGCTTGAATTTTGGTACACAATTTTGGTACACTTAACTGTACATTCTTAGTAAGTGTTGAACATATGAGCCCAAGTTGTCAAGCTCATTTTACTGTTGCAATTCATCACTGGATACCCCATATCCGTCGGTCTTTGGATCATTTTTAGTCGGCTGTGTACTGACTGCCAGATGCTCAACAGTGCATATACGAGTTGTTCTGTTATGTCTCGCAATTTAGGCGAAACCCACGAAAAATTCTTAGCATTATATCGCATTCCCCGGCTCCTGGCTGTGCACTGACCGCCAGATTCTTCAAGGTACAGGATCGTTATGAGATTCAAACACCGAATCGCGAAACAGACATTTCTCCAAACACGTCGTCCACAAAACAGATTTTGGTTTGCAAACTAAGTCCTATGTAATCTACACATGCCCATACCATGTCTAGCGAAATCTACATTGCAAAGCAGAGCTCAGCTTCAACAAGAATGCTAAAGCCTACCTCTCTCGGAGGAAGTCCCTGCTGCCGGAGGGAGTGAGCCGCTGGAGAGGGGCGAGTCTCCGGAGGGAGTGACTCGCCGGAGGGAGAGTTGCTGGAGAGAAGACTTGGGTTGCAGCCGAGAGAGGAGAGTGAAAGAGGGAGTGTGAGTTTCGCGGACACAGAGAGCGCGAGAGAGAAGTTGCATCAGAAGATGAGAGGCGGATTCAGGGTAAAAGGAGAGACAAAAAGACAATTTAGGGTAAACATAGGTCCGGTTCCGGTTCCGGTTCCGGTTCCGGTTTTCCCGTTCTTCAGTTCCGATTTTCCCATTCACATTTCAGGGAACAATGGAGAAAATATTGATTTTATTTTCTTGAAGTGGGAGTCAAACCGGTAACCGCGGGAACTTGGAACTAGACCGGTTCAGTCCGATTCCAAATTCTACCCTAGATTCATACTTATTTTTTATTTTCAAGATCATTGTTGTTAAATGCATATCCTTTGCCTTCTTAGTTTATAGAGATATGCGCACTAAATATCCTAAAATTTATTATGAAAGTGTAATTGGATTATAAAAATTTACAAAAACTACAATAAAGTCCCAAAATTTTGTCAAATTAGTATAATCAGATCATTCTATTAGCACCATCCAACTTGACTGGCAGAAAATGTTATATGGCTTTTTTAAATATTTTCTCTTCCACGTGGCAATGACAAAACATGAAACATAAGGCTAACACAAATCGTTTTTGAGTAAAGAGTTATTATGCCATAACTGATTGTGCCATTAGATGAGATGCTAATTTTTTTGAAGAGATAATAAAAAAAAGGGTATATATAGTTGGTTTGATCCAATCTAGTCGATTCCTCTTGAAATCAAAAACCGGACTGCTTAGACATTAGTTCCACTTTTAGAAACTGAGAATCGGACCAACGCTCTCAAGAACCAAACCGAACTAGCCGGTCCGGGCGATTTCCGATTTGGAAGATCAATTTTGCACACCCCTACTTTTGATGAATGTCTTGTTGGGGGTCCTCGTGAGCTGGGCATCTTTTGAAATTGGTACAAAGATTTGTGCTGCTCGTACAATTTTATAATTAGTTTTTTTCCTCCCCGCTTATTTATGGATATTAACAAATTGACTCCCAGCATTTTTTTTGCCCATACGTCGGCGCCCTCCCTCTAAAAACAATATCGGCCTTTTACTAATTTCTATTATTTTGCTGAATCCAGATACATCCATAATGTAACTCATGCCGGCTTTTTACACGTGTACATTATATACACACTAATTTTCAAGGTGACTTTATTTCTTATATATAATAATATTAAGAGAAAATTCTAAAAAGGACTTCAAATCCCCTCATTTTTTTCAAAAAGAGCTTGTAGTAAACCTTATTTTAAACAATGCTTGAAGTGGCATTGGTTGTTTCAAATAAGGGCCTAACATCGTCAATCATCGAGCGATTAAATTTATCAATCGGTTAAGAGCGTTTTCATCCAAAATTTCTTTTATTTTTTCTTTTCCTTTTTATGGTTCTTCTTATTCCTCTTCGCCAATAACAGCCAACCATCGGCAATGCCCATGGAGGGTTAGGCAAGGGTCACCCTCGTGCAATCTAGCGAGGGATAGCCTCGACTGGGTGAAGTGGGCGAGCCCCTCACTGCCATTCACAAGGTCGGCCCTTGTCAATCCCAAGCAAGGCCGAACCTCGCTAGACTAAGCAAGGGTGGCCTCGCATGCTACTGATGAGGGCTCAATGACTTCACCAGTTGTTGTAATGGCTAGTGAGGGCCTATAAGCGGCTGGCGAATGAACGACCACCCACATTTTCTTGAAGAAACAGATCTTGCGAATGAATAACCAATTGCCCGCTTTTTCTTCTTCTTGAAATTTGACCGTCGTCAAGCCCTCGCCTACGGCCAATGAGGCTGCCGAGCCCCCACTGACCACGAGCGAGGCTATTAAGCCCGCATCGACCATAGGCAAGGTCACCCTCACCAGATTTGGCGAAGTTTGACCTTGCTTGGGGCCAACAAGGGCCAACCTTGTGGATGGCTACAAGGGGCTTGCCTACCTCATTAGATTGGGCAAAGGTGGCCCTTGCCTAGCTCTCTGTAGGCAACGTTAGTGGCCGGCCAACCATTGGCATAGTGGGAGAAAAAGACCCAAAAAAAAAAAAGGAAAAATGGTAAATGACGAATATGCCTTTGATCACCGCAAAGTCAAGCTCTTATATGAAATAAACATAACAGCTCAAGGCCTTTATTTAAAACAAGATTCACTTTGAACCCTTATTTGAAAAAATATGGGCACTTTGGACCCTTTACCACAAAGAACCCTAAATTGATATACATGTGACAAACCAAAAACCCTAAAAAATTTATCCTTTGTTAATTTCCATTAAATTTTATAGTCAACATGATGAGTTAGATGATGAGAAAATTACTAAAACAATCCTATACTTGTGCTAATTCAATTATAACTTTTTTTTGTTAATTTAATCGTAAAATTTTTACATTTGTGTCAATTTAATTTATTCAGCCAATTTTGATCAACCGGCCCTAGCCAACGCTAAATGGTCAATTTTTTTTTTTTTATATTTTTTTCCTTTTTTCATTTCCTCCTTCCTCTGGCCAATCACTATCGCAGGGAAGGCCTTGCCAAGAGTGGCCAAGCAAGACTCACCAGTGGCCGACGAGGTCAACCCTACACAACCCTAGCCTCTAGCCTGTTAGAGGAAGAAGGAAACAAAAAAAAAAAAAAAAAAGAGAAAGCAAATAAAAAATATTAAAAAATTGCTACATCAATGTTAACTAGTGTTCACATTAGTGTTAGTTAGCTAAAATTAGCTGAATAGATTGAATTGGAATAAATACAAAATGTTTAAAATTAAATTAGGAAAAAAATATGATTGAATTAGTAGAATTACAATATGTTTATGACTATTTTGGTAATTTTCCTGTTGGATGACACGTGAAAGTAAACAAGGATACCAATTTGGGGTTTTATCATTAGGGCACCAGTTACATGGTTTTTTATGGTAAAAAATTAATTTTGAGATAAATTTCTTACGAGTATACCGGTTTGAAGTTTTTATTAGTCAAAAAAATTAAGTTTAGATAAATTTATGATAAATATGTCGGTTTACGGTTTTTGCTGTTTCTTTTTATAGCCGATTCTTTTTCTTTTGGTTTTTTTTTTTTTTAAATTGATGGATTGGTGATGGCGAGCCACTTTCTTCAGGTTTGCCTCTCTCCTTGAACATATAGACAAACGGGTACTAAACCAAAGTGTCAGGCATCATCATCTCTCTCTCTCCATAACAGCAAACTAGCTCCGCCACTCACCGCCGCGCGAATGGGCGCCTCCTTCTCCGGCGCCTCTCATCCCGCGGCGGCGATCGGCGGCATTTCACCGGAAAAGGCGTCGTCGTCGTCGGTAGCCCGCGGCCCCGCCATTTCCCTCCCGCACTGACCCCGCCCCCGCGCGCGATCGACATGCTCGCCGACTGCGCCCTCGTCCCCCGCCGTCGCCGCAACCTCCTCTTCTGCCTCCTCTTCCTCCTCTTCGTCTCGCTTTACTGCTTGATCCTGTACTGTGCCAACTTCGAGAGCTCCCTCGAAGCTGCCGGCTCCTCTCAGGTGAGTTCGGCCCTCCCGTTCCTCGGCTGAGTGGCGTTCGGTGTTTGGTTTGGTCTACGGAGTGAAGTAGCTTGTTAATTTACTGATTTTCCTGGCGGATTGGTGATTGTCGGCTTTGGATTCTGGCGCTCTGCCTTGAAATTTCCTTTTTCCGAGTCAAGCTGGTTGCAGCTTTGACGTTTCGGTTTGTGATTGCGAAATGAAATGGCACGAATATCAGTGAACTGATCGCGATGTGCTTGAACAGACTTTCCCTATCAATGAAACTTAACTCGACCAATTGCGGTGGTGAATAGCTACGTTCTGCTTTTGAGAATTCAACTGGAATTGTCGGTGCATAACGTAGAAGATGTTTTAGTAGCTCTTCTTTCTTATTGCGTTGGTATGGAATTAGGTGGCCTTCAATGCCACGAAGTTCAGGCTTATGTGATTTAGCGATATCTGTACTGAATGTAGAAGGCTGATGAAGTAACAACGGGATGCAAGTTTAGTTGATAGCCTTGCTTGAACAAAGTACGCCGCTATCTAGCTCCACACCAGCTGGACAGCAATTTAGTAGATAATCTTGCTATCTAGCTTCTTTTCTATAGCGAAATGGTGCAGTTTAGTGTTAGTTTGGCAGCGAAAGTTTTGAAGTGTTGCGTGTACTCTTTGGAGCTCCTCAATAGTCACCCCCACCTTCTGTTTTCCCCAAACATCAGTAAACACATTTTCAGAATATCTAATTATTATGCTTTGAGGGACATGTTAAGTTCTCATATGTTCCTAGGTATGCTGAAGGTGTTGGTAAGCTTGATGTGAGAAATGCCAAAATGGAAGTACCTCTTGTGAAAAAAAGTCTAATTAGCACGGTTCCACATGAACTTTCACCAAAAGATTAGTGCATTTCTCTTTTTCTATTTATGTCTTATGATTTTGTTACATGTGCACTGATGGATTTAAATGCGCTTTATTCCTCGGCAAAACTATTTTACTTAGTATTCCGAGAAGTACAGGCTCGAGAAAGTTTTGAAGGATGCTGCAATGAAAGACAGAACTGTTATCATGACAACTCTAAATGAAGCATGGGCTGCTCCCAACTCCATCCTCGATCTCTTCCTCGAAAGCTTTAGAATAGGAGATGGAACTCACAGGCTCTTAAAACATCTGGTGATTATAGCATTGGACAAGAAGGCCTTTCTACGGTGTGTTGCTGTGCATACTTACTGTGTTGCTCTAACAACTGAGGGAGTTGATTTTTCGGCAGAAGCATACTTCATGACCTCTGATTATTTGAAGATGATGTGGAGAAGGATTGATTTCTTGCGTTCTATTCTTGAGATGGGGTACAATTTCATCTTCACGGTATGTGAATATCCATCTCTTTTCTGATATACATTTTATTTGATTCTTGATTGGGCAAATATAATTACTGATTATTTTGGGCTAGTTTGTTGATGGATGAAAGAGAGAAAGATCACAATTACAATGCATCAAGAAAAATGGTATTCGTGCTTGCGTTGTTAAGAAGCAATTTTAGTTGTGTTGTAATAGGTTATGGCATATATTCAGTGAGAACTAGTTCACTTTTTCTTTTTCTTTTTTAATTATGCCTAATCCACATGTAGAGAAGTCACTCTACTGATTCAGTGTCTCCAACTTAAGATGACATGCTCAACACAGCTCCTATCTAAGACGGTTGCAGATGTGCTAGCAGTAAATGAATTACTCTGGTATTGACATAAGGAGGCACGAATTCCTTCTGCCTCCTGTCTTCGAACAAGTACCTGTCATGATATACTGCTGTTGGTGAAGGTTAATAGGAAAAGCCTGTGAGGTGCAGAGTTAGACTTAAAAGAATGTTTATTTGAAAATGTACTGAAGCCAACAATCTCAGAAACTTACCTAATTGTATGGTGATATTGGTTAATTGCTGATCTGGGAGACTTTGACAGCCTTTAACCTATCTCCTCACATGTTGTAAGTGTGCGACATAGGGGTTTGAAATAGTCAAAAGCTAAGAGCTCTCGCTAAGTCAGGTATTGATAATAAGTAAATGAACTAACTACTCTGGTATTGATATAAGGAGGCATGAATTCCTTCTGTCTCCTATCTTCGAACAAGTACCTGTCACGATATACTGCTGTTGGTGAAGGTTATTAATAGGAAAAGCCTGTGAGGTACAGAGTTAGAATTAAAAGCATGTTTATTTGAAAATGTACAGAAACCAACAATTTCAGATATTTACCTAGTTGTATGGTGATATTGGTTAATTGCTGGTCTGGGAGACTTTGACAGCCTTTAGCCTGTCTCCTTACATGTTGTAAGTGTGCGACATAGGGGTTTCAAATAGTCAAAAGCTAAGAGCACTCACTAAGTCTTCATTTGTAACAAAATGGGTAGTGATTCTGATTCTTGGGCTAATTTGATGCCATTAGCTATGGATGAGAGCTAGTTTCTGCGGAAAAGCATACATATATAACAGAAAACTGGACAATCCTGGTTTTTGTTGTCAAAGTTAGTACCACAGTTATCTTGTTTATGCAAGCAGTTACTTTGCATCTCCAAATAAAGAAACATAATAATTATAGCAACAATAGACTATGACAGATGATGGATGGAGAGACAATGCCCCTTCCAACTCATTAGTTTGTTGTTCATTAAATTCTTTTGGGAGAAGTCAGTAGAAAAAAAAAAATTTTGGTGCCAGCCCATATGCAAACTAGCTCTGGAAATAAAAGATAATTCATTGTATATAGGAAGAATGATTTCTATTGTGGTATATAAATCTATGAGCCACTAAGTTAAACTTTGAATAGTTCATCTTTCACTAATTTACTCTAAAACTATACACACTGCATTGGTATGTGGTGCCAAAGCTTGAAATGAAGAAAATTCCTGCAAGGGATAAAAGCAGGTATAGATCTATCTCAAAGTCTAGTACTGGTAGTGCAAATTACACCACAGATTCAGTTTGGCATTTCTTCAGATTTCTTGGTCAACCTTTCAGATATTGGACACGATTGTAGTTAATTCAAAACAAGTTATAGAAAGATCAGTAATTGTCAATAACTTAATGATCATAACACCAGCAATTGCTGCAGTGTCCTTTCTAAAAGGCCAAAAGGAAAGAAAATTAGTAGAGCAGTGGCAAGAAATAGGAAGCCCTGTGAGAATGAAGAAAGTTGCCCCGGTGCTTAGAGGGCAAAAGGCTCTCACTCTTTCTTCTTGGTTTTGTAGTGGCTAATCAGTTGACACATGCTATTTTCTGGGGTTTTTGGATCTTTTTCCATGTAATTAATTTAGCCTTTGGGTTGCACCCCCTTGGTCTGTAACTTGGCATAAAAGTTTGAATGGTGACACTGGAAATACATTAGAATCTTGGGTGACTTGCTTCCTAATGCTGAATGATCAGCTTCATCAAATATATTTTGGCTGCAAATGGAGCAATGATTGGGGATCGAAAATCATTTTTGACATGATTTGTTTTTCACAAAATTTTGTATTCCTAGTGAGCACATCAAATTGACATAAATATGTTGATGGGCTTGATATTCCTTCCTTAGGAGGGCAGGTGGCTAGCCATCCCTTACACTAGGTTCTGGGAAATATGTCTGATAACACAAAAGCACACTATTTACCTATAGCTGTGGTTATCTGATGCGTCAAGACAAAATTCAGTACATTATATTCTTGCTTATGAAGCACATTCAAGTCTCAAGAGGAGGAAATATCTATAGTGTGTGTGAAAATACCAGTAACCCGTCGCTATATATTTCCACTCATTTCTCTCTTTCCACTCCCCCTCCACCCATCCAAATAAAAGAGAGAAAAAAATGGTGATGTGACTTTGTTCCCTCTCAGCATCTTTCCTAGCATTGATACCGTTTCGTTTTTTTTTTTTGTATCCAGGATGCTGATATATTGTGGTTTAGGAACCCATTTCCGAGATTCTTTGAGGATGCAGATTTCCAGATTGCATGCGATCATTTCCTAGGCGACCCTTATGATATTCGGAATAGTCCCAATGGTGGATTTAACTATGTGAAGTCCAATAACCGGACAATTCAGTTCTACAAGTTCTGGCACTCATCACAGGCAATGTACCCTGGGTACCATGACCAAGATGTCCTTAACTTCATCAAATTTGCTCGATTCATCACAGATATTGGATTGAAAATGAGATTCCTGGATACTATGTACTTTGGGGGGCTTTGTGAACCCAGCAAGGATCTAAATCAAGTGTGCACAATGCATGCAAATTGTTGTTTTGGACTGGACTCCAAGCTTAATGATCTTAGGATGATGCTTCAGAATTGGAAAGATTTTATGTCCCTAACACCAAGGTTAAAGAGGTCACTCAACTTGTCCTGGAGTGTTCCGGACAAATGCAGGTGATTTGGGTCTTTTGAATGTCTATCATGTTTTTCTTAGTGGGTTAATTCCCTCAAATCATTTTTTGCATGTTTTTCCTAACGATTATTTTGACCTATTTTTTTCATTCCTTGTCAGTCTTGAAGCACTCATTCAGTATGATTTGCCAGCGATCAATGTCCAATGGTATGGTTCGCCAGTGAACGATGTCGGATGATAAATGCTACTCTAGAATGGAGTTGTAAATACGCTCAATCTTTTTGAAGCGAGGTATAGGTAGAAATTCCTTGTGCAAATTAGCACCTCTATACACAGTCCAACACATGATGCACTGACATAGTTTCTGGGATAGATTACTTGTATGTACTTTAGTAGAGGCATACTATTCATCTCTCGAGGCACTTTCTTCTTTTCCAACCGCTCCCCCCCTTTCCTACAAATGTAATAAAAAGAAGTAAACTACATGACTATCTCGAAGTCACATCTGAAGGTCGGCAACTCATGTAAGACTGATCCTTCAAATCTTTGATAACGGTGGCTGTGTCATTCAAACATGTTAACGAATCCTCAACCTCGAAAGTGAGGACTTTCTGGTGCTATTTTGTGTTCTGCGCCTGCCACATGCAAGATTTTGTTCAGATCCTCTGAGAAGCTCTGAGTAGCGCTGCCGCATATGAAGAAGATCATTCTCAAGCCAGCATAGACATAGCGCGCGTAAGTGGCCAGACAAAGGGCCAATAGGTGGCTCTTTTCCCCAATATGTACAGTACTTTACTTTCTTGGCTTTCCGGTCATCCGTCCACAACTTCTGGTATCTCCAATATGCCAACTTGACCAATTGGTTCACACGTAAGTTCAACTATTATACCACCCACGGAAGCACACCGCCCCCCCCTCTCTCTCTCTCCCGTGTACATGCACACACCATTTTAACCTGCATGACTCCTCATTCGTTGACAAGGTCAATAACTAAAGTCCTGTTTTTAGAATGCTTTGTATTGCTGATCGACCGGATGTTGGGAGCCTTAGAGATTTAACTATATGACCTAGAAATCTCTCCCTCAAACAAGTTAACTTTAAAGGGTACTCTGCTGTCTGCATTGTTCCATTTTCACATGGCCGCTGAAGTTAAGCGGTTCCTGTGAACAAAACTAAGATCGATGGGAAAGGGTATGGTGGAACTTGAATTCAGCTGTCATATCTGAGTGTGCAGAAGCTGGTCGTCACTTTTGTACAGAGGCTTGTCATCACTTGCCCTTTATACATCTATCAATAAAGAGATGCGTTAATAATCCCTGCTCTACACAAGATTGATAAGGAGGAAACGTCACAGAAGAGCTGAACTTAAGTCATCGACCCCGACTTGTGACATCGATCCTTGTCCAAATAGCAAACCGAAACTCTCGGTCCTGCTTCAGCTGGAGTACTTTATCTTAATTCATCTCACTTCCCGCTTCCCACGCCTCTATAAAGTGTCGTTATCAGAATCTAATTGCTTACGGCTCAGCAGAACACCTTGGTCCCATATCTCGAGGTACCTGTCCATAAATAGATGCATAGGAGAAGAAATAGCTTATCAGCCTCGCCATCTCGGCATACATAGCAAATTCAAAATAAAACAAGTTGAGATCAGATATATCAAAAATGATATGTCCAATCAAAGCTTGATGATACCAAAGTTGCTCTGACAAACACTAAAAGCTGATTCTACAGGTGATAATTTGATTATTTGGATGTACCCCAGCAGTGCGACCCAGTTCTCAGCAATATATGGACTTTGGAGCACTCAACACAGCCCAGTATAATAGCTGAGAAACTCATTGAATTGGATTTAGCTAATATAATATGAGCAGAAACCATTATTTTCTGCAATATCCCAAGCACATAGTCAAAAGACTGATCGCGCAATGCATTAGGCTGTGGACCATAGAAAATTACAGGAACATCATAATGTTAAGTATAAATATAACGTAGAATTTTCCGTGATTCAGTACTTCAACAAGGGGGCATTGTATATGATTACATGATTCCCGGGTTAACAGTACATAATCTTGATTCTCAGTATTCCAATTGTTGTGATATTACGAGAAAAATAGGTTGGGTTCCATCATGAAATATTCAAGTTTGGGTTGGGTTGACTCGGTTTTCTGAACTGGAAAGAACTCCACATATACCCTGTTCTTTTAGGTAGGTTATCAGGAGGGTTAACTTCTGAGTATGTTAGACATACGAAAAGCTAAAATACACATGTCAATTTGGATACTACAGAATGTACTCCAACGCAATTTACATGTTTCAATGCGTTTTTAAGATTTTTCCCATAAAAGTAGAGAATGATGAGTATACTGTCACTAGCATTTATGAGAAAATCCAATTCTACTCAAAACACCAAATAATGATGAGTATACTGTCACTAGCATTTATGAGAAAATCCAATTCTACTCAAAACACCAAATACCTGTCTCCATTAACTTCAATGCAAAGGAAACGGCCATGTCGCCATCCATCTTCAAACTGGCCAAACCAAACGTCACCAGATTTTGTGTAGAAGCGCCCTTCACCATTGGCCTTTCCCTTCCAAAAATTTGCAAACCATCGGTCGCCAGTGTGAAAATAAAACCACCCCTGCAGGAGCATTGAAATGGTATCATTATGTTGCCTAATAAGTAAATAGTCTGACTCATATTCATATCTGGTGAATGAATTTTGAACAGTTGCTGATCTTATGATGGAAGCAAAACATATGGAACTCAATTTGGCTAGAAGCTGAAAAAAGAAAGAAACTGAGTAGTGCAGAATTGAGGAGACCGAGAAATAATTCTCAGAGACATCAGCAGACTCACAATAGGTTCAAAATGAGCACATTGCTTGCATCTAGGAAGCATAAGGAAATGCTTGTCTTTCAAACTTAACAACTCTGAACATAAAAAAGCTGTAGAAAATTGTGGAACCATATTTATGTAAAAATATAAGTTGTTTCAAATGAAAGCGTGGTTTAGCAGTTAAATGCTCGAACACTCTCCTTTACGTGTAAGCTATAAATTTCGCCTAACAATAACACATAAGAATGAATTATATGTGGGGAGACATATAAAGACAGATATTCAAACACAAGATCCGTTGTTCTAATGCCATGTAGAAATTGTGAGACCACAACCAACTTATCCAATAGCTTCAGTAGTTCGATAAAGGAGAGGCTTAATATTTAAATGCTGTTACACAAATCAAAACAGATTCATCCTTGAACAGGAATATAACACTAGCAAAATAACAGAAATTTGCCAACCTTTCCATGCATTACATCGTCCCTCCAGGATCCCTGGAATACATCTCCATTGCTGAAGCAGTATGTACCAGAACCTGACTTCTTACCATAGCGCCACATACCATCATACATGCTTCCATCACTGAGAACCAGACGGCCCTATACATATTAATCCATGCACCACAGTCAAAGGTTTTCTTCATGTATGACAATAAGTACAGCAAAGCGTTCTTGGGTGCAGTACCTTTCCTTCAGGAAGACCACCCTGGCATCGTCCCCTGTAGATACCTCCTCTATATTTCATCTCCACATTAGGATTCCATGTTTTTGGAGAATATCGTTCAGCTTCCTGCAGCAGAACTAGAACCTTGAATGGACCATGGTCTTTGTAACTATGTACTGATTCTTGTTAAGAAATACAGATGATGCGATTACGTTGTAATGTGAGCTCCTATTATGGATAGTAGTATATTACTATGGAAGGAGGTATAATCAAATGCTTAAAGAAAATATTCCAGTTACATGATACGAACTGCAAGGAAATCAATTGTACAGAAATGTGACAATGATACGGGAAAACTAGAATTGCTGGAAGTTTCTCCAGCAAGTGCAACAAGGCTAAAAAATTAGAGGACACAATATCACACACCTTAAAGGCCTGCTTTATTAATCTATAACTGAAATAAATAGTGGAGAAAAAGAAATTCATGAGCATAAAGGTCAACATCATTACAACCAACACTTCAACAACAGCAGACAAATAAAAGCAATAATAAGATAACACGATCTCACAAAACTAAAAAAGGTCTGACATTCATTGCTATTCAGATAAGATAAAAAAGAAATACTAAAAGGTGTTTAATTAGATTATCACTATATCAAAAATTTAGCAAACAACAATATGTGGAAGCAAAAGGTGTTTAATCAGACATCCTTAAGAAAAGAAGATAAATGAAATATCTTCAACATAGTTACTTCTCTTGATCACTCTTCAAGATCAAGAAAACAGACGTTCTGGCTGAAGATGCTTCTTGTGCCAATTTTAAGGCAAAACTGAAAAACAAAACGCTGCTCAAAACAATTTATAGTGCATGATTTTAAGAAAAAAGATTACCAACATCGACGCCGCACGAGCAGAAAGATTTCCTTGTTTCTGGTGAACATCTGGACGTTTTCCCTGTATCAACGTTGATGCAGCATCATAGAAGTCCTTCACTGCTCCAAACCCTACATCAGCCAACCCACTCCGAGAAGACGCACTTAAATTATCAACAGGTTGGGCTTCCACAACGTTCACAATTTCCTGAATTCCATTTTGCGCTGAATTTGCAATATTCTGACTGTCTTTTAGCTCATTTGAAGGCTTTACACCAACTGGAAGCTGAAAGATGCTCATGGTATTAAGCATTGAACTAGAAGAGTCTTGTGCCCTTTCTCTTGCCCACTCCTGTGCCACCTCATATCCAGGTGTGAAGTTCCAAGAGTTAAGTGGCTCTCTTTGAAAGGATGGACTTCCTAAACAGTGCATTCTAACCAATTCAGTTATGAATTTAGAGTCTAACAAGCAAGTCAAGGAAGACAACATGCACCACATTCAGATTTTACATGTTGAAATTATTTGCTTATTACCAGTGCATAAAGTACTGTAAGGACATCATACAAGAATATTTTTATGTTTTACCTTCAGGAAGTTGATCATCCAAAATTTGCAACTCTGCACTGCTCTCTGAGAATCGAGACTTGCCTTGCTCATATCTTCTGCATTGGGTCCATCAAAAGAGGGGATGTCAAATTCATGATTTTATAGCTAGACAGCTAAAGCTGACGTGACAAAAAAGCTCTCAAACCTGGATGAATAAAATTCATTGTTTTGTATTTCGGCTGATGATTCAGGCTCTCCAGAATCAAACGCAGATCCTTGTCCTCTACCATTTGAAGCTACACCACTTTGCACTTCATCTAAGTCTAGCACTTTTGTCACTTGAGAAGGATCTGCAGTTTCAAATGAACTTTTCCCCTGACTTCCATTCAATTGCGGTTGTTGCTTTCCAAAAAGATTGAAGACAAAAGGGAAACTTTGAACTAGTCTTGACAATATGCTGCTCTTCTGAGGGTTCCGATCTCCATGACTGTGTAGATGGTAAGAAGTCAAAACTCAAAAATAAGAGACACAATTTCGGCAACAACTCCTTAAATGGTCATACCAAAGTTTCTGATAATAGAGATGCTGACAGTAGAAAGAAGGTAAAATCACTTGCTCATTCCAATCCAAGGACAGAAAGAACTCTACTTGACTCACTAACAAGTTAAACTGCAGAAAGATGAAAAGTTAAAAAAGCTATGTCCCAATAAGAGACTTATTCCAGTTCAATATGATCAGAAGTGATGACTACTGAGTCAAAATGTCTAACAACGCCAAAATGATTATTTCACAGATTCTACATGCATCAACAGAGCTGAAATGTTCATTGAATTTTGAAGCCTCTACAACACTGGAGTAGTGTCATTAATCAAGAACTTTATTTGCCTTAAACTATTCCAATAAAGGCAAGTTGGCAGTCCTTTTTCAATTAGATGGGACCCAGTTCAAAATAGATAAGATACTAATGCATATGCAACATATTGAGCATTTGATATTCCATTAGGACTCTTACCCTACGACAACAACTGTTGTTACCAGCACATTCACCTCCAAAGTAGGCTCCTGAACCATAGAAATAATAACTTCCTTTCGGTATCCTGTAACTTGACGAAAAGTTTCCAAAAAGGCTTTTAGATTGAGTTGGTTGCCACCTGAACTGGTTAGGATGCATATGACTATCCCATTGAAATCCTGTAACCAGACAAAAGGGGAAAAAAGGGGGTAGCAAACATTTAGCAGATAAATTAAGAAGCATGTGAGAAATGAAGACAGTTAAATTCATCACAAAATTGTACTTCATTATTGTTATTTTTCCACTGAGGGAATGGGAAAGGGCTTGGGACACTAAAATAGCAATTGTTACTTGGTCATAAAATTAGTATTCTGTTCAAAGTGGCATTTAATTTAAGAGCTGCCCACTGCACTTGAAACACCAAGTTCTGATTTTAAATTTCTTTCCTATTAAGTAAATGAACATCAGCATTACCTCAACACCACGATTAAGAAATGGGCAGTCATACACCGCTTGCAAAATTGAGGTTTTGATGTTGTAACCAGTACCAAATCCAATCTTTCCTTCTTTGCATCTTTCCAGGGCCTGACAGAGTTGCAAAGCCATATTAATGAAAGGCAAAAATATTAAATAAAAAAAAAGGTTTGTCATGTAGAGCAAATAATTTCTTCTTATATCAGGTCCTTAGAGATGATATACAAATTGCAGATAGCAGTGAGACAACAGTGAGAAAGCAAAAAAAGGAATCATCAGAATCAGATATAAACAGGAGCACGTATTGGAACTCACTTCCATGACCTCAGTAATATTCAGTTCTTTCATACTGTTCTGCATCAAGTCTAAATGCTTTTTGTGGACATCCTGAAAGAACAAGGTAGCAGAAAATGAAAGACAAAATCACCAATTCCAGGAGAGAGACAATGATATAGAAATGGAAACTTACAGATGTAAGAATAGCGATAGCATTTATAGCCAAGAGAACTGCATTATGTGCCGTTCTCACAGCCTCATCAAGCGTAACCAAATCTTTTTGAAGCAGCAGGTCGGTGTCAATATCTGCAAGACTCCATTCCATAAGTGGGAAACCTTTTGAGCTAGAGCAGTGAATATTAGTAATGAAAAGACAAAATGTACAATAAGAAAGTTTTAATTGATGAGATCTGCAGGTAATGAAGTTGAAGTTAAATGGATTTGCCACAAGACATCAATTAAAATTTCTTACAGAAGCTCTAAACTAGATGGTTAGTTTCTCCCGTCATATACCTCTTATATTTAGATTGAGCAAAATGAGTCAAAGTAGCTTAGTACATCTATAAACAGAAGTCAATGACAAATGGATATTCAAAATAATAAATTTGCTCCTTTAAACAAACACTTTCTTAAGTCCTCTGCTACCTTATATTACTAAAACCCATTTTTAAGACTGAGGAATAATAGTATGATTTGTCCTAGAAACCTCCTCAAAAATCCTAAACCATTTTACCTCAGGACAATTTTAGCTGAAATTCACAAGCAATTATCAAAGACAACTGGCAGTCGAAGTAATTCCAGACAACTAAATCTTATTTTATCACAATGTCTGATATTGTTATGCCTAAAAGGACAGAAAAGATTACTCACTTATGCAAAAAGTTGTATGCTCTTTAAGTTTGTCAACCAAATCTTTGACCTGCAGAATAAATTTGTAGACAAAAGTATTAAAACACCAATCGTGAACACATAAAAGAAAAAAGAAAACCTGTCATTTGCAAGACTAAGAATAAAGCCCTATTTTGAGGATCCAACAAATCTTCCTCTCCATAACATTCTTTAAACTTTTCCAGTTCAAATTTTTGGTATACTGAGCATGATATGTACAAAAGCAGATGTTACCTCATCTCGCCGCCTTCTTCCTTCAAAGCTGAAAGGTGTCAGAAAAACAGCGACGGCAAATCCATTAGCAGATTTCACTCGTCTCAGAATATCCAAAGCGATGGTATGATCCAAGCCATATCCCGCACTAGCGACCTATCGAGAGAAGGCAGAAAGGAGGGAACATCAGCAGCAGTACAAGAATTTCAGGAAAAGCACTAACAAAATCAGCATATGATATTTTCTTGCTGAAATGAAGTATGTAAGGTAACCATATAATATTGCAAGCACATTTCAAAGGCATGTCCCATTAAAATATTATAAGCAGCTTAAGTCCTAATATGATGGCATACCCTCTGTGCACTTTGAAATGAGAACCATTCTGTACTCATGCATTTGGCTCCAATGGTTAATCTAGATGCAGTTTGTAATTCATCGAAGATTTAGATTTTAGAGCACATATATAGCCAAAGAGAGTCTCAACAATTGGATGCAGGGTTTGTAGAATGAGAATTGGTGATGGACCAAGTCTCAGAGATAAAGGGTCTAATCTTCCACAAAGGATGTCCCCAAGTGAATTCTTTTGTAAGATAAAATTGAGACACACGACACAATAAAGGGTGAAGCTGTAATATTGGGAAAAAATTAACCCACTTCGTGATATCTGCCTCATGTTACCATAATTTATGCAAGCTTAATAGGAAGACTTGAATTACCTTCATAGAAAACCGTTATAACCTTCAAAGTGCATATGGGTATGTCATCATATTGATTATATAGAAAGCATAGCAGAATGATAACAGAATCCTCACAAAGAAGGAGTTCTAACTTATAGTTGAGGAATGTACAAACAAGAATTATAGCCTTCGGAGAAGACTGCATGATATGTGGAGCTTCCACAAGACTGGGAGAAGTATCTGCAACAAAAAAAAAACCAGGGTTTTAATGATATAATCAGCAGAAAGGAACTGTTCATGCAAATACTCCCCCCTATGTGCAAAGATGATGGTTCAACATAAACTGCCACACTGAAAATGACAGAGTAACCATCCCAAAATATCATCATCAGACTTAAATTTTTCCCATAGCATTGCTGTGAAGCTAAGATAACTCACTTGTTTTTTGCACTCCACACTTAAAGCCGTAGCAATTTACAGCTACATCTAAAGCCATAACCCAGCAAAACCTAAATTTTGAGGGAACCAGATAAAAGTTCATCATCTAGATAGATTCAAAAGTTACTGATCAGGGATCTATTACTTCTATAGAAGCATGAGCAGTTCATTGGAAGCAGATTCACTTACTTTTCATGGGGCTAGAAACTAAGATGAGAAATTAGCTTTTAATGTCTTTATATTGCTGTCTCTGATTTTCTCAGTTAGAAGCTGAATCCCTAATTTCACAGGTATAGAGATCACAGAGAAAGGCTCTTTATTATAATGGTGCCTTTGCTTTACTTAAAAAATTGCATAAACAGAAGCAGATAGATCCTCCCAGAAAAATGTAGAAGACTTCCAAAAATTGAAGATTTAAGTCATATTCCTTCAGCATGAAATTTTCCAAACAGTCATCGATCCACAAACAGGTATAAAGATGAAAAACCAATTTAGAAGACCAATAAGGAGCCCTCTTGCTCTTAAGTGGATAAAACAACAGCAAAAATAGTATTATCAAATTCTAGCATCAGAAGTTATAGTTTGGCAACTCCTCTTCTTCTTTTTTTTCTTTTTTTTCTTTCTTTGACATACGGTTCTAATTTGGCTACTCAATCTTTGAAATTTTGAGTACTTCATTCCTCAGGCTAAGAAAAAACGAACCAACTTCAGACATAAAGGACACGGTAACCTAATTGACTGGTAAATTAGCACATTGAAGCATATTTTGCATTCCAGGCATCTAAAAGAAGTGGTATTCAAGCATCTAAGGATGTTTAAGATAGTATTAGCAAAATAGGTACTCTATGGTTTTCATGCTGAATCCTTGAAATTTCATACCCCCATCTCTCAAAAACTTCTAGGTGACTGGTACTATAAATTCGTAGATGAAAAAGATGGGATGAGAATCGACCTTTGTCATTCATAATAAAAGAAGATAGATATATACTATGTTACATAAGTTGCATCCCATTTTGCCTCAACTACTGAATTCCAAATGACGAAATCATTTTCAGTTGTATTATTGACAGTGATCCATTTATAAACCAAAACCCCCTCGCACATAGGACATCTATGACTGAAAACTGTGATTATAGCAAAGAGTTTGCATGACTCCACCTATAAATTTTAAGCAATTAAATATCCAATCAGCCATTCAGTTTTATCACTAAACAGACCTTATTTGATTAGAAGCCAATCTAAAAAAAAACAAATAATAGGAACAGGTACAATAGAATCAGTGCAGAGAACCAGAAATTGAACCTTTGTCAAGTGTCCGCTGCTGTAGTTGCACCTTTGTTGGATCATTCCTTATGATATTCCTGCAAAATAGTAGCTTTCCAGATGATGTGCAGGAATATCACATGAAAAATTTGGGAATTTTCTAGCTAATCGGCACTTTTCATACAAAACATCAACAACAAATGCATTTCATCACTAGAAAAATTTTCTGATCTGGAAGTCGCCACTTTCTGCATTAAATAAAATCAAATTTCCATTCCTAAGTTACTACAATGGTAGTTCCCATATTGAAGATCCTGGCATTTACCAAAATTCTATCAAGTCCAGCAAAACATGTGTGGTAATATATGATTGCTAAATGCAGTAGAAATTAAATTGGAAAACCATCCTGAATACCGACTGAGCTGAACATGCGACCTTCTGCACTTTGACACATGCCAATGATTATTGACGATGCTAAACGTGCGATCTTATGCAACTTGATTGTGTGATTTCCATCATCTTAGGAGTCCAACCTACCGGTAAGCAACTCCGACAGAGTACCACCTCAACGGATCCAAGTCCAACAATGTCAAACAGTGATATAGTCCAAAGGAATCTCCGAACAGACTACTACTTTTTAAAAAAGAGTCTTTCACATATAACTTAACCACAAGGTCATATCTTCTGAGGTGCTTCGTTTCCTCATGGCAATACTTTCATGTCAGGAAACCTACGAGCTACCGCTTATTGATCCTAAGCTCCGTTACAAAACTATCCAGATGAGGCTTTTACATATACAACATGCACTTTTTCAACTACTACCCTCATACTAAGACAACCGAACACCATTCCAAACAGAGCATTGAAGTGTCACCAAAATTCAAAGAAGATGAATAAAAAGAACAGAAACGGGTATTACCAGAAACGCACGGATTCGAATCCAAAAGGCGAGTCCAAGCAGAAATCAAGAACGGCGTCCTTTCGACTGCCAACGCCAATCACCTCCACGAACTGGGCATCGCCGCCGCCGCCGCCCACCTTCTCGTCGTCCCCTATACGCTCCCCGTCCAATCTAACCCGAGCCGACAACGGCGGGACGCCGGCACCGGAAACCGCGCATCTCTCCCCTGAATACCTGCGTCTGCGGCGAGGGAACGGATGGAAGGAGAGAGACTGGGGTCGGAGACGACGAAGCGTGGGGCGAGGCGAAGCGGCTCGACGGGTTGTCGCGGGGTCGAGGGGAAGGCGCAGCGAGCGGGACATGGCTGGACAATGCGGCTTCTGGGTCGGGTTTCTTCAGGCGAAAAATCTGAACTTTGGTGCGAAGAAGCCGAAGGAGTGGCTCATCTCTTCTGCTCAAACCGTAACTCACTGGAGCTCGGATGGTGGGGTTCAAGGCCAACGCAGGCTTTGTTGATATCTTCCCATCAGGCAAAATTTTTGTCTTGAAGAAGTTCGGGTTGGAACAAGTTATTTTCAATGGATCCAAGATTCAATTTTGAAAACCCATTGAGTACCATGTACGTGGTTTGAATGATCCTAGGTGTTTCGTATGAGACAGAAGTTGATTTCTAAGATTCACAAAACCAAAATATTAGAAGTTTGTATTAGCGGTGATTGGTCCGGGTTCTATTTTTTGAGACCGTGGACCGGATTGGACGGTCTAGGGCCCTAGGCCGGAACCAGGACCAATGGTTCGATGCAGTGGGTCGGTCCCGGCCCAAGGGACCGACCACTTACCAAAAAAAAAATATTATTATTTTAAGGTTTATTGTAATTTTTTAAGAAATTTAAAAAATATATTTTAAATAAAAAATTGTCGGTCCAGTCCGGTCCGGTCCAGTTCTCCCCCGGAACCGGGAACCGGACTGATGCTTCTGGGAACCGGACCAAACCGGCCGGTCCGATTCGATCCGAGCGGTCCAATGTGCTTATTCCTTTGTATTGAAAAATCAAGATAATATTAAAATCAACAATATAAATAGAGAATGAAAATGAGTGAAAAAAAAAAATCAATTTATGATAAGATTCACTCATGTGAGGCTAGTGGCCCTCGTCGAGGACGATAATCAATGAGGTCGCCGACTTCCTCACGCTCTCGTCGATGTTTAGAGCGATTCTCTCTAGCAAGCATACTCCTTATCAATTTCTCCTTCAAAGTTCAACTGTAGGGTAAGGGCCGATGACCTCTGCCTAGTTCGACATGGGCCGTCGATTGCGGACACGGCCACTCACCCCCGGGGGGCTCTCTTCTCATTAGTAAAATATATCAAATTTTGCCACCTCGGCCATGCTTAGTGACTACTTATGACAGGATAGGCGAAGGACCCAATTGCAGGATTTAAACAACTTAAAAGACTTAGATCGTAAGGAAAAAATGATTAGAAGATCAAATCGCACAAGCATCAAAGTTTCGAAGATCAAATTTGTATTAGACTTATCAAAATAAGTCATAGACTCATTTATTAATCCATATTTGATCAGCTAAGTCATTATATGAATTAGTTATATTCTGTAAATGAGTTATAAATAGGTTTGAAATGGTAAAACCTAAAAATATATTAATGTTAAATGAGTTCACAGTTTATCCAAATCCGATCCATCTTTGTAATTCTATCTTCACCTTCCACGAGAAAATATTGAACTCTTTGGGTTGTTCCAAGTTAAGAGAAGTCTTGCCGTGCTCACAAGATGGACTCGACTTCACCATTATTTAAAAAAATCAAAAGGACTTCTTTTTTCCCATTATTTTTTCTTTTTATTAATTTGTATGTTTCGTATGTTAATTATTAGATTATATATTTCCTTGGTTGCATTTGGCGTTGTTCATATAATATTTTAATCCTAGTTTTTGCTATTGCAATCCATAATTAGCATAAATTATCTTCTTCAATATCTTACATTTCATCTAATTAAAAATTCAATTCCTCACATTTTTGGTTGCTGTGATTTTATAAATTTACTACAAAGCACTAACTTTCTCTTATCCTTTATTGTGAATCAATACAAAAATTGAAAATTTTATATAATGTTGAAAGCCAATCTTTAGCATCTTATAGTCGAAATAGTGGCTTTTTTCAAATAACATATACACATGAAAATCTGTAAAACGTTAATTGGATGTATATGGATTTTCATAAGTTAGATTAAATGTGAAAGTGTTTTAGTAAACGGGTTGAGTCAGGAATGGGTGGGGCTAGGTACAGATCACTAAATTTATATTATATAAATGGGTTTAAAATAGTTAAATGGGTTAATTTGGGTTAGATCATTTTTGATCCGATCCAATCCAAACCTAATCCAATACAAACAACCCTAACTTGTACGTAATCCTAATAGATACAATTCTTTTGGGGCCAGCAGGATAGGAGAAAACAGACCAAAGAGCATTGTCAATGCTATTGCTTTTCATTTCCTGCCACTCTTGGACAGAAATGGAAGGCTTGAGATGAATTGTTTCTATTCTTTTCCCCAACTTCTCATTTTCATGGACACCAATTGGTAATTGGAGATGACCCACAAAACCGCCCCATGCCTTGCGGGGGCGATTCCGTACATCTGATTTCTTCTTTTAAGCTATTGAAATTTTCTCATTTATCCCCTTTCATATCCATCTTACTCCTAATCATTGGTTCATACACCATGTTTGACTTCTAATCCTTCTAGAATAATAACAAAAGCCAAAATATAATGGGAAAATGTCATCAAAAACCCCAAACTATATCACTTAAAATAATTTTACCCTAAACTTTTTTTCATACTATCAAAAACCCCAAACTATGTTATTTGGACCAATTTTACCATAAACTTTTTTTTTGTCACCAAAAACCTCAAACTATGCCACTTTGGACAATTTTACCTTGAACTTTTTCTTATGTCACAAAAAACTTTAAACTATGCCACTTGTGATACATTTACCTTAAACTTTTTAACTGAAAGGTATTTTCATCTTTTTACTCTCTTTTTTCTTCATCTTCCCTATCTTGACCATGGTAGAGAGAAGTGGGTGAGGGCCACCCTCATCGGCGGCGATGTCCAATAAGGGCAACCCTCGCTAGATCTGGCAAGGGCAACCCTCCCCGGCATCGAGCAAGGGTCACCCCTGCCGGATCCGGCAAGGGCATCCCTCCTCGAGTTGGGTGAGGGCCGCCCCCACCAAATTCGACGAGGGCGGCCCTCGCCCGGTCGGGGGTGGCCCTCGCCGAATGCTGCCGCCACTGCCATCGACAAGGGTGGCCCTCGCTAGCTTCTCTCTACCGGCCATGGTAGAGGGGGAAGAAAGGAAAAAAGTAAAAGGACGAAAATGCCCTTTAGTTAAAAAGTTTAGGGTAAACGTATCTAAGTGGCATAGTTTATGATTTTTTGTGGTATAAGAAAAAGTTCACTGTAAAATTGTCCCATTGGCATAATTTGGGGTTTTTGGTGATACAAAAAAAAGTTTATAGTAAAATTGTCCTAACTGATATAGTTTGGGATTTTTTATGGTACGAAAAAAAGTTTGGGATAAAATTGTTCAAAGTGGTATAATTTGGGGTTTTTGGTGGTATTTAATATAAAGGCACAAATCTATGTCCGCATAATAGTTTTTTAGCCGGATTTTCAAACATAAAAAAGAAAGAGCACATATTTTTGCTCTAGGACAAGTTTGGCTTCTATTACTTCGATGGTTGACGAGTGTCTAACATCATCAACATGTCAGGCTCACATTGCACATCATGCCCATGTGTCAATTGATGAAGTATTTGGAGCAAACAAATGAACAATGGTTTTATAGACCGAATGATCTAATAAATGCTAGAGCGATACAACATTGCATCGGTAAGATGATCTAGTCTCCTCGTCATTGCTTTCAATAAGCACTATTGCAAAGTGTAAAGACAATGATATGGTGGTGTTCACTTCTAACCCCATTTACGTACGATAAAACAAAATCGGACAAAATTGTCCCATTGGCATACAAATATGCCTTTTCTGAAGACATTGGAAACGTTTTTGTGCCAAAATAATCTTATGGACATAAGTTTATGTCTTTCGTAAGACATAAGGTCTTTTATCTATGGTACATATATCAATACATTCATAAATCTTTCAATTTTGGTAATTTTCTTTTAAATCTTTGTATGAATTTTCAATATAATCCTTGTGATCAATTTTTTTTGGAAATCATTGATATAGTTGTTTAGACATTGTCGATAATCCTATACAACATATTGCACCATCAACGATTTTCAAAGAAAATCTGTTGAAATGAATATATTGAAATTTTGCACAAAAATTGAGGACTAAATTTGCAAGATTAAAAAGTTTGTAATTGTATTGACATTCAAACAATAAATTTAGAATTGACTAGATAATTTCTCATTTGAAAGTAGGTACTACAATTGTCCAAAGGATAAAAATTTGTCTCTTTTTTTTATTATTATGTTTGACCTAATAACAAAAGAGTGTTTAAATAATAGGGCATTGCCTAGATCGACGTTTGTAATTTTACATTCTATTTAATCTAAATCTTGTGACTCAGTGACTTTGAATTTTTTTAAAAATCCAAAATTCTTGAAATTTCACAACACTCAAGTGTTGGCACATAGGTAAACCAAAGATTTTTTCATAATTTTCTGAAATTTGAATACCATTTGAATTTGTTGAGAAAAAACAAAACAAGTTATGGTTAAATGCAAATAGACATATTTCTAATCTGAAAAAGAAAAGGCCTCTAGTGCATTTGGTTCAACATTTAGGGAAAACCTTTGGCCAAATGCAAAGACCTTTAGCCTAAATGGTTTTAGAGAAATACAACACCGTTTGGCAAATCATAATTGAAAAGTATTTTGGGGAAATGTAAGACTAATTGACAAACATATATTTGAAAAGTCCTTTAGTGTGGTCAAATTAAGTTTTTGATTTTAATTTGTTTAAATTTGAAAAGAAAACAATGATTGTAACTTTTATATTTTCACGTTAAGAATAATTTAAAAGAGACATATTAACAAATTTGTATAAAAAAAAATCGCATCGAAGTAGACCTTTCTCAATTAAAAAGAGATTCATTTCATTATAATAAACATGATCACATATGTTCTTAAAAAGAAGAATGGTGCAAGTGCCATAACTTGCATACGGCACTTACTTGAATACAACTTTTTTTCTCACTTAAGTACCACATCGGAGTAAAATCGATCATTTGAGTGCCGTTTTTGGCAAATCATCCTACATGGACTCCTTTAATTTTAATTTTTTTGCATTTTAATTTTAATTTTTTTTCTTTTCCTTATTTTCCCTTTTCTTTGGGGCCGGTAAGGGTTACTATTGACCCTCGCCACTATGAAATCCTTGCCCACAATGGAGAAAAATGAAAATAAAAATGAAAAATTCAATAAAATAATTAAAATATTAAAAAATTGTCTACGTCAAGGCCGACGAAGCCATGTAGGACAATCAACATTGATGTCAAATTTTTTTGGTGAGGTAAATCACAGATAGTACTCAAGTGATCAATTTTTCAAATTTGTGACACTCAACTAAATGAAAAAAAAAAGTTATGACACTCAAGTCAACGCCATACGAAAGTTATTACACTTACACTATTCTTAGTCCTATGTTCTTAGGAAATGAATACATTATCCTTAGATATTACGAACTTACTACGGCTTTGTAAGCTCATGGTATCCCAATGGCAAGGCTAAGAGTCTACTTCCACATATTTGGCGATGTTATTGCCATCACAATTCTTCCCGAAATCATAAACAAATCCCATATATTGTAATGGAACATCATATATAAGTTGACTATCATGCCCAAATCTTATGAACCTCTATAAACAAGAGAAACTTATAAAGTGCTACTACATAGATAACAAAACCCTTTTGACAACCATTGAACAACCACTATCGGTAATAAAATATTGCATACATGCTCCTAATCCCTCGATTGAAATCCTTCAAATAACATAGTTTTATCTGTCGTAGTTCCACCAAAAATAACAATTGCTTGAGATACATCTTCTGTGATATTTGTTTTTTGTTGCAACAATTTGTAGCCATCATAATCAACCCTCTACAAATTTTACATTAGTATATTTGCTCTTTGAAGTAATCTACAATACTAGAATCATATGATTATCCAAACAGAAGCTAAACAGTAGGGAAGTGTAGTCAAAATGTAAGCAATATCAATGACATTTGAAGATCAGCATTACCTTAGTCTCTCTCTCACATGTACACCTGGCCCATCAAGAAGAGAAAGAAAATTAAATACGATCCTCTTGCTTTAATTAAAGGAACTAGAATCAAATAGAGCCCAATCTCCACCATTCATCAACTTAGAAGGGTGATTTGGAAATCCAACCTCAAGAAAATGAATACAATGATCTTGCTATTCTTAGCTTAAAGTGACTACAAATCAAGACAACTAGAGCTCGACAGCGCATGGACTAGCAAATTAAAGTGATCACGAATCAAGACGACAAGGGCTCAACAGAACATGAATCAGCATAACAAGTTGATTAGAAATCATAAAAGCCACAAATCAAAGAGACATCTTGAATGAAGATTGCCAATGTAGCTAAAAAATAAGCTATATCTACAATTATTGACACAAATTTCGACCTAAGGACTCCTAGAGTGCCAAAACTTGGCACGGGGGACACTTAAATGCCAAAAGTTACAAAATGTACATTTAAATGCCAAAATCGAATCAAAAAGAATTAGTTAAGTGCCAACAGTGAAAAATTCCTGCCAAATTGCCACGTGTCCATTTTCTGGCAATTTTATTTGCTGACGGAACATTTTTTTCAAAATAAAAAATCCACGTGGCAATTTTAACAAAAAAAAAAATTGTCCACGTCAAACTAAATTTTTTTTTTAAATCGACTTTATTCAAAAAAAAGAGAGAGGAGAGGAAAGGGGATCCGGTGAGGGCTGTGCAAGTGATTTTACTGTCTACAAAGGAAAAAGTGAGGATAGCATAAGATTAAAGAGAATCCAAAAGGGGAGACTTTCAATAGTTAGGATAGTGAGCAAACATAATGGACATATGTATAGATACTATTAGATGAAGGCTTCTAGTAGGAACATTTCCGATATGAATAGATACTATAAGAGAGTTCAAATGCATTATAGAAAGTGTACTCTTTAAGTATTTTCCTCAGTGATTGTTGTGAAAATATAATCACTCATAAAGAAGTGAAGCAAGTTCCACTAAAAAAAAAAAGAGAGAGAGAGAGAGTAGTGGAGGCAAAAATAAAAAGTTCATCTACTCCATATTATTATTAGTTAACAATAACATTCATTTCCACTCTTTACACCACCTTCCTCAAGCACCACTCACGGCAAAATTCAAGGGCAAGCTATAAAGCAGTCACAAGTCTAAGCATAACAATAACTCTTTCAACATCATTAAACGCATATAGATTTAAGACTGAGTGTAACCAAAGTACCCTCTTAATAGTCATCCCTATAATTGCTAAGAACCTCTAAATAACAACAAACTTTAAGGAAATAAGTTATGCAGATTGCATTGTAAAGTGAGAGAGTCCAAAGGAAGTCTTCATTGGAATCCTTTGAATCTTATTGAATTCAAACATCAGTTTGCTCATGAATTATCTCTGTGGTTCCTTTATAATTCCCATTTGGACGAGTGATCTCTGTGGTTCCTTTATAATTACCATTTGGACGAGTGAATCTGGGCAAAGCCATTGGGCGAGCAGCGGGAAAATCTGGACGAAGGTGTTGAGCAAGCATCAGGTTTGGATTTGGGCCATAATTTGAGAGCAATTTGGAAAAGATCTCAGTTAGGTTCTTTAGATGGTGGAGGGGGGCGGGGGGAGATTAGGTGATTGCACAAGCGAGCAAGAGATTTGGAAAAATAGTTCTATGTTTTTGCTTAATTGCAGAAAGAATAACTCAACTTAGAGCGACATTGAAGGATTTTTTAACATATGAGGGCCCTTTTTTTATTTTATTGTGAATAATGACAACGTTTTTACTTCAATGTCCACATCAGCGCCGATGATTTGCCGGTCTAGCCATGTAGGACTGCATTGACTAGGTATTCATGCAAGCAATTGCTAGGGTAAATTGTTTGGGAAGACTAAATTGGCAAGTAGTCAAAAGATTTATGAATGAATTAACAAAATTAAAAATTTTAGAACTAAATTGGTCGCTATATAATAAATTTAAAACTTTTTAGACAATTTTCTCTCAACCTTATGAACTATGGATCGCTAATTCTACTTGCCTTATTAAGCATTGGCTAATGTGCTACTTGTTGGGAGTCTAGGATGAGTTAAAATGCCGTTTTTACACACATTATACATACAAACAATAGAAATGCTTCCCTTGGTGTCCTTCTGATCAAAGAATCAAGACAATGCATGTAAAATCTATAACTCTTGCAGTTTGAAATTTGAGCTCCTAACCACTACATTGCATGGGAGGAAGTTGCCACATGGGAAGAACCTTACAACTTGCAAAATGATGATTAGAGGATGATTAGACCGGAGGAAAGTTCTTATTGGGTCATAATCTTATTTATGTCGCTTCATTTTGGGTATTTGCTTCAAAATACAATTATTAAAGATCATTATAGTATCATACCACACCACAGGTTAACCTCACATAAACAATACATTATACTACTCATTTAGTTTGGGATGTTTTAAGCAGTAGGAAGATCCATTCAATTGCCAATTGAACATGGTTGTTTGTCTCAAATCATCCACATAGCTTTTTACCATCCGTATATGTCATACACTTACCGACGCTACATGGGAAGATCACGTTAGTTACCAATTGAATTGTTTCACTATAGATAATTCAACTTGTTGACTTAGGCATCACACAAAGTTTATTGATTACAACAACAAAAAATTCCATTCATTCATTTTTGTAAGTGATATAAACTCATTTTTAGGAAAATATTTTTTAGATAATTTAATTTTCGCAAAATGAACATAGCCTAAGTCAATCCAGCTTTCTCTATCTTTCACGTGGGATCAAAGCACACTTGAGTACACTCCCCACTCCTACAAACTCTTCTCTTTCTTTCTTTTTTCCGCTTGGTAAAGTATTAGCACTTCGTGTTGACCCGAGACCAAACCTAGCAATGCGTCCCCAGCCCCTTCCTCCCTAGCCACCACAACGCATGCCACAGTCTTATGTTCATTTAGTAACCTCTTACCAATATGGTAAATTTGATATATACCAAGAATGCTCATAGAGATCAGATTCATAGGGTTACCTTAATCAGTTCCAATGTGACAAACAAGAAAAAGAGGGCATGAAGTAATGATAGTGCAATTTCATGAGAGTGCACCAAATTGTAATTGATGTATTATAAACCTTACCATTCGACTGTCAAAATAGGGTAGAAATCATATCTAAGGATATATGGCAATCTCCAACTAATTCATTAGGAGTAGTATGTGATACAAATCCTAGGTTGGCTTTAGGACGCAAAATCCTTCTAATATGCTTCAAAAATAGCTATTGCATCCATAGCATTAAGTGCAGTTAGATTTAATCAAATTAGGCATGTTGAAGTTGGATGAGACCGAAGTCCAATGACTCTTTTAAACTAAACAAACCCTAATAATTTCTCTTGACAAAAAGAGTAACTAATCCCTCCTGAAATGGCCATTTCATTATGACAAATCTGCCATAACATGGTATGTGGACCTGCCCCTAATTCTTCTTACCAATAACTCAACACCTTCCTAAATGGAATTATGAGGATAATTCCGAGCAAATAATATCCGTGTTTACGACAAATAAAATTGCGTTATGGGCCAACTTAGGCACAAGAATACAATTGTTCAGTCTGGCGAGAGAGAAAGAGAGAGAGGCGAGCAAGTCCTAAAAGTCTCGATCGAAGGGGAGACAGTTTCAAGAGGTCGAGGATCAATCAATAGGTTAGAAATCTAGCTCCAAGGTTAAGATTCTTAATTTACTCAATCTTTTGCTGCTCTATAGATGATAATCTAGTTGTCATTCCTCTTTTCTTTTCTTTCTGTACTAATCTTTTATGCCGTCTTGGCATTTCACCTTATATATATGAATGATCTCATCCACTTTAACTGCTAACAACGATGTACATGAAAAATTTCATTGCATACGCAAAATACGATGTAATCGATGCAAAGGTTATTTCTCCTCTTGTGGATCTTTTTTATAGAGTCGTCTTCTACGATATGAATGGACTTATGTCCCTCGCTCTTTTTTGCGTGCTGTCGATTGAATCCAGTGCTCATTTTTTAGGGTACTATCTCTTAGAACGTTAATTAGGGTTTCTAGATATATGCACACAAAGTTAGTATCACTACAGGATTTTTGTTAGATGCAGGCTTGAAAAGATTCAAAATTAGGATCTCTCGCTTTGATACTATGTAAAAATTTGTAGGATCTCCGCCAATTATTTTAAAGTTTAAGATATTAGATGAATGCGTGGTTTAATATTTATATATGCTAATACCAAACTAAAAGTTTTTTGAGGCATTTGGAGGAGAATTACCTAATCAATTATATATATATATATAGTACGGATGTCAATTCAATTCTAAACATTTTGATTTTGCCAATCTAATTCTAAACATTTGTGTAAAATTCCAATGTAGTCTTTTCAATTAATTTTCACTGGATATTGCTAGTGTGGCAATCTAGTCATCGTTAGCCATCTTGGGTGACACATCGCCACATGAATGATTTCCGTTGAAAATTTGCTAGAAGGACCACATTGAAATTTTACGCAAATGTTTAAGATTAAATTGGCAAAAATAAATATTTTATAACTGAATTGAAATCCATACAATAAATTTAGAACTCATTGAATAATTTCCCCAAGCATTTGATGCTTCAAGATTTAAACTTGAATGTTATTTTAAACTTTAATAATTACAAAGCCCCGGTATCATTCAAGGAAATTTAATTTAACTCTAGATAAAGTTGATTTGATCTTAACTGATGCACTACATTTGTTTACACGAACTTATAGATACATTAAAGCATTCTCAGGACTATTTTATGACTACACAATTTGTAAGCACAGCATTTTAGTCAACATCCCTTTTCTTCCCATGTTAAATCCCTCTTTATCCAATTCGCCCACACCAAAAAAAGAAAACAAAAAGAATTGGTGATCTAGTTATTAGGTAAAATTCCTTTTTTTGTTCTGACTGTAGACTTGATCTCTGCAACTATATGCTGTATATCTCTCTGTAGGGTCCTGTAGGAAATCACGATAGAACATCCATTCACTGAGAAAAGCTCTAGTTTTGCCCATGAAACTTGTCCTGAAACGCAATAATTGGTTTAGCGGTTTGCGTGCCTTTGAGGATTAGATCAAGAGATAAAAGCAAAAGAGAGAATCCAAGGAGTAACAAGGTGGATAAATATGTACTGGCACCCTCGGTCCGCATGTCGTTCGTGCACACACAAGATCCTAGGCCTTCTTAAATTCATCGGAAACATTTGACCCGTGAAAGAATGGCGTACGTTTACCGTTAAGCTGTCGCTATTAGGTAAAAGTGATTGACAACTCTGCTTGATTTTGAATGGAAAATCTAGCTTTTCTGTCGACCCTCGGGACCAATCTCTCGGGGTACTTCACCGCATTCCGACGCTTAAAATGAAAATCGGGGTAAAAGTGAACCTTGATTGCAATGGGGTGGGACGGGATTGGTACCTTGAAAGACCATAGTTCAGCACCGAAAAAAACGAACGTCGAATCGGCACGCTGAAAAGTGAAAAGCTTTTAAGATTATTGTTTGGATAAATATCATTTCATGGGCTGAAAAGTGAAAAGCTTTTAAGAAATATTGTTTGGATAAATATCATTTGATGGGCCAAAATTATGCCAACATATCATAGAACACTGTTAGAGAAAGGAAAAATTATGTGTGGATTAGGTTCACATAACGAGTTCGATTTTACAGGCCAACAGATAAAAGAATTTAATATTCAAGTCATTTACCTGGACTTCGATTCTCACCTCACCTTGTGTCTTGGGTCGATGAACTATATCATGCTTCTGAGCTTTAATTACTTAAGATGGTTTTATTCATCATTCAGATGATGACTTTGTGAATAAAATTGCTGAATCTGTCAGGTCAAGGATTATGTCGGCATGAATTTCTTTTTCATGCATGTGCACAAATCTTGACATGTGATTGATTTAATGTATGGATTCCTTTCTTCTGATGAAGATGTAGTCTATTAGACAGAAATTAACCATCGCATTAGTGTCAAAGTTTATGGACTGTGATCTATCACATAATTCATATAATTGAAATGAATGATTTACTGAAGCGGTGGCAAATTTGCAGCCCGTCTGCTTTACACAACTTTGTCCCTTCTTTTGCTGTGTGCAATCCACTTTTACATGACCATGAGCCATCCATATTGACTAGACAGTAAACACGAGGGCGCGCGAAGCTCCATTATTGCATGCGATTGACGAAACTGGATAGCTGAGACCAAAGGGGTTTTCACCATTTTTAGCCCTACTGCCCTTTTTTACATGTCAGTAGGCAAGCTCTCGAAATTGCTGCATGGAAAATTCTGTATAATTTCTTTTCCTCCGATATTTCTAAATTGTTAACGTGATAAATAGAATTAATCATGGTCGATAATTTGTATATGCTGGAAACACCGAATTCTAATCTGTCCTGCTCGTTTTGACTAATTGGGATCGCGAATTTGGTGGACTAGGTACGGGGTCCAAGCCTACGTGGACCGAGCTATGGTCAAGGACTTTTCTTCTTCTCTGAAACCCTAAGCCAGCATCTCCCGTCAGAAGTCAATCTCCGAGGTAAGTTGCTGCACCCTCCTCCTCCGCCTCCTCTTGCCTGCACATGGAATGAGAAGAACTGTTCAGCAAATGACAATCGAATAAATCCTAATCAACAGATATGCAGGGTGTGGGGAGCTAACTACTCCACTAATGCTGCGCATTCTTCCAATCACAAGAGTCCAAAAAGAAACTAGGGTTTCTACGTCCTCAAATATTCTCTCCCTCCTTTTAAATTAAGTCTGAATTCTATAAACCCAATTTTTTTGTGAATTTTTAGTATGAAATTTCCTGTGGTGAGGTCCACTGGATGAGGAGGACGAGAGGGGTGATGGGGGAGTTTGTCCTGAAGTGATGGAGAGAGAAAGAGAGGAAGATACCGATATTGTCAAAATTATAATAAATCGATTCCACGGTACCAAATGGATGGCAATATATAACGCCGGATTATTTTCTAATTTTCATCCCGAATAGATAGATAGATAGGTAGATAGACAAGCTTCCACACGCTTTCAGCTTCGTATCGAATTTTCCATTTTCTTCGCGCCGTTTGGAAAATCGATTTATCAAATCAAGCTTTTTTCCTTTGTCTTTCAAAGAGAGAGAGAAAGAGGGTGGTGAGGACTATAGGTCGGTGGACCCAATCCACGGCCGCAAGAGGACACAGCATGGTGGTGCAAAAAAAACCCATCAGCCTCCCTCTCGTCGCTGTCTCTCTCATAATAAATGTTCAGCCTCACGATTTTTCCATTAAATTAATATTTCTTTCGTTATAAATTTTTGAGCGAATTCTTGAAACCAAAAATGGCAAACGGATTAAAAACGGAAAATTCATAAATTTCTCATATATTTATTTTATCAAAGGGAAGGGAGAGGGGAGTGCAGAATCATGTGTTTGCTTAAATCTGCAAATCGCGGTGAATAATGATGGGGAAATAATGGGTGTTGAAAACCACCGAGGAGGATGTTGCTTTAACGTACTCAATCAAAGCAAAGGGGGAAAAAATAAAAAGGGAAGCGAGAACTGTGTGCAAGTGAAGGTAAACTTAGCTAGCTGCTGATGATGTCTCACGTATGGCCTGTTTTGATTCCTTTTTTTTCCTTTCTCTTCAACTTTCCTCTCTCCCTTTCTCTCTCTCTCTCTCTCTCTCTCCCTCTCTCCCCCTCTCTGTCTCTGTCTCTGTCTTTGTCTTTCTCTCTCTAGAACAAGATTTTTCCTCTTTAATCAGGTTTTCAGAAACCCACACTCTAATATGCTGAAGCTGCAACCACCGTTTCAGGTTTTCCCTAGATAAGATTCCAGACGAGCTCAATTTTCCTGCTGGGTTTAAGTGTTCTTGAAGATAAGGATAGAGAGTGCAAGTTGAAGGAGGAGGAGGAGGAGGAGGAGGAGAACAAGAAGAACAAGAACAAGAGCAAGAACAAGGAGTGATGGCGGCCTCTTCATCGTCAGTGGCACCGTTTTATCGATTTCAAGAAGGAGGAGATCAATTGATTCAGATGGAGCAACACCGCCATGCCCCATCAGCTCCATTGGCTTCATCAGCAGCAGCACCTGCACTTCCAGCTCCAGCTCCAGCTCCCCAGAAAAAGAAGCGGAACCAACCCGGAAACCCATGCAAGTATCATCACCCCAATTTCAATTTCATTCATGCATAGCTCTAGAAACAGAGAAATGGGCAATGATTCTTTGGTGGATAAGGATTTCTTTTTTCCAGCCAGTTTTCAGAGTCATTTGATACTCTTGATGCATCTCCTGCATTTACGGTACAAGAAAGAAACCCTAGTTTTTCCAAACTTCCCCTCAAAATTCCATTAATTGCGCCATGTTTGTATCCCAATATTTTCTTTTTGTTTGACTCCTTTTGCTATAGAATTTGGCCAGCGGTTTCATGGACTTTTGGCATTTTTCATTCATGTAAAATACTAAAATTGCGCTTCTGCAACGGTGTTGCAACACAGATCCGGACGCGGAGGTGATAGCCCTGTCGCCCAAGAGCCTGATGGCGACGAACCGGTTCGTGTGCGAGGTGTGCAAGAAAGGGTTCCAGAGGGAGCAGAACCTGCAGCTGCACCGGAGGGGCCACAACCTGCCTTGGAAGCTCAAGCAGAAGGGCACCAACAAGGAGGCAGTGCGGCGCAAAGTCTACCTGTGCCCCGAGCCCACCTGCGTGCACCATGACCCCTCCCGCGCCCTCGGCGACCTCACCGGGATCAAAAAGCACTACTCCCGCAAGCACGGCGAGAAGAAGTGGAAGTGCGACAAGTGCTCGAAGCGGTACGCAGTGCAGTCGGACTGGAAGGCACACTCCAAGACCTGTGGCACCAGGGAGTACAGGTGTGACTGTGGCACCCTCTTTTCCAGGTATAACCATCATCTTCTCATCGACCTTTTTTTTCTTCTTTTTTTCGGAATGAACGTATCTTGCATTTGACTGTGCGCAAATTATTAGTTGCTGAATGATTTCTCCCATCTGGCTCATGAGGATGCAAACAATGTCATGGGTTATGGTTTCGTTTTGTGTGTGTGTGTGTGTGTGTGTCTGTGAGAGAGAGAGAGAGAGAGAGAGAGAGACCTGGTGCTGGGCATCTTCAGGTTAGGATTAGATTCTTGAAATTGACAGAAGAAGCTTTTGAATCATCTTGGTTTTTGCCCTTTTTTCTTCACCGTCTCTAGGTTTCACCTTTTTAGTGAATCTCTCTCTCTCTCTCATGTACATTTTATAATGGCTTTTTGAAAATTTCCATCAAGAAGCCAAGAGACTTTGAGTGAGAAAAACAATCATTTCCAGCGTGAGGGTCCTTTCTACCTCGAAAAGAACGCCCGTCTGCCCACAAGTGTCTTCTCTCTTCTCTTTCTTTCTTTCTTTTTTTTACTTTCTTATTTGCCCTCATTCACGTGTTGCTATGCAACACCCATGAAGAAGCTCGGGGGTGGTGTTGCCATTTTTGTTATGTTATCGTTTGGCTACATGTCATCAGCACTGTTCCCCTCCAGGTACCATTTCTGACAATCAACCCCCCTCTCTCCCCCCCTAGATGCCTCCATGATTGCAATGGCAAAAGCTGGGTTTTGAACAGCACCTAACAATACACTGCAGCAAGATCTATCCCCCAGGAACAACACCCAACACCAATTCAAAGACCAACTTCCCCATCTATTCATGATGAAATACTGTATCGCTTTCGTGGGCTTCCGCATTTAAGAAAAAAAACCTAGGTCTGAGAGAAATGGATAGGCTCCTGTCATGGATAGACATAGATTGCACCAGAGCTTTTTTCATGGATTTGAAAATATTCCCCTCGTCTCATTTATTGAACTGCCGGTTCTTAGAATGGTAGTTTGACGAAGATGACTTATGCATCTTCTTCTTCTTCTTCTTCTTCTCATCTATTTAATGCACGAGAGGATAATTACTCTTCTGGCCAAGAACGTGTCCGTGATTATATTCTCTGCCGTTGATTCCTTCGAGGGTTTGTGTGTGTTTGTGTCTGTCTGTCTGTCTGGAGGTCCATTATTATTAGTTTTGGATTTACACATCCCTTAAATCTTCACCTTGACCCTGCTTATATTGCTGTACCTAAGTCAACCATCATAAAAGTGAAGCTTCAAGTATGACTTTACTGAGAACAAATGTTTGAAACACTTTTGATTAAGACGGGATAATGGGAAATATTCATTCGATTACTGCCTATTGAAAACTAAAAAAGTTTAAAAATCTCCTGATGAAATGTGCATGAGTCCTACCTAATCGCTTCATATCCAGCTGATTGAATTAGTTCTTTTATTTCTGTCGCCCTCTTTGGCTAAAATTGCTAAACGGCATAGCGAATGAAACTTTTGCAGGCGCGACAGCTTCATCACTCACCGGGCCTTCTGTGACGCGCTTGCTCAAGAGAATGCCAGACACCCTCCCACCTTGAACAGCATCGGCAACCACCCCATCTATGGAAGCGCCAACATGGGCTTAGGCTTGTCGCAGGCGAATCGCCAAATATCCTCGATGATGCAAGGCCAGGGAATAAACCAATCCAGCAATAACGACATCTCGCCGCTTGGCCGTGCTCGGAGCGGACAATTATTCGATCACCTCCTCGGGCCATCCATCGGAACTGCTTCTTCGACGTTTAATCAACCGCTTCCCTCAATGGGCTCACCATCCCCTAATAGTTTCTTGTTCCAAGATCAGTCAAATCAAAGCTACAATTCTCAGGAGCAAGCATCGCCTCAGCAAGGGCTGCTCCAGAACAAGCCCTTCCAGGGGCTGATGATGCAGCAAATGATTCCTGATCATGTCAAGAGCAACAACAATGACCCATCACCATCATCATCAGTGGCAAATATCTTCAATCTTGGAATGCTTTCAAGTAGCAGCTCAAATAGCAACAACAACAACAACAGCGGCACCAGTAGCTTGCTCAATTCCGGGCTTTTGGTCCCAGATCAACACCGGTTCAAGAGTGAGATTGGAAGCGAAGGAACAAACCTCTTGCCAAGAAGCATACCGGGTGATCATCATCAGATCAGCTCATCAGGAGTGCCTTCTCTCTATAGCACTTCACTTCTGCAAACCAGCAACCACCATGATTTCTCAGCGCCTCACATGTCTGCAACTGCTCTCCTCCAAAAGGCGGCTCAAATGGGCTCATCGACCTCAAGAACGAACGCCAACAACAATGCCTCTTTCCTTAAAAGCTTCGCGAACTACTCCTCCTCAAGCGGCACTAAATCCGACCGGTCGCCGCTCGCTCCGGGCAGCTTCACGGGCATTTTCAACGTCGAGAACAACCTCCAGGAGCTAGTGAACTGCGCCTTCGGAGGTGGGCAAGACCATAATCAAGAATCGGCTGGGGACACTTACGACGGGATCTATGACAACAACGCGAACAAGACTGGGTCGGAGCAGTCGACAACGACCCACATTGGCCAACACGGGTTGACGAGGGACTTTCTCGGGGTCGGAGAGATAGTGAGACGCGTGAGTAGCAATGGTCACAACAACGGCAACAACAACGGAGGGTTTATGGACGTGCGCAGAGACGACGAGCAGCAACGACGACAGAACCAAGAAAAGTATGGCCTGATGATCAGCGACGACAAAGTGATCAGCTCCTCCTTGGATTCAGCGCCGACAAGCCAAGCCTTCGGTGATTTCCGTTGAAAAATACGACGAGCTCTCTCTGCGAAGAAAGGACCGAGTACAGGTACGTGAAATTCAGTGTGAACTCTTTTCCTAACTCGAAGAAAAGAAAAGAAAAGAACTAAGAAACAATGTCTTGTAGCGGACGTGACCTGGCATGCGTAGTTAGATTCGATAAAATCGCAAGAATTTGCAATAAATTTCGTGTGTTTATTTAGGGCGTGACTCAAGTACGTTGTCGAATATGCGATTGGATTGATTTTCTCCCCGTTTTTCTCTGGCGTTATCATCTCATGCATGGGACGAGGGAGTCACGAGAGCGAGGCCGCAGTCTACTTTTATTTTTCTGTCCCTCAGGTTGTCTTTTTTCGTGGTCGTATTATTTTTTTCTGCCCTTCTTTAATTGTCTGACTTGACAATTCTGACAAATTCAAAAGGCGCCACACTTTGGTATGATCTTTCTTTTCCAACCCACGTCGATATTTCTATTTTTCTTTTTCTTTTTTTATCTTTTTCAGTTCTTGGACTGTGGTGGGGGGTAAAATTATTATTGTTCTCTCGGTTCCTAAAACTATTCATCGTGCCTATCGTCTTGTCATTGACATTTTTACTCTCGGGCATCATTGGGTTTGCTAGCGGACAACCATCGTTCATGTGGGATTTCATCGTTCATGCTGCATACTCGTCTGTGATCACATGATTCGTGTAAGAAGCCAGGCTTGTGTTATCCTCTACTACTTTCACTCCCTCCCCCACATATTTGATCCATAGCAGGTATCTTGTCGACACTCTTATCGAATAATATGCGTTTGTCCAGACAATCTTTAGATGATGTGTCATGGTAGACTAATTGATGCGCGCATGCTAAGTGGTCTAGGCTCTAGAGGGCATAGCATTTCTAGACGTTCATTGAAAATTTTGCTTCCGTATCTCGACAATTCTATATTGTATGGAAGTAATCATTCATTACGAGGTTGGCTTGTGAACCGTGCAGGAACGCAAAGACGCAGTTAGGACAATTGCTGAACGGGAACGAGACCACATCGGGCAAATCGAACTCAAAGAAGTCGAAACTTTTTATCTCTTTTAATGTCTCCCTTTTCTTCTCGAACTTGTCGGTTGTTTTTGTGGAATTTGATAATCCCGGTAAGAAGTTGTTCTTTTCCCCTCCCCATACATTTTAGAACTTCGAAAGGAGAAGAAGAGATCCTTGAGAATGTTTTGGAGGGGCGCACATAATTCAAAACAACTAACTTAAGTTCTTATATCAAACTAAGAAGATTTAACGGGATTCTTTTCATTATTTTTATTTTTTGTAATGTGTTGTAGTAACCTGTTATGTGCTATGACAGCTTCTCATTTCGGCCCCAGCCAAGATCGCTACTTATCGTTCGAATCCCACAGATTTTGTGTAAATTACGTGGGTTGCCATGTACCTAGGTCCCTGCTCTTCTGCGGTCCAATCATCGAAAGGAAAAAAAAAAATGATAAAATGCCTTTATCTTCATGCTATATAACCGCTCGTGTGTAGATGCTTTTAGGTCGCGTTTGATCGGCGAGACAAGTATTAAAATTGGGATATGATTAGAAATGAGGGACGGGGTTTGTTGTATCCCTTGTTTTGTTTGGTAGGCGATTGGACATATAACTTAAACTAGAATTAAATAAACAATTAAAAGGCTTACACTTTTTCCGCACAAAATACAACCGGGGAAACCACCAGCCACTTTTTCTTTTCTTTTTTTATCAAAACCTGCAACCACTTTGTATAGTGGTGTGCAACCAAATCGATTCTTCCTGAGAGCCAGATCAGAAAACCCGAAAACAGGTTCGGGAACATGTTCTCATTGTAACCGATCCCGTAACAGGTTCCAAATTTTTGGAACTGGTTGTAACCGATTCGAGAACAAGTTTCGAATGAATACTCACCTAGGAACCGAACCGGACCGCCTTATTTTGGAACTGATTTTATAATCTAAAAAGCCAAAATCTTAATTTATATTTCCCCTAAATTCTAACCTCAATACTCTTTCGTCCTTTGTCCTTCCTTAAAATTTCTCGCTAGTCTTTTGTCTTTCCTTAAATTTTTATAAATGAATGGGGAATAGAGTTTTATAATTTATATTTTATGTTATGTGTTTGAAATTTTTATCATTTATAATTGCACGTGACTATGCATTCATCTTCTGGATTATTGTTTTTGGCATGTTAAGATTTTTGTTGTTCATCTTTTATTTTGAATGTTTTCGTTACTTATAGCCTCATATGATTTTGCTATAAAAATTGGAAAAGAAAATAAAACAGGTTCTCAAGTAAACCCTGAAACCGAACTAGAAAAACGGGGTAGATTCCGAAATCGATTCTAGGCAAAACAGGTAAGTTCTAGGTCCAAAAATTGGGAATCGGTTATAACAGAGTAAGTTCCACGTTCCAACTCTGGAACCTACCTATTCCGGAACTGTTAACCCCTAACTTTGAATGGATGATATTACCCTAAAAAATAATTAAGATGAGTAAGAAACTCCTCTTATTAATAAAATAATGGATTGCCTTCAATTTTATTTAAAGACAGAACCATGTTTACCCCTCTCAAAAGAGTGTTTTTAACCCTAGCGTTGCTTCTCCAACCCTCTCAAAGATTTTTGTTCTCATGTTTATCATCTTCTGAACTTATTTTCCAATACCCAAGAGTTCAACCAACTCTTGCAATCTAATCAAGCCTCAAACATACAAAGGAGTAAAGAAAGATTAGTTTTATTTGCACATCATTCACTTTCCGTCGCCTAGATTTTCCTCATGATCATGAGTTTTTTTTTGTTACTTCGATTTTGCAACACCAAATTTTCGAGAATTTGTTCAAAGATTGAATATTAGGGTTGATGTATATGTTATACACAATTCCTACTACACTGTTATTAGTCTAGTTATTTGATCCTTACAACTACATGTATAAGTTGGAAAAGCCTAAAAGTAGCTTGCTAAGATCAAATAATTTAATATTTTGCATAATCAATAGCTAATAATTCCATGTGATCAAGGTAAAGATAATGGTTTAGGGAGATTTTCCCTTTGAATTTCATGATGATAATGAATGTTTAAAAATAATGTACTTACCTCTTTCAATTGTTAACTTTTTAGGGTTAATGCCATGAAAAATCCTACACCAATATACCTATGGACCACAAAAATCTCAAACTAATATATCTGTGACAAATTTACCCTAAATGACCATTAAAAAAAAACCCAAACTCATACACTTGTAACAAATTTACCCTCAAACTAATTTTTTGACCGCCATAAACCTCAAATTGATATATTTCTGACAACTATACATTGGTTAAATTGGTTAATACTATAAAAAATCACAAACTAGTACAACTGTGATAAACAAATAGTAAAATCTCAAACTATTATACTAGTCAACTGTCACGTGTCATCCAACTCAATAATTTAATAGTAAAATTTAATGGAAACTAACAGAGAGTAAATTTATCATAAATGTATCAGTTTGTGATAAATTTGTCAAAAGTATACATTAAAGGTTTTTGGTGGTCAACAAATTAATTTTGGGTAAATTTGTTCGAGATGTACCAGTTTAGGATTTTTCATGGTATTAACCCCTTTTTTTTAATATATCTATTAATAATCGTGTAGTGATGACATGAAAAATAAATAAAATTCGGACTATTAGATTCACCAATTAAAATGAAAGTTAAGTAGTTAAAATATAAAACTATAATACAATGACATATATTAAATTTTTAATTAAATCAAATGCTTTCATTAAAACTAATAGATGATTTTCTTTGCTTGTATTTGTGCTTAGGTTATTTTTAGCATGCATATACATATACTCATCAACAAAATAACTAATCCAATATTTGCCAGATAAACTATTTTTTAGAAAAGATGGTTACCAATTCTGTCTCAAATGGGGAAAAAAAACAAAAAGATAAAAAATGAAAACGAAAGAAAATGACGAGGCATAAACTTAAATTAGAAGTGGGCCGCACATGTACCCTTAGTCCTTGTTGCCCTAGTAGAAATTGATGGGAAACTTTTAATTTCCAATAGCATATGATGAAATGAAATTTTTTGGGATGGAAAATAGGGCCTAATAAAAATCGTTAGGATAAAAATCACTTCCTGAAAAAAGCACTCAAGGTAATACAAATTGGAGAAGCGACGACAAACGTCACGAGGGTAACAAAGCCCGGGGCATCTAAAGGTACGAATGTCCGAGGCTTGTCTTCCAGGACAATGGGGACAAGACGGAGCGGACTGGCAAGAAGGACAAAAGAGACTAGGAATGAGGAAAAGGTAATGAAAAGTTCGGAAAGAAAGAAGACGACGTTGGCACCTACCTTGAGCGAAAGCAAAAGCAAGGTGGATGATTGCTCCAGTGACGAAGATGTTGCCAATCTAATGTCTCATGGTTCTTAGCAATCATGAAAATAAAGAAAATTATCCAAAAAATCATACATTTTTTGCATTTTTATCAATTCAATCCAAAGCCTATCAATTTTACTAATTGGATACTAATCATTTTTCATATTTTGTCAATTAACTCAATTCAGCAGATTTTGACTAAAAATCGCCGACATAGATAATTTTTTATATTTTATTTATTTTTTTTTTCTTTTTCTTTTTTTCTTTTTTCTTGTTTCATTTCCTTTTCTTTTCTCTCTTTTTTTTTTTTTTTTTGAACTTGTGTCCGGTGAGGGTAGTCTCACCCAAATCTTGGCGAGGCTACCTCATCCATGGCAAGCTCAACTCACTACCATGGTTGCCAAAATTCAAGCGTGTAATTGCCATGAATGTTCAAGCTTGAGCTATTGTTTGGCGACCTCATGGTGGGTCACAGCCATGGATGTGAGCTCTAAACTCGAATGGTTGTGATTGCAAGCATCAAGCTCAAGCGGAGTCAAAGCTTGAGCTCAAGCAACCATGGTAGTTGCAAGTTTGAGATCTTGCAACCATGGCCATGAGTTAAGCTTAAGCTCTAATTTCGTGGTCACCATGACAAGGCGAGGGTTGCAACCATGGACGTGAGCTCTATAACTTGAATGGTGATGATCATGAGCATCAAGCTTGACGGCCATGGTGGCCGCGAATCCATAGCTCAAGCTCAAGCGTCCATGAAAACTGCAAGCTCGAGATCTAGCAATTATGGCCACAAGTCAAGCTCCAGCAATGGTGGGCGAGGCATGGCGAGGGCTACAACCCTTATTTGTGGCCAGCAAGGGCTTTACGCTCTGGCCCAGTGGCTAATGAGGGTTTAGCATTGATAAAGGTTTAGAATTTAATTGGTTAAATTAAGAGCTTTGATACTGAATTAACAAAAATGCAATAGGATTAAGATTCTTTGAATAATTTTTCAGGTGAAAATGAGGTACGTGAGCTTAGTTCTATTCTCACTTTTGAAGAGCTTCAAAATCTTTTGATGACCTTTGTGGTAAGTTCGAAAAGGCTAGTAAGAAAGAACTCTTTGCACGCTGTTGAACGACCTCGAGGAGTGCAGTGCGCAACCTTTTATTTAAAACCATATCACCTGTTTGATAATTTGCTTAAATTAGGACGTGTTCGTTTCGCAAAAAATAAATGGTTTGGAAAATAATTTCCCAAAAATAATTGTTTATATCGTTTAGTAAAATTCGTTAATGAAAAATATTTTCATCATCGATAATAATCTATACCTAATTATTTCCTTGTGTGATGTAAATTTATTTATTTTTCTAAGAATACAAGTGATTATTTTTGTGAAAGTTCTCAAAATCACTCATTTTCCGCGAAACAAATACACCCTCATATTTCGTGTATAAATATTCGATGATATATACTTTAGACATATGCATCGGCAAACACTTTAAATAAAATACACGTGTGTATAAATGAGTTAGCTTAATACACTCTAGATGTTAAACGAAGTGAAATGACTTGTATTGTTTACAGACATGTTGAAACGTGTTGTTATAGGTTGTTTTAATGTTGATGAAGCTTGACAAATTTTCATATATTTACATACATCAATGTATAGCGTAATTATAAAAATATTTTACTTCTGTCTTTATAATATAGTTTTTACATGTTAAACTAACAAATCAAATCATATTTAAGGATAAAAAAAAGAAAACTCAATTACTCATATTTTCTATAACCATATCGAAATGTGTTAACACATGTTGTCATACATAAACGTGTTTATTATTATAAACAAGATAAGTATTGTAAGGTGTGGACACAAACATGACAACAAGTTCGATAACTGTGTTAATCATATCATGGTTTGACACGCTCTATGAGTCGCGTGGAGGTGAGTTCGGCATGTTTATTAAACATGCCATGCTTGGGCAAGCTAAATTCGTGTCATATATCCTTATTTCGACACAATACGAGATGGCACAACTTGTTATCCCAGATAAACACTCACAATCCAATCCACAAACATGCAATTGTGCACATAAGCTTGAAAATAGCCGTATGCATAAAAGAAGTTCGGAAAAATTAATAAAGCCTAATATAACAGGGAAAATTGACATAGAAGTGCACCGGAAACATGCCTAAACAATGGATTTCGAGGGGGAAAGGACTTGCAAATCAGTTCCCCAATTTGGCAATAGCATGGCAGTCAAAATAGGCTCTCTTTGTATTACGTGTCATGTAACTTCTCTTGGATCAAAAGTTATGATCATCTTAGCGCCCACTATGCAAATTCTCGTCCTTAGCCCACATGTTGGACAGCGACTTGTCTAAATGTAATTTTTTTTTCTTTTGTATTTCACTTATCTCAAATAATCTTATTTAGTTTTATTAAATTGGTTATATTCATCAAAATGTTTTTAGTCAATTTTTATTATTTAATCTAATCATTAATATTTACTTTTGGCTAGTTATCAATCTTATAGTTAATGTAGTTTTCCCTCATTTTATCCTCTCTTTTTTTAACAATTTTCCTGTTTTCATACATTGGATTTATGAAAAAAATATACATAAAGGCCACGAACCAAAAGAGCGCAGCAAATTGAACCTCAATGGCGATGAAAAGGACCTTTCTCCTTTTTGATGAACCCTGCAAAAGAAATAATTTGAAATGAACCTTTCTCCTGGTGGGTTCTAAATTCAACATTTATTATACTTACATCGACCATCTCTCACCTTGGGTCAGCTTTCCTCTATCCTTAAAGTGATGGTTTTGCCCATTTGAAACCCTAGCTTTTTCTTCTTCTTTTTTTGGGTAAGGAAACCCTAGCTTTTTCTTCATCTTCAATGCAGTGGCAATGGTTGAACACATAATATTTCCACCAGATTAAATACCATCGCCTATTTCTTCCTCTTAACCACTTCAATCAATCATTATACAGACCTAGTTCTTCATAGAAATGATGCAGAATGGGTATATTTCAAAACTCTATAGAGTGCTGTCGATACTAACCAGCGATTTGGGCTTTTAAGTATCTAGTTCATGCAGAATAGAGCTCCCGTCATTCCCTCATCTATCCATTATCGAGATTTAGCTTCTTAGACTAATTTGCCAAAATTTCGAAACTCTATTTGCAAAACAGAATCTCTCACTGAAGCTCACAGATCTAAGATGGAGGGTGCAGATGAGAATCACCTTTGGATGCTAGCACTTTGCAGGAGGATGGGCGACTTATGGGCTGTAGATGAAGTCATTGTGCTAGACGCCAACATCTTGAGGCAGAAAAACAGGAAAGTGAATTCCTCCTATATGGAAAATTATTTTCGAAGCCAAACATCAATTTTCAAGCATTCTTAAACACCATGAGGAGAGCATGGAAATTAGAAGACATCAAATGTGAGGTGATTGAACCTGGATTTTATGTGTTTATATTTAATTTAGAAGAAGAGAAGAAAAGGGTCTTAAAAACTAGTCATTGGTCGTTTGCTAGCAATTTGCTTTTATTGCAAGAGGGTGATCCAAACGTCCCGGAGCATTGTTATGACTTTTCATATTATTCATTTTGGGTGCACCTTGAGGGGCTTCCCCATACTAATGTCTTAGAGGACTTGATTAAGTTGATTGCTAAAAAATTGGGCACGGTAGAGGAAGTTAGGATTTAAGCTAGAAATAATAGCTCTCACGAAATCGATAAAAAAAAATCAAGCTGACTTTACTAAATCCTCTTAAAACGAGCACTATTATACATATGGGGGTAAAAAATGGTGGATAGATTTTTAATACAAGAGGTTACCGCACTTTTGCTATTCATGTGGATGCATTGGACATTATGCAAACTTTTGTTCAAAAATACCTTGTGAGAAGACTGGGTTAGCCTAGGATAAACTAGGGCGATATGGCTCTTGGCTGAAAGCGAAAGTGAAAGATCTTAGCCCTTGTTGGAATGCTTTCTATGAAGATTTTGATTTTACCTTAGACGAGGAGGAAATGGTGCCTAAAACTCTTAGGGTGCGTTTGATTCAGCATTCCCAAGGGGCTTTCGGGTTTGAAAACCCTTAGGAAAATGCTGGACCATTTGGCAATAATTTGGAAGTAGCTTTCAACTGAAAGCTAACCTTAGGAATGCTGAAAGCCCAATGCTGCATTTTACCAAATGCTCAAATCAATTTTTCCCTTCTAAAACTATCCACAACAATTTTTCATATTTTCAATTTTGCCCTTAGTTAATTTTTTTTATTAAAAAAAGAAGACAACCTTTCACAGGTCCGGCGAAAGGCTACAGTAGCTAGCGAGACAAATATAGCATCGGCGGCTGTTGGTTGAAGTCGCCCAAGGTCAAGCAACCTTCGGCAAGGATCGCTCAACCTAGGCGTTGCATGACCAGGCAACCGTCGCCTGGGTCTTGCAGCCTCAGGCAGCCCTTGCCTAAGTCTCGCAAGGACACTGTCACACGACCCTTGTGAGACCCATGCGAGGGCCACCTGAGGCCGCAAGATCCAAGCAATGGTCGCTTAGGTTGCTTGTTGCACGACACCTGGGTCGAGCAACCCTCATCGGAGGTCGATCAACCTTGGGCAACCTCAACCGATGACCACTGGTGCCAAATTTGGCTTGTCAGCGACCGTAACCCTTCGCTAGTCCATCGAAGAGTTTAGGTCCGTTTTCATATATGTATGTATGGATGTTTGTATGTATGTATGTATGTATGTATTTATGTATGTATATACACAAACACACACACCCCAAAAGCCCATTGTAAAAAAAATTTTACCTAACATATATTTAACTCAATGTCCATTTGCAAAAAATTTTACCAAACACAATTTGCATTTCCCCAAAAAGCTTTGGGTTTTCAGTATTTACATTAAACACAAAGTTTATTTGCAAAGCTGAACTAAACGCACCCTTATTCCCCCTTGGTGATAACCTATGTAGCAACAATTACATGAAAAATAGTTAAGCTTTAGTGATTTATAATCCACTAATACATAAGGCAATTAAACATCCACATATATTGGAATATACTCCACCGAACAAGGGGAAGAGGGTTCCGCAATCACAGGAATAGCATTGCAACGCAATAGATTATGCTATAGGGGTAGGGCAAACCAAAATAGAAAAATCAAGTTCAAAGAAACAAGCTACGAAAAACTGAAATGCTTTACTCCCTATGAAAAACAGTGATCTCTAGTAAGTCTTTTAGATGTGGAGAAGCTTATAGATACATCAATTCAGGTGTGGGAAGGGGTTAAGGAAGGGGCTTTGGTGGCTGGTCATAATAAACCACCAAAGAAGATACGAAGTTTTTAAGCTGGAATTGTCAAGGCTTAGGCACTTCCTTGACAGTCCAACATCTTAGAACCTTAATGGCTCGTGAGAGGCCTAATGTGGTATTCCCTATGGAAACCAAAAATAAAGAAAGTGTGGTGGTTAATATTAAAAAGAGACTTTACTTCCGATTCTCGTTTGTTATTCATCCGGTTGGAATAACGGGTGGACTTGCCTTGTTATGGGATGAGATGGTGAATGTGAATGTGGAATATAGCTATGAAGAGCTTATTGAGGTTTCATGTAGGGATCTCGATGGTGGAATAACTATGACAATTTCTTTTCTACATGCATCAACAACCTTTCAAGAAAGAGTTAACTTATGGAATACTCTATGGTCTAGGAATGCTTCTAACAATTTTCCCTGGTGATGTGTTGGAGATTTTAATGAAGTATTGTACTAATGGGAAAAGAATGGTAGACGAGATGTGGAGAGGTACGAAATTATGGCATTTCAGGAATTTGTAGATTCATGTTCTCTCATGGATATAAAAAGTAAATGTTGTGCCTTCACTTGGACAAATAACCGAGAATGGAGTGAGTTAGTGAAAAAGAGACTTGATTGAGTACTCTGTAACCTAGATTGGAGAGTATTATACCCTAATGTTGAGGCGTTCACATTTCTAGCTGTTGGTTCTGACCATCGTCCAATTATTTTGTGTTCAAACTTAACCACGGCAAAAAATATATATATTCAAATTTGAAACTTACTGGATGGATAATCGAGATGTAAAAGGGAATCAACTAGATATTGTGAGGAAATTAGGAAAGTTGCTGCTAACTTAGGGAGGTAGAGTGAAAAAACATTTTAAAAGGAAGCAAAACAGATCGATAAACTTAGGGGACAACTTATAGACCTTATGAACATGGAAGAAGGATCTTTTAGTGGGGAGGAGTATAAGGAAATAGTTGAGCAAATTGAAACACTATGGAAGCAAGAAGAAATGTATTGGGGTATTAGATCCAGAATCAATTGGTTGAAACGGAGAGATAGAAATACAAAGTTCTTTCATGCTACAACTATTTAGAGGAGGCAATGCAATAGAATATCTATGTTAAGGCTTGATGAGCATAACTGGAGTCAGGATCCTCTAACTCTTAAACAACACGTTATTGATTTCTATAAAAATTTGTACACTTTGGTTGGATCAAGATATTATCAGCCTGTGATAGAGCAATGCCCATTGGTAGTGACCAAGGAGATGAATGAGGCTTTAATGAAGCAGATTATTGGGGAAAAAGGGAGGAAAGCTGTTTTTCAAATGGGAGGAACCCAAATACCAGGTCAAATAGACTAAATGGCCTATTTTACTAGAGTAATTAGTCTATTATTTAGGAGGATATGTTTGAAATGGTGGAATCTTTTTTCAATCAAGATACCCTCTACCCTGACTTGAACAAGAACCATATTACTCTAATCCCTGAAGCTGCGAACCTTGAAAGTATCACTGAATATAAGCCCATAAGTCTTTGTAACTTTAACTATAAAATAATTGCAAAGATTATGGCAAACAGATTAAAACCCTGGCTCCCACAAATTATTTCCCCAAAATAAAGTGCTTTTGTAGGAGGTTGTCAAATACAAGACAATATCTTCATTGTTCAGGAAATTCTACATCAAATAAGGGTTAGAATAGGATTTCCTTTGTGACTACATAATGAAGATAGGATCCTGGGAGAAATGGGTCTTACTAGTCAAATTTTTTGTCTCCTTAGTTTCAGTGTTAGAATTAATGGGGAATCCTGTGAAAATTTTTATCATAGAAGAGGGATTGGATAGGGTGATCCACTATTTCCCTATCTTTTCATAATATTGGCTAATGTCATATCCTCCCTTATTACTAAAGCAGTGATCGATAGCAGTATTAAGGGCATTCAGCTAAATCCACATTGCCCTACTCTTTCACAATTACTACTTGTGGATGATGCAATTTTTTTCTTGGATGACACAGTAAGAGAGGCCTAGCACCTTGCCAATATCCTTAATTGCTACCGTTTTGCCTCTAGTCAGTCCATTAACTTAAACAAGTCAGGTGCATTCTTTAGGAATAGCTATCCTCAAGAGTTGATAATGAATATTGCAATAGAATTGAGAGTTCCTATTTTTGAGAAAACTGGAAAGTACTTGGGAATACCATCAAGCTAGGATCAAAGAAAGAAACAAATGTTCACATGGTTATTGGCTAGGTTGACAGAAAATTAGATGGTTGGAAAAAGTAGCTCATATCGAAGACGGGAAAAGAGGTTAGTCAAAATGGTTGTTCAGGCTTTAACACAATATGCAATGTCAATTTTCAAAATCTCTATCTTAATATGCAAAGCAATAGAAAAAAGAATTTCATCATTTTGGTGGAAACAAAATATGAGACACAAAGGAATCCATTGGAAGAGATGAGATCTTCTGAAGACTAGGAAGGATCAAGGGGGTCTGGGCTTTGAAAACCTTGTTGATTTTAATCGAGCTATGTTGGGGAAACAAGCTTGGAGATTGAATCAAGCTCCAGAAGCCTTATGGAGCAAAATTTTTAGAGGCTTATATTTCCCTAGTGGAGATTTCTAGAATGCTAACAAAGGTACCTGACTATCTTGGGGTTGCAAAGTATACTTTTGGGAAGAGAAGTGTTAGAACTAGAGATAAAATGGGAGGTAGGTGATAGGAAAAGTATATACTTACGAGAAGATAGATGGCTGCAATCAAGCAAAATAGGAGGACTAGCAAATCTGAACGACCTCGAATTAGTGGTTGACTTAATTATTCCAATTTGCGTGAATAGAATCTTCAACTACTGAATGAAACATTTGACAGCAACACTATTCAAGAGATCCTAGCAAACCCCCTTAGCCTGAATCCATGGCCAAACAGACCACTTTGGACAATGAACAATTCAAGGATATACAATGTGAAGAGTGGTTATAATAAATTGCGAGATCTAAATACAACAAAAATAGAGAACCAAGCATCGTCTTCATTCCAAGTTCCAAAAAGATTATGGACTGAAATATGGAATTTATAAACTCATCCCAAAATCAGGTTTTTATGTGGAGTTGTGCAGAGAATGACTTCCTACAAAGAACAATCTCCATTGAAGGGAAATCATACCTAAGCCACTATGCCTTGCATACGACCAATTTTCAAAGTCCACAAAACATCTATTTAGGTTATGTGACTAGACAGATGATATATGGTCAAATCCCAAGATTGGAATTGCAACTTCCCCTATGTCTATATCAATAATGGACATGTGGGTTTGTGAGTGCATCATCTTTGGAGTATCCAAATAGGCTAAAGCCATCATTGCAGGTAGAGGTGTCAATATGGGTCATAAACCCATATTATGACCCACTTTTAGTTAAATGGGTCAAATATGGGTAAAGTGAAGTTAAATTTGGGTTAAGTGAAAGTTAAAATGCAAATCTAATTTTTCAAGGCAAAAACCCAAATCTCCAAGTTTTCGACCTCCGTTGCAAAAATAATCAACAATAATTAAAAAATCGATTTTTTTTTAAAATTATTTTCCTCAAACTATTTCAATTTAGAGGTATCCACATTTTTTTATTTACTAATTTTTTATTATTTAATTTACTTTATAAATTTAATGTGAAATTTTTATTCAAATAATTTACATGTGAAAAGTTTTTGACTAAATAAAAATGGTAATTTTCTTAAATTAAGTTAAATATTAATATGTGTTGGTAATATGGGTCGAGTAAGTCAAAAACGGGTTAAATGGGTTGATGGGTCGGACCATTTTCGAGACCCAAACCCAACCCAACCCACCCATTTGACACCCCTAATTGCAGGTGTCCTCTGGTTCATTTGGAAGGCGAGAAATGCTCTAATTTTTCAAGGCAAAAACCAAATCTAAGTTCAATAATCAACGAAGCCTTTATTATGAACCAATTGTTTGAAAAATGGAACCAACAGAAGGAAAATAGAGAATTTGACCTTTACCTCCTCGATGAAATGTTGGTCTCCACGAGATCATGGATCGCTGAAGCTAAACGTCAATTGTTCCTAGAATGGATTTGTAATGGAGGGATCGATCATGAGGATATGCAAAGGGAGCGACCAGGTGTACATTGACAGATTCGTGAAGAAAATCCATTCTCCCTCGGCCTCTGTTGCTGAAACCCTAGCGATGCGTCAAGCTCTGCTATGGTTGAAGTAAACCTGAAACTCAACTGTGAGGAAAATACAACAACATGGAAGTGATCTGCAGGTGCAAATTATGTGTGATAGCCTATCGGTAGTGGAGGCCATACTAGGTTGGGTGGAGATTTCGTGGGCTTTCAGGTCTATAGTAATGGATTGTCATGAGATGTTGGCCTAGTTTGAAGAAGTTAGATTGACTTTTGAGCCAAGAGAAACAAATTGGGCCATGGAGTGGGTAGCTAAAGCCCACCGCACCGAAACTCTCCCTATCAACTGGGTTTCTAAACTCCCGCATTCCCTTTTGCTTATTTTATGTTTAAACTTCAGAAATGATTGTAATCCATTGTTTGGGTAGTAAGTAATGAAGTATTTTCCGACCACAAAAAAAAAATGGCGACGAAATTTCCATCGCTAAAAGAAAAGCAATTCTCATTCCCATCGTCCTTATGTCAAGGTTGGTTCTCCTTCCCCTTGCCCCCAACATCCCTTGAATTTCGCTGCTACCATTACCATGGCCGCCAAGACTGTCATCACCTGGTCCAAAGTCATGTGTATATTTGCTTGCAAATCTCTCTTCATTTGAACTTGAAGTGAAAATGAGCTACCATATCAAATTTTTCGTCCATTAGCTTGCTATTATTGTTGCTAATTTAATTATAAACCTTTTGACCTATTACCCATTCAGTCATTTCAACTAATTTTGGTTTGATATTGTTAACATGGATGCTGCTCAATTGACGTGGCATGGCTAGCAACCAGCGTTGATGTAGACAACTTTTAATAACATTTTAATATTTTTCAAATTTTTTATTTATTTTCTTTTTCCTTTTTTTTTTTTTTCCTTCTCGTTTTCCTTTTTCTAGCCAATCGTCAAGCCCGATGACCAGCCAGAGGTAAGGACCAGCAAGGTCAAGTTGACCTCGCCGACCTCTAGTAAACTTCATGCTAAGTGGGCAAGGTTCACCCTTGCCGAATTTGGTGAGGGTCAAGTCTTGCCAGCCATGCGTGAGGCTCGACCTCATTGCCATAGGCGAGGGCAGCCTTGTACTCGGCTAGGTGAGGCTTGACCTCGCCAGCCTAGCGCAAAGCTACCCTCACGGCCTCTGACATGGACTCGAGCCTCGCTAGTGGTCGGCGAGGCTCGCCAAAGGTCAGCAAGGTCAACATTGACCTTGCTGGCCCTCGCCTCTAGTCAATCGCTTGTCGGCTAGAGGAAGAAGGAGGAGAAGGAAAAAAGCAAAATAAAATAAATAAGTAATTTGAAAAAGTATTAAAATATTATTAAAAGTTGTCAATGTCGATGCTAGCCATGCCACGTCAGCCTACCGATGTCCACATTAGCAATATCCATAAAAAAATTAGCTAGAAAAACTGAATTAGCATCAAGTCAAAAGGCTTATGACTAAATCGACACAAATACAAAAGGTTTAGAAATTTTTCTGACACTTTTCTCCAAAAGTTTGCATATGCTGGTCGATGAAGGTTAATGCTCCATTGACATTGTGCTTCTGTTTTGTATTCGACTCCTTGGATGGCTCAAAGTCATGATTCTCGGATGATGTTCATACATGATCGTTGGACTTTCGAGTCTCTCGCGGATGATCGAGGTTTAGAGCGAGGATTATCACGGCTGACATTTGACACCGACAGATCGTTCCCGCGACATTCGGATTACCTGTGGCGATCTTGATAGCATCGTAAAAAGATGATCCCAACTCATATTAGTAATCGAGTAGAATAAATTTGGACTAATGGTCAAGTAAGATTAGTTATTTTAGCAACTTCTCAAGCCTTAAGTTACTGTATTTGCCTTGGTATCGTGTTCGCACGATCGTACTAAATGATCCCGGTGATTTGCTCCCAGTCCCTGTAATGCCTAAATGTTTGGTTTCTCGAACACCCAGAGATCATAGCATCATTTCGACGAACCACTTCTCCCGTCATACCGAATGATCCCCAGTCGCCTGATTTAATCTTGGTTTTAACTAATAATTTTCTACAATGCCTATTACAATCCAGTTGATATAAGGAGAATAGAAAACACATCATACCTATGTGCACGGTCATCTGTATGCGCCCTTGCTGTCTATCTTGTATTCCATGGATCGCTTCCCCTCTCGATAACCATTCCCACCCATTAAAATCGAATTCCGGTCCCGTATTTGATGGTGATAATCATTCCGGCCCTCAAAAACCATTCCCGGCCATTAAAATCGAATTCCGGCCCCATCTTTGTGGGTGATAATCATTCCAGTCCGATCGACCAGGACCTTCGATACTATTGATTGTCCATTCCGGTCGACCTTAGCCCGCTACAGTCGAAGGGAACTGATCCCGCCTAAAGAGGTTGGTTTCAACGCCATCTTGCTCTATCTCATCCCCTAGGTTGGCTTGGTTTCGTCTAGCCGATGTCAATACTTCTCAACTCAACCGATCTCGACTTGAGTATTGGTCGACCGGTGCAACTATTCTTGCCTCCAGAGTTTTGACTTAGCACGTATTAGTGCAGGAGGCGATTCAATCTACATGGTCCAACTTAGTGAATGAGACACATCGTTGTGTACTTGGATTATGCACAGCGCGCGAGACATGATCAAATTCCGCACATCATAAGTGCAAACAAATTCTTTTTGGCCACCTACCAGGACTATGATTTCTGTCCCAATCAATTTATAAGTTCAGTGAAATATATATATATCATATTCTAATTCTTAATTATTTATTAGACTATGTGAGCATGCAAAAGGCAGAATCGGGAAGGAACCCACCAAAAAAAAAAATCAGTAAGAAAACCTAAGGCTAGGTACTTCACAAAAGCAACTCCAGCTTGGAGACGTTCCATTTTAAGTATATAGAGAATATGTGCGCATTAGCTCTAAGCTTAGAAGAGTATCATTGGATATGCAAAACACACATTTGACACATTATTGCAAATTGGGGGAAGTGAGCAATGTTCAAGAATTTCCAAGCAATTTAAGTTCTTTTTTGGGAGATATTCGGGGACCAAATCTTGACATGGTCGAAATGCAAATGATTTTCTCTTGGCCAAATCTAATTGTATGAGACAAACCACCAGAGCAATGCCTTCAAAAAGCTGCTGGAGATGGAATGCATTCTATGACTCTGCCATTACGCACTCAATTGCTTCCTTGCAAATTCCAGTCATTGTCGCTTCAGGTCCATAAACCTACATCATCAGCAAGAATAGAGGGCCAACGTTTCGTCACATCATTTTTGCATATCAAATTCCATTTTATATTCGTACTACATGTGTCAATGACTTGTTGGCAGGTTGCAAAGATTCGCCCTTTTGTTCATCATGTTAAAAAACTTCTCTAATTTAAATTCGTATCGACTTGCGTCATTTCAAGCTTGGTAAATCAGAAAATGTAGCCCCTTGGCATGTTGCTTAGGTTTTTTTTTTTTTTTTAAAGCAAAAATATGCAAGATGAGTCAGTTCACAGTATAAAAAGAAGGAATTTGCTCAGTGTGATCATAACATACATTGGCAGCAAAGCATAACAGAAGAGGGGGACAAACATGATCGATGACATACCTCAAGTGGAACTCCAAGTTCTTCGCCAAGCGTGCGCATCTTTGCTAGACCAGTCTGGTAGTTTGGACCGCCTCTTCTCACATAAATATGCATTCTTGCTGCTTTCAGCTTAGATTCCTTCATGTGATTGAAGAAAGAGATCAATCACACATATATGGATATTATCCATGAAAATGCAAGTCGATTTAGTTAGGCTATACCTTCTCCCTAAGGGCTCTAATTATGCCATTGAACGTGGCAGCAACGTCGGTGAAATTAGCAATGCCACCTCCTATCAAAAGGGCTCTCTTCCGACCATCAGGGTTCGCGGTAGCGCACTGCCAATGAAATCAGGTGATTGCAGCAGCATAAGATTTTCAAAAGTGACAAGAATTGTGTGAGATTGCAGAACAAAGTAACATAAAAGCACAAATGGCCGGAGGACCTTACATCAATAACTACCCTAGCATACTGCAAAACCTCTTCCTCATTTGGAGCTCCACTGTACTCTGCATAGTTGCCAAGTTCTGATGCATAGCCCAAGTCACCAACCTGGAAAGAACATATGTTAGAAGGGGTTTTTTTTTTCCCACAATGCAAAAAGAGGCCAATTTATTGAGATAAGCAGGAAGGTTACCATGAATCACAGAATTGCAAAACAAACAGATTTACATCTGAATTAGAGTAAGCAATGAGCCAAACAAAATGAGGTCGTGGGAGTAGGAGTGATCTAGTCAACAGATGAGATAAATGAAAACTCACAGTGTCTGCATAGATCACACTGGCTCCACCTCCAGCCACCATCGTCCAAATACGTCCTCTTGGATTCAAAACAGTAAACTTCAGGGATGCACTTGTCTGTAATATAAAAAATGCACGTAAATTGTGAAGTTTTCTTTAGGAGCAAGAAGTGCTGATAGCGGACTTAAGTGCTGGAGTCAAATGCTATGCCGATTCAAACAGAATCCATCAGTATCAGATAAGGTTTGAATCATTCGTGCAGCATAAGGCATAAACACCTTCCCAGAGGGAACATAAAGTGAAGGTCGAGCATTGATTAATCACCATATAATCTAATAAATCATTACTATAAGCAAGCCACAATTAGAGCTTCCAAATCCCAACTTCACCAAGAAATCCAATACCAAGCACTAAAGCTAGTGGCCAAGGAAAATATCCGACTTCAAGTAACCAAATTCACTTTGCTGTAATGTTCATGCAACAACTTGACCTAAAAACCTTGTTAAGTCTCCATGCATACCTTTTCATCCAATGAATGAATGAAGTTTTCCGTCGAACTTAACACTCTGCCAAATGGCAGCGGAAACTCAATATCACCCCATCTGCACATTTGAAGCACCAAGTTTAATATGCAAGAAAGAAGCAGTCAAAAGGGAAGCTTTAGAAGAGTCTTATCCAGAATGATACTTATTGAAGTTCTTGAAAGCGGCAGTGTCATCCAGCTCCCCCCTCATATCCAAAGGATAGGGCTCACCATCAACCAAAGTGAATGGGTTCATCTCCAGGAAACTGAAGTCCAAATCTGAAAAAAGGAGGGTGCATTCAAATATTTAAAAACAAAATACAAACAAAGAAGAAAAGAATTTGCATGTCTCATGGTCCAGTACTAGGTTGAAATAATTTTTTTAATTTGAAAGATAAGCCTTCTCATAACGTAGAGTCATAAAGAGCCAATACTATTATTCCATCTCAAACATTTCCATACCCTGAAAGACTGAGAAGACTCCCTTTATGAAGTCCCCAATTTTCCCACGAACCTGCAAGAAGGATTTTCTAAGCATGGTTTTCACACAGCAAACATAAATCATGCACAGGAGATAATTCCAGAGAAAGGGTTTTTTTTTTCCCCTCCATATGCTATGAAACACAGTTTTCTCGCCGACCAATTATAACCTAATTAGTTCCTTAGAAATCTTGATAAAATTAATGAATATTCAGTCTAATCCTTCTAAGCAAAGTAATGTCACATATCCTGTCTTTGAATGTTACCCATCTACAAAGTACAAAACTTTAAAATGAAATCTTGAAGCGACAAATGAAAATTGTGAAACATGACAACCTCCAGAGGCAGCGTTGCAATAAGTGGAGCACAAGTGTCACTTGTCAAAGGCTTCTCGGTAGGAAGAAAAATAGTCTTGACCTGCACAGAAAGAGGGCACGTCTAATTAGCTGCACAAGGAAACAAACACAAGGATATGAGAAAACATCTCCTGTGTCACCATATTACATCATGGCAACATCGATTACCTTGTCCCAATTCTCTTCTATTTCAATCCCTCCACACGCTGAAAAACTTATAGTGCATCCCAGCCTCTCTGATACCATAGAAAGATAGTACTCCTGATCGTGGGGAATAAAGGGCTCAACTATAAATGTAGTCACGGGTGCTCTGCAACCGCCCATTTCGACCTAGAACCAAATCGGAAAAGCATCTTCAAACAACAAGAACGTTGCGAAACTGCAGCGAATGTAACAAAAATTTGGCCTTGTTCAATCACCTCCACACCGAGACGTTCTTTCACAAACTGCGCAACTTGAGCCATATCCAGATTCAGGGCCACGAGTCCGCTCTTGCCGCGCTTCCCAAACAACATATCGGGCTTCACGACCAACTTCGTAGAGGACAGCCACGTTTCTTTGTTCACCAATTCGGCAAAATCCGTCGATTCCGTCACCTTCAAAAGACACGTGAATATAAACCACGACACTGTCACTCCAAAGTCAACTGTCGACGCTCATTTCTATAATTCAATTTCCCACCACCAAATCCACTTTAATAACACGAAAGACAGTTCCTTTCTAAATGGGTTTCAAGAGCAACCGATATCTCGACACGAATTCTCGACCGAGACCTCAAAGAAACCCGACCCATCAAGAAACAGAGGAACCAAGATCGAGGGACAAGAACCTGAGCGGATCGGATCGCGAGGTCGATGTTGGCGAGGCGCTTCAGGTGCTGCTTGAGAAGCCTCTTGGAGTCGTACTCCCTGATCTTCTTCCTCGCCATCTTCGATCCGAGAGAGAGACACTCTGGCGCAGAATCGCTTCGCGGGTGTTACGAACTACCCAGTACTTTGGTCGCTGCAGCGAACAAGGAGAAGGGGAAGGAGGAGAAGCAGAAGGTTGGATCGATCGATATGAATTTGGGTAGGTCGGGAATTGCGTGGATCGGGATCGGCTGGAGTAGGTCGAGGGATGTTGGTGGGCCGATGAGAGGTAGTTGAGCTGGATTTGTGCTGTGAACGTGACTGAGCGGACAGCGGGAGACGAAAGCAACGACCTTGGTTAGCACACCCAACGAGGATAATGATGCTCGTCTTGGTGTTAGAAGGGTTTGCTCTATTGTTTTTTTCCATAAAAAGGTTACTTTTTGCTCGGAGACTTTTAAGATAAAAAATTTAAATTACGGTTGAACGCGATTTTAGAATAGAATGGAGAATCTGATTTCTGGTACGCAGAATAGATTCGAAATTCCATAAATTGGGAAAAAGGTTCTTGGAATAAATTTTTGAATATTTCTTATTTATGTCTTCTCAAAATCTTGTAATATTACATTCGTCCGATGATGAATATATAATATAAAATTACTGATCTAAGTTTTCATTTCCAACTATACCTATGATTAAGAATTTTACTTTGTTAACATTTCATATTTTATATGTGTCTAAATATGAATTATGATTAGTGAAATGTAAAAGTAAATTGCGGTTTGATTCGCTATAATCAAAGAATACAAATAGAATATGGATAGACCTTAAAACTTGTGACAAGGTAAATTCTAGATTTTAAAGTATGCAAAGTAAGTTGTGAGTTTCAAAAATTCGTGAATCAGTCCTTACGAGTTGGTTTTAAGTTCCAAATGGCATATAGACCGACCTTGAAACCACTCACACCCTAATATAAAATGATTTTCGAATTTTAGACTAATATACAATATACTTCATGAATTTTCAATTTATTCAATGTGGTCCTAAGATTTTAAGTATTTAATATTTTCATTCCATTAATTCAAATTTAGAACAATATTAAACATTTACATATACTTCAAAGACTAATTTTTTTATCTAATTTCAAGAATTAAATTGAACATATATTAAAAGATTATGGACCATATTAAATAAATTAAAAATTTAGGGATTACATTATATATTGAGTTAAATTTTTTAGAGTACATTAAACAAATCAAAAGTTTAAGCATTATATTGAGCCAAAATGCAGTAACCATTTGTGTCATTTTCTCGATATTTTTATTAATCCATCATTTTCTACACTAATTAATGTATATAATTAATATTAATTTCTATAATTCAATATCGATATTACATCAAGTGTTAAATTTTTCAATATTGTTGCCCATATTTTTATGTTCTAATTGATTTACTCTTCTCCATTTCTTTGATTTCCTATTTTTGTGCAAGATTAAAAAAGATTTCTTACGAAGGAAAAGGAAAAATCAAAAAAACCTTTTACCTATTAGGGAAAATACCATTAAAAATTCCAAATTATATCATTTGGGACAAATTTATCCAAAACTTTTTTTGTGCGACAAAAAATCTCAAACTATGCCATTTGAGACAATTTTACCTTGAACTTTTTTGTGGCATCAAAAACTCTAAACTATATTACTTTGGACAAATTTACTCAAAATTTTTTGTATCATAAGAAACCCTAAACTTCTACTCATGTGATACATTTACCTTAAACTCTTTAATCGAAGGACATTTTTTGTCTTTTTTTCTTTTTATCATTTTTTCTTTTTCTTTTTCTCTTTCTTCTTTCCCTCCTCCATGGCCAGCAGAGGGTAGGGCCCCTCATCGGATCTGGCGAGGGAGACCTTGGCCCGACACTAGTGAGGGTTACCTCGCTCAACACTGACGCCAACGTCAGTGAGGGCGGTCCTCATCGACTTCCCTTTGTCGGCCATAGGGAAGGGAAAGAAGAAGGAGAAAAAAAAAGAAAAAGAAAATGCCTTTCGGCTAAAGACACGTAAATACAAGTTCAGGATTTTCTATGACATAAAAAAGTTAAAGATAAATTTGTTTCAAATGACATAATTTGAAGTTTTTGGTTGTACAAAAAAAATTTAGGATAAAATTATCCCAAGCGACGTAATTTGGAGTTTTTAGTGTCATTTTTCTTACTTATTAAAAGTCAAGTGTATCACGTACGGTAATGGAAAGGGAAAGGGAAAATGCCACTGAAAACCCCAAACTATACTACTTTAGACAATTTTACCCTAAACTTTTTTTGTGTTATCAAAAACCCCAAATTATGCCATTTTGGACATTTTACCCTAAATGTTTTTTTGTGCCACAAAAAACCCAAAACTATGTTTCTTGAGATAATTTTACCTTGAATATTTTTTTATGCTACAAAAAACCATAAACTATGCCACTTTTGACACATTTACCCCAAACATTTTAATCGAATGCCATTTTTGTTTTTTTGTTTTTTATTTTTTTTTTCTTTCTTCCTCTTCCCTCTACCATGGCCGGTAGAGGGAAGCCGGCGAGGGTGGCCCTCACCAGCGATGGCATCCGGCGTGGGTGGCCCTCGCCGGATCCAGCGGGCGACCATCCGACAAGGGCGTCCCTCACCAACTCAAGCGAGGGTCGCCCTCGTCGAATTTGACAGGAGCGACCCTTTGGCGAGGGCAACCCTCCTCGGCGTTGGGTGAGGGCTGCCCTCGCCTGGTTAGGGCAACCCTCTGGTAAGGGTGGTCCTCGTCAGCTTCCCTTTATCAGCCATAGAAGAAAGAAGAGGAAGAAAGAAAAAAAATTGAAAAAAAAAAAAAGACAAAAATGCCCTTCCATTAAAATGTTTGGGGTAAATGTGTCCCAAGCGACATAGTTTATGGTTTTTTATGGCACAAGAAAAAATTTAGGATAAAATTGTCCCAAGTAGCATAGTTTGAGGTTTTTTGTAGGAAAAAAAAAGTTTAGGATAAAATTATTCTAAATGACATAGTTTTGGATTTTTGATGGCATAAAAAAAAGTTAAGGGTAAAATTGTCTCAAATGGTATAATTTAAGATTTTTGGTGGCATTTTCCTAAAAGAAAACAATGTATCAATGGGAAGGGGCATTTTCGTCATGAGGGATTTAATAAATATAGTTTTTGAACTTTTCATTTTGTCCCTAAATTGTAATAATAAATTTTTAATTTATTCAATATAATTCTTATTAACTATTAAAATGAATATGAATAGAATATTTCAGGATTACATTGAATAAATTCAAAATTCATGAATTATATTCCACATAATTATATTAAATAAGAAAGTTCGTGGATTATTTTGTACATTGAATTACAATTTGCAAATCATATTGAATAAGTGAAAATTTCAAAAATCATTTTACATATTAAGTCGTGGACTATTTGGGTCGTTTTCCCAATTCCAATGCCAATTGCCCCCTGCTCTTCTTCTCCATGCAAATCCTTAGAACCCTAATTTCTCCAATCGGTTGATCGATCCAACGATCCAACGATCCAAACCTCTCCCTTTCGATCCTGTTCCGGCGTTCCGTACCTCCGATTCCTTCCTCCGCCTTGGAGCCACGGTCGTCGCCGCAAATGGAAGGGCCAATCCCGGACATCAAGAAGTGGGTCGTCCTCTACCCGAATTACATCAACTCGAAGAAGACGATCGCCGAGGGCCGGCGGATCTGCGCCACGAAAGCGTGCGAGAACCCCACCTGCGTTGAGATCGGGGACTGCTGCAGCTACCTAAAGCTCCGTTTTGCCATAGAGGTTCGTTTCTTGACCGCGGCGGCCGTCGCTTCTTTGCTTGCGTTTCTTTCTTGTATCCGCGTGCTCGGGCTTTTCGTGGGTGCGATTGAGAAGGCGTCCGCAATGGGTTTTGGTGCAGATCGATAAGGCGTATCCGCGGGATTTCATGCAGAGAGGAAGAGTGAGGGTTTTGCTCAAGAAGGAGGATGGGACTCTGTACAATCCAGCCATTTCTTCCAGTAAGTTCGATTGGCTTCTGCATTGGTCCTGGACATAAGCTTGTCTGAAATTGCGGCTCAAACTGTTTTTTTTTTTTTTTTTTGTCAAAAATCAGAATGATGCAGTTAATTGAGCCCTTTTCATCTTTTGACTCTGTGGAATTTATTCCTTTTACGAAGTGGGCGAAGTTTATCACATAGGCCCCTGGTCTAGTTATGAGGAGTAGGATGTTGGGTGCATAAGACATTGAAGAAGAGTTTTGTAGTACCTAGAATTGGAATATCTAAATGTAGTGTGAAAGCAGCACTTTGCCTAAAGGACAACTCGTGACAGCCCTAGGGCATGCTATTTAGCATACCTAAAGGATGATCAACCCAATTGAGGGTCAGGAGTGATCCCTTGATGATGCTCATTTTGGATCTTTATCTCTAATTTGTTGAGATATTAGCTGGCATCTGTGCCACCTTTTAACAATTGGAGCCTGATGAAGAAAAATGCATTTCTGATTGCTCAACTTGTCATCTAATTTAACTTCGACAGCTATTAAACTTCATGTTTGGTTCCTGTAGCTCACTTCCCTATATGATGGGAATTGTGGAGTGATGGTTGAGCATCAACACATGACGGCTGTTATGCCTGTTTACTGGTGTCTGCTTGTCGTTCCTACTTAGTCACTGTCCTCTTGAAGTACTAAGCTTCAAGAACTGTAACCATGAGTTTTCCTTGCGGAGTTAGAACTCCATCCAGAAATTATTTGACAAGGGTGAACTAGGCATAAGAGATCTTCAAACTTTTAATCAAGCCTTGTTGGGAAAATGGTTTTGGACATTTGATGTCCAAAACAATGGTTGTTGCAAGACGTTCATTGCTACTCAGTGTTTGTACATTAGATGTTTGAGTTGCAGATTGTTATAATTTAAAGAGGCATAAAAGTGACATTGGGATGAATTCTGTTTTGTGGTTGGTAATAACACCTCGCATGCGAAATTATAGAAGATCCCCTTTAAGATCAAACAATTCCATCGAATTGAGTATGATTGTATGTGTGATAGCATCTACTATACCATAAATATTAATGAATCTGATTATTGCAATTGCTCAGGATACCTTTTTTAGCTTCTAGAATCTATTTCATAGTTCAAGATCCGTCTTACTGACTGGAATCAAAGAATTAGTAGATGTGTTGAACTGGAACCCAAATCAAATTCTGGCTGGTTATTGGATAATTTTTGTGGATAGCAGGCCCTTTACATGGGTTTTCAGAATCTTTATTCTAATTCTCACTGCAAAAGGTGCATCGATTAAGTTGCTACAAGTAATTTGAGGTTAAATCTCATTCTATGGCCATTTGTCCTTGACAGAACACCCATAGAAGCAAATTTGGAAGGTCAAAGCTCTATTTAGAGTTACTTTCTTGACATGGTCAGCATTCCTGAATTTTCATAAAAGAAAAAATTCCTGATCTCGTTTTCTGTGAATTGTAAGTGCATATGGAAGGAGATTTCTGACTATGTGAATTTTCTGGCATGTCTACGGTGAAGTAGCCTTAGTAGTCTACTGTTCTTTCCTGATGAGAACGGAAGTTTGTCTTAGGTGACCCAAACTCTTTCAATGAGCTACCTAGCGATTGAAATTTGGAAGCGGCACAGCAGATTCAAAATAGAAATAAATTCTTGGACTAGCTTTTGTTTTAGACTACTTGGCTTCTTTTGTGGATTTCTGCTTTTGTTTCTAGCTTATCTTCTGTATACTATTCATTGCTTATGATTGTCCTCTGCATGGAAGAGATTACAACAAGCCGAATCTGCACTGTCTCAGAGCTCTGCATCACTAGTGCCTGCGAGTTGCTCTTGCTGTTGACATGGATATAATAGAGTAGAGGTTGTTAATCTTACCCACAGCCAAATGCATGTCTTGTTGAGGAGTCATCTGAATATCATGCATAGCGATTCGTTTTTTGAGGGAGTTGTAATTCTACAAAAAGAGAAGATCCTATTGTGTTACTGGGTTAGTCTAGGAAACTCTTTTATCTATGGTTACTGTGCAGAACGAGTAATTTTGACCAATGTGCTGCAGGAAAACAGCTCATGCTTCACGTTGCAGAGTTGGTGCCAAGGCATCCAGGCCGGACCAAGAAGCAAGAGCCTGCGTCCACCACGAGTACTGGAGCTTCGAAATCCGGCAAGGGTGGGAAAAAGAAGAGATAGTCGAACGGAGTTGGGAATGCATTGTCACAATTTTAGTTCAAACATTAGTGAATTGGGCAGAGGCTTTTCTTCTTTAATTCAAACATCGGCAAACTCTCGGTCCGTGAAGATTTTGATAGATTGTGCTTTTGTCTGACATTTATACCATATGGACAAAATATGCGGGCGCGTTTCATTCATTCCATAGCAGCAGAATTTCTCGCGCCTACTCGTTCCATCCCCTCCCATTCCTTTTCCACGGTATGCCGGAAATACAAAAGAGATTGTGACGTCAATTCGTTTAGTCATTATATGTCATCTAGCGGATTCTCTTATTATCAAGTACTATATGATCAATTTCACTCGTTATCAAGTATTATAAAATCAATTATTTTCGACTTATCTTCAGCGTAAATGAATACCAGAAAACGGTTAACTCTTTTTAAGATTGAATTTTTTAAAGGGTTAATGTTATGAAAAATTTATCTTAAATTAATTTGTTAATCTCAAAAACTTTAAATTGTTACATTTATTATAAATTCGCCTCAAGTTAAATTTTTTATCACTAAAAATCCAAAATTAATATGATTACGACAAATTTAATTGAAATTAATTTTTTGACTATTAAAAATTTCAAATATTAATTTTTAGTAAATTGAATTAATACAACAAAAAATAAAAAATGGGTACATTTGCAACAAACAAATATTAAAGCCTCAAATTGGTACATCTCTCTATCGTCACGTGTTATCAAACTTAACGATTTAATGGTAAAATTTTACATAAATTGATAGAAAATGTTTTTATCACAAATGTACTAATTTAAAATTTTTAATTGTCAATAAATTTATTTCCGGATTTTTTTTGTTATTAACTCGTTTATAAAATAATCTTCAGGGACAAGTAGTTTTCATCCAGACACGTGATTTCCGGTCAGCACATTGTAGAAGGGCCGGTTTTCCCAAAGTCCCCCACGTGGAAAGGAGGACGCGAGCTTGTACGTCCACCATGCACGCGATCCCGGTTGAAAACCCGAACGAAAACCCGCCGCTCGTGCCACGTTCTCTCCATGCAACCCCCCTCCCGTGTTACTATAAATCTCCTCTCGCTCTCGCTAACTTCTCTCTTCAAAGAAACTCGAAACGATTTCATTCGAAGAAACTGCAGAAGAAGAAAGAAGAAGAAGAAGAATGCCAGGCCTGACGCTCGGCGACACCGTCCCGGACCTCGCCTTCGAGACCACCCACGGCAAGATGAAGCTCCACGACTACATCGGCGACGCCTGGACCATCCTCTTCTCTCATCCCGGTAACCGTCGTCGTCTCTCCTTGTACCCGACTCCGCTTGTTTCGACAGCGCCAGGAAAAAAAATGGAGGTCTTCTTCACCCGCGATGTTTTGCTTGTTGCATGTGCTTGCGCAGGGGATTTCACGCCGGTGTGCACGACGGAGCTCGGGAAGATGGCGGCGTACGCGCCGGAGTTCGAGCGGAGAGGGGTGAAGCTCCTGGGCTTGTCCTGCGACGACGTCGGGTCGCACAAGGCGTGGATCAAGGACATAGAGGCCTTCACTGTCAGCTACTCTTCTCTCTTTCTCCTGTTAGATGATTATCACTTGGCACACATGTATTTGCATGTCCTGTACTAACTTGCTTGTTTGGATTTGGATGTAAGAAAGAGAACTTATAGGAATGTGTGGTACTATGATTTGGTAGAGTGACCAAGGGAAGTCTCTTTAATCTTAGGCGCAATTTGAGATTGAGGTGGTTTAATTGTGGGCAGCAGGCCCGACTGTTCTCTTTTCACACTTGAGATTGGTGCCTTTGGCTTCTGTGCAATTTTCATTATTCCAATTTCGAGCCGACATTCTTTGGTGTGATGGCTGATTAATTCTATTCGATGTCATGTTATTTGGTGGGAGTGCAGCCCGGGGCCAAGGTGACATACCCGATAATCGCCGACCCAAATAGAGAGATCATGAAAGAGCTCAACATGGTCGAGCCCGAGGAGAAAGATGCCTCGGGGAAGCAAGTCCCTTCTAGAGCTCTGCACATCGTCGGTCCTGATAAGAAGGTATACATACTTGCCCCTCTTAACTTTTCATTTTCGTGCTAATCAAACTTGTATCAAATGAAACGAATTACATAAACCAATGCCATCTTATGCATGTCTTTTTCATTTTCACAATATGACGTAAATTGTATAGATCAAGCTGAGTTTCCTGTACCCGGCGAGCACGGGGAGGAACATGGAAGAGGTGGTAAGGGTGCTGGATTCGCTGCAGAGAGCGACAAAGCACAAGATCGCCACCCCGTGCGACTGGAAGCCAGGGGAGGCAGTTGTCATCTCGCCATCTGTCTCCAACGAGCAGGCCAAGGAGATGTTCCCGCAGGGCTTCAAGACTGCCGATCTCCCGTCCAAGAAGGATTACCTCCGCTTCACTCATGTTGATTAGCTCTGTCTGCTCTGTTGTTCGACCCGCCTTTGTTGCTTGTGGTTAGGAATATGTTAATAATATGTGTCCTAGTTTTACTCCGGTGTCTGTGCAGCCTTTTGTATGGTGAGAACTTGTGGCTGAACATACGTAATGGCGACTTTGCGAAAACCTCTGTTATGTTGGTTTTGAGAGATATGACTGGGCCTGTGTAGGCATGCAGTGAAGGCTTGTAATTAAGACATGGATTTCCTTGTCATGTTACTTCCAAGTTCCAACAAGTTCTTCCTTCGTTTCGCACTCTGGCATTCAAACATAGTAGCTGGTTAAGTTTTCATTTTTAGGAGTCACAATTCATGTCTCAAGATGCAAGGACTGCCTTCTCCCATTAGTCGAGACTCATGACACAAGACTAAAAGAAATGGGATTGTCAAAAAGTCTCAGACCCAATTTTGCACTACCCCATGGAATGTAATCGCGGGTGTGGTCGGTAGCAGCAGGCAACAAATCAGGCCATAACAAGCCATCATTGCCTTGTACCCACCAAAGACATTGGCACCTCAGACTGAGACCCTCTGCTCGCGTGGCCCAAAGGAGGCTACTCGACGCTCCAGATTTGAGGCCATTCCCTAGTAAAATATTCGACTCCCGGACCAGCAATGCATGTCCATCATCTGGGATCCTAACAGCGTCAAGAAAGTATGTGGGCAGTACAACCACAAAATCGAGCAAGATATCATTCAGGCTTGTTTTGCTGGGGCCATGGGGCTTCCTATGTACAAAGGGACAGCTCAAACCTAAAATACTTCGCTCAGCCTCCTGGATTTTCCACACTTGGGGATGAAGGGCCAGCCTAGACGTGGTTGTCCAGGCCATCAAGATAGGGGGAAGGCCTACTCAATGCTTAAAGACAATTGAGCTAGAATGATCCAATCTGTAAGAATCATGATTGAGAATTTTTTGAATTTGATCGTCTTTTGGATAAAGGTTGGATTGGTTATCTCATGTCTACTTTTTGTGAAACTCCGTAGTTTTCGTTCCTTTCCTTTCCCCGTTGGCAAACCCCCTCATTTTCCAAGAACTCTTCCCTCTTTTGAAGCTCTCCTGTAGACTTTTAGCTTCAGATTTTGAAGCTGAGAGACTACTTAGTCTTTGATTTTCTTTTATTTCATTTGATTGTCTTTTTTTTTCTCTCCCAATTTGTTTAGAAAGTTTGTGTGCGTGAATAAATTTTTGCAATTGATCTTGGGTGAACATGGAGACTAGTTCGCCCACTCGTTTAGTCAACAACCACGAGGAGGATGTTCGGATATGGTTCCACAACCTCTCCAAGATTAGGTTGCTCTCTTCTCCTAATTTAGATTTAGGTCTTGATCTGGGGGTTTTACTCTCCCGAACGAGATTTAGATATAGTTTTGAGAGTTCCTTACAGGTATTTGATTTGTGTTCTTTCAACATGTTAATGTTGGTGTCTTTGCATTGTGATGCTGATGAGGACATTGAACCTAGACTATACCGCGAGCCGTTGCAAAGGGAGTGGGAGATCTCGGCATATGCTCATCATTGAATATGGTGATTAGTTGAACATTTATGGTGGCAAATATATTTTTGAGAAATAAGAGTGTGCTTCTAGTTGCAAACTATGCTTAGTTATTTGCAGTCTAATTTGCTTTGTTCCACAAATATTTGTGATTTGCTGAGTTTGAAAGTCTTCTTGAGTATTATTTTGAGAAATGAATGGGATCTTTCTTTCAACTAGAAAAAAAAGTTGAGGGTTTCTTCAAACAATAATGAGTGGGGTTAAATATTTAATCAAATGATATTGAGCATATTTCCATCTCTTTTCAAGAAACAAGTGGTCTATTTCTTTGTAAAATTGCGCTAAATTTCATATGTGACGATTCTACTAAGATTTGTTCGTTAATTTGAGGAAGAATCCACCCGAATCAGATTTTTGAGGAACATGCCAAGAGAGAACTGAAAATGCTTAGACAATGTGTGGTTGGTGTTTTTAGTAAGGTTCGGAGTGTACCGCCAAATTTTCAATATAATTCTATAAGATCTAGTTTCATTCAAATAACATATTCTAGCCAATTGAAATGATCTACTGATTAATCCAAAGATTCTTTTGATTTCATTACTAATGAGGATTCGAAATATCACACATCAATCAATCAAAAAAGATTCAACAACTAAAAGAAAGATCGATTCTTTAGGATCATTTATTTCTTTAAGAAGGAACCGACTAGAATATGCATGTCTAGATATTCTTGGCTATTCATGGAATGTGAAAATGAAGAATCATCAATCTTTCTTTTTTCTCTATCAAATTGTCAGAACTTCAGATGGGTTCAAATCTGATTGGAAGGTCCACTAGAGATCACAAATTGTAGAAGAAAGAGCAAGATGTTTCTTATGCCCCTTGCAGCCAATCAAAAATAAAAGATATAGTTAATATATTCAAGATAATTATGTATTTACAAAATGCTGTCTCAAATCATCCTACTTCATCATATTTGGGGTGTGATATGGTTCCGAAGGATGAATTGGATATGAATAGTTCCAATAAGATTTCATTTTTGAAAAAAAAAATATTTATTTACTTATTTCAACTGTTTCATGACCAAAATAGGAGGATATATGTTACATCACGATTTTGAAATAGAAGAAAGATTTCAAGAAATGGTAGATTTATTCACTCTATAAATAAAGCCAGATTTCGTGTATCATAAGAGATTTTCTTTCTCTATGAATTCTTACGTGTACCAAACCAGGCCAGTAAAAAAAAGTAATTTTTTTTTTTAGTTTGTCTATCCATATTCATTAACCAATTCATGATTGGATCAAAAACAATTCTTGAATTAGGTATTCCAACTCTAGGGATGAATCGAAAAAATAAATCTTTATTTGTTCTATCCTAAGTAGCACTGACACGGACACGCGATGTACGACATGACACGCCGTCACGTTGTTTCTAAAAAAATAGAGAATTTTGACATATTAGGACACATTGTTTTTTAAATATATATTTTAATATAATTATGATAAATTATTATTTTTATGATCATTTCAATCAAATTAATTTGATTCAAATTCACAAATAAATAAAAAAAGAGCCTATAATGAATTTACATTACAAATATTAATCCACCATTTATTAATATCATTCATTTTTTAATTTAATAAATTCAACTCAATTTTAATAATCCATAAAACTTGGAAGAAAAAAAACAAGCAATCCGCATTCTACATTTTCGTGTCAAAGCGTGTCGGAAGAAAAGAGGAAAAAAATAAACTTGAGTGGATGAATTGTATATCACGGGAAGTGAAAGTCAGAAGAGAATAGAAGGTTAGGATTTTCATCTTTCTCCATTTATTATTTTTATTATTTACATTTTGACCTATCATTTATTGAAAATTTTTATAATTGACCCGTGTGTGTCGGAATCACATTTTGGAATTCGGACACGAGTGTCGCAAAGTGTCAATGAAAGTTGATCAGGTGTCGGATTTTCCGACACATGTTGATCGAGTGTTGAAAAGTATCGGAGAGTGTCAGATACGTGTCGGAGTGTTTGACACGACATTAAGACTTCTAGAGAGTATCGGTACTTCTTAGATTTTTCCTCCTCTTTTTTACGAAGAGATAAATCTTTTTATTGAAGAACCATAAGAAAAAAAAAAAAAAAAGGTCCAGATTCCATGTGGGAATGATTTGGAAGATTAAAAAAAAAAAGAGTGGTATTTGCTAGCAACAAGTCATCAGGTTAAGTCAGTCCGGTCAAGTTTTGATTTTTTATTTTTTTACGTAAACCCTTTTTCTCTCTCCTCCCACTGCGTCCTTCCATTCTCACCTAAATAAACCATCCATCTGTCCATTTTGTTCTTTTTCGATAGAAGAATAGAATGTCGGTAATTTCTCGTGCACCTAAGACACCACAGTGAGACACGACGCATCTCTTCTCCGACGCATAAGAGCACGCGAACTGGTTCAGGTTTCTGTCCAGTTGTCTGATGATTCTCGAGCAACAAGTCAACCCTCTTATCCCCATGTCTTCTTGTCTCAGCATACCACGTTCGCATCACATAAACCCTTTTTTTCCATTTCTTGCTGTCTATGTACACTCTCCAGGTTCATGTGCAATGATAGAATACTTAAGTAATTAAACCGTACATTTCTCCATTAGCTTAAATTTTTTGAACAGTTGACGTTGATTTTATAAATTTTAAGATGATATCAAAATAAAAGATCCTGAATTTGAATTTTTCTATACTTCTATTTGCTTTCCAAAAGAAGTATTATATGCTTAACACTAGACAAAAAGAGTAGATTAAGTGTGAAATCACCCTTCAGGATTCCTCCACTATAAACTAGTGTAGAAGTTTCTATCATAGGCAGCACAAGGTTTTCCCTACGGCCCATAGATCAAAGACACGATCGCTCACTGAAAGAAAAGCCACCACCCGTTTACGTTCTCTCCATGCAACCCCCTCCGTTGACTATAAATCTCCTCACTCTCACTTACGTCTCTCTTCAAAGAAACTCAATAGATTCAAAGAAATTTTAAAGGAGAACGAACGAGAAATCAGAGCGAAAATGCCAGGCCTGACGCTCGGCGACACCGTCCCCAACCTCGCCGTCGAAACCACCCATGGCAAGATGAAGCTCCACGACTTCATCGGCGACTCCTGGACCATCCTCTTCTCTCATCCCGGTACTGAGTCTCTCCCATATCTGGCTCCACCCGTTCGCAACGCTGAAAAAGGTAGTCTTTATTCACAATATTACTTGGGCATGTGCATGTGCAGCGGATTTCACGCCGGTGTGCACGGCGGAGCTCGGGAAGATGGCGGCGTACTCGCCGGAGTTCGAGCGGAAGGGGGTGAAGCTCCTGGGCTTGTCCTGCGACGAGGTCGAGTCGCACAAGGCATGCATCAAGGACGTAGAGGCCTTCACGGTCAGCTATCGTAGTTCCTTGGACCTTTTTCATTACTTGGCACACATGTATTTGCACTGTATTTACTTGTTTGTTTGGATTCGGGTCTCAGGTTTTATCTAATTTGGCTTCCTGTGATCGCTGATCCAAGTTTAGGCAAAACCTTCAATTTGGCCAAATCAAGCAATGATTGTTTTCAGTGCCTCCATCTCCCCCCCCCCAAAAAAAAAGCAATGATTATATTCATGGAACCAATATGAGAGAGCTAGGAATCATATAGGTCTTTTTTCTGGTATCATAGTTTAGTAGAGTGACAAAGGGAAGCCAATTTTATCTAAGGCACAATTTGGGTAGATTAAGGTGGTTTAATTGCAGGCAACAAGGCTGATATGATTTCTTTCACAATTTGCAAATTGGGGCCTTTGGCTTCTGTGCAATTTTCATTGTTCCAATCTCGGGCCGACATTGTCCGGTGTGATGGCTGATCAATGATTCAATATCACGTTCTTTGGGGGGCTGTAGCCTGGAGCCAAGGTGACGTACCCAATAATCGCCGACCCGAATAGAGAGATCATCAAAGAGCTCAACATGGTCGAGCCGGAGGAGAAGGACGCATCAGGGAAGCAAGTCCCTTCTAGAGCTCTGCACATCGTCGGTCCTGATAAGAAGGCATACATGCCCCTCTTTAACTTTTCATTTTCGCGCTGATCAAACTTTTATCAAATTAAGCAAATTGCATAAACCAATGCCATCTAATGCATGTCTTTCTCATTTTCACAATATGACATAATTTGTATAGATCAAGCTGAGTTTCCTGTACCCGGCGAGCACAGGGAGGAACATGGAAGAGGTGCTGAGGGTGCTGGATTCACTGCAGAAGGCGACGAAGCACAAGATCGCCACCCCATGCAACTGGAAGCCGGGGGAGCCAGTCGTCATCTCGCCGTCCGTCTCCAGCGAGCAGGCCAAGGAGATGTTCCCGCAGGGCTTCAAGACCGCCGATCTCCCGTCCAAGAAGGATTACCTCCGCTTCACTCATGTTGATTAGCTCCGTCTGCTCCGGTGTTCGACCTGCCTTCGTTGCTTGTGGTTAGCAACATGTTAACAATATGTGTCTTAGTTTTACTCCGGTGTCTGTGCAGCCTTTTGCATGGTGAGAGCTTGTGGATGAACATGGATATGGAGATTTTGTGAAAACCTGTTACGTTGGTTTGAGATATATGACCGGGCCCGTGCTGTGGTGCAGGAAAGGGCTGTTATTAAGACAAGGATTTCCTTGTCATGTTACTTCCAACAAGTCCTCCCTTTGTTTCGTACTCACATTTAAACATAGTAGCTGGTTAAATTTTGCATTGTCCTGACTCCCAAGTCATGTCTCAAGATGCAAGGATTATCTTGTCATAAGCCAAGACTCATGACACAAACTAACTGAAATGGGATTGTGGGTGAAGGCACGAGTCTTAAATTTTTCTAATTTTGATAATTTTTTAACTCAATTTGGTCAATTTAATTTTAAATCAGAAAGTAGACGGTCTATGTTAGGTACCATCTATTGGGTCACATGGGACCATTGATTGATCGTGTCAAATGGTCGACGTATATTAGTCAGATGAATTATATTAGCAAATTATGATCAAATGAATTATATTAGTAAATCGTAAAAAGAAGAGCTATCGACATACAAATTAATCAGAAAAATTATATTAGCAAATCATAGTTAGATGAATTATATTAGCAAATCGTACATTAGTTAGATGAATTATATTAACAAATCATAGTCAGATGAATTATATTAGCAAATCGCAAAAAGAATAGTTACTCATATAAATGTGCTGGTGTCCATCATGACAGAACAGAGGATAAGAGGAACAATGAGCAAAGCTCGTTTAGGGCAAGTATTGGCCATTGATGATCATGGTCGGTAGGCAAGGTGCGGAAAAGTATCTCTTCAAGAAACTCGATTCTCGTTTCAACGATAGGATCGACTTTGAGGTTCATTGATGTCCCTTAAGTCCATGGAAGTTTCAGTACCCCATCAATTCCTATGTGCCATATATATTGATTAGCATTTAAAAGTTGATTTGACTCCTTACGAGTAGAGTAAATTTGCTGAGATATTAGTTAAGATATAGTCGTACTAAAGACGATGCATTATCAAAGAAGAGGAATGACAAATAGAAATCTGACTGCTTGTATTCGAGCCAGAGTAGGTCGTTTTCGAGTTCCACTTTTTGGGTAGAAGGAAACCTTTTCGAGTCCCACTTTTTTTGTTGGGCTGAACTTTGGACAAGAATATACTTTCTGCCAAGACGGAAGAAACTTTCTTCCACCTTATCTTCAATTGATGAATTACAAATTATGAATAACACTTGAGAAAACTTAATAAGATATACCATTTTCTTGGCTGTTTATGTACACTCTGAGAGAGTACACTTTGTGGCTTGGCCCTTTACTTGGGGCTGCGAAGACTTAGAAGAGCGTCCTAAAGAGGCTAAGAAAGCCATATCGCCACACTCGGCCTATCAGGGGTCTAGTGTTCAAAGCCGACGCCGGCAGAGAACCCCCTGCCTCTACCACTACTCTCGATTTTTTGAACTTCACATCTATAAAAAGTTGCCTACTTAATTCTGTATCTACACTGCAAGGGCAAACAAGCTCATGCTCCATGAGATACCAAGACCATCCTCAGAAGGACCAAAAAGTAAGAAAGCAATCTTTGAAAACTTCAGAGGTAAGGAAGGTGAACAACAAAACAGAGAACTTTCCATTGCTGATGCACCATTCATTACGTTTTGTTTTTGCAATTCAAGATATAAGGCTAGACTTCTCCCTCCAGCAGAACTACATTTGAATGATTGTTTGGTTGACTCAATGCCCATATTGATGTTTTTCTTGTGCACTGAGAAACTTTTACTAGGCAAAACTCCAGAACTCAACGGTACAGAGTCACAACATCTCAGGTCACTTTGCACTATTCGAACAGTAGAATGCCTACTCTCAGTCATCATCTCTACTGCATAATTTTTACATAAAAAAGGTAAAGAAGAGAAGCGTCCTCAGTTTTTAATCTGGTTTCTTCAAATTGAAGCAGTTATCTGTTGCCTGGCTGAATAGCTCCTGGACCAGCTTCAATTCCTTCTCTGCCAATGCCAAAAATCATAGAAGATGTCACTTTCAACCAAAAAACGACATACATAAGTGAACAGGACAAACACCCTTACACCCTCATTGATAGGGCAATTACCAGCAGCTTCAAGTTGCTTCTGAAGCTCTTGTCCAACAGCATCATTCTCAGCCTGTGCACAGTAATTTGGGAAGAATAAGAAACAGCCTTAAACAATGGATTAATGAACAGAAGACACCAAAAACCACGAATCCTCTTGACCTGGAGCTCTGCAATCCTTTTGAGTTGAGCTTCTTCACCTCCCTCGGGCAGTGGCAGTCCAGCGACTAAAGCATCAAACTACAGAAGAAAAATTATTCTGATTGATATTAATCCAGTTTCCAAGAGCAAAAAGCAGAAAAGGAGACCAAATTTTATAACTCGAAGCATAATACTTCATCTCTAAAGTGAAGGCTCATTGTTTTTGCTTGCGAGAATATACTGATATGGCACAGTCTCTAGAATGCCACACTGACCAACATTTTGCTTCAAGCACGAAGTTAAACAAAAGCGAACAAGATAGAAGTCGATCCAACATATTCAATATCAAGAACGCTAATGGAGTTACAATCTCATAACACTCATACCTAATTCAACTCAATGTGCCTATTATAAGTTGCATTAACACATTTGAAAGAAATGACAGTTGTGATTAGAATGGCAGTGGCTCCTTTCAAGTGTGCACAACTACTTCATGCACACGAGTCACAAGATTACTTAACTCGTGTAACCAAATTGCAATACTGTATGTGTACATGTACAGATACATCCATAAACAATATCCACAAAAAGGTTGTCACATTTTCTTCCGTAGCTGTCACATTAAGTGCAATGGCGTATACATGGTCACATACACCAAAACAAAACAAATGCCAAACTCGTATTACATTTCCAGACCTACCCGCCACGTCCGTGATCTATCAATAAAACTTCCACAGTATACATTTATGAATGGAATCTGCTCATTTCCTCTACAAGAGCGAGCACAGAGTTCTCAAACCGAGACTAAATGCACACAAAAGCCAATCAAAGTAACATCTTTCCGTCAAAACTTCAGACATAACCTAGATTTCTAGCCATATATACAATTCTTATATACAAGTAAATTTCTTTTCTTGCCACAATCAATTCAAGTAATCAATCTTCATAAAACCCTAGCCAAGTAAGTTCTTCCAATTCAATCGAGCAGATAACGAACCTGCTTGGCGGCTTTGACAAGAGCGGAGCTCATCTGCTTGGGTTGCTCGGCGAAGGTGGCCGCGTCCTCCGCGGCGTTCGGGGGCGGCTCGGGATAGCTCGCGGAGAGCCGCACGGAGGGCGCGTCCCTCTGCAGAGAGCCGAAAGTGTTGAAGGCGACTGACGCGATCGTGTTGACCTGCTCCTGCAGCTGGGAGATCACGTCCATCTCTCGATTTCCCGTTGCAGAGGTTCCCTAATGCACGAACAGTCGACGAAATTCCGCTGGAGACGGTCGGACGTCGCGAATTAGGGATGCGAACGGCGGCCAGGTGGCGACGGAGAGACGCCGGACGACGAAGTTGAAGAGATCTTACAAGAGGGGCCGAGAGAGAGAGGCTCACCTCCGGTCCGACGGAGGCGCGACGGCGGACGGCGACGGAGGCGCGACGGCGGACGGCGACGGCGGGCGCGACGGAGAGAAGTGCGGCGACGGAGACCGACGTGGTTCAACGGCGGAAGCGAGGCGCGAGAGGATTCAGGAGAACGCCGCGCAGGAATTCGGGTTCTAGACTTTACTATGACCGATAGAGAAAATCCGAATTTTTAAATTCAAATATTCGGTTTTTCTTTTTTCTCCCAAGGGGATCGCTCTGAAAATAGAATTAAGAAATCATTTGATGGATTTTTATGTCAACATAAATGGATATATTTGTCTCCATAAACTTAATGATTCTACAAAATAAGTAAAATCAATGCAGATGAATTTTCCTCCACTATTCATGTGAAATTTGTTAAGCCACTTGAGATCATCGACTCAACTTGTTAAAAGCTCATCACCTGAATAATACATAATTGCTAATTTAATAACATTTCGAAAGTCCACAAATATTAAATTTCGATATGGAGAGATATAAATGAGATACGACAAGGTTTACGTGATTGATTCTCCTCTAATTAAAAATAATTGGATGGAAAATGCCTCAAAATTGTTTGGACGATGTCTAGGCCATAGCTATTTTTATTTGAGAATTTGGCAGAACCAATAAGTACAAGTCATCTCTAATAATCTATAATTTAAGTACGAAATTTCCAGGTAATCCTTAATAAAGATTTTCTAACAATGGATCGACATAGATGTCCAAAATCAAAGGCAAGGCAATTAAATAAACGTCAAAAAACCCTAAACTACGTATATGTACGTGACAATTTTATCTTAAACTTTTTTTGTGTCACTAAAAATTCCAAACTATGCCACTTGTGACAATTTTACTCTAAACTATATCACTTGTGACAATTTTACTCCGAACTTTTTTTTGTGCCACCAAAAACCCTAAACTATCTTCTACTTGTGATTGATTTTATCCTCGAACTATATCACACTTGGCATGACAAATTTACCTCGAAGTTTTTTGGGTTGAAGGGCATTTTTGTCATTTTCTATTCTTTTTCTTTTTCTAATTTTTTTTTCTATTGATTGGAGGAAGTCGGCGAGGCCACCCTTCGGCGCCGGAGTCGAGCCGGGCGACCCTCGCCGCGTTGGGCGAGGCCGCCTGTGCTAGATTTGGCTCGAGCGGCCCTCGCCGGCGTCGAGCAAGGGCCGCCGGAGCCTCGCTCGACTCCAACGCCGATGAGGGCGGCCTCGCCGGCTTCCCTCGGTCGAGAGAAAAAAATAGAAAAAGGAAAAAAATAGAAAAGGACGAAAATGCTCCTCAGTCAAAAAGTTTGGGGGTAAATTTGTCACAAAGCATAGTTTTAGTTTTTGATGGCAAAAAAAAAGTTCAGGGTAAAATTGTCACAAGTGGCATAGTTTGGGATTTTTGGTGACACAAAAAAAAGTTCATGGTAAAATTATCACAGAGGGCATAGTTTATGATTTTTGGTGACATTTTCCCTTAAATAAACGACACAAGTAGGATCTGTATTATTGAATTCAGGTCAAAATCTGTCCATTACATCATTGTTTCGTCATTTCAACCTTACAACGTAGTTTTAATTTCTTGAAAGGTAAAATTTATTCATGGGACATGATACATTTTGGACAGGAAAAAACAGCAAATAGGCTTAGTTATGTGTAGAAAGCTTAGGGTGCAAGAAATCAAAAAAATAAAATCTTAATGTAATTCATGGACTACATTGAATATTTTCATATAGTTTAAGGATTATTAACTATGTATCAAAAGTTCAGAAATTACATTAAATAAACTAAAAATTCAAGGACCACATTACACATTAAGCTAAATTTTAGGGATCAAATTGAACAAATTAAAAATTCAGGAATTAAATCACACATTGAGTTAAGATTCAGGAACTATTTATGTCATAATCCCTTTTATTAAAGTGATGTTCTTATTGCATATCTTTTTCTCATACAGATTCGTTGAGTCACGCCATATAGTAATAAAAATATGACGGATTCTAATAATATTTTGGAATATTATATTAACCATGGACGGCTATTTTAAATGCACTTATTGAATATAATCATGTAAATAACGCTTGAAACTATTCTAAATGCACTTATTGAATATAATTGTGTGAAAGCACCACACTCATAACATAGTGATTGCATTTACTTTCCTAAAACACACTCTAAATGGAGTTTCGGAAGTCCATAAATATTATAACTCGATGTGGAGAAATGTGATTAAAAAGGAGATATGATATCTAAATGATTTGATTTTTTTTTCAATGATCTATGACTATCTTAGTATAGTTTATAATGGGAAGGCTAAGAAATTGGTGACATGAATTTTGAGCTCTAATAAGTGTGAGATTGCACGTTTTGATTACTAGTCAATATTGATATGGATTGACCAAAGGTCGATTAGACTAGGGTGATGAACTTAACTTGGTACCTAAAAGCTAACTTGAGATATTTTTAGCTCCTTTACCCGTCGAAGATCAAACAAGTAGACGTGTACCGTGAGGACTTATTGGTGTAATTTAAGACTCGCCCGTTTTGCACTTAAAAAATTGGTGAAATTACATTTCAGCCCCTATAATATTGGGGAAATTCACATTTTGTCCGTGTACTTTGTCTGGTTACAATTCTAATCCATATACTATTTTTCAAGGACGATTTAAGTCCTTCCATCAAATATCTCGTCAAAATTCGTCGGAAGTCGTTTAGGCAACACTAATTACTGGCACATGGCTCCTATGTGTAAAGCCTCTTTGTTTTAGAAGTTTGTACACAAATGCGCCATCTATCAATATAGCCAGTGTTGACTTGGCACTTTTCCAACCAATTCTAAATGAAAATCTGATGAAAAAACTTAAATTGTACTTGGAGTCTAGTATAAGAACTAATATTATAATAAATCAATATTTTCCAATTGTATGGAGATCCACATGGCATGGGAAATTCATCCAACATGAATTAAACCAAGCAGGATAATTGCATTATATCCAATTGTAGAGAAATTATCAAAAAAAGTCTTAAATTTATTGTATTTGTACTAATTTAATCCTAAACATTCAAATTTTATTAATTTAGTCTCAAACATTTAGACGATTTGCCAATTTTAGTTTTAAAATTTTCAATTTAGTCATAAACCTTTTGATGATAAGCCAATTTAGTTTGGCAAAAACACCAACATGGCAGTCTAGTTAGCACCGGCCATCATATAGGGCACAACTAATGCTAATGTGGACATTTTTTTTATAATTTATTAATTCTTTATAAATTTTCTGATTTTTTATTAATTTTTCTTTTTTTTTTTTTTTTTTTTTTTTTTTCTAGCTCTTGGCCGACAACCCTCGCTTGGTTTGAGCAAGGGCTTCATGGCCTTTGCCTGGATCCGTGCAAGGGTCGCCGACCAAGAGTTGGAAAAAAAGGAAAAGAAAAAAAATTGTCTATGTGGGGTGGTTGACGTTCAATAGATTGCCGCGTTAGCATTTTCCGACCTAAATTGGCTATGACTAAATTGACAAATCCTTAAATTGTTTAGATTTAAATTGGCATAATGAAAAGTTCACGACTAAATTAGCAAATAGTTAAAATGTTTAAGATTAAATTGATTAAATTGATCAAATTGAAAGATTTAAGGTTAAATTAGTATAAGTACAACAGTTTTTAAACTTTGAGGATAATTTCCCCTCCAAGTGTCGAAGATGTACACAAGGCAAGATTGGATCGAGAGTCACATTCCATGCCCTTGTCCCATACAATAGAGAATTTTCCTTTTTCTTGCCTCTCGCCTCATGCCCGGCCAGGGCAAGCCGGCTCGGTCGCACAATGCCCTACCTCGCGAGGTAAGTCTTCACCTCGAAGGGAGATGGAATGCATCATCCACCGCAGGGGACAAGAATCCATCTCCATACATTTGGGTCTTTGCCACTCACGCCTTGTGCAGGGTAGGGCAGGGCCGGTGCGCAGGAGCACTGCGGGGAATCAACCTGCGCAAAGGGCAAGAGATCCTCTCGTGAATCTGTACAGATTGCAGATGAACCCAAGTTTTGAAACACGCAACATTTGTTCCATTAGAGATCACGTCAAAAATGGACGATGCGTAGATAGATTCCTAAGTCTAACATAGTAATAATTTTGAAATGTCTCTACTTCTCAAGGGGTCATCCAGGTCGACTAATAATTCGTACATGTATATACCGATGTATTAGGCATTTGTCCAACATGAACATGATCGAAAACATCTCGTGGATTTTTACACCAAACATAGATATCTTTGCCTCGTCATTTGTCTCAATAAAAGGCACTGTAGAAGTAGGTAAAGTTGATGAGCACGGATTTTCCTCAGCTTTGCAAATGAAATGTGAGATTGTCGACACAGACTTTTTAAAAGCCGATTGTCTAAAAGAATTTTGGACTTTTACTAAAGCAAAATTTTCATGTCGCATCTCTTTTTTCTGTATGATTTACTAGACGACAATTGGCAGACTGTACGTTAAATAGCTTTGATAATGTCTGAAAATATCGTACTCCGACATTATTAGGGAAAATGTCAACAAAGTTGGATAAGTGAAATGTACTTGTCGAAGATCATTATAAAAGGAAAGATGGAAAACAAAGTTAGTGCAGACTCGTAATGCATATTGTCATATTGAATTGATGAAAACATAGAAAATGAGTGGTGACTTAATATTAAATCAAAATAAAACTTTAAAAAAGAAGAAAATAAAATCATGCTTAATAGCATTTATATAGCCCATAATTATTATAACTCATCAAGGATAGAAATAGTTGAGAGACTATTGATATTGCATAATTGATTATCTATTGGTTAAAAAATACTCAATAATAAACATATCATTTATTCAGATAACGTTTAACTAGCGCCGTTGAGATATGTCTATCTATATTTTTATGTCTCAAATTTCTTGATAGTTCTTTGAGAAGTTTTTGTCATGATACATCAATACAGATGTTCAAATTTAAAAAAAAAAATGAAGTGATTAAATAATCTTCATTGCAAACAGGAAGCTCATATTCTTGGTCAATTTGGGTTAAAATTCATCCATCTTTCGATCTCTTTACCATTTCGATATCAAAAAATAGTTTTAATTTCTTGAAGAGTAAAATTACTCATGACATGATACATTTCGGACAGAAAAACAGTGGATAGGGCTAGTACGTGTAGAAAGCTTAGGGTGAAAGAAATCAAGATCATTGCTTTTCCCCTTCCTTAACCTCTTCTTTTGTCATTGTTAGCCTGAATCGAACTTTGCTGTGTATGAAAAGGAGGCCTGAATTCACTGAACTGTGGAATGACGAGAAAAAAGCTGAAAGCTTTACGGGCATTTGTGCAGTAGAAAAGACCATTGCACGGTGTAGGGAGGACGAGAAGACAACATCCTGTGCAAGTTCGAGGCAAGGCCGCTCCGTCACGCAATGCAGCATTTCATACCGTGCCGCCTATCTTTGTGAAGCAAAGCCGGTGCCCATAGCTAGATCTATCAAGCGGATTGATTGGTCAGATTTTAGTCGGAACATAGATGGTCCAACATAAATTGACTTGTTAACCCATTTATAACCAATTTATTCATAATATAAATTTCTTGACCCAAATCCAACCCGACTCATATTATTAAAACACTTCCATATTTAACTCAATTTAGGAAAACTCATTCTAATGATTTTGTTTTAAAAGTTCTATTGCTAAAACACTTCATTGCAATACAAAACTAGCGGCCAAATTTTATTATTTTTCGGAAAAAAATTGACGCTCTATTTTTTTTTCAAAAAAAAAATGTGACATTTATGGACAATGTTTTACACAAAGTCATTTTCCAAGAAAATGATAATATTTTGCTATGTTTGGCTGAAACATGAAAATGAATTAGAAAATATTTTCCGCCGTTTGGTATGTAAAATTTAATTTGATTTTCCTCTATGCACTCGTTTTCATTACTTTTATTTTTGAAAATTTGAATTTGAATTTGAATTTGAATTTTTCATTTTCTTTCATTTTCTTTTTTCCTTCTTCTTCAACCGGTTGCCTACCATGACGACGGCCATCAAGCTAAGTCGAGCTTGCCTTCGGCAAGGCTCCACCTTGCTAGATCTAGTGACGTTGATGTCGAGCTCTCGATCGAGATCAGTGAGCTCAAGCCTCACTAGAGGTCGACAAGGCCTCAGCCTCACAAATCACAAGCTCAGGTTCTAGCTCAAGTCTCGCTAGATCAACAAGGCTAGAGCATTGCTAGTGATATAGGTCGGCAAGCTCGTCTCTTACTTGTGGCTAGTTGTTGACTATTGTTGTGACGGCCATTGGCTAAGGACGAAGGAAAAAGAAAAAGAAAGAAAATATAATAAAATAAAAAATTTGAAAAAATTTGAAAATTAAAAAATTTGAAAATGACATGTTTATGATTCATTTAAGCTTGTTAGTTAATTCATTTAAGATCCATTAAGTTGTTAGGTAATCCAATTATGATCTACTTGAGCTTGTTTTTAAAATTTAAGATAACTAATTTACCACCCGCACCATTAAAATAAGTTAAAATATGAGTTTTAGACCCATTCATGCACAATGACAACAAGTCCTACAAATTATAGATGAATTTAAACTTTGAACACGGTATCTATCTATCATCATGTAAACAACGTATTATACGTGAATAGATTCCCAAACCTGTTACATCTCTTTAGCTTTCAGTATGAAAACGGTTGAATTCTGTGAGACTTTCGGCTTAGCTTTTAGTCTATTCACCTTTTATCAAAGTGATTATCTTATCGCATCTCTATGACTCGCACATCATGCTAGATAGTGATAATAATATAAAGATTCTTCTAATATTTCGGAATATTATATTTCAATATTTTTTTTATATAAGAATGTCATAACAATGGCCGGATGTTTTAAATGCACTTATTGAATATAATCGTACAAGGAGAGCTTGAAACAATGTTAGCATAGACCTTTTGATGCATATTGTCGTCCCGAATCAATCAAAACATAGAAAATGATTTGTGATTTTTTGTGATTAATAGAAATAGAACTGAAAGCAAAGTGGAAGACCGACACTTGATTGCCCAGTCGATTCTCCTTTGATCGACAATACTCGACGGAAAAACGGGTCTGATAGCAGCCCGCTTTGTCGAGAATTTAGCAAAACTAATGAGGATGAGGCGTCTCTAACTATTTGTAATTTCAAGTGTCAAGTTTTCAGGCAATTTTTTGAAAGAGTTTTTTTTTATATAATATATCAATATAGATGTTTGTACCAGTGTTTCAAACGTTTGTCCCACATGAACATGAACTTGATAGAACATTTCGTGGATTTTTACGTCAAACATAAATATCTTTGCCTTATCATTTAGCTCAACAAATGTCCTACTTGAGTATGCATGGTTAATGGGGGAATTTTCTTTGGCTTTGGGAATGAAATGTGAGATTGCCGGCGTGGCGTTTTAGATACTGTTTGTTTAAAGAACTTCGGACTTTTTCTAAAGTGATATTCCTATCACATCTCTTTTTTCTATTCGATTACTAGATAATAGGGGCGTCAAAATGGGTCATGGACCCATTTTATGAGTCATGTTCTATCTTAATGGGTCGAAAATGGATCTGGTCGAAAATGAGTCTAAATGTATGATTCATTTTCGACCCATTTTAGACCCAACTATAGAATGTATGAGTCATTTTTTATCTATTTTTGACTCATTTTTAACCCAACTGTAAAATGTGTTCTTTGAGTTATCCTTAAGCTCGGTGATTGGTGGTGACCTACCAGTGACTGCAACACTCCGCCGCTCGCCTCTATCCTATCTCAATTTATAGGTTTTTTACAAAGATATATTTAATTGGTGAAATTCTTTAAAAATATTTCAATTTATAGGTTTTTTACATTTTTTATTTTATTTACTATTTTTTAATTTTTTAATCAACCTGTGCAGTGTGCAAAGGGCAAGAGATCCTCTCGTGAATCTGTATAGATTGCAGATGAACCCAAGTTTCGAAACACGCAACATCTGTTCCATCAGAGATCACGTCAAAAACGGAAGATGCGTAGATAGATTCCCAAGTCTAACATAGTAATAATTTTGCAATGTCTGTACTTCTCAAGGGGTCATCCAGGTCAACTAATAATTCATACATGTATATATCGATGTATTGGGCATTTGTCCAACATGAACTCGATAAAAAACACTTCGTGGATTTTTACGCCAAACATAGATATCTTTGCCTCGTCATTTGTCTCAATAAAAGACATTGTAGAAGTTTGTAAAGTTGATGAGCACGGATTTTCCTCAGCTTTGCAAATGAAATGTGAGATTGCTGACACGGACTTTTTAAAAGTCGATTGTCTAAAAGAATTTCGGACTTTTACTAAAGCGATATTCGTGTCGCATCTCTTTTTCTATATGATTTACTAGCATCTCTTTTTCTGTATGATTTACTAGATGATAACCGACGCACTGCGCGTTAGATAGCTTTAATAATGTTTGAGAATATTGTACTTTGACATTATTAGGGAACGTGTCAACCAAAGTTGGAAATGTGAAATCTACTTGTCAAAGATCATTATGAAAGGAAAGATGGAAAACAAAGTTAGTGCAAACTCGTGATATATATTGTCATATTGAATTGATGAAAACATAGAAAATGAGTGATGGCTTAATATTAAATCAAAATAAAACTTAAAAAAAAGCAGAAAATAAAATCACGCTTGATAGCATTTATATAGTCCATAATTATTATAACTCATCAAGGAAAGAAATAGTTAAGAGACTATAGATATGGCACAATTGATTATCTATTGGTTATCGATAATAAACATATTATTTATTCAGATAATGTTTAATTAGCGTGATTGAGATATATCTATTTACAGTTTTAAGTCTCAAATTTCTAGATAGTTCTTTGAGAAGTTTTTGTCATGATACATCAATACAGATGTTCAAATAAATAAAAAATGAAGCGATTAAATAATCTTCATCATAAGCAGGAAGCTCATATTCTTGGTCAATTTGGGTTAAAATTCCATCCATCTTTTGATCTCTTTACCATTTCGATATCAAAAAATAGTTTTAATTTCTTGAAGAGAAAAAATTACTCATTACATGATACATTTCGGACAGAAAAACAGTGGATAGGGCTAGTATAGAAAGCTTAGGGTGAAAGAAATCAAGATCATTGCTTTTCCCCTTCCTTAACCTCTTCTTTTGTCATTGTTGGCCTGAATCGGACTTGCTGTCTATGAAAAGGAGGCCTGAATTCACTGACTGTGGAATGACGAGAAAAAAGCCGAAAGCTTTACGGGCATTTGTGCAGTAGAAAAGACCATTGCGCGGTGTAGGGAGGACGAGAAGACAACGACCCGTGCAGGTTCGAGGGAAGGCCGCTCCATCGCGCGATGCAGCGTTTCATACCGCGTCGCCTGTCTTTGTGAAGCAAAGCTGGGGCCCATAGCTAGATCTATCAAACGGATTGATCAATCAGATTTGAGTCGGAACATAGATAGTCCAACATAAATTGACTTATTAATCCATTTATGACCAATTTATTCATAATGTAAATTTCTCGACCCGAACCTAACCCGACTCATATTATTAAAACACTTTCATATTTAACTCAATTTAGGGAAATTTATTCTAATGATTTTGTTTTAAATGTTATATTGCCAAAACACTTTATCGCAATACAAAACTAGTGACCAAATTTTATCATTTTTCGTAAAAAAATTGAGGCTCTATTTTTTTTATAAAAAAAATGTGACATTTATGGACAATGTTTTACATAAAGTCATTTTCCAAGAAAATGATATATTTTGCTGTGTTTGGCTGAAACATGAAAATGAATTAAAAAATATTTTTCGTGGTTTGATATGTATAATTTTATTTTATTTTCCTTCGTGCACTCATTTTCATTATCTTTATTTTTATTTTTGAAAATTTGAATTTTTAATTATTTTTATTTTTGATTTTCTTTCTTTTTCTTTTTTCCTTCTTCTTCGACTGGTCGCCGGCCATGATGATGGCCATCGAGCTGAGCCAAACTTGCCTTCGGCAAGGCTCCACCTTGCTAGATCTGGTGACGTCGACGTCAAGCTCTCGATCAAGATCGACAAGCTCAAGCCTCACTAGAGGTCGACAAAGCCTCAGCCTCACCGAATCACAAGCTCAAGTTCTAGCTCAAGTCTCGCTAGATCAATGAGGCTAGAGCCTTGCTAGTGACAAAGGTCGGCAAGCTCGTCTCTTGCCTGTGGTTGGTTGTCGGCTGTTGTTGTGACGACCATTGGCCGAGGAAGAAGGAAAAGAAAAAAATAAAAGAAAATAAAAAATTATAAAAAATCAGTAAATTAAAGAATTGAAAATGACATGTTTATGATTCATTTAAGCTTGTTAGTTAACTCATTTAAGACCATTAAGTTGTTAGGTAATCCATTTATGATCCACCTGAGCTTGTTTTTAAAATTTAAGATAACTAATTTACCACCCGCACCATGAAATATAAGTTAAAATATGAGTTTTAGACCCATTCATGCACAATGACAAGAAGTCCTATGAATTATAGATGAATTGAAGCTTTGGACACGGTATCTATCTATCATAATGTAAACGACGTATTATACGTGAATAGATTCCCAAATCTGTTACATCTCTTTAGCTTTTAGTGTGAAAACAGTTGAATTCTGTGAGACTTTTGGCTTAGCTTTTTAAAAGCTTTTAGTCTATTCACCTTTTATCAAAGTGATTATCTTATCGCATCTCTATGACTCGCGCATCATGCTAGATAGTGATAAAAATATAAAGATTCTTCTAATATTTTGGAATATTATATTTCAACATTTTTTTACATAAGAATGTCATAACAACGGCTGGATGTTTTAAATGCACTTATTGAATATAATCGTGCAGGGAGAGCTTGAAACAATGTTAGCGCAGACCTTTTGATGCATATTGTCGTCCCGAATCAATCAAAACGTAGAAAATGATTTGTGATTTTTTGTAATTAATAGAAATAGAACTCAAAGCAAAGTGGAAGACCGACACTTGATTGCCCAGTTGATTCTCCTTTGATCGACAATACTCGACGGAAAAACGGGTCTGATAGCAGTCCACTTTGTCGAGAATTTAGCAAAACTAATGAGGATGAGGCGTCTCTAACTATTTGCAATTTCAAGTGTCAAGTTTTCAGGCAATTTTTTGAAAGAGTTTTTTTTATAATATATCAATATAGATGTCTGTACCAATGTTTCAAACGTTTGTCCCACATGAACTTGATAGAACATTTCGTGGATTTTTACGTCAAACATAAATATCTTTGCCTTATCATTTAGCTCAATAAAGGTCCTACTTGAGTATGCAAGGTTAATGGGGGGATTTTCTTTGGCTTTGCGAATGAAATGTGAGATTGCCAGTGTGGCTTTTTAGAAACCGTTTGTTTAAAGAACTTTGGACTTTTTCTAAAGTGATATTTTTTCTATACAATTACTAGATAACGACCCATAAATTTAATAATGTCTGAGAATATCGACTTTATTAAGGAATGTATCAACCAAAGTTGGATATGTTAAATGTACTTGCTGCAGATTATTGTGAAAGGAATACATGAAATAAAATTAGTGCAGACTTTTGATGCTTATTGTCATATTGAATTAATGAAAAACGGAGAAAATGAGTGGTTGATTTTATAATGAATCAAAATAGAACTTAAGACAAAGTGAAAAATAAAATCACACTCAATACCATTTAGATAGTTAATAACTATTATAATTCATTGTGGAGAGAAAATAATTGAGAGATTCTAGAAGTTACGTAATTTATTATCTTTTAATTAAAAAATACTTGATAATAAACATTTTCAATTGCTCAAATAACGCCTTGATGGCAGCTCACTCTGCGGAGAATTCGGCAAAACCAACGAGGAGAAGGCATCTCTAACTATTTATAATTTTAAGTCAGAAGTTTCCAGGTAATCCTTTGAGAAGTTTTTGTAATAATACATCGATAGAGATGCTCAAAATTCAAAAAACCGAAACGATTAAATAATGTTCATCATAAGCAGGAAGTTCAAGTTCTTCATCGATTTCGGGTTCAAATTCATCCATTTTTCGATCTATTTACCATTTTCGACATCAAAATATAGTTTGAATTTCTTGAAAAGTAAATTTACTCAAGATATGATACATTTCGGATAGAAAAACAGTGGACAGTACGTATAGAAAGCTTAGGGTGAAAGAAATCAACATGGTTGCTTTTCCCATTCCTTATCCTCTTCTTTTGTCATTGTTAGCATGAATCGGACTCGCGGAGTCAGTAAAGGAGACATGAATTCACCTAAATGTGGAATTGACGAGTAAAGATGAAAGCTTTCCGAGCATTTTCGCAGTAATAAAAATCATTGCACGGTGTACGGGGGACGAGAAGACGATGACCCGTGCAGGCTCGAGGCAAGACAAGCTCCATCGCATGATGCCCTGGGACGAAGCTTTTAGTACTGTGGCGCGTCTTTACGAAGCAAAGCAAATGCCCTGTAGTGATGCAGTGGTTCACCATGCACATGTAAGGCGCAAAAAGGGCACCCAAAATCTCCGTAACTAGAATTTAGAACACAATAAGGGAGAAAAAGAGATTTGCGCATCTAATTTTTTTGACGTGAAATAGCAACGATCTAATTGTGTCATTGATTCAATGAAACTACCCCTCGCGATTAAAGGAGAGATTTGAACATTATTTATAGAAAGTATCTTCAGCCCTTTCCATAACCAATAATTTGATTTTCCGTCGGGCTATCCAATCTAATTCAGGACCGGTAAACAGTTATTTGTAAATTGTTTCAAGCAAATGTGCATTCTCCTCTTTTTTTGGACAGAATCTATTTCTACATCTGTTTCTTCCTCGCCTTTCCCCCTTTCTTCCGTTTCTGAGGATAAGTCGAGTAGAAGCTAGTCCCGTATTAGACTAATATCTTTATATCATTATACCAATCCCATAAAACAATAAATTTCAATCTTAAGTAATGTAACCTACATTAAAAAAACTCTTATAGCGCGATGACAGCAGTCCTACAAATTACATATGAATCAAAGCTTTAAAACACTATCTATTTATCCTCATGTCAATGACACATTTTACATGAATAGATTCCTGAACTTATTCTATCTCTTTTGCTTTCGGTGCGAATTTGGTTGAGTTTTGTAAGACTGATGACTCAGCTTTTCGGAAGCTTTTGCTCTATTGGCTTTTTATTAAAGTGATATTCCTATCACATCTCTTTTTCAATATGGATTTATTGAGGACGACATGCCCATCTCGTGATATAGTGATAATAATATAACGATTCTAATAATATTTGGAAATGTTATATTTCAACATTTTATATAAGATTGTATTAACCAAGCCGGATGTTTTAAATGCACTTATGTAATATAATCGTGCAAGCGCTTGAAACAATGTCAGTGCAGACTTTTTAATGCACATTCTCGTACGGAATCAATCAAGACGTAGAAAATAATTTGTGATTCTATAATTAATGGAAGTAGAACTTAAAGAAAAGTGAAAGAACCACACTCATAAAGTTTTGGAAGTCCATAAATATTATAACTGTTACGGAGAGAAATAACTGAGAGATGACAGGAATTAGCCGTTTGATTCTTCTTTGATTGACAATACTCGATAGAAAACGTCCTCCGATTGCATCCCCGCTTTGTCGCGAATTTGGCAAAACTAATGAGAAGGAGGCGTTTCTAACTATCTACAATTTGAAGTTTCGAGTTTTCAAGCGATTCTTTGAAATAGTTTTTTATAATATAGGGTTAATACTATGGAACACGTGTGATAAATTTACCTAGCTGATATTTTTACTATAAAAAAAAATCTCAAATTAGTAAACCTGTGACAAATTTATTCTTCATTAGTTTTTATTAAATTTTACTAATAAATTGTTGATTTGGATGATGTGTGGCAATTAGGATAGATGTACCAGTTTGAGGTTTTACCCTCTATTTATTATAGTTGTACTAATTTATGGTTTTTCATAATACTAATCCAATTAAATGAAAAACTAATGGAAGGTAATTTTGTTACATATGTACTAATTTGAGATTTCTGGTGGCAGGAGTATCAATTTAGAGTTTTTAATAGTTAAAAAGTTAATTTGAGGTTTTTTCATGATATTAACCATATTTGATGCTCAAAAGTAAAAGCCAAGTGATTGAAGTAGAATGTTCACATTCATCACCGACTTTCTACTGGGGAAAATGACACAAACAATTCTTGAACATTGGTCTAATGTGCAATTTGGTCCTTGTACTTTTAATTTGTTTGATGTGGTTCCCGAACTTTAACCCAATATGCAATGTGTCTATAGACTTTTACTTTATTAAGTGCAATATCTGAATTTTTTATACATGTTTAAAATAGTCCCCAAACTATATAAAAATGTTTATAGTCCCTAGTTTTGAGTCAATGAAAGGATTACATTGAAAATTTCATATAGTTTGGAGATTGTATTGATTATGTACAAAAGTTTAGGAAACTACATTAAAAAAATAAAAAATTTAGGGAACATATTGTGCATTGATATAAAGTTCAATGATCTCATTGAACAAATTAAAAGTTCAAGGATCAAATTGTACATCGAGCCAAAGTTTATGGACTGTTTGTATTATTTTCCCATCTTATTAAGATTTGTCCATTTTTTTTCATCTACTCATTATTTCAGTATCAACAAATAATTTTAATATCTTCAAAAAATAACTTCACTCATGTCATGATCCATTTCGCACCGAAGACTGTCGACAAAGCTTAGGTTGCAAGAAATCGAAACATGGAGAAAAGCGGGAATCTTTACATGCTTTTGGATAGTAAAGAAAGTCATCACAGTGTACGGAAGACCAATGGAAGACCCACTCCCATCTTTTCGCGTTTCGTAGACCTCGAATGGTTGGTTGACGAATACCTCGAGTTGCTTCTTTTGAGATTCCATAGACGAGCCCTTTACCTTTTACCTCGTCACTCTTCTTCGTCGTTAAGGATGCTCACTTCGGAGCTCAAAAAGGGGCTGATGATGTCCGGACGAGCTTTGCCCGATTTTCGCCTCGAAAGTTTCTTGAAACCTCAGAGCGATTTTTCCCTGGTGCTTTGATCGGCAAGAAAAGGGGAGAAAGAAACAAGTAGAAGGTTTTGGTACGTGGGTTCGGATGGGTTTGGGAGGGAGCACAAACATAATGTTAGGTACGGAGATAGCAGAGGGTGGTTTGAGCAGGAGGAGGAGACACACTAACAATGACCTGACTGATATTGTCTTCTCTTGGTCTCTTCACGACATTCTCAACGAAAACCTCTACCGTGACCAGGTTTCTTATTTGTTCTTCTCTCATCTCTGTTTTTATTCTTATTTTTATGCCCGTTTGGTTTTAATCTCGTGTAAGCCCAACGACAATGTGGTGTTTACCTGAGAATTTTCCAATGATTTTAGTTCGTTCCTTTTTTTTGTTTGTTTGTTTGTTTGTGCTTTTAGTAAGCCTAGCCTTATAAGAACCTTGCATCTAACTTAGTAGAATAGAACCCTTTACGGTTCTGCTTTGTTCGGCAAGCTCGTTAGGTATTTTAGGAGAATATGGTATGCTTTACGGAATTTGGTCAAAGTATTTTTTGAATGTCAAGGTTGGTTGGTTGGTCATATTTGACAATTGGCCGAGCTGTTTTCGTAGGTGGAGACTATACCGCAGACATTTGAGTCTGTCAGGCATTATCTTGAATCTTATGTCTATCCTTTATTGGAAGATACACGGGCGAGTCTGTGCTCGAGTTTGGAAAATATATCTTCGCTGCCTTTCACTGAGGTTACTGACTGTGTGGAATGCACGGGAAGTGGGAACTCCTATGCAGTTAAGACAGGTCGGTGGCGCAATGAATCCAACACTCGTGGCAAGGAAACTTACAAAACCTTGCCTGGAGATATCTTGATTCTAACTGATGCTAAGCTGGAAACTGTTCCTGACTTGGAGAGGTTCGGAAGAAGATGGGCATTTGCATTAGTAAGGATGATTGCAGAAGACGATGAAGAGGATGAGGCAACGTCATCCACAAACTTTGAAGTGGAGGCATCATTGGGCCATGAAGTAAATAATTCCTGGAAGCCAATGTACGCAATTTTCCTGATAAATATAGTCACTAACAGAAGGATATGGAATGCGTTGCATATGTCTCTGAACTTGGATATGCTGAAGGAAGTTCTCCGCACAGATTTGGCAGTATGACTTTCCTTTTTGTACCTTTGGTCCCTTTAGACTTAAAATTGCCATTATATTCCTCTAAGCTTCAAAATTTTAGTCCTGTCGATTTGTAAGTTTCTTGGAAAATAAGATAAATGTTGCTTTACGCCATGCTGTTGCATCAATAGATTAGGATGATTGTTTCTTTTGGTTGGTCCGTTTCATGATATGGAGATGAATGATGATATGGGAATTTAGTGAAGTTATGTCTTGAATAGGGCAAATTACTTCTTTGGTGGTGACTTACTTGTTAGTACTAGACCTTAAAATTTTCTATACTATACTTTTCCGGGATTTAAGTTTGTGCTGTGCAATGCTCTTTATATCATATTAACACCAATTAAGTTTCAGAACCTTCTACCATATTCACATGGTATGGATCATCACAAGAAATGTGTTTTGGTTGCAGGCTGATAAAGTTTCTAATCTTTGTATTACAAAAGGTAATGGTTCTGCAAGTCAGAGCCTTGACGAGAGATTGGGCCATGATCTGAATGAATCCCAACAAAAAGCAGTTGGGGCCTGTCTCAGTAAACTCCAATGTGAGAACAAGCCATCTGTCGAACTGATATGGGGTCCTCCTGGAACTGGGAAAACTAAAACTGTCGCTACACTGCTATTTACTCTCTTGAAAAGGAAACATAGAACCATTGTTTGTGCTCCTACAAATGTTGCCATCAAGGAAGTGGCATCTCGTGTTCTAAAGCTGCTGAAGGAATCAGATAGTGGTACAAGCACTGAAATGGGAAATTTGCTCTGTTACTTTGGAGACATGCTTATTTTTGGGAACAAGGAGCGGCTGAAAGTTGATTCTGACATTGAAGAAATATACTTGGAACATCGTGTGAAGTGCTTTTCTGAATTCACTCGTTGGCAGCAGCATCTAACTTCCATGATAGATACTCTTGCCGACTGTGTCCGTCAATACCACATATTTTTGGAAAACAAACACACAAAAGGAGGGAAACCAGGAAGTGATGATGATGGGAGCGAATGCGGAAGCAGTGAAGAAGATGGTAACTGCGAGCTTAAATCATTTCTTGAGTTCTTCAGGGACCAATTCAAGGCAACTGTCCAGCCTCTCCGGAGATGCCTCTATATTTTCTGTAATCATATATCCAGAACTAATTTCCAGAATATTAGATCCCTCCTTAACTTACTTGATTCTTTTGAAACTTTATTATGTGGAGAGAAGTTTGATTCAGAGATGATGGAGATAACTCTTTCACGTGATGAACTTAGCCTGTTTTCCATGGGTCCACTATATAACTTATATATGAAGAGACAGGAATGCCTTTCCATGCTGCTAACTGTTCGTGATTTTCTGGAGCATCTAAAACTTCCAAAATTTATGAGTGAGGACATGATAGCCGACTTCTGTTATCAACATGCTTCCCTGATTTTTTGCACTGCTTCTAGTTCATATAAGCTGTACTCTGTGGACATGGAGCCTCTCAATTTACTGGTAATCGATGAGGCAGCCCAGTTGAAAGAATGTGAGTCAGTAATTCCTCTGCAACTCCCTGGTGTCAAGCATCTGATTTTAGTTGGAGATGAGCGTCAGTTGCCTGCTATGGTTGAAAGCAAGGTAATGTTACAATGTCTAAAAAGGAACTTTGTATTTGGTTTTGAAAGATTTGTAATATCCTTCTCTTCATTTGAGCTTAGATGGGCTAAATGTTCTATATCTAACATCCATTGAATTTTATATCATGTTTTATTTCTACAGATTTCTAATGGGGCTGGTTTTGGAAGGAGTCTGTTTGAACGATTGAGTTCACTGGGTTATTCAAGGCAACTTTTCAATATACAATACCGGATGCATCCATTAATAAGTCTGTTTCCGACTTCAAACTTTTATCAAAACCAAATTTTGGATGGGGCAAATGTGAAGAGCAAAGATTACAGAAAAAGTTACTTGCCATGGCCGATGTTTGGCCCTTACTCGTTCATAAATATTCCTGATGGACGAGAACAAATTGGTGATGACGGCTGTAGCCTTAGAAACCCTGTTGAGGTGGAAGTTATCTCGAGGATAGTGAGGAATCTGTACAGAGGTATGTCAAAAGAATTTTATACATATTGGTTCGACCACATGGATTTTACATTTATTACTTAATCACATAGGTGTAGATTATGATGGCCATTGATAGTTCTTTTCCTAGGATATTTCTTTCCAAGTTTTGCATCCCGCAAAAAATAATATCATTGTAGTGATGGTTCTATTTCTTTTTCTTCGCAGCTTGGAATGGGTCAGCAAGAGATCTGACAGTGGGTGTCATATCTCCTTACACAGCTCAGGTTGCTGCAGTCCTAGCTAAACTTGGAAAAAAGTATGAAAATATCAAGGGCTTTATGGTCAAGGTGAAGTCAGTGGATGGATTCCAAGGGGGCGAAGAAGACATTGTTATAATATCCACCGTAAGATCAAACTCGCGTGGGAATATTGGGTTCTTGTCCAATACTAAGAGAACCAATGTTGCTCTTACCAGGGCCAGGTACTCTATCCTCTTATCTGTGTCAAATTACATTTTTAGAGTGATATAGCAAGTAAATCCCAGAGTTATTTCCTATCTATAGGTATTGTCTGTGGATTCTGGGAAATGGGAAAACACTGACAAGAAGCCACTCTGTGTGGGAAGCTGTGGTTGACAATGCTAAGAGTCGTGGATGTTTCTTCAATGTTGATGATGACAAGGACTTGGCTAAAGCCATCTTAGATGTGAAGAAAGAGAATAATCAGCTTGATGATCTTCTTGACAGAAGCAGTGTACTTTTCAGAAATGCAAGGTGGAAGGTAAAAAACTATGCTCACAGTATTCTATGGCTCCATTTATTTTTCAAAATGAGCATTGAGTTTTATAGAACTTGTGACAACATATCTCATTGTCATGCTTTGGTCTTATCAGGTTCTTTTCAGTGACAACTTCCGGAAGTCTTTCAGAAAGCTGGCATCACTCAGGATAAAGATGTTAATCATCAGACTTCTGTCAAAACTATCCAATGGCTGGAGACCAAAGAAGGGGAATGTGGATATAATTTGTGAACACTCATCTCATATCGTGAGACAATTTAAGGCTGAAGGTCTCTATGTCTTATGCACAATTGATATTGTAAAGGAACTGAGATACATCCAAATCCTCAAGATATGGGATGTGTTGCCTTTAGAGGATGTGGCAAAATTGGTCAAACGTTTGGACAGCATATTTGAGACATATAGTGATGATTTTATCAGTCGTTGCAATGAGATATGCATTGAGGGGTAAGTCTGATCATTTCTTCTTATTGAAGATAGGTAGCACATCAGTTACTAGATTAGATTGCATTGTTTTCCAGATAGATGACTAAAATATCTTGAATTGATCTTATCCCCCTAGTTTCTTTCATTTCACATGCCTCTTCCTGTTATAGGGATCTGCAAGTTCCGAAGACCTGGGTGTGTGCTTTCGATTTTGTCCGCTATCAAAGTCCTAGTGAAGATCAATTTCGGAGTAGTTCTGATGCTGATGCTTCAGATCGTAGGTTGTATGCAGAGAATGTGAAAGTGAGCGAGAGTTTGCTTCTGATGAAATTCTACCCCTTATCATCAGATATTGTCAGACATTTGCTCGATGAGAGTGATGGTAATGAAGCGAGTCTTCCATTTGAAGTAACAGAACAAGAACAAGAGATAATTCTTTTCCCCAGAAGCACTTTTATACTTGGGCGATCTGGAACTGGTAAAACTACGGTCTTGACAATGAAGTTGTTTCGCAACGAGAAACGATTTCAGGAAATCCAAAGTGGCGTCAGCCACGGCAAAGATGCCTCCCCGGAAATCAATGTTGAGGAAATCGGTGAAGGAGCAGAGGATTGTGTATTGCGCCAGCTTTTTGTGACTGTCAGTGCAAAATTATGTTTTGCGGTCAAACAGCATGTATCTCAACTTAGCAGGTACATAAAATGTCGTGGGAAGATGTTTGAACAATAGAATAAATATTCTGCAATTTTTACAATGAACAAACATATGCGAGGGTTAATGGATTATCAAATTTTTTTTTATGAATTAATCCGGACAAGAAGATAACCCTTTGGCATGCTACTATTTTCCTCCTAGCGGAGAAGCACAGGTACTTCATATATAGAGTTCGATAGGAAATATAAAATGTGGCAAGAGTGCATGGGTCAAATTAGTAATTTGCCATGCTCGGGTGCTACCACTTGGATATAGCTGCTAGAAAATAGATTTAATCATTGCATGTTAGAGATCGACATCATCTGCTTGCCGAAACCAAACATTAGTTTGTGCGGCAATATTCCTTATTTTGGTTTTGTGCCACTTCTTTAGTTTGGAATCCCATTTTATTGGAAACTTTCGTCTTAAATTTTGTGATTGTACCATTGTACGTATAAAAAGAAAATTGTACTTTAAATGAACGTATGCAATTATAAGCAGAATCGAGAAAGGACCATCTGTTCTACAAATCTTGCTGCGGGGGAGGATTTTCATTGCCAGCTGATGTAAATGCTATCTATGTCTCATAGTATATCATTACAATCTTGGTGCATCAGCGTGTTCTCATTTCCTTTTTGCTGTTAGTTACCTAAAAGTAGAAATTATCAAATTGCATGTGTAGTGGAGGTATTCCCATAAGTTTGTTAAAATATATTTTTCCATTTCTAATAGCTGGCTTCATTAATCCTGCAGCTCCAGCATGGGTGCAAAACATAGAGTAAAAAGCTCTTCAGTTGATGAGATTGTTGATGATGCAGCATTATTCAAAGATATCCCAGATTCGTTTTTAGATATATCTCCCAACTCTTATCCCCTTGTTATAACTTTTCGTAAGCTTCTGATGATGCTAGATGGAACAGTGGGGGTTTCATTCTTTGAAAGGTTCCCCGATCTAAGGGAGCTTTGTCATGGCCAATCCTCCAATTCTAGACCAGTCGCCTTACAAAGTCTTCTAAGAGCAAAGGAGGTTACTTACGAAAAGTTTTGTGTTGTTTATTGGCCTCACTTCAATGACAAGATAAGGAGGAGGCTTGATCCTTCCAGAGTCTTTACTGAAATAATGTCCCACATAAAGGGTGGGCTTCCACCAGCAGATGGTTGTGAAGGCAAACTTGACAGACCAGGCTATGTTTCACTTTCAGAGGGTCGAGTCTCTACTCTGAGTATTCAGAGAAGAGAAGAAATTTATGATGCTTTTGAGGATTATGAAAAGATGAAAATGAAAAATTGTGAATTTGATTTGGCTGATCTTGTCAATGATCTTCATTGCCGTCTTTTTCATGGGCAGTTTGCTGGTATCGTGGTGAATTTTGTATATATCGATGAAGTGCAGGATCTCACCATGAGGCAAATTTCACTGTTCAAGTATATCTGTAGAAACATTGATGGGGGCTTTGTGTTTTCTGGCGACACTGCACAAACTATTGCAAGGGGAATAGACTTCAGGTTTGAAGACATAAGGTCCCTTTTCTACAAGGAGTTCTTGATGGATTCAATGGATGGACCAGATATCAGAATGGAAAAGGGATGTCTTTCCAAAACTTTCCATTTGAGCCAAAACTTTCGCACTCATGCTGGTATACTCAAACTGGCACAGAGCGTCATTGATCTTCTTTACCATTTTTTCCCTTTATCCATTGATGCTTTGAGCCCCGAAACTAGCTTTATATGTGGGGAAGCCCCAATTTTACTTGAATCAGAGAATGACGAAAATGCCATACTATCAATTTTTGGCAACTGTGATGTTAGTGGTAATTTTGTTGGCTTTGGAGCAGAGCAGGTTATTTTGGTTCGAGATGATCACTCTAGAAATGAAGTTTCAAATCTTGTGAGAGGGCAAGCCCTAGTTTTGACGATAGTGGAGTGCAAGGGGTTGGAATTTCAGGTAGGTGTGTGTCAGGTTGGATTGTTTGCCATAGGATTTTAATGGTAGCAGCATAGAGATTTCATGGGCTTTTATTTTTAATGGGTCATGAGCAATTTGCTGCAAGCTGTAACTCTGTAAAAAGCTTGGATTTGCATTTTCATTCTACTATACCGTTTCTTGTATGTAGACAATGGCATCTAGATACTCATAATGTAAAATTTGTTTGGGCTCATGTTGACATCATCCTTTAGGTTAATATACAATATCAAAGATCTTGCGACTTTACGACTGATCTTGATTGGCTGGTGTGTCAAAACGAGTCCACATATTTTTCTCCTTAATTTTTTAGATTTGTTCATGTATTTATGAAACTTGAAATCTGTCATTTTGGTCTTAAATCAGATGTTTTTACCTGAAACACTTTTTCTGTGACATTGTGTAGGATGTCTTATTGTACAACTTCTTTGGCACTTCACCTCTGAAATGTCAATGGAGGCTCATTTATGGATACATGAAGGAGCAAGCTTTGCTCAAAAACAGCTCTGAATGGTCATCCCCAAGTTTCGATGACGCAAAGCACAATCTATTATGCTCTGAATTGAAACAATTGTATGTCGCAATTACTCGGACAAGGCAAAGATTGTGGATTTGTGAGAATGCCCTGGAGTTCTCTAAACCAATTCTTGACTACTGGAAGAAGAAGTGCCTCATTCAAGTAAGGTTGGTAGATCATGCCCTTGCAGAAGCAATGCAGGTCAGGAGCACGCCAGAGGAGTGGAAGTCACAAGGTTTTAAGGTTCGCTGTTTTCCTGTTTTTTCTTGCTTGGCTGTTTCCTCTTCACGGAACTGTTATTTTCGCCTTATTTGGAGTCAACATGATCTGTGAATGCTAGGGAGTTTGGAATGACAATAGTGACTGCAAAAGTATGATTATCCTGAAAAAAAGGTGTCTAGAATGTGGACGTTCTATGGTACAAAATATGGTGATTGATTTGCCAGCTTTATTGTTCCCAAAAAAAAAAAAAAATTGCCAGCTTTATTGTTGTATTAATAGTTTGGCCAAATACTTCATTTAGACACACAATGGATAAACAATATGATACGAATTTTCCTACAATCTTTTTCCTCGTTTGAGGTTATCAGGTCAATGACAGTGCATTGTTTTGGTGTAAGTCTACACCACTGATTTTTCCTATAAGGGAAGACTATGTTTTCTTTTATTCTTCTTTTCACCTTCTCTGAAGAAGCTATTGATCTCTGTCCTTTTTTTTTTTTTTAAACTTTGCAAGCTCTTACGTGAGGGTAACTACCCAATGGCAATAATGTGCTTTGAACGAGCAAGGTACACATATGGGGAGAAATTGGCTAAGGCCTCTGCTTTCAAAGCAGATGCAGATCTCAAGCACATTTCAAATCCACAAGAGGCTTCTGACCTTCGAAGGCAGGCTGCTGAGATCTATGAAACAATTGGAATGGCTGACTCTGCGGCGGAGTGTTTCTACATGTTGAAGGAATATGAGATAGCAGGTATCATTTTTTTTCTTTTTCATGTCTTCAAAATGATGAGGTGGAGATATGCTGCATCTTTGCTTTTCTTCTCGTTGTAGCTATGGCAAAGCTGCCTAAGAAAGAGGAAATTTGACTTCGTATTCTTCTGTATGCAGTTTTTTGTATGCATGGTACGCTCTTGTTTACCAGTTTAATTGATTTTTCTCTTTCAATATTCCAAAAGAGTAGTTTGATATGACTTGTTAACTTCCAAATGCTTTTGGTGAATTTTGAGCAAGTGCTACTAGCGTTGACTTCATGATTAGTTCCTTAGGTTTGAGAAGTTGATTATTTCCTACATGACAACCCATCTCTGCTCTCTTAGCAGTTTGGAAAAATTTGAGCTGCTAAGTTCTTAACACTGGCCGGACCTATAAGTTTAAAAAAAGCTGTGGCTATTAGTTGCAATACTCCATGTGGACTATGGTTTGTCAAAAACTTCTTGGTATTGTAGACACCTACGGACGTTGATCCTGTTTCATCTCTTGAAATTGATAATATAGTTGAGCTGCCCAAGAGCATTTCTGGCAGCTTCTAAATGTCCCTTTGCTATGTTCTATCTTCTGAGCATCAGCACTCTATAAATGAGACTGACATCAAATTTGTTTATGCTTCAACAGGTAGAATATACATGGATAAATGTGGAGAATCTGGTTTGGAGAAAGCTGGAGAATGTTTCTCTCTCGCCCGGCGCTACAATCTTGCAGCGGAGGCATATGCAAGGGCGAATATTTTCTCAAAGTGCTTGTCCATTTGTGCTGAAGGAAAACTCTTTGAAATGGGTCTGCGATACATTGAGGATTGGAAAAGGCAGGGAACTGAGAAGAAAAGTAAAGAAATTGAGAAATTGGAACAGGAATTTTTAGAGAGTTGTGCCCTTCATTTCTACAACCTCAGAGACTACAGGGCCATGATGAAGTATGTGAAGGCTTTTCATTGCATTGATTCAATGCGAAACTTGCTCAAGAGGCTGGGATGCCTTGATGAACTTATAAGTCTGGAGATAGACTTTGGTAACTTTTTGGAGGCAGCGAAGATTGTGAGGATGAAAGGTGACATCCTTCGTGAGGTTGATCTACTTGGGAAGAGCGGAAAAAACAGAGAAGCGTCAATGAATATCCTGTGGTACATATTATTCTATTCCCTTTGGGCTCCTGGAAGCAAAGGGTGGCCTTTGAAGCAGTTTGCACAGAAGGAGGAGCTGGTAGCAAAAGCCAAACATCTCGCAGAGCCTGAGCCTATGGCCTTCTGTGAATATGTTTCTGTAGAATCGAGCATTCTGTTAAATAAACAGAGCAGTTTGGCCGAAATGAAAGAAGATTTGAGTGCCTCCAGTAGAAATGGAAGTGTCAGAGGCGAAATACTATGCGCTCGAAATATTCTGGACTTCCATCTTCGTCAAAATATCACAAGTTTTTGTTGGGAATATGATTGGCTTGTCGACCCAATGGAGTATTCAGAACAACTGATCTTGGGTAATCAGATTTCCATTGACTCATTGGTCTGCTTTTGGAATCTCTGGAGAGAGAAGATTGTTAGAATTATAGAGACTGTAGGATGTGAGGAGATGCCAGCGAGAAAGGAAAATGCGTCGTGTTGGGAGTTCTGTTTGAATTACTTTGGTGTTCTGGAGCAACGGAACAACATGCAAAGAACTTATCACCTTCTAAACCCAGATGCTGATTGGGTCAGAAACATAGATAAAAGATTTCTTCAAAGAAATGGACAATTGGTTGCTTTGGATCTTAGACAATTGGTCTCTGCAGCTCAAAAGTATTGGTCTTCTGAGCTTACTTCTGTTGGTATAATGCTCCTGAACAAATTGGATGCACTTTATCAATCTTTGGTGAAGAGTTCTCGGTCGAACTTCTGGCAAAGCAGATGTCTTGCTATGTTACATGAGGTTGCCAAGTTCCTTCGAGAACTCGATTGTCCGAATCACTCCTTCCAGTATGGTAGGGCACTGGAGGGTTTCATTGAAACATCCAGTAAGAGGTACTTCGGTCACATATTTCCACTTGACTGGAGAATATCATCATCAGAGAATATGGTATCTCTGAGAGGAAGTGAGGCTTCTCGTAATTTACTGAGAGGAAGGATGAACATGATAATTTCGAAGAAGCAATTTTCACATGGGAAGATGGGTGAGCTTGCGACTCTGGTTCTTGGGTCTGGAATGCTCGGCAATGATTTGTACGGAAATATTGCAAAATCATTTGAAGGAAATACGTCATGGGAGGCATTCATGGAATGCATTTGTCGGGATGTACCATCAGACCTTCCTCAGGTGAGCGAGGGACCCGTGGAAATCTTTTTGCCTTGGAACCTTTATCGAGCTTTGGCAGATACTTACAATGCCAATTGGAGGACTGAAAGAGACTACATCACACCAATTTGCTTTTTGTATCTCTTGGAACGACTTTTGATTTTGTTATCTTGCTCCAAAGGGCAGTTTTATGCAACGAAGTCTTCTCTAGTTGAATGGCTCATCTGCCATGAAGGTTTAGCAAAGCCTAGCTCCAGTTTCAACCGGGGAAATTGCTTGGAGCCCATCATTCAGTTTGTTAGAGGCACTGTTGGGGACCTTCTTAACAACAAGGATGATACCAGACAATGGATCAAAAATTCGAACCTAAATGTGATGGAGTATTACCCGTTCTTGGTCTTGAAGTTGGTTCTTTTGGTTTGTTTGCTTCACCTGAATTTTGGCGTCAGTCCACATTTTCTCTTCGATTTGCTTGGTAAGAGTTGGATTTCTGAGCAAATACCTCCAGAGTTTCGTCATATTCTTTCACGTTGCCGGAGGCCGAACTTACAGAAAATTCCAGTGGGTTTTCTTGCTGAAGCATTCAAAAAAGTTGATGATCCCCTCGTGATTACCAATTCTGCTTCCGATTGTTCAAAATGTCCACATGCCATCATTTTAGATGTGAAGTCGCACAAATGCAAGGAAGAGATTATGGAAGTTCTATTCCCCAAAGATGGAAGTGCTGAGAGCTCTTGCAAGTTGCAACATCTGACCGAAGTTTCCAAGGATTCCTCTTCATCTTCCGACAGTGCAAACACGTCGTCATTGCCAGGACAAGAAATGGGCTTAGCGAATGAGGCAGAGAAGAGCGAAGTTGTGGAACCTCAAAATTCCAGTGAAGTGAAGAAGGACAAGGAGGCTTCATCATCTTCTTCCCAGACTACTGGTGTGGAAAACAGGAACAAGAACAAGGGCAATAGCAAGTCCAAAGGTAAGCAAAATAAGAAAGGAAGAGGCAAGAAGAGATGAATCCTCACTTCATTGTCCTAGATACAGTTGGAGTGAAAATTGTGTGTTGTTATAATCTACAGTAAGTCCACATTCTTGTAAATACATGTGGAACTTTTGACTAAAATAGTTCCTCTCATGCCTCGCGATAGCGCGTATGCAGTGAAGAATGAGAAAGAAAATGCAACTTTCTCTGCATATCTTATGTACTTACAGATCATCTTGGCAGAGAAATTTGCCTGATTGGAGTAATGACATTTAATGAGATCCAGCCTAGGAGAGCATATGTCCGCGTGGGAATCTACAGAATTTGTCTGTTTGTACCCTCACCAGGTGGAGGACGACTCCGGAAAACTCTCTTATTTACTGACGGATAAGCACGACAGTGAAGCCAAATCTGGATCTTGATGGAGGATGGAGGATGATATTTTTCTATACGATTTGAATTCTTGAGCAACTGTTAAGAGTTATCTCCTAAACAGCGAGTGCCGGACATTTCGAGTGTCAAAACTTGGCACGGGAGGAGTGACTCGGAGGGAGAGAGTCGGGCAATAGAGAGAGAGAGCGCAGGGGAAGAGAGAGGAGAGAGAAGGCTTGCAAAGGAGAGGAGAGAGAGAGGGGAGAGAAAAATAGGTGGGCCCGCGGGACACGTGACGCGTTTTGGAGGCCCTTCTGGTTTGCCACGGTGGCACATGGGCTGCATCCAATTTTTCTCTTTTGCCTCTCCCACCATAAGCGCTGAAGCAGTGCGGTGAATCACCTAACACAAGGACTATAAATGCTCTTGTGAATTTGTACAAATGATGGATGAACTTAAAGTTTTGAAACATCTATTCCATCAAAGATCATGTCAAAAACATGTGACGTGTATATAGATTCCCAAGTCTGATGTAGATTGTAGTCATACTTTTGAAATATCCATACTTCTCAAGTGATCACTCTAGGCCGACCGGTAATTCGTACATGTCTATACCAATGTTTCATTAGTTTGTCCAACATGAACTTGATCGAAGATTTTGTGGATTTTTACGCCAAATATAGATATTTTTGCCTCTTCATTTGTCTCAATAAAAGGTATTGTAGAAGTATGTAAGGTTAATGGGGTCAGATTTTCCTCGGCTTTGTGAATGAAACGGGAGATTGCCGACATGGCTTTTTAAAAGCCACTCGTCCAAACAATTTCAGACTTTTACTATAGTGATATTCGTATCGCATCTCTTTTTCTATATGATTTACTATATGACAACGCACGCATTAAATAACTTTAATAATGTTCGAGAATATCGTACTCCAACATTATTGAGGAACGTATCAACCAAAGTTGGATATGTGAAATGTACTTGTCGAAGATCATTGGAAAGGAAACACATGAAACAAGGTTAGGGTAGATTTTTAATGCATATTGTCATACTGAATTAATGAAAATGTAAAAAATGAGTGGTGACTTTACAATGAATCAAAATAGAACTTAAAACAAAGTGAAAAATAAAAGTACGCTCAATAGCATTTACAAAGTCCATAATTATTATAATTCATTAGGGACATAAATAGTGAAGAGATGATAGAAATTATGTAATTGATCCTCTTCTGCTTAAAAAAATACTCGATATTTAACATATTCATTTGTTCAAAAAATGTTTAACTAGCGGCTCACTTTGTTGAGATATAGTTACCGTCTCTAGTTTTAAGTCTCAAGTTTTTAAGTAATTGTTTGAGAAGTTTTTGTAATAATACATCGACACAAATGCCTCAAAATTAAAAAAGAAAAAACGACATAATCTTCATCATGACTAGGAAGCTTATATTCTTTGCCGATATGGGTTAAAATTCATCCATCTTTTGATCTATCTACCATATTCGATGTTTAAAAAATTGTTTTAATTTTTTTGAAGAGTAAATTCACTCATGACACGAGACATTTAGGACAGAATAACAGTGTATGGGCCTAGTACGTGTAGAAAGCTTAGGTTGAAAGAAATCAAGATGTTCGCTTTTCCCCTTCCTTGTCCTTTTCCTTTGTGGCTGTTAGCCAGCATCGGACTTTGCGGGGTCACAAAGGAGGCCCGAATTCACCGAAACGTGGAATGACACGTTAAGATGAAAGCTTTACGTGCATTTGTGCAGTAACAAAAAATCATTGCACGGTGTACGGAGGACGAGAAGACACTACCCGAGCGGGCCCGAGACAAGGTAGCTCCCTCGGATGATGCTGCGCGACGAAGTGCCTCGTACTGCAGTGCCTGTCTTTGGGAAGCAAGCCGATATCCCATAGTTAGATTTGTCAAATAGGTTGATTGTGTCGGAACATAAATAATTTGACATAAATTGACATATATGCATTTATGATCTATTTATTTTTCTTTTTCTTTTTTTTGCCAATGTTTATGACTTATATATTCATAATACATATTTCTCAATTTTAATTTCAAACCGTATTATTAAAACACTTCCATATTTAACTCAAATAAAAAAAAGATTTCCTTACACTTCTATGTAATATAAATCTAGTTGATAGTTTTAATTTTTTTTTAAAATTGAGACTATTTATTTCGAGAAGAATATGACATTTATGGGCAATGTTTTATATGAAGTTATTCTTTAGAAAAATAATAATATATATTTTTGTTTGGCTAAAATATGAAAATGAATTAGAAAATATTTTCCATTGTCTAGTATGGAAAATCTCTTTTTATTTTCTTTTGTACACTCCTTTTTAATTATTTTATTTTTTTAAAAATCAAATTTTAATTATTTTCTTTTTATTTTTCCTTCTTCTTCACTAGTTGCCAGCCACAACGACAACCATCAAGCCGAGCTGAGCCTACCTCAGGCGATGTTCCACCTTGCCAAATTCGACAAGGCCAAGCTCCCGCCCCTCACTAGAGGTTAGCAAGGCCTTGCCCTCACCTAATTGTGAGCTCAAGCTAGTTGGTGTCTAGCCAGCTTGAGTCTTGCCATATTGATAAGGCCTGAGCCTCACTAGTGCCAAAGGTTGATGAGCTCATCCTTCACCTGTGGTTGATTGCCGGTCATCACCGTGACGACCACTAGCTAAGGAAGAAGGGAAAAAAAGAAATAAAATAAAATAAAATAATAAGAAATTTAGAAATTTTAAAAAAATAAATGACCTGTTTATTATTCTTTTGAGCTTACTAGGTAACCCCTTCAATACCCATTTAAGACCAATTAAGTTGTTAGATGGTTCATGACCCATTTAAACTTATTTTTAAAAATTAAGTAATCCATTTATGATGCACACCATTAAATGTGTTTTTTTTTGGGTCGGTCATTAAGTATGAGTCATAATATGAGTTTTAGACCCATTTTAACACCTCCACCCGTAGCAATGCAGTGGCTCGCCATGCAGATAATGACAAGTCCTACATATTATAGATGATTAGAAGCTTTGGAACATGGTATCTATCTATAATCATGTCAATGCCATATTATATGTGAATAGATACCCATACCTATTACATCTCTTTAGCTTTCAGCGTGAAATCAATTGAATTTACAAAGACTACCGACTCGGCTTTTTACAAGCTTTTAGTGTATTCATCTTTTATCAAATAGATTATCTTATCACATTTGTACGACTTGAGCATCACGCTAGATAGCGATAAAAATATAAAGATTCTGCTAATATTTTGGAATATTATATTTCAACATTTTTGTATAGAACATTTTAACCACCGCCGGATGTTTTAAATGCACTTATTGAATATAATCGTGCAAACAGAGCTTGAAACAATGTTAGTGCAGACCTTTTGATGAATATTGTCGTCCCGAATCAATCAACACGTAGCAAATGATTTGTGATTTTGTAATTAATAGAAATAGAACTCAAAGCAAAGCGAAATGTGAGTATGTAAGGTTAATGAGGGGACTTTCCTCGGCTTTGCAAATGAAATGTAATATTGCTGACACGGCTCTTTAGAAACCGTTCGTCTAAAGACCTACGGACTTTTACTAAAGCAATATACATATCACGTCTCTTTTTCCTATATGATTTTTACCAGATGACAACTTTCGCATTGCACGTTAAATAGCTTTAATAATATCTGAGAATATCGTACTTCACATTATCATACATTATTAAGGAACATATCAACCCAAGTTGGACATGTTAAAAATATTTGTTGAAGATTATAGTGAAAGGAATACTTAAAACAAAGTGCAGACTTTTGATGCTTATTGCCATATTGAATTAATGAAAACATAGAAAATGAGTGCTGATTTTATAATGAATCAAAATAGAACTTAAAACAAAGTGAAATATAAAAAGGTTAATGTCACGAAGAATATTAAATTAGTTTACTCCAAATTAATTTTTTGACCACAAAAAACTCAAACTAATTTTTTTGTCTTAAAATGTATAGGTTTAGGAATTTTTTTATGGTCAAAAAATTAGTTTGATATAAATTTATCACATGTGTACTAATTTGAAATTTTTCGTGGTACTAACCCAAAATAAAATCACACTCAATAGCATGTAGATAGTCCATAACTATTAAAATTCATTATGGAAGTTAAATGTAATAATATGAAAAAGAAAAAATGGGAAATTCAATATATTTAATGTATTAATAATAGTACACGAGCCTATTTATAGGCTTATAAAATAACTAGTAAAGGGTAATAAGATAAACATAATATCAAATATAATTAATAAAGGATATACACTATCAAATGATATATATATATATATATATATATATATATATATATAATCTTAAGAAATATGCAGAATTAAGCAAATATTTTGACGTTGCTAACAATGGAGAGAAATAATTGAGAGATGGTAGAAATCACACAATTGATCCTTTCGTGATTTAAAAATAGTCGATAATAAACATTTTCAATTTTCAATTGTTCAGCTGACCTTGCGGAGAATTGGGCGAAACCAAGGAGGAGAAGGCATATCTAACTATCTATAGCTTTAATTCTCAAGTTTCTCAGGTAATTTCTTGAGAAGTTTTTGTAATAATACTTCAATACATATGCTCAAAATTTAAAAAACGAAGCGCTAGATAAAATCTTCATCATAAGTAGGAAGTTCATGTTCTTTGTCGGTTTGGGGTTAAGATTCATCCATTTCTTGATCTATTAACCAAGTTAAAATAATGATAAAGTAGAAGACAGAAATAGGAAATTTTTTATATGATTTGATATATTAAATGAGTACATAGAGAGCATTTATAGGCTTACATAGAGGAAATCAAAGAAATCAAATTAGATATATATAATCAAAATAAGTATAGAAAATCAAAGGAAATATTTAAATATTTCTAAAAAATATTTAATTTCCTAATATTGCTAACACCCCCTTCAAACGCAAGGTGACGTTGAAGAAGTCAACTAGAGTTTGGCTTAGTATCGCTTGACGCCATGAAAACTTGTTACATTGTAAGACATTGGTCTTGTTGATCAATGTTGTGTACAACAGTCTTCTAGATCTGCTGCTTTTGAGGGCATTGAGTCTAGTGGTGATTTTGGCTTCTTGAAATGACATGCGAATGTCAAGAATCGGAAAGAACCGTAAGAGGCCTATGCGAATAGCAACTGAGTGACGCGGCTTATACGGCTAGCGTCATAGCATCAAGCGGGTTATACAACTGGCTTGGAAAATCGTTACTAGGATGCAGCCTATGTGGCTAGCATCAAAAGAAAATCATCTCCATGAAAAAAAGCTCGACCAGATGACGTAGTTAGTGCGATTAGCATTGAAACACAACTATGTATAAAAGACTCAATTAAGTGCTTCATCATATAAGACTTGTGCAAATAAGGTGAATGCTATTAAGCAGAGATAATGGGGATGGATTTATTTGGATGTGCATTAGGCGATGATGGGGATAGATTTATTTGGATGTGCACTAGAGTGCAAAGCTAGGAAGATAAAATGGAAAAATAATGGAAATTTCTTGAGTGCATTGGGTGTGACGTGCACCCAGTGCATTAGGATTGCCTCAGGAAAGGTGGCTCCAATACCAACTTAAAATAATGATAGAGCGGAAGACAAAAATATGAAATTTTCTATATGATTTGATATATTAAATAAGTATATAGAGAGCCTATTTATAGGCTCATCTAGAGGAAATCTAAGAAATCGAATAAGATGTATATAATCAAAATAGATATAAAAAATCAGAAGAAATATCTTAAATACCTCTAAAATATATTTAATTTTCTTATATTGCTAACAAACCATTTCGAAATCCAAATGTATTTTTAATCTTTTGAAAAGTAAATTTACTCACGACATGATACATTTCGGACGGAAAAACAGTGGATAGGCCTAGTACGTGTGGAAAGCTTAGGGTGAAAGAAATAAAGATATTTGCTTTTCCCCACTCTTATCCACTTCTTTTGTCATTGTTAGCCTGAATCGGAATTGCTGGTCAGAAAAGGAGACCTGAATTCACCGAAACGTGGAATGACAAGTAAAGCTGAACGCTTTACGTACAATTTTACAGTTAAAAAAAATTAATATTACGGAAATTTTAAATTGGTATATTTATTATAAATTTATTTTAAATTAATTTGTTGATCATTAAAAATTTCAAATCAATACCATGACAAATTTACTCTCGTTAGTTTTCATTAAATTACATGAATACTTCGACAAAAAAAAGAGATTGATACTATAAAGAAATTACGAATCATAGAGGATAAAATTCCAAACTGATACGTTCGTTAATTGTTATGTGTCATTCAACTCAATGATTTTACGATAAAATCTAACGGAAATTAATCGATATTAAATTTATCACAAAATGTACTTAGTTTGAGGTAAAATTACTAAAGATATACAAATTAAAGGTTTTTCATGATACTAACCCAAAAAAAATACATTACAGAATGTATAGAAGACAAGAAGACATGACCCATGTTGGTTCAAGGCAAGGCAATTCCATCGCACAATGCCCCACAACGAAGAGTTTTGTACCGCAGCGACTGTCCTTGTGAAGCAAAGTCAGTGTTTCGTAGTGATGTGGTGGTTCACTAGCACGATGACGACAATTCCTCCCAACGACAAATGAATCGAAGCTTTAAAACACTATCTATTTATCATGATGTCAATGAGGGATTATACATGAATAGATTCCCAAACTTATTGCATCTCTTTAGCTGGTGGTGTGAAATTGGTTGAATTTTATGAAACTGCCGACTCGGCTTTTTGAAAGCGTTTACTCTATTGGCCTTTTATTGAAGTGATGTTCCTATTGCTATCTCTTTTTTCATACGGATTTATCGAGGACAACCCACGCGTGACACCAAATAGCGATAAGAATAAAATTGATTCCAATAATATTTCAGAATATTATATTAATCAGGATCGGCAGTTTTAAAAGCACTTATTGATTATAATTATGAATATTAGTGCAGACAATACGTTAATGCATATTGTCTTGCAGAACCAATCAAGACATTGAAAATAATTTGTGATTTTATGATTATTGAAGTGGAACTTAAAGCAAAGAGAAACAACTACACTTGTAACATAGTGATTGCATTAATTATTAAGTTTTGCCCCAATGACCATTTTTCCAATAGAAGGGGGAGATAGGGGTTTAAATTCCCATTTTCTTGAAGGACTGGAGTGGGGACTATTAGTTTCAAGTATGGATTTGGATTCTTGCGTTTTGGCAAAAAAGCAAGGCAAAAATTTAAGAGTGAATTGAGAGTTAAAGTATAATAGATAAAAAAAAACATAACGATTGCATTTACTTTTTCTCTAGAGTTTTGGAAGTCCATCAATATTAACTCTTTATGCAAAGAAATAATTAAGAGACGATAGTAATTTCCCAATTGATTCTTCTTTGATTGACAATATCAATTGAAAACGGTGATTGCATCCCACTTTGCCGAGGATTTGGCAAAACTAATGAGGAGAAGACGTCCCTAACTATTTACAGTTTTGAGTATTGAGATTTCATGCGATTCTAAAAAGTATTTTTGTGCAATATAAGATTAATACCACAAAAAACTCAAAAATGGTATGTTCATGACAAATTTACCACAAATTAATTTTTTAATTATTAAAAACTCTAAATTGGTGCATCCATAATAAATTTATCTCAAATTAACTTTTTGACGATCCAAAATCACAAACTAGTACATTTGTGATAAATTTACCATTTATTTATTTCTATAAAATTGGATTAATACCATGAAAAATCACAAATTAATACACTTATGACAAACAATTGTAAAATCCCAAACCGATATACTTATTAATCCTTACGTGTTATCCAACTCAGTAATTTGATATTAAAATTTAATGAAAATTAATAGAAGGTAATATTGTCACAGATGTACCGGTTTGAGATTTAGTTTGGAGTAATTTGTCATAAATATATCATGTTTAGGAGTAAATTTATCACAAATATAATAGTTTGAGATTTTTTGTTATATTAAACCTTTTCAATAATATATCAATATAGACGCTCAAAAAATAAAAGCAAAGTGATTGAATAATTTTTCATCATAAGTAGAATGTTCACATTCACCATTGACTTGTGGGTTAACATTCATCCATTTTTTTTCATCTACTTATTATTTCAGTATCAACAAATAATTTTAATACTTTCAACAGTAACCTCACTCGTGCCAGATGATACATTTCGGACAGAAAACAGTGGACAGGCCCAGTACGCGTACAAAGCTTACGTTGCAAGAAATCGAAAATTTGGAAAAGCCAAGAACAGCGGGAAGCTTTACATGCATTTGTGCACTAAAGGAAGTCATCAGACAGTGTACGGAAGACGGGAGGACGACCCACCTTGTCGTTTACCTTTCGTAGACCTCGGATGGCTGACGAAGACCTCGAGTTGGTTCTTTTGAGCTTCCATTGACGACCCTTTACCTTCCCCGTGTCACTCTTCTTCGTCGTTAAGAATGCCTTCTTCGGAGTTCAAAATGGGACTCTGATGATGGGCGTACGAGCTTTGCCCGATTTTCGCCTCGAAAGTTTCTTGAAACCTCAGAGAGATTTTTCCTAGGTGCTTTGATCGGCAAGAAAAGGGGAGCAAGAAACAAGGAGAAGATTTTTGGAAGTGGGTTCAGATGGATTTGAGAGGGAGCACAAGCAGAGTGCTGGGTATGGAGATAGCAGGGGGTGGTTTGAGCAGGAGGAGGAGGGACAATACGGATGATCTGACTGACATTATCTTCTCTTGGTCTCTTCACGACGTTTTCAACGAAAACCTCTACCATAACCAGGTTCCTTTCTGTCCTTTTCTTATCTTTGCTTTTTTCCCTTTATCATTCCCTTTTGGTTTTAATCTCGTGTAAGTTCAATAATGTGGTGTTAACTTGAGAAATTTCCAATGCTGTTAGTTCGTTGCTTTTTTGTTTGTTTGTTTGTGCTTTTAGTAAGCCTAGCCTTATAAGAACCTTGCATTCGACTTAGTGAGATAGAACCCTTTATGCTTCTACTTTGTTTGGCAACCTCATTAGGTATTTTAGGAGTATATGTTATGTTTTACAGAATTTGGTCGAAGTGTCTTTTGAATGTTGAGGTTGGTTGGTCATATTCGAGATTTGGCCGAGCTGTCTTTGTAGGTGGAGACTATACCAGAGACATTTCAGTCGGTCCAGCATTATCTTGGATCGTTTGTCTACCCTTTACTGGAGGAAACACGGGCGAGTTTGTGCTCGAGTTTGGAAAACATTTCTGCCCTGCCTTTTGCCATGGTTACTGACTTTGTGAAATGCAAGAGAAATGGGAACATATATGCTGTTAAGGCCGGTCAGTGGAGCAATGAATCCAACACTCATGGAAAAGAAACTTACAAAACTTTTCCTGGAGATATCTTGATTTTAACTGATGCCAAGCCCAAAACTGTTCCTGACTTGGAAAGATTTAGAAGCAGATGGGCTTTCGCATCAGTAATGATGATTGGAGAAGATGAGGAAGAGGATGGGGCGACGTCATCCACAGACTTTAAAGTGAAGGCATTATTGGACCACGAAGTAGATGATCCCTGGAAGCCAAAGTATGCAATTTTCCTGATTAATATAACCAGTAACAGAAGGATATGGAATGTGTTGCATAAGTTTCGGAACCTGAATATTGTGAAGGAAGTTCTCTGTACAGATTTGGTGGTATGACCCTTTTAATGACTTTTGTCCCTTTAGACTTAAATCTGATATTTTATTCCTCTAAGCTTTGGAACATCAATTTTACTCCTGTCAATTTGTAAGTTTCACCAGAGAACAAGATAAAGGATGCTTTAAGCCATTCTGCTGCATTGATAGATTAGGATGATTGCTTCATTTACTGGGTCCATCTCATGATATGGAAATGAATTAAGATATAGGAGATCAGTAAAGATATATCTTAAATTGGGCAATTAGTCCAAATTAATTTGCTGGAGGAGACTTCCTCTTGCTGATGTCAAATCTCTCTCTCTCTCTCTCTCTCTCTCTCCCAGCATTTCTTTCGGTAGATTTCTTCTCCACGTTGCTTTTATGTAGTCAAAGTTTACTGCTGCTGCAGTAGCATAACCTAGAATTAGTACTAGACCTTAAAATTTTTTATACTATACTTTTCACATGATTTAATTTTGTGGTATGCGATGTTCTTTATATCATAGGAACACCAATTGATTTCAGGGACTTTAACCTTCTACCATTTTTACATAATCTGGATTATCACAAGAAATTTGTTTGGGTGGCAGGCTGATAAAGTTTCCAATCTCTGCATTACAAAAGAAGATTGTTCTGCGAGTGAGAGCCTTGATGAGAGATTGTGCCATGATCTAAATGAATCCCAAATAAAAGCAGTTGGGGCCTGTCTCAAAAAACTCCAATGTGAGAGCAAGCCTTCTGTTGAACTGATATGGGGTCCTCCTGGAACTGGGAAAACTAAAACCGTGGCTACACTGCTACTTACTCTGTTGAAAAGGAAATGTAGAACTGTTGTTTGTGCTCCTACAAATGTTGCCATCAAGGAAGTGGCATCTCGTGTTTTAAAGCTGCTAAAGGGATCAGATAGTGGTATAAGCACTGAAACGGAAAGTTTGCTCTCTTATTTTGGAGACGTGCTTATTTTTGGGAACGAGGAGCGACTGAAAGTTGATTCTGACATTGAAGAAATGTACTTGGAATACCGTGTAGATTGTGTTGCTGAGTGCTTTTCTAAAGTCACTGGTTGGCGTCACTGTCTAACCTCCATGATAGATACTCTTGCTGACTGTGTCAGTCAATACCATATGTTTTTGGAAATCGAACACACAAAAAGAAGGAAACCAGGAAGTGATGATGATGGGAGCAAATGCCGAAGCAGTAAAGAAGATGGTAACTGTGAGCTTAAATCATTTCTTGAGTTTTTCAGGGACCGATTCAAGGCTACTGTCCAGCCCCTGCGGAGATGCCTCCATATTTTCTGTACTCATATATCCAAAACTAATATCCAGGATATCACATCCCTCCTTAACTTACTTGGATCTTTTGAAACTTTATTATGTGGAGAGAAGTTGGATTCAAAGAAGATGGAGCTAACTCTTTCATGTGATGAAATTAGCCTGTCTTCATTTCAGACATCCAGGGATCCACTAAATAACTTATATATGAAGAGACAGGAATGCCTTTCCATGTTGCTAACTCTTTGTGATTCTCTGGAAGCTCTAAAACTTCCAAACCACACGAGTAAAGACATGATAGCTGACTTCTGTTATCAACGTGCTTCATTGATTTTTTGCACTGCTTCTAGTTCATATAAGCTGTACTCTGTGGAAATGGAGCCGCTTAATTTACTGGTGATTGATGAGGCAGCCCAGTTAAAAGAATGTGAGTCAGCAATTCCTCTGCAACTCCCTGGTGTCAAGCATCTGATTTTAGTTGGAGATGAGTGTCAGTTGCCTGCTATGGTCGAAAGCAAGGTAATGTTAAAATGTTTGAAAGGGAACTATGTATTTGGTTTTGAAAGATTTGTAATATCCTTCTCTTCATTTGAGCTTAGATGGGCTAAATGTTCTATACCTAACGTCCGTTGAATTTTATATCATGTTTTACTTCCACAGGTTTCTAGCAGGGCTGGTTTTGGAAGGAGTCTGTTTGAACGATTAACTTCACTAAAATATTCAAGGCAACTTCTCAATATACAGTACCGGATGCATCCATCAATAAGTCTGTTTCCAACTTCAAACTTTTATCAAAACCAAATTTTGGACGGGCCAAATGTGAAGAGAAAAAGTTACATAAAAAGTCATTTGCCATGGCCAATGTTTGGCCCTTACTCGTTCATAAATATTCCTGATGGACGAGAACAAATCGCTGATGACGGCTGTAGCCTTAGAAACCCTGTTGAGGTGGAAGTTATCTCGAGGATAGTGAGGAATCTGTACAGAGGTATGTCGAGAGAATTTAATACATATCTTTCGACCACATGGATTTTGCATGCATTACATAATCATATAGGTGTAGATTATGATGGCCATTAATAGTACTTTTCTGAAGATATTTCTTTTGAAGTTTTCCACCCTGCATAAAACGATATCATTGTTGTGATGGTTTTATTTCCTTTTTTGCAGCTTGGAATGGGTCAGATGAAGACCTGACGGTTGGTGTCATATCTCCTTATGCAGCTCAGGTTGCAGCAGTTCAAGCTAAATTTGGAAAAAAGTATGATAATATCCAGGGTTTTATGGTCAAGGTGAAGTCAGTGGATGGATTCCAAGGGGGTGAAGAAGACATTGTTATAATATCCACAGTAAGGTCAAACTCGCGTGAGAATATTGGTTTCTTGTCCAATACTAAGAGAACCAATGTTGCTCTTACCAGAGCCAGGTACTTGATCCTCTTAGCTGTGTCAAATTGCATTTTTAGAGTGATATAGCCAGTAGTCCCAGAGTTATTTTCTATCTATAGGTATTGTCTGTGGATTCTGGGAAATGGGAAAACACTGACAAAAAGCAAATCTATATGGGAAGCTTTGGTTGACGATGCTAAATGTCGTGGATGCTTCTTCAATGTTGATGATGACAAGGACTTGGCTAAAGCCATCTTAGATGTGAAGAAAGAGAATAATCAGCTTGATGATCTGCTTAACGGAAACAGTGTACTTTTCAGAAATGCTAGGTGGAAGGTAAAAAACTTCGCTCAGCAGTATTCTATGGCTACATTTATTTTTCAAAATAAACATTAAGTTTTATAGAATTGTGACAACATTTCTTAGTGTCATGCTTTGGTCTTTTCAGGTTCTTTTCAGTGACAACTTCCTGAAGTCTTTCAGAAAGCTGGCATCACTCAGGATAAAGATGTCAATCATCAACCTTCTGTCAGAACTATCCAGTGGCTGGAGACCAAAGAAGAGGAATGTAAATATAATCTGTGAACAGTCATCTCATATCGCGAGACAATTTAAGGCTGAAGGTCTCTATGTTTTATGCACAACTGATATTGTAAAGGAACTGAGATACATCCAAGTCCTGAAGATATGGGATGTATTGCCTTTGGAGGATGTGGCAAAATTGGTCAAACGTTTGGACAGCATATTTGTGACATATAGTGATGATTTTATCAGTCGTTGCAATGAGAAATGCATTGAGGGGTAAGTTTGACCATTTCTTCTTTCTTAAGATAGGTAGCACATCACTTACTAAATTAGAAAGCATCTCTTTTCCTGATAGATGACTAAAATATCTTGAATTGATCTTATTACTTTATTTTCTTTCATTTCACATGGCTCTTCCTTTTATAGGGATCTGGAAGTTCCAAAGACCTGGGTTGGCCCTTTTGATGTTGCCCGCTATCGAAGTCCTAGTGAAGATCAATTTGGGAGTAGTTCTGATGCTGATGTTTCAGATCATAGGTTGTATGCGGAGAATGTGAAAGTGAGTGAGAGTTTGCTTCTGATGAAATTCTACTCCTTATCATCAGATGTTGTTCGCCATTTGCTCGATAATAGTGATGGTAACAAAGTGAGTCTTCCTTTCGAAGTAACAGAGCAAGAACAAGAGATAATTCTTTTCCCCAGAAGCACTTTCATACTTGGGCGATCTGGAACTGGAAAAACTACAGTCCTGACAATGAAGTTGTTTAGAAAGGAGAAAATGCATGATGAAGCAACCAAGGGATTTCAGGAAATCCAAAGTGGTATCAGCCACAGCAAAGATGCCTCCCTAGAAATCAATGTTGAGGATTGTGTATTGCGCCAGGTTTTTGTGACTGTCAGTGCAAAATTATGTTTTGCGGTCAAACAACATATATCTCAACTTAGAAGGTACATAAAATGTCATGGGGAGATGTTTGAGCAATAGGATAAATATTATGCAATTTTTACAATGAACAAACATATGCAAGGTTAATGGATTGTCAAATCTTTTTTATGAATTATTCTGGACAAGAAGATAACCCCTTTGGCATGCTACTATTGTCCTCCTAGCAGGGAAGCACAACCAAGATACTTCATATATAGAGTTCGAAAGGAAATATAACATGTAGCAAGAGTGCATGTGTCAAATCAGTGCTTTGCCATGCTCGGGTCCTACCAATTGGTTTTAACTGCTAGAAAACAGATTTAATCATTGCATGTTAGAGATTGACATCATCTGCTTGCTGAAACTGAAGATTAATTTTTGCGGCAATATTCCTTATTTTGGTCTTTGTGACACTTCTTTAGTTTGCATTTCTATTTTATTGGAAGCTTTTGTATTAAAGTTTGTGATTGTAGCATTGTACATATAAAGAGAAAATTGTGTTTTAAATGAACATATGCAACTATAAGCAGAATCGAGAAAGGACCATCTGTTCTACAAATCTTGCTGTGGGGGAAGATTTTCATTGCCGGCTGATATAAATGCTATCCATGTATCGTAGTATATCAGTACAATCTTGGTGCAACGGTGTGTTCTAATTTCCTTTTGCTGTTAGTTACCGAAAAGTAGAAATTATGAGATTGCATGTGTAGTACAGGTATTCCCGTAAGTTTTTTAAGCATAAATTTCCATTTCTAATTGCTGGCTTTGTTAATCCTGCAGCTCCAGCATTGGTGAAAAACATAGAGTAAAAAGCTCTTCAGTTGATGAGATTGTTGATGATGCGGCATTATTCAAGGATATCCCAGATTCGTTTGTAGATATATGTCCCAACTCTTATCCCCTTGTTATAACTTTTCGTAAGCTTCTGATGATGCTCGATGGAACAGTGGGGGTTTCTTTCTTTGAAAGGTTCCCTGATCTAAGGGAGCTTTGTCATGGCCAATCCTTCAATTCTAGACCAGTCGCCTTACAAAGTCTTCTAAGAGCAAAGGAGGTTACTTATGAAAAGTTTTGTGGTGTTTATTGGCCTCACTTCAATGACAAGATAAGGAGGAGGCTTGATCCTTCCAGACTCTTTACTGAAATAATGTCCCACATAAAGGGTGGTCTGCGACCAGCAGATGGTTGCGAAGGCAAACTGGACAGACTAGCTTATGTTTCACTTTCAGAGGGTCGTGTCTCCACTCTGAGCATTCAGAGAAGAGAAGAAATTTATGATGCTTTTGAGGATTATGAAAAGATGAAAATGAAAAATGGTGAATTTGATTTGGCCGATATTGTCAATGATCTTCACCACCGTCTTTTTCATGGGCAGTTGGCTGGTAACGTGGTGGATTATGTATATATTGATGAAGTGCAGGATCTCACCATGAGGCAAATTTCACTGTTCAAGTATATCTGTAGAAGAAACGTTTCTGAGGGCTTTGTGTTTTCTGGTGACACTGCACAAACTATTGCAAGGGGAATAGACTTCAGGTTTGAAGACGTAAGGTCCCTTTTCTACAAGGAGTTCTTGATAGATTCGATGGATGGACCTGATATCAGAATGGAAAAGGGACGTCTTTCCAAAACTTTCCATTTGAGCCAGAACTTCCGCACTCATGGTGGTATACTCAAACTGGCGCAGAGCATTGTTGATCTTCTTTACCATTTTTTCCCTTTATCTGTCGATGCTTTGAGCCCTGAAACTAGCTTTATATGTGGGGAAGCCCCAATTTTACTTGAATCAGAGAATGACGAAAGTGCCATACTATCAATTTTTGGCAACCATGATGTTAGTGGTGATTTCGTTGGCTTTGGAGCAGAGCAGGTTATTTTGGTTCGAGATGATGACTCTAGAAATGAAGTTTCAAACCTTGTGAGAGGGCAAGCTCTTGTTCTGACGATAGTGGAATGCAAGGGGTTGGAATTTCAGGTAGGTGTGTGTCAGGTTGGATTGTTTGCCAGGGATTTTAATGGTAGCAGCAATAGAGATTTCATGAACTTTTTTTCTAATGGATCATGACCAATTTGCTGCTAGCTGTTACTCTGTAACAGGCTTTGATTTGGATTTTCATTCTACTTTACCCTTTTTTGTATGAAGACAATGGCATCCAAATGCACATAATGTAGAATTTGTTTGGGCTCATGTCAACATCATTCTTTAGGTTAATAGACAACATCAAAGATCTTGCCACTTTACGACTGATCTTGATTGGCTGGTGTGTCAAATTAAGTCCAAATATTCTTTTCCTACATCTTTTAAGATCTGTTCATGTATTAATGAAACTTGAAATCTGTCATTTTGGTCTTAAATCAGATGTTTTTAACTAAAAGTTTTTGCCATGACATTGTGTAGGACGTCTTATTGTACAACTTCTTTGGCACATCCCCTCTGAAAAATCAGTGGAGGGTCATTTATAAATACATGAAAGAGCAAGCTTTGCTTGATAACAGCTCTCAATGGTCTTCCCCAAGTTTCCATGACGCGAAGCACAATATATTATGCTCTGAATTGAAACAATTGTATGTTGCAATTACTCGGACAAGGCAAAGGTTGTGGATTTGTGAGAATGCCCTGGAGTTCTCCAAACCAATGTTCGACTACTGGAAGAAGAAGGGCCTGATTCAAGTTAGGTTGGTAGATCATGCCCTTGCAGAAGCAATGCAGGTCAGGAGCACACCAGACGAGTGGAAGTCACAAGGTTTTAAGGTTCGCTGTTTTTCCTTTTTTCTTTATCGGTTGTTTCCTCTTCACGGAATTGTTATTTTCGCCTCATTTGAAGTCAACATGATAGGTTAATGCTAGGGATTTTCAAATGACAATAGTGACTGCAAAAGTATGACTGATCCTGAAAAAAAGTGTGCAGAATATAGTGATCGATTTGCCAACTTCATTGGTTTTTTTAATAGTTTGGTCGAATACTCCATTTAGACACACAGTGGATAAACAATTTGATATGAGTTTTCCAATGATCTTTTTCCTCATTTGAGGTTATTAGGTCAATGACAATGCCTTGTTATGGTGTGAGTCTACACCATTGATTTTTCCTATAAGGGAAAGCTGTGTTTTCTTTTTTTCTTCTTTTCACCTTCTCTGGAGAAGCTATTCATCTCTCTCTTTTTTAAAACTTTGCAAGCTCTTACGTGAGGGTAACTACCCAATGGCAAGAATGTGCTTTGAACAAGCAAGGTACACGTATGGGGAGAAATTGGCTAAGGCCTCCGCTTTCAAAGCAGATGCAGATCTCAAGCACATTTCAAATCCACAAGAGGCTTCTGACCTTCGAAGGCAGGCTGCTGAGATCTATGAAACAATTGGAATGGCCGACTCTGCGGCAGAGTGTTTCTGCATGTTGAAGGAATATGAAATAGCAGGTATCATTTTTTTTTTTCACTTCTTTCAAAATGATAAGGTGGATATACGCTGCTTCTTTACTTTTCTTCTTGTTGTGGCTGTGTCAAAGCTGCCTAATAAAGATGAATTTTGACTTCATATTCTTCTGTATTTAGTTTTTTACATGCATGGCATGCTATTGTTTACCAATTTAATTGATTTCTCTTTAAATATTCCAGTTAAGTAGTTTGATCTCACTTGTTAATTTCCAAATGCTTTTGGTGAATTTTGAGCAAGTGCTACTAGTGTTGACTTCATGATTATTTCCTTAGGCTTGAGAAGTTTATTATTTTCTATATGACAACCCGTCTCTGCTCTCAGCAGTTTGGAAAATTTTGAGCTGAAAAGTTCTTAACACTGGCCACACCTTTAAGTTTAAAAAAAAGCTGTGGCCATCAGCTGCAATAGTCCATGGGGCCTATGATGGTTTGTCAAAAACTTCTTGGTATTGCAGCCACCTATGGATGTTGATCCTGTTTCATCTCTTGACATTGGAGAATATAGTTGAGCTGTGCAAGAGCATTTCTGGCAGCTTACAAATGTCCCGTTGCTATGTTTTATCTTCTGAACATCTTGAAGTTAGTAAATCTTATATGAACATCAGCACTCTATAAATGAGACTGACATCAAATTTTTTTATGCTTCAACAGGTAGATTATACATGGATAAATGTGGAGAATCTGCTTTGGAGAAAGCTGGAGATTGTTTCTCTCTTGCTCAGCACTACAGTCTTGCAGCGGAGGCATATGCAAGGGCAAAAATTTTCCCAAAGTGCTTGTCCATTTGTGCTGAAGGAAAACTCTTTGAAACCGGTCTGCGATACATTGAGGATTGGAAAAGGCAGGGAACTGAGAAGAAAAGTAAAGAAATAGAAAAATTGGAACAGGACTTTTTAGAGCGTTGTGCCCTTCTTTACTATAACCTCAGGGACTACAGGGCCATGATGAGATATGTGAAGGCTTTTGATTGCATTGATTCAATGCGAAACTTGCTCTGGATGCTGGGATGCCTTGATGAACTTATAAGTCTGGAGGAAGACTTTGGTAACTTTTTGGAGGCAGCGAAGATTGTGAGGATGAAAGGTGACATCCTTCGTGAGGTTGATCTACTAGTAAAGAGCGGACAAAACAAAGAAGCGTCAATGAATATCATGTGGTACGTGTTATACTATTCCCTCTGGGCTCCTGGAAGCAAAGGGTGGCCCTTGAAGCAGTTTGCACAAAAGGAGGAGTTGTTAGCAAGAGCCAAACTTCTCGCAAAGCCTGAACCTGTTGCCTTCTATGAATATGTTAGTGTAGAATCAAGCATTCTGTTAGATAAACAGTGCAGTTTGGCTGAAATGAAAGAACATTTTCATGCTTCCAGGAGAAATGGAAGTGTCAGAGGTGAAATACTATGCGCTCGAAGTATTCTGCACTTCCATCTTCGTCGAAATATCTCAAATTTTTGTTGGGAATATGTTTGGCCTGTAAACCCAATAGAGTATTCTGAACAACATATCTTGGGGAATCAGATTTGCGTTGACTCATTGGTCTGCTTTTGGAATCTTTGGAGAGATAAGATTGTTAGAATTATAGAGAGTATAGGATGTGTGGAGATGCCGGTGAGAAAGGAAAATAAGTTATGTTGGGAGTTCTGTTTGAATTACTTTGGTGTTCTGGAGCAACAGAACAACATGCAGAGAACTTATCACCTTCTAAACCCAGATGCTGATTGGGTCGGAAATATAGACAAAAGATTTCTTCAAAGAAATGGGCAATTGGTTGCTTTGGATCTTAGACAATTGGTCTCTGCATCTCAAAAGTATTGGTATTCTGAGCTTACTTCTGTTGGTATGGAGATACTGCACAAATTGGATGCACTTTATCAGTTTTTGGCGAAGAGTTTTCGGTCGAACTTCTGGCAAAGCAGATGTCTTGCCATCTTACATGAGGTTGCCAAGTTCCTTCGAGAACTCGATCGTATGAATCACTCATTCCGGTATGATAAGGCACTGGACGATTTCATTAAAACATCCAGTAGGAGGTACTTTTGTCACATATTTCCTCTTGATTGGAGAATATCATCATCAGAGAATATGGTATCTCTGAGAGGAAGTGAGGCTTCTTGTAATTTACTGAGAGAAACGATGAACATGATAATTTCGAAGCATTTTTCGCATGGGAAGATGGGTGAGCTTGCGACTTTAATTCTTGGGTCCAGATTGCTCGATGACGAATTGTACAGAAAAATCATGCAATCTTTTGAGGAAAATACATCATGGAAGGCATTCATGGGATGCGTATGTCCAGACATACAATCAGACCTTCCTCAGGCCAGTGATAATAATAAGGGATCCATGAAGTTCTCTTTGGCTTGGAATCTTTATCAAGCTTTGGCAGAAACTTATAATGCCGATTGGAGGAGTGCAAGAGACTACATCACTCCGATTTGCTTCTTGTATCTCTTGGAACGACTTTTGATTTTGTTATCTAGCTCCAAAGGGCAGTTTTATGCAACCAAGTCTTCTCTAGTTGAATGGCTCATCTGCCATGAAGGTTTAGCAAAGCCTAGCTTCAGTTTCAACCAGGGAAATTGCTTGGAGCCCATCATTCAGTATGTTATGAGGATTATTGCGCAGCTCCTTCACAATAAGGATGACACCAGAAAATGGATCAAATATTCGAACCTTAATGTGACGGGGTATTACCCGTTGTTGGTCTTGAAGTTGATTCTGTTGGTTTGTTTGCTTCACCTAAATTTTGGCATCAGTCCATATTTTCTCTTTGATTTGCTCAGTAAGAGTTGGATTTCTGAGCAATTACCTCCAGAGTTTCGTCGTATACTTTCACTTCGCCGGAGGCCAAACTTACAGAAAATTTCAGTGGGCGTTCTAGCTGAAGCATTCAAAAAAGTTGATGATCCCCTCGTAATTGCTAATTCTGCTGCAGATCGTTCAAAATGTCCACATGCCATCATTTTAGATGTGAAATCGAGCAAATGCAAGGAAGAGATTATGAAAGTTTTATTCCCCAAAGATGGAAGTGCTAACTCTTGCGAGTTGCGAGATATGACCGAAGTTTCCAAGGATTCCTTTTCATCTTCCAAGAGTGCAGCACCAGTTGTGCATTTGGATGGGGCAAACACGTCGTCATTGGATGGGGCAAACATGTCGTCATTGCTGAGACAAGAAATGGGCTCTGCGAATGAGGAAGAGAAGGGCGAAATTGTGGAAGCCCAAAAAATCAGTGAAGTGAAGAAGGATGAGCTGGCTTCTTCATCTTCTTTTTCCCGGACTGGTGCGGAAAACAGGAACCAGAACAAGGGCAATTGCAAGTCCAAAGGTAAGAAAAATAAGAAAGGAAGAGGCAAGAAGAGATGAATCCTCACTTCATTGTCATAGATGCAGTGTGTGCGAAAATAGTATGCTGTTATAATCTACAAACAGTCGACATTCTTGTAAATACATGTGGTACTGTTTAGTAAAATGGTTCTTAGAATTGAAGAAAAATAGATCTCTCAGACAGGAAGCTGGTTACTCTGTACGTGTTCTGAAGTTCTAGCAGAGAATAGTCATGACAATCTACTATTCCTTTCTTGGCTGCAGATTATCATTCCTTCTTTTTTTGACCTCTGAACATTTAATTCTCTCATGCTTTGCGATAGTGCGTATGCGGTGAAGATTCAGGAAGAAAATGCTACTTTCTCTGCGTATCTTATTTACTCAGATCATCTTGATAGAGAAGTTTGCCTGATTGGAGTGAAAACATATAATGAGATCCAGCCTAGAAGGGCACATGTCCATATGGGAATGTACGTCATTTATCTGTTTGTACCCTCACCAGACGAAGGACCACACTGTCACCAGAAAACTCTCCTAGTTACAGACGGATAAGCACAACAGTGAAGCCAAATCAAATCTGGATCTTGATGCAGGATAAAGGATGATATTACAGTAAGATTTGAATCCTTGAGCAACTCTTACAATGAGTCACCTTCTGAACAGCTTTTGTTGTGCTGAGGACTCGTCTCCATGGCTGAATGATTGGGGCCTCGGGATTGGCAGGTGATGTCGATATCGTAATATAATGCTAAAAGTATTGAATCTTATAATTAAATTGACGCATGATCAACAGAGAAATAAACGAGGAATAATAAAGAAATGGAGAGATTTCCGCGATTCAGTTTGAGTGTTGATAAATACTCTATAGGAAGAGTCAACCGCAAATAATCTACTAATAAATTAGAGAATTATAGAGTTACATTCGTTTACACCCTTGAGTGTTTTCCAGTCATGAATTACACCCAAACCCACGGTATTTAACCATGGAAACAACTCAGTCTAGATGTCGGCAGAAAGCCTCCTATGTGTTCAATAAAGTGCACCAATGGTGCGGCTATAATCCAAGAAGCTCCTGTGCTGTCAAGGCAAAAGAGCAGTGGATCGAAGTTCCCGACCAGATACTTATCTGTTAGTCTTTTTGCTGCTGATAGCTCCGATACCAATTATTACAATATAGTGCGAAAACCATCGGATCCTGCAATTAAATTGATTGGTATCACAGCTATCTAAAGAAGATGGATAAGGCCTTGGTTAAGCTCCAACAGCTACGACAGATAAGTATTCGGAGAAGAATTCCACTCTACATCTAATTTAGGTACACAGATTTCAAACCAAGGCATGATTTAACAGGCAATTTTCAAAACTGCTAGCAAGTTGTTGTTGCACCGGTGCCCACCCTTCCCATATGGAAATGGGAAGGTGGGGGGTCCGAATCCTTACTGTCTCGAGGGTTGGGATGGGGACGATTTAGTTTCAGGTGTAGGTTTCGACTCCTACGCCTTATAAGGAAGCATGACAAAAGTCCAACAGTGAGAGTTAGAGCACGAGTATAGTATGACCGATAAAAAAGAAAGAAAGTGTTAGACGAAGTCAATTTAAGGACTTGATCCCACCAACTTGACAAGTTTAGGATTTGATTGCAATTTTTGAAAGTTTTAGAACTTAATTTACACTTTTATGACAAGTTATAGGACTTGATCATATCTTTTAAATGCTTTATCCTTCTGAGATGATAGGGTTAAAAACTTCACTGATTTGATAGAGTTTGTTATTAAGAGATAGCTAGTTGAGTTTTTTTTTGTTGACTTCACAACATCTAGCAGTATGGGGCTCTTTTCCACATTGAACAGCATGTTATATTTTTATTGATTTTTTGTTTCGTTATTTGTTTAGTTTGAGAAGGGTAGGATGAAGTTTTTGGGGGAAAAATTTTTAGTGTGATTTTTTTTTTTATATTTTTCGGAGCATCTTTGCAGGAACATTATAGCGGACTTCTTCACCTATTAAGAAGGATAATCCCGTTAAAAAAATTTCTTTCCAAAATGGTTGATGACAATCTGACCTAATCATTACTCATGTAAGGAATGTATCTTTGTAATCTCGGGATTTAGAAAGTGATTTGCATTTGAGATTGGATAGGAGTTCGGCATTGTTATCTTTTAAATGTGAAGGGTTTCTATAAAGTGTTGAGATATGGAGAAGACAAGAGTACTAACCGCACCTTGGATGCAGTGGCCATCGTAGTCTCAATCTCATGACCTTGGTCATCCGTACATTAGTCATTTAGGATTTGGTTTTTCTGGTCTTCTGTAAGATCGTTATCCCATCAATCTTTTAATTGTCCAATAAAACAATCCTCACCAATCTGTCCTTCTCTAAATATAATATTCCAAATTTTCTCCATCAAACGACCATGGTCTCCAATGCGTATAAAACACAACAAGATGTATCGTGAAATATTTTGTAATTATTTATATTTCAATCATATAGTAACGCGTTGTTGTGATTACAAGTTGTATCATTTACATCGCCTTGTTTGTTTTACATATCCTTTTCAAATCAGTCATACAAATCATTTATACTGTAACGTTAGATCTTCTCTTAAGATATCTCCTTAGAGCCCGGACGTTTATACGCATACGGAGCAACCATGGAATAGAATCTCAGCGGAGTGGAGTACATGTATCCTGCTAATAAATGAAGATCACTGAAGGACTCCGAGAACTTCAGGAAGACGAAGCTCGGCGACGACCAAAATTCAGCGACGGAATCACCCGACGGACTTACTCGAGCTGAGTCAAATGAAGAAGCTTCAACTGGATATAACGAATTCGAGAACGACAGAAGCTGGAGCCGCCGCAGAGAGTCGTCACCTGAGGGAAGGAGTAAATAGAGAGAATGAGTAATCATGGGTGAAGAATCCGTATGTTCTATGAACTGAAAGAGAGAGCGCGTGAAGTATGTGGCGGTAGGAGGTGGTCCGGTGCCGCTTGGTGACGATGATGTTGCGGCGGCTGAGGCGGTGATGGAGCGACGTTGAGCTGCGATGAAGGTCGAGACGCGTCATAAGAAAATATTTGTGTCCTTTCACTATTAATTGTTACTTTAGTAGTCATCAGTTCATCTATTAGGTTGATTATAATTAAATTTCTTGAATGTTTTTAATTTGTTATATTGATTATTGTTTTGTCTATTCCTTTCGTCCAAATTCTTCAATCAGGGCTTAGCAGCCGCATCACACATGGACTGTGAAAAAGAGGCATCCGCGTGGCCTGTTTAAATGCATCGATTCTTAGATTAGCCTCTTATCTCAATAGCATCTCCCAGTCGAACACCTGCGCTAGTGTAACTCATCATTTTAGGTTATGCTATGCAGGTTTATGGCTAGAGGATGTCTTTGGGCGGAGCAATTGGGAGATTTAGAGGACAAATTTAGGGAACCTCAGAGCATTAAATGCGTGAAGAAGGTGAACGAATTACTTAATGCAAGTGGAGGGCTTTATGTGGATAAAACCAGCATAATCATGTGAGCGGAGATGGTTAAGTTGATCCTTAGGGTGGTTTGGAAACGTTTCCTGCAAAATCCTCCGTTGGCCCACCACTCTTGCCGATGCTCTCAGGGCAAGATCAAATATGAAAATTAGTTGCATTTGATTATGAAAGCGAGCAAATGCAACGAATATGTACGTAAATTTTCAAGTTAGTCAGGGTTCAATTCAGTGATTTGAACTACTGAAATTGAGAAATATGAGGAGCAGAATGAGCAAGCATGAGCATGACAAAGCAAGTTGGGATTTAGACAGATACTATTTTACTAATTAAAGCAAGTTGTGGGCATGCCCTGGGTCGGGATGTTATCGGGTGAGTCTTGCATTTTGCTCAAAGTTGTCGGACACATAACTTTCATTTACATTAATGGAGATATAAATCACGTGGTTCATTTAGTTCTTCTTCCCTGAGTATTTTTCAATGGAGATTCATGCTATAAAGTTGTTATTATCTTAAAGGGAAAAGGTTCAACTTTTCCAGATCAAGAAAAAAAATGTCTTGCCAGCCTTGTCGATCAAGCGGGAAGAAACCTGCGTTGATTTTTTTTTTTTTTTTTTGAGACAAAAAAACTATAAGATATTATTTATAATGTAATAGTCAGTAAACTCGTTTAAATATTTTCTGCTAAATTCTTGAAAGAGGTTAAAAATCTAACATACTATACTAAAATTGATCATCCCACATTGAATGCATTCGTTTAAATCTTTTCTGTCCCAAGTAAAAGTTGAAGAGCTTTTTCAAGACCAAAGTAAAAGTGCATTATAAAAATCTCTTGGTAATATATGATAATAAAAGTGCCTTTTGCTCATTAAGTGCAATCAAATTTAATGAGTCTAGAGCATTATTTCTTGATAACAAGAAGTATAATTTATTTTATGAATGAGAAAATTTCAAGAGTAATTTTTTAAAGTTATGAGTATAATTATGAACATCAGATCTAAAAATATCAGAATCTAAAGTAATGCAGAGTTAAATTAATTTTACAAGAATGAGAACATGTTAATGTTTATTAATTTTTACAGAATTGACTCTATTATGCACGGCAATTGATATTATATATACAAAAAGACTACAGATGTAGGTATACATAACACATGTCACCAGTTGACAACAATAAGTATATTATCATAAGAACGAAGGTAATTATGATTAAGCAAGCCTACAAGGAAATATTGAAAATATCAATATCTAATTTAGGCTCCATTTGTTTGAAGGAAAATTGTTTTCTGGAAATTGTTTTATGATTTTTTAATGTTTGGATGATAAAAAACTAATCTATTTATAGCAAATATTTTCCATGGACTGAAAGTAACAAACTTAGATTTGGGAAAAATGACTTCCCCTTTTATTAAGAAGAAAATCGCTTTCTCTAGACTACTTACAAATGGAAACAAACCATTTTTCTTGAGAATGATTTTCTTGAAAGTAATTTTCCTTTATCATGAAGTTTTCAATTAAGCGCACCCTTGTACTAAATTTGTGGCTCACATGACTATTGTGGAGTTACATGCTATTTTTAAGAAGCTACACATGTCCAAATAAAAGAGGAAAGGTTAGACAATATTTAAGCGATAGAAAAAAGAAATTATAAACCATAAGAATGGGGATATTTTGTTGAAAAAGGATTTGTAATGTTAAATAAAATGAATACATAAAAATTGCACAAGCATGTCAATTAGTATGGGCATCCAAATTTGCCTATTAGCAACCCATTTTGTTCCGGAGTACATGGACAAGTGACTTGGCTGATACAATTTGTCTTTAAATGTGCCCAAAACTCAAGTTCATTAAATGCTCCTCCTCCAGTCACCATAACTTGTAAAGTGGTAACTAATATTTGAAAGGTCCCTCTTATACAATATATAGTATTTTGTGCAACAAATTTTTATTGACTGATTATATCAACAAATATCTTTCTTGACAAAAGTTCAAAATGAAGGAGGTCTTTTTTGAGTACTTTTTGTCCAGACAACTAAATTGCCTCGTTGCTAGGGGTGTGAAGGTTCAAAAGTACTTAATCAAATAAAGACACACATTACTGAGAAAAATTTCAATACGATCTGGTTAAAGAACAAACTAATAGATAGAACAACTATACTTAAATATAGTTATAGTGCTATATAAGGACAGATATTTAGTGTGGAATAAAGAGTAGCATCAATCAACAATGGAGAGTTCTCTAGTTGAATAACTTAACTATATTAATTAGGTATTTTGTACTTGATTTAGTGAATTTCCAAGCTATATAAATAGTTAATCAGTTGAAATTTGTAATGCAAGAAGGTTCAAAAACTTATCGATGATATAAATCAATAGATCAGCATCAAGTAGTCCTCCAATTGAATTATTAAATAATTAAAATATGTAAAAGTAGAGTAGAAACAAACGGGAATGCAAAATGTGGGAATCCTATACTCTTTTTCATCTTACCATTTTCATTGAAAAGGAATTCTAAAATTTTGATATGAAAATGATTTTTTGACTTTCCCGTGCAGGCTATAATGCTGGTAGTATAATTGTGTGTCACTTACCGTAATAATAATAATAATAATAATAAATTCAATGTGTATGTCACAAAACTTGTCATTATAATGCACTTGAGTCTTAAAATATCTACAAGTCACTAATCAATGATTGGTCCTTACCAACATCGTTGTCCTGTACTAAAGGGGAATGTTGGAGGGGCAAACTATGGACTCTTAGATGTTCTAGAGGAGAAGTTTCTTTCACTCCAAAATGCAAATTCATAATGGCAAAATTAGTGGATGAGGGATGGGTATACATGTCTGGACAATGAGCATTGTATAAATTTGATTCTCCCCGAAATTAAGCGTACACATAACTTTTTCAAATATGGAGATCTTTAGTGATTTCTTTAAACATACTTAATATAATAGTGCATATTTTCTAATATCACGTAATTCTATTTTCTTATTAAGGGATTCGATATTATCCTGATGATGCACTTGACTAGAATTTATGCATGACCCTCCAATGCATGGTCCAGGAGATAAACCAAAGAAAGGGAATAGCGAAGGAACTAGTCACTAACTCCGTATGAAGCGCAGAAGAGAATGTAGAACAAAAATCTCATATTACCAGACACGTCATTTCGTGTGGCCAAACACCGTTCGTTGCAATTGTCACGAACTTCGTTGTCGTATTGGTCGCTTCTTCACATTTGTCACGGCCAATAATTAGTTTCATATTTTAGCGCGATCCCACCGCTAGCTCTTTGATTTGCCCAACCTTTGCTCAATCAGAAAATGGGTGGGAAAAGAATCTCCAATAGGGGGCACCTTTAAGCCTTTACATCTCTCAAGTTGGGCAACAAAACCTTTGGGAGAACATCGTACTGCCAAATGTTTCTTAAGTTGTCCAGATCACGCAAAATCAGCATCCGCATTTCACCACTCTTTCTAACTGTCCCATTACTTTTTTTATTCCGTATTTGGATCAAGGGATGCACAATCATGAAAAACATCGACACTTTTTCTCAATCTCATGTGTACCAGGAGCACAACCCGATTAAATAAATTCAAAAAAAATCAACAAAATTGAAAAAACATGTCCATATCAATACTGACCGTGTCATTCAAAACAGACTTCATTGGCAAATCCCCAAAAGATTTAAAATTAAATTAGCACAATCGAAATGTTTAGATTGAATTAGCCGTTATATAATAATTTTATTGCTTTTTTTGACAATTTTCGGATAATTTTCACGTCGATTACTAGTGCTGTAACCGATCAAGTACTATTACTCATGAGTACAAAATACCTTACATGTGTTGCCAAGTAAGACGAGATTTGTAGCATGTGAATAATGGTAACGGACTTTAAAAAATAATAATAATAGTAGTAATGGACAGCTTACACGAGAGCCAGATGACTTTTTTTTTTGTACTTTTGGTAATAGAGCCAGATGACTTCTTAGCTATTCTTTATCTAAAGCAAATTGCTCTTAATATGACTGCTAGATACCACGCACGCGCTACTCACGTGCATGTTTACGATGGTTACCTTTAAACCCTTTTGCACAAATGATGTAAAGCATGTAAGAATGAAGCTATACTAAAATGATGTAGAAGAAAAAAAAACATAGCCACCACTCGAGTTGCAACCGAATTGAAACGCTCCGCCTGTCGAATCCCGATAATCTCCATCATCGAACTCGCCTGATTATAGTCGTATTCGGTTCGCGTTGTCCCCACGCATGGAATTTCCCAGTTGAAGGAAGGAATGACACAGAAAAAAAGTGATAATTCTAGGAATCTCTTGCTAGCGATCGAAACGTGCCCATTTTTTTGGGCCTCGCAAGTTTCTTGAAATCTTAAAAGAGTGACTTCTCCCTGGCGTTTTGGTACGTGCGTTCAGGTGGACTTGAGAGCGAGCACAAACAGGGTGTTGCGCATGGACAAAGCAGAGGGTGGTTCGAGTAGCAACAGGAGAAGAGACGATCCCAATGACCTGACTGATATTGTCTTCTCTTGGTCTCTTCACGACATTCTCAACGAAAATCTCTACCATGACCGGGTTTCTTTTTATTCGTTTCTCATCTTTGCATTTTTCGTTTTATCATGCCCTGTTGGTTTTATTCTCGTGGAAGTTCGATGACAATGTGGTTTTAACTTGAGAATTTTCCAAATGATTTTAGTTCGTTGTGCTCTATTTAATGTTTTTTTTCCTTTTCTTGTACTTCTAGTTAGCCTAGCCTTATAAAAACCTTGCTTTCGACTTAGTAAGATAGAACCCTTTATACCTTTGCTTTGTTCTGCAATCTCATTAGGTAATTTAGGAGTATATGTTATGTGTTATGGAGTTTGGTCAAAGTATTTTTTGAATGTCGAGGTGGGTTGGTCCTTTTTGACATTTGGCGAGCGATTTTTGTAGGCGGAGACTATACCGGAGACATTTCAGTCCGTCCAGCATTATCTCGGATCGTTTGTCTACCCTTTACTAGAAGAAACACGGGCGAGTCTGTGCTCGAGTTTGGAAAGTCTTTCTTCGCTGCCTTTCACCGAGATTTATGACTTTGCGGAATGCAACAGAAGTGGGAACTCATATGCCGTCCAGGCTGGTCGGTGGAGCAATGAATCCAACACTCGGGGCAAGGGAACTTACAAAACTCTGCCTGGAGACATCTTAATTCTAACTGATGCTAAGCTGGCAACAGTTCCTGACTTGGAGAGGTCCGGAAGAAGATGGGTGTTTGCATCAGTAAGAATGATTGAAGGAGACTATGAAGAGGATAAGGCAACGTCATCCACAAACTTTAAAGTGGAGGCATTATTGAACCATGAAGTACATAATCCCTGGAGAGGCCAAAGTATGCAATTTTCCTGATAAATATCGTCACTAACAGAAGGATATGGAACGCCTTGCATATGTCTCTGAACTTGGATATTGTGAAGGAAGTTCTCTGCACAGATTTGGTGGTATGACTTCCTTTACGTACCTTTAGTCCATTTTGACTTAAAATTGCTATTATATTCCTCTAAGCTTCAAAACTTCATTTTACTCCTGTCGATTTGTAAGTTTCACTGGAAAATAAGACAAATGATGCTTTAAGCCATTCTGTTGCATTAATAGATTAGGCTAATTGTTTCTTTTACTTGGTCCATTTAATGATATGGAGATGAATGAAGATATGGGAAATTAGTGAAGTTATGTCTTGAATAGGGCAAATTAATTCCATGGAGGCAACTTAATCGCTAGTACTAGACCTTAAAATTTTCTATACTATACTTTTCGCAGGATTTGAGTTTGTTCTGTGCAATGCTCTTTATATCATATTAACACCAATTAAGTTTCAGAACCTTCCACCATATTTACATGGTCTGAATTATCACAAGAAATGTGTTTCGGTTGCAGGCTAATAAAGTTTCCAATCTTCGTATTACAAAAGGTAATGGTTCTGCGAGTGAGAGCCTTGACGAGAGATTGTGCCATGATCTGAATGAATCCCAGAAAAAAGTAGTTGGGGCCTGTCTCAATAAACTCCAATGTGAGAACAAGCCATCTGTCGAACTGATATGGGGTCCTCCTGGAACTGGGAAAACTAAAACTGTCGCTACACTGCTATTTACTCTCTTGAGAAGGAAACATAGAACCACTGTTTGTGCTCCTACGAATGTTGCCATCAAGGAAGTGGCATCTCGTGTTCTAAAGCTGCTAAAGGAATCAGATAGTGGTATAAGTACTGAAACGGAAAGTTCACTCTCTTATCTTGGAAACGTGCTTGTTTTTGGGAACAAGGAGCGACTGAAGGTTGATTCTGACATTGAAGAAATATACTTGGAACACCGTGTAGATTGTGTTGCTGAGTGCCTTTCCATGGTCGTTGGTTGGCAGCAGTGTCTAACTTCCATGATAGATACTCTTGCCGACTGTGTCCATCAATACCACATATTTTTGGAAAATGAACGAACAAAAAGGAGGAAACCAGGAAGTGATGATGATGGGAGTGAGTGCATAAGCAGTGAAGAAGATGTTAACTGTGAGCTTAAATCATTTCTTGAGTTTTTCAGGGACCGAGTCAAGGAAACTGTCCATCCCCTGCAGAGATGCCTCTATATTTTCTGTACTCATGTATCCAAAACTAATATCCAGAATATTACATCCCTCCTTAACTTACTTGGTTGTTTTGAAACTTTATTATGCGGAGAGAAGTGGGGTTCAGAGATTATGGAGATTACTCTTTCATGTAATGAACGTACCCAGTTTTCATTTGAGACGTCAGTGAGTCCACTCTATAATTTATATAGGAAGAGACAGGAATGCCTTTCAATGTTGCTAACAGTTCGTGATTCTCTGAAGCATCTAAGACTTCCAAACTTTATGAGCAAGGCCATGATAGCCGACTTCTGTTATCAAAATGCTTCCCTGATTTTTTGCACTGCTTCTAGTTCATATAAGCTGTACCCTGTGGAAATGGAGCCTCCCAAATTACTGGTAATCGATGAGGCAGCCCAGTTGAAAGAATGCGAGTCAGTAATTCCTCTGCGACTCCCTGGTGTCAAGCATCTGATTTTAGTTGGAGATGAGCGTCAGTTGCCTGCTATGGTTGAAAGCAAGGTAATGTTGCAATCTCTGAAAAGTTACTGTCTTTGGTTTTGAAAGATGTGTAATACCCTTCTCTTCATTTGAGTTTAGATGGGCTAAATGTTCTATACCCAACATCTGTTGAATTGATATCATGTTTTATTTCTACAGGTTTCTAATAGGGCCGGTTTTGGAAGGAGTCTGTTTGAAAGATTGAGTTCACTGGGTTATTCAAGGCAACTTCTCAATATACAATACCGGATGCATCCATCGATAAGTCTGTTTCCAACTTCAAACTTTTATCAAAACCAAATTTTGGATGGGCCAAATGTGAAGAGCAAAGATTACAGAAAAAGTTATTTGCCAGGGCCGATGTTTGGCCCTTACTCGTTCATAAATATTCCTGATGGACGAGAACAAATTGGCGATGATGGCTGTAGCCTTAGAAACCCTGTTGAGGTGGAAGTTATCTCGAGGATATTGGGGAATCTGTACAGAGGTATGTCAAGAGAACTTTATACATGTTGCTTCGAGCACATGGATTTTGCATGTATTACTTAATCATATAGCTGTAGATTATGATGGCCATTAATAGTTCTTTTCCTAGGACATTTCTTTTGAAGTTTTCCACCCTTCATAAAATGATATCATTGTTGTGATGGTTTTATTTCCTTTTCTTCGCAGCTTGGGATGGATCAGAAGAAGATTTGACAGTAGGTGTCATATCTCCCTACGCAGCTCAGGTTGCTGCAGTTCAAGCTAAACTTGGAAAAAGGTATGAAAATATCAAGGGCTTTATGGTCAAGGTGAAGTCAGTGGATGGATTCCAAGGGGGTGAAGAAGACATTGTTATAATATCCACCGTAAGATCAAACTCGCATGGGACTATTGGGTTCTTGTCCGATACTAATAGAACCAACACTGCTCTTACCAGGGCTAGGTACTCTATCCTCTGAACTGTGTCAAATTAATTTTTGGAGTGATATAGCCTGTATATCCCAGAGTTATTTCCTATCTATAGGTATTGTCTGTGGATTCTGGGAGATGGGAAAACACTGACAAAAAGCAAATCTGTGTGGGAAGCTTTGGTTGACGATGCCAAGAGTCGTGGATGTTTCTTCAATGTTGATGATGACAAGGACTTGGCTAAAGCCATCTTAGATGTGAAGAAAGAGAATAATGAGCTGGATGACCTGCTTGACAGAAGCAGTGTACTTTTCAGAAATGCTAGGTGGAAGGTAAAAAAATTCACTCAACAGTATTCTACGGCTACATTTATTTTTCAAAATAAGCATTAAAATTAAAGAATCTTTGACAACAGATACTATTGTAATGCTTTGGTCTTTTCAGGTTCTTTTCAGTGACAACTTCCTGAAGTCTTTCCGAGAGCTGACCTCACTCAGTACAAAGATGTCAATCATCGAGCTTCTGTCAAAACTCTCCAGTGGCTGGAGATCAAAGAAGAGAAATGTGGATATAATTTGTGAACACTCATCCCTCATCGTAAGACAATTTAAAGCTGATGGTCTCTATGTCTTATGCACGAACGATATTGAGAAGGAACAGAGATACATCCAAGTCCTGAAGATATGGGATGTATTGCCTTCAGAGGACGTGGCAAATTTGGTCAAACGTTTGGACAGCATATTCGAGACATATAGTGATGATTTTATTAGTCGTTGCAATGAGAAATGCACTGAGGGGTAAGTCTGATCATTTCTTCTTACTTAAGATAGGTAGCACAGCGTCTCTTTTCCGGATAGATGACTAAAATATCTTGAATTGATCGCATCCCCCTATTTTCTTTCATTTCACATGTCTCTTCCTGTTATAGGGATTGGGAAGTTCCGAAGACCTGGCCTTTTGATGTTGTCCGCTATCGAAGTCCTGGTGAAGATCAATTTGGGAGTAGTTTTGATGCTGATGCTTCAGATCATAGGTTGTATGGAGAAAATGTGAAAGTGAGTGAGAGTTTGAATCTGACGAAATTCTTCCCCTCCTCATCAGATGGTAACGAAGCGGGTCTTCCCTCTGAAGTAACAGAGAAAGAACAAGAGATAGCAAAGGATGGGTGGATGGAACTTAATGTCTCTACTGCCTCGACAATAAAGGTAATTCAAAGTCCTTGTGCCATTACATCCTGTTTCGGATGTGAAGCACGCAATTCTGCACCATCGACTTGTACGTTGCCAGAAAATGAGCTGCGCTTAGTGAATGAAGAAGAGAAGAGCGAAATTGTGGAAGCTCAAAAAACCAATGATATGAAGAAGGATGGGCGGCGTGTTGTTAGGCGCTGGTTAATGGCCCTTGGGGTTGTGGCAGTGCTCGGTTTCCTTATACGAAGAGGCAAGAAGAGACGAATCCTCTCTTCATTTTCCCAGATATAGTTGTTGATTGAAAATTGTGTGGTGCTACAATCTACAAGTACTCCACATCCTTGTAAATACATGGGGAACTTTTTAGTAAAATAGTTCCTAGAATTGAAGAAGAACAGATCTCTCAGACAGGAGGCTCGTTACTCTATACATTCCATGAAGTTCTAGCAGTGGCTAGTCATGGAAATATACTGTTCCTTGCTTGGCTGCAAATTGTTGTTCCTTCCTTTTTACCTCTCTGAACCTTTATTCTCTCATGCCTCGCAATAGCTCGAATGCAGTTAAAGAATTAGAAAGAAAATGCAACTTTCTTTGCGTATCTTATTTACTTACAGATCATCTTGTTATAGAAGTTTGCCTGATTGGAGTGAAAATACGTTATGAGATCCGGCCAGTGAGAGCATATGTCCAGATGGGAGCGTATATAATTTTTCTGTTTCTACGTTCACTGGACAAAGGATGACTCCGTCGCGGGAAAACTCTCCTATTTGCAGACCGATAAGCACAACAGCGAAGCTTCTTTAGTTAAAATTGTGTTTAGAAGAATTTAAAGTCATCTAGTTCTTTATGAAACTGGTCCTAAGTATGTCGACACGAATTTGAATTGAAAATGAGGATGTCGTTGTTGCATTTAGTAAAATAGATCTTAATGGGTAGTCGATCTAATGGGGTGTATTTGCAAATATAAGAATCAATAATTGACACTTGGTCTCAATTTGACGTTTTCATAAGGTTTTGCAGGGGACTGAGATGAAAATAATTAAGATCTCATCAGAAAATAAATTAGGGATTAGTTTTGTCAATAAACTAAAGCACGAGGACAAAAATTGGTCGTTGGTATAAGTATCAAAATTAAACTGTAATTTGTACATGTAGGGCTGCCGTGCCGACTTAGCACTTTCTGGCGAATCCGAACGGAAATTTGACGATAGAACTTAAATTGTGGCTGCAGAGTAATATTCAATTCCAATTTGCAACCAAATAAGTAAGATCAAAGTCGTGTTCCTCCAAAAGAAAAAAAAACTACGTGGACCAAAATGCAATTTACCCTAAGGAATTTGAGAGTGAAGGAGCTATTTGTTGATTTTTTTGCAAAATTCGGGACAACATCATGCAAAATTAGCGAGAATCTGTAGCCAACCACTGGCTATTTAATTATTGATGCTTGATAGCTTTTACAATGGACCGTATCTATAAGAAGTTATTTCATTTAGACTATCAAAGAGCCTATTTATTTCGCAGTAAATCAACGATATAAATTTTTTGTAAGAAAGATGATCGTCTGTATCAATAGAAAAATGACTTAAATAATAAATATTTCCGTTATGAATAAAAAAAACCCATGGGCATAAATTGCTATAATTAAAACACTTTCTAATCTATCGATTTTTTTAAGCTATATAAACAATTAGTTTTGAAAAAATATATTTCAAATTATTAATTATTCACAACGTAAACGAACCATATTGCTAGGGGGTGAGCACGGCCTAGTTCCAATTGAGGAACCAAAATGAACTTGGCAATTTCGAGTGGTTCCTGAATCCAAAAATTTGGAATAGGCAATAATTGATCTAGTTCCTAGTTCCAAGTGTAAAACCAAACCAACCAAACTTGATCCTTTTTCTTTTTAATTATTCTTTTTCCCCTTAAAGAGTAAAGATGATTAGGGGTAAAAGCTTTAGAACCCTAGTAGCCTCTCATTTAGCCAAACCATTTCTTTCCATGACTAGTGGCTAGAAAAATAACATCCCATCTTTCATTGGGTGGATCCACGTATTGATATCTTTCTCCCAACTTTACTTCCTTTTGGACGAACCAAGGAAACCAATACAAAAGATAATTCCTAAAAAATTCCAAGACTTGTCCAGGCTCAGCTGAAATACATTTTGCTCAGAAACTTGTTCATTTGAAAAAGGAATTTAAATTGCAAAGATGAGTTTATGGAGCAGCCAGACAAAAGCAAATTTTATATATGCATAGAAAATCCAGACAATAAAAGGAAATAAAGAAGAAGAAATATCCGTTGATTCTTGGATCTGCTTGGGAACCGGCTCGGACTGGTCATTCTGGTTTCAGGACAAGGTGGGTTGGTTTTTGGTTCTATAAACCAGAAACTGACCTTGTCTGATGACGGCTCACTTTGCTGAGATGTCTTCAACTATCTATTTTGTGATAATATATTGATACACACATTCAAATTTAGAAACCGACCGATTAAATAATCTTGATCATAAGTAAAAAGTTCATGTTCTTCATAGATTTCCGATTAGAACTTGTCCTTTTTTCGATCTATTTACCATTTCGATATAAAAAAATAGTTTCAATTTCTTGAAAAGTAACTTTGCTCCGTGATCCAGTTCGGATGGATAGACATAGTATGTGTAGAAAGCTTAGGTTGCGAGAAATCAAGATGTTTGCCTACCTTTCCTTTTCCTAATACCTTTTCTTTTGTAATTGTTGGCCTGAATCGGACTTTTCTAGGTCAGAGAAGGAGACCTGAATTCACCGAATGTCGAATGACGAGTAAAGCCGACGGTTTTACATGCATTTTGTGCAGTAAGAAACATCGTCACACAGCAGACGGTGGATGAGAGGATGGCCTGCGCAGCTCAGAGGCAAGGCGACTTCAGCGTTGCACGATGCCCCGTGACAAAGCATTTTGTACCGCGGTCCCCCACTAGACCTGTCAAATGGGTGGGTCGGGTCGGGTTTGGGTCGGGTCGAAAATGGTCCAACCCATATTGACCCATTTAACCCGTTTTGATCCAAATTCATATAATGTAAATCTAGTGACCCATACCCAACCCGACCCACACCCGACCCATACCCGACCCGACTCGTATTACTAAAAGCCATTATTATTGTAGAGAAACCCAAACTCACTCTAAGCTTTATGTTAAATGACTCACTCAACCCATATTTGACCCATATTTAGCTTTTACTTGACTCATATTTGACCAATATTTAACTTTTACTTGACCCATATTTAACTTTCACTTGACCCATATTTGACCCATATTTAATTTTCATTTGACCTATATTTGATCCATATTTAACTTTCACTTGACCCATATTTGACCCATATTTAATTTTCACTTGACCTATATTTGATCCATATTTAACTTTCACTTGACCCATATTTGATCCATTTAGCTAAAAGTGGGTCATAAAATGGGTTTATGGCCCATTTTGACATCTCTATCCCCTACCCTTGGGAAGCAAGTCGGTGCCCCGTAGTCCTGCGGTGATTCACTGTGCAAGATGAAGACGAGTCGTACCAATTACAGATGAACCGACGCTTCAAAAGACAATACTTATCTATCATCATGCCGATGACATAGTATAAGTGAATATGTTCCCAAACCTGTCACATCTCTTTAGCTAGTTTTCACACGAAATTAGTTAAATTTTGTGAGCTTGTTGACGGCTTTTTAAAAGCTTTTATCTATTGACCTTTTATTAAAGTGGGATTCCTATCTCATCTCTTTTTTTATATGGATTTATCTGATGATGGTCTACACATTACGCTAGATAACGATAAAAAAATGTAATGATTTTAATAATATTTTGAAATATTATATTTCAGCATTTTATATAGGAATGTATTAACTTCGCCGAATGTTCTAAATGCACTTGTTACATATGATCGTGCAAGGAGAGCTTGAAACAATGTTGGTGCAGACTTTTGTAGCCCATATTGCCGTACGAAATCAATCAAAATGTAGAAAATTGTAACATCCTGAAATTCGAGCCCTTTGAGGAAGGAATGAACGTGAATTTCGTCGATGCATTGTTGGTTGATCTCACTCGGAACTGATCACTCCTGAGATACTGACCTTGAGGGGAAAGGCTAATAAGGACAGAACTCGTGCGACTAAAGAACTTGACTTGGGAAAACGACTCGACCGTGAGACTTGCGTGAGGACGATCCTGTAGTCATGCAGGCCGATTTCAGGGACGACTAGAAGTCGATTCGCGGACAGAAATAATGGGACGACAGGTGATTCCTGTCGCGACCTAAAATTTTTCGAAAAATAATAAATAATATATATAGGTTTAGCGGTATTGCTAATTTCAGGCCGACGGCCCTTAATTAACTCGGGCTCTCCCAAGCCCATACCCCGCGCGACATTGGGATATTCATAAAAACTTCAAGCAAAGAGTCGCCACTAGTCTATTGAGGTCGACTAGAAACCAAACGAGACATGGGAGCGTATCTCGTTTTTTACGTAACCAGAGATTCTGGGGTCGGGTCGGGGACTTGATTACGTTAGTCACGCGACTAACGCCCTTTCGGTACCTAAACTTGATTGTCTATTAACTAAGGTCATGGCAACACGTTCGAGAAACCCAAGGTTTATCCTAACCTTTCTAAGATAAGGAAATAACGTTTAAAAATCGTGACAAATAAGGTGCAGGAATATAACATAAAATAAAAACCTATTGTAAAGCCCTAAAGGCTTATTCAATTTTGTTTTTTTTTTGCTTTTTTTAAAGGGTTTTCTGAATTTCTGCAATTTTCTGATTTTTCTGAATTTTTCTGAATTTTTTATATTTTTAAATATTTTTAATATTTTTTAATATTTTTAATATTTTCGGATTTTCCAAAATTAAACAAAACAACTTTTCAAGATTTTAAAAATATTTTTTTGACTTTTCTGAATTTTATTAATGCTTTTTGGAATTTTCTAATTTTTCTATTTTTTTTGGAATTTTTGAATATTCGAAAAAGAAAGAAAAATTAAATTAAATTAAATTAAATTAGGATAAAATTTTAAAACCTTTCTGAATTAAAAAAACATTTTTTTAATTTTTAATGATTCTCGAAAAAAAATTTTAATATTTTTAAAGATTTTTAAGATTTTTTAATTTTTAGAATTTTTGGATTTTTTAATAAAAAAGTGATTCGGACCGGGTCGGGTGACCCGGCCCTACTAAACCGACCCGGACCCTATCGGTCCGGGCTGGGCTAAAGAAACCGGGCTGGCCGAACGGCCCGGTCGAAAATTCTTTTAAAATGGCCCATTAGCAAAGAAATTAAAAACAGCCTATTTTTCCTTTTTTCAAAATTCGGCCCACTCCCCGGTTCAGGCTCACTCGAAATCAGCCCATATACAAATTTTCGGCCTTTTTGTCTTTTTCTCTCTCCACGCCACATGCACGCCCGGCGCTCGCCGGAAACCTACACAAATCCGTCACGCCGCGCCTCCGCCGACGAACATTGAGAAATTTTCCATAACACCAAGCACAGACACAACGTAAGTATTCGATGCAGCCAGGACAACATGATTACGAAGCTATACTGAACCAAACGATTACTAGTTTCATGGAGTCAGATTCTGGAATTCTTACAGACAAATCATCAAACATATGGCATGCATCTTCGTGCGTGAGTTTCAGAAGCAAGCTTAATGCTATATCCAACCTGAATATGATGTGTTATCCTCTAAATCAGCACAAATTGTCACCAAACAATCTCATATTCGAATAACTTCTTCATGAGTCCATCATCTAAGTCGCATACTCCAAACTCGGCAAAGAAAAACAAGCAAAAGATTACCCGGCTTCAGTCAATTCCACCAAGGTCAGGGACGGTGACCACCCATGAATGGCGGCAATCGGCGGAGTACTTTGATTTGTTCGCCTCACTCGCGCACTCGTCGGGATTGTGGGAGGAAGGAAACACCTAAATAGGACCGGGCTCTCTCTCTCCAGATCTCCGTTTCTGTCTTTCGAGCCTTGGCTTTCTGGTTTTCCTTCTGCTCTCATTTTTCTTCTCCAAGCGCAAGATCCTTCTTGTGGAATCGTCGGTGTCTTCTCCGTCAACGATGGCGGCGGCAGCGGTCTCTTCGTCGAGGATGGGGAAAGTGTTTCGAGTGAGGCCGAAGCAACTGCTGGGCAAGAGCAAGTCGGCGACTCTGGCGACGAAGAGCGAGACGTCGTCGCCGACGAGGAGGGATGGCTCGCCGAATCAGCAACACGATGGGATTCAGGGTGCCATTCTAGTTCAAAGGATGAACTGCGGCGGACGGCTGCTGACGACCGAACCTTCGGTGACGGCTGACCAATCGCTTGACCTTTTCCTTCTCTGCACGATCTCTCTTTCTGCTCAGACCTCTCTCATCTTCTTTGCTCTCCGTTCTTTTTCAATTCAAACCAGCAAAACCAGCCTTTGTTCTCAAGCCAAAACCCAGATCTCTTCTTTTTTTCTTCCATTTCTCTCCCGCTGCCTCTGGGTTTTTATCGTTGCCTTCCTTTTTTCTTCCGCTTGACCATCTGAAAATCGTCACCCTCCTTCACGCCACCATTCCTTTCGTTCTGACCAACTTCACCCCGTCCGATTCTCTCTTCTCTCCATCCCTCAACTCTCTCTTTGCGTTTTTCTTCCTTCTGTCCACATCTCAACTCTCATCCGAAAACCGCCCCAAAAACCCAGAAATCAGCCTCTCTCGCCCGATTATCTCTCAGATCTGCAGTTTTTTTTTTTGCTCACCTGAACCTCTTCTTCCGAATCTTCGCTTTTGCTTCTCTGAAAATCATCATCTCCCCACGCCGCATGACCGCGCAGCAAGGGAAGATTCCCTTGCTGGCGTCACGCGGCCAACGTCACCGCCGTGGGAGGGGGGTCGCTCCCACGTCGGTTTTGTTTTCCGTTCTTCTTCTTTTTTGGCTTCTGTTCGTCGCTCTCCTTTTGCTGTGTCGCGTGCGGTGCCTGTCCTCCTCCTGTGTCTGCGCTTCTGCTTTTTTTTTTCTCTCACCCAATGATCCCCCCGAAGAATCCCTCAAACTCTCTCAGTCTCCAAACCCAGAAACCGGCTCCTCCTTTTTCCTCTTTTTTTCTTTTTTTCTGGTTTGCGGCCTCCTCTCTCTTTTCCTCTTTTTTCTTGGTTTTCTTTTTTCTTTCTGTTCTGACCAGAATCGCCGCCCTCTCTCTCCCTGCTCGCTGGTTTTTCTTCTCTGCCCCCTGACCAGAATCGTCGCCCCCCTCTGCTCGTCGATCCTCCTGCTCCTGCATAACCGAATTCCCTACTGCCCTCTCTCCGCGTGACAGCGCAGCAAGGGACGATTCCTTTGCTGGCGTCACGTGGCTGACGTCAGCCAAGGGGCGACGTCCAGAGAGACGACGTCGTCGAGTCGAGCGTTGCTCCTACGTGTGTGTGCGCGTTCGTGTGTGGGGAAGAAGAGAAAAAGAGAGGTGAGTGGGCTGGGCCGAGGATGAAGGGGAAAAGGAGCTGGGCCAAAGCTAAAAGGGAAGAAGGGCTGAAAAAGAAAAGGACGAAAAAATGGGCTGGGCTGAGCGATAAAATGTTTTTTTTTTTTTTCGATTTTTTTTTATCTTTTCTAGAAATTGATTAGTATTTATAGATGCAAATTAAATAGGCATTTAAAATAAAGTAACCAAAAATTCGGGTGTCAACAATTCCGTCTACCGTTATCGAACCCGCGAACAGCCCTATGTCGATCCTTGATAATCGTGTACTTTGAAATAAGAATCAATCATTTGCAATTTAAATGCGATCGACGTCCGCGTGTGTCGGAAGTCTTGAACGTGAATTGGCACGAGTCGGTTACGCGTGAATCCTCAAAGCGCGCATCGTCAGTCCGAGTAGTACCAAAATGGCATTCGGGTGAAATTGACATGGCACGAGAATCCAATATTGGACTTCGAATTTTCGGGAACGTTCGAGAAGAACTTTTGGACGATCTTCTTAGACGATCGACACCACTTGGTTGAGCCGAGTATTTGGAAAAGGGATTTTTGAACCAAGAAAACGAGCCTACGAGGACGTGGGCCGGGCAAGAATAGTGTGGGCCTCACGCCCAAGGTGGGACAGCCACCATAGAAGGCCCGAGGCAAGCAAGTAAGCCTATTGGGCCAAATCAATCATTTACCCTTCCGAGCCCATTGTCTAAAACCGAGCCGATTCAAGCCCAATAAATTCCCGAGCCCGTTCCTATTCATTTTCAAGCCCATTTCCTAGGCCCGTCCTCCATTTTCAGCCCAAGGACAGATTGGGAAATGTGCAAGGTGGAAATGACCAAAATGCCCTTGGATATTTTGAAGAAAAGTCAAAAGGAAGAGAGAGAAGATGGGGTCATTGTTTGGCAAGTGGGGCAAAAGCATTGATGGCCTTGATAAGCGCTTATCCCCGGCGCTTTACTTCTCTCTCTCTCCTCTTCATCTTCTCCAAAACCGTACACTTCTCTCCCATGGTTTTCCTTCCTTCCTTCTGTTTTTCAGTTTGACCTTTCACCGAAATCTAAGTTGTTCATTGCCTTCCCGTTGGAATCTCGGCCTGTGCCACCCGCCGTTGCGTTCAGAAGACGAAAACCGTTCAGATGACGTTGGACGTTCGTCGAACGGAGTCGCCGGCCGTCCTGTACGGCCGCCGGAAGTCGCTGCTCACTGCACCAGAATCGTAGCGGCAGCTCTGTCCGATTTCGCCTTTTCAGCCATTTTCCTCCCATTCCGACCCAACCACCACCCATCCCAACCTCCAGCAGTTCCCCCCTTGACCCCAGTGTACCGCCGGTCGGCCGGCCCGCCGCTCGCCGGAGCTCCGGGCGGCCCGTTCAACTCCGTCGCCTTCTTTCCTCCCGTACGTCGGTTTTGAGTTGCGAGGGATTCCGAGTTTGTTGCTGTTATTTTGAGCCCGGGACCGCCTTGGATCATCGTGGTAGAGGTCCCCGGGTGTCGGGTTCGTCGCCGCCGCCGCGTCCGTGTCGCCGGCCTGCTTAACGGCTGAGTTTAGCTCCTAATCCCTATTTAGTGCCTAAACTTGCTTAGGGTTGGGTTAATTAGTGGTAATGTTGGTTTAGGATGTTTAATTAAGTGGTATTAACCCTAAGACAGGTTGTTAGATAGATGATTAAGATTAGATTAGCTTAATTTTGCTTATTAAGCTTAATTGTGCTTAATTTGGGATTAATTGTGCTTATGTGTTTAATTAAGCATGATTTGCTTAAATTGATTGATTAATTATTTTAATTAATGTTTTGTTTAATTTCTGGATTAAATGTTTTAATTAATTGAATTTCGGAAAAATCACATTGTTCACAAAAATTTGTTCACGGATTCTTGTTCACTAATCACTTTGTTCACGGATTCGTTCACGAATCATTGTTCAGCGATTCGTTGTTCGACTTCCGTTCACGGACTTGTTCATGCGAAGCTAATTTTTGGCTTATTTTGATGTGTTCTTGATTGTTATGATTTATTGAAGTGCCGATTGTTAATTATACTCGTGAATATTGATGAAATGCGTGATCGAATGTTGATTGGAAATTGGATTTTGGAATTGTCAAGTGAGATCGCATGACATGTTGCGTGGGTTATCTGAAATGGCATGTCGCATGAGCATGAGCGCATGAGCGATGTTGCATTCACGACCAAGCAAAAGCAAAGACAAGAATGAACTGTTTGTTGATGTGTTGCATGGTCAGATTAATGTTGATAGCCCGGTTGAGCCGGATGACCGCCAATCCCCATTGGGGTTGTGCCGTGACCATTGGGTCGCCTGACAGTGGTCAGATGCGGGGCTACGGTAGTGAGCGGGCCCCATGCTCCATAGGGAATGCCGCCGATGGGAGAGAGCCCGTGACGTCGCCGTGACGATGCCTGGTCTTCGACCGGTAGACCGCCAACCATAAGGTTGTGCCGTGGCCCTAGTGGTCGTAATAATCGGAGCATATGTGTGGATGTGAGACATGAGAAAGTTGTGTGAGATGCTCTGATTATTCGCATGCTCTTAATGTCGTGATGATTTGTGGTACGCACGCATGAGTTGACAGTCGTGCAAGGTGTGGCAATGGCCAGGGGAGATCGCTTGTGGTGCGACTCGCATGTGATTGATGAATTGTGTCATCTAACGGCCATGTGCCTTGATTGCGTGTATTGTCTTTGCGATTTAACGTGCGGGGTATGGCATACCGGGTAAGGTTGCATGCAAACCGAATGGTGTTTATTGATTGACCCCGGTGGTTGTTTGATTGCGGGTTGTCGTTGTTGTGCGTTGTTGGGTTGAGTGAGGGGTGGTTACGGAGAGATACCGGGTTGAGTTGGTGTACTAACCGGGGCTTAGGAGGAAGAACTCGCTGAGATTTTATCTCAACCCGTCGTGGTTAACCATTTTCAGGCCCCTAAAATGGCGTACCCGCAATGGAGGATCCTGCCCCCGCTCCTCCAGTGATCGACCCAACGGAGACTGAGTCCGATGGGTCCGAGTGATGATGGTGCTGAACCTGAAGGTTCTTCTTGTTTAATTGGATTAGCCTAGTTTCTTTTTTATTTGGCTTAGAGGATGGATCGGCCCTTTTTGTCGGGCTTTTAAATTGGAAAACGATCCTCCGTTGGTTAATCCGATAAGATGTATAAATGAGTAGTTCTTTCATTATCATTCTTTGTTCATCCCTCTATCCCTGTTTGATTGTTTGTTTGTTTGGGGATGGTTCGTCTTTCGCTTGCGCTTAACGAAAGATAAAATGAATGGTCGTGGACGGGTCCTGGGACGTCGCTTTCAATCGACCAAGGTAATGGGGTTGCCGCGAGCTCGAGAGTCGGGGCGTGACAAAAATGATTTGTGATTTTATAATTAATCGAAATAGAACTTAAAAGCAAAGTGAGAAAACCACACTCAACCGTGTAACATGTTGATTACATTTACTTTCCTAAAACACACTATGAATAGAATTTCGAAAGTCCATAAATACTATAACTTGTTATGGAGATAAATAATTTAGAGGTGATAGAAATTATTCAATAGATTTTCCTTTGATCAACAATACTTACGCTTGTCAAACGGGTAGGTCACCGACCAAAAAAATATACGGTTAGGTCAGGTCGGGTTGAAAATAGGTTGATTCATATTGATCCATTCAACTTATTTTGATCAATTTTCATGCAATGCAATTCTAGCAATCTATACTCAACCTAACCCGAACCCATATTATTAAAAGACTTCAATATTAAATCCAATTTAAAAAAAACTTGTTTCTTATAAATTTTTTAAAATACATATTGCTAAAAACACTGCGGACAATCTTTTATAATTTAAAAAAAAATTGATTTTTTCTTTTTTTCTTTCTTTGCTATTTGCTCTTCGGCGACCAACGATGATTGATGATCGAAGGCAGCTGGCGGTGATCAACGACCAGCGACGACAAGCAATTGATGCCTACCAGTGACCAGAGGCCAATGATTGGTGGTGACTCGTTGTCAGCTGTGGCAAAACGTATCTAATTGTTTAGGTGATGGCTAGGCGGCGCCCCACTTTATTGAGAATTTGGCAACACCAATGAGGAGAAGGCATCTCTAGCTATCTTCAATTTTAAGTGTGGAGTTTTCCTATGACCTTTTAAATGAGTTTTCAATAATATATCAAAATAGATGCTCAAATAATTTTATACTTTATATGTTTGATAAAAAATGAATAATTTTAAAAAATACTTTTCCAAAGATAATTACTTGAAATAATTAATCAATGAAATATATTTTTATTATTACCAACAATTTATATTTAAATTTTTTGTGAACAATGAAAAAAATTTCTATTCATTTATTTTTATAAGTGATGTAAATATTATGTTTTTAAAAAATATTTTTAAAATTATTTATTTTTAAAGCAATAAAATGAGTTTTAACATCCTAAAAATTAACTTCTCTCACGACATGACACGGTTTGGGATTGAAAAGAGTGGACAGGCCTAGTACGTGTAGAGAGCTTAGATTGCAAGAAATCAAAACGCGGAAAAGCTTAGAAAAGCGGGAAAAGCTTATGCCATAGCAATAAAAAGCAAGTCATCAGACACCGTACCGAAGATGAGATGACGACCCCCGCCGTCTTTTCACCTTTCGTAGACGGTGGGTTCGAGTGGCTTCTTTTGAGATTCCATAGACGACCCTTTAACTTCCCCATGCCACTCTTCTTCGCCGTTAAGAATGCCTACTTCGAGTTCAAAATGGGACTGATGATGAGCGTACAAGCTCTGCTCAAGTTTCGCACGAAAGTTTCTTGAAACCTTACAGTGATTTTCCTCGGCAAGAAAAGGGGAGAAAGAAACAAGAAGAAGATTCTGGTACGTGGGTTCAGGTGGATTTGAGAGGGAGCACGAAGAGTGTTGGGTATGGAGATAGCAGAGGGAGGTTTGCGCAGGAGGAGGAGAGACAATACCAATGACCTGACTGACATTGTCTTCTCTTGGTCTCTTCACGACATTCTCAACGAAGACCTCTACCATGACCGGGTTTCTTTTTATCCGTTTCTCATCTTTGCTTTTTTCGTTTTGCGGATTACCCAAAAAATCCCTGGGAACAATGAAAAAAAAGATATATCGGTAACGAAAACTGTAGGGGGCTGTATCATCCCCTGTTGGTTTTATTCTCGTGGAAGTTCGATGACAATGTGGTTTTAACTTGAGAATTTTCCAAATGATGTTAGTTCGTTGCGCTCTATTTTTTTTTCTTTTTTTCCTTTTCTGTACTTCTAGTTAGCCTAGCCTTATAAAAACCTTGCATTCGACTTAGTAAGATAGAACCCTTTATGCTTTTACTTTGTTCCGCAATCTCATTAGGTAATTTAGGAGTATATGTTATGTTTTATGGAATTTGGTCAAAGTATTTTTTGAATGTCGAGGTGGGTTGGTCCTTTTTGACATTTGGCGAGCGATTTTTGTAGGTGGAGACTATACCGGAGACATTTCAGTCCGTCCAGCATTATCTCGGATCGTTTGTCTACCCTTTACGAGAAGAAACACGGGCGAGTCTGTGCTCGAGTTTGGAAAATATTTCTTCGCTGCCTTTCACCGAGATTTATGACTTTGCGGAATGCAACAGAAGTGGGAACTCATATGCCGTCAAGGCTGGTCGGTGGAGCAATGAATCCAACACTCGGGGCAAGGGAACTTACAAAACTCTGCCTGGAGATATCTTAATTCTAACTGATGCTAAGCCTGCAACAGTTCCTGACTTGGAGAGGTCCGGAAGAAGATGGGTGTTTGCATCAGTAAGAATGATTGGAGGAGATTATGAAGAGGATAAGGCAACGTCATCCACAAACTTTAAAGTGGAGGCATTATTGAACCATGAAGTACATAATCCCTGGAGGCCAAAGTATGCAATTTTCCTGATAAATATCGTCACTAACAGAAGGATATGGAACGCCTTGCATATGTCTCTGAACTTGGATATTGTGAAGGAAGTTCTCTGCACAGATTTGGTGGTATGACTTCCTTTACGTACCTTTAGTCCATTTTGACTTAAAATTGCTATTATATTCCTCTAAGCTTCAAAACTTCATTTTACTCCTGTCGATTTGTAAGTTTCACCAGAAAATAAGACAAATGATGCTTTAAGCCATTCTGTTGCATTAATAGATTAGGCTAATTGTTTCTTTTACTTGGTCCATTTAATGATATGGAGATGAATGAAGATATGGGAAATTAGTGAAGTTATGTCTTGAATAGGGCAAATTAATTCCATGGAGGCAACTTAATCGCTAGTACTAGACCTTAAAATTTTCTATACTATACTTTTCGCAGGATTTGAGTTTGTTCTGTGCAATGCTCTTTATATCATATTAACACCAATTAAGTTTCAGAACCTTCCACCATATTTACATGGTCTGAATTATCACAAGAAATGTGTTTGGTTGCAGGCTAATAAGGTTTCCAATCTTCGTATTACAAAAGGTAATGGTTCTGCGAGTGAGAGCCTTGACGAGAGATTGTGCCATGATCTGAATGAATCCCAGAAAAAAGCAGTTGGGGCCTGTCTCAATAAACTCCAATGTGAGAACAAGCCATCTGTCGAACTGATATGGGGTCCTCCTGGAACTGGGAAAACTAAAACTGTCGCTACACTGCTATTTACTCTCTTGAGAAGGAAACATAGAACCACTGTTTGTGCTCCTACGAATGTTGCCATCAAGGAAGTGGCATCTCGTGTTCTAAAGCTGCTAAAGGAATCAGATAGTGGTATAAGTACTGAAACGGAAAGTTCACTCTCTTATCTTGGAGATGTGCTTGTTTTTGGGAACAAGGAGCGACTGAAGGTTGATTCTGACATTGAAGAAATATACTTGGAACACCGTGTAGATTGTGTTGCTGAGTGCCTTTCCATGGTCACTGGTTGGCAGCAGTGCCTAACTTCCATGATAGATACTCTTGCCGACTGTGTCCATCAATACCACATATTTTTGGAAAATGAACGCACAAAACGGAGGAAACCAGGAAGTGATGATGATGGGAGTGAGTGCAGAAGCAGTGAAGAAGATGGTAACTGTGAGCTTAAATCATTTCTTGAGTTTTTCAGGGACCGAGTCAAGGCAACTGTCCATCCCCTGCGGAGATGCCTCTATATTTTCTGTACTCATGTATCCAAAACTAATATCCAGAATATTACATCCCTCCTTAACTTACTTGGTTGTTTTGAAACTTTATTATGCGGAGAGAAGTGGGATTCAGAGATTATGGAGATTACTCTTTCACGTGATGAATGTACCCAGTTTTCATTTGAGACGTCCGTGGGTCCACTCTATAATTTATATAAGAAGAGACAGGAATGCCTTTCAATGTTGCTAACAGTTCGTGATTCTCTGAAGGATCTAAGACTTCCAAACTTTATGAGTAAGGCCATGATAGCCGACTTCTGTTATCAAAATGCTTCCCTGATTTTTTGCACTGCTTCTAGTTCATATAAGCTGTACCCTGTGGAAATGGAGCCTCCCAATTTACTGGTAATCGATGAGGCAGCCCAGTTGAAAGAATGCGAGTCAGTAATTCCTCTGCGACTCCCTGGTGTCAAGCATCTGATTTTAATTGGAGATGAGCGTCAGTTGCCTGCTATGGTCGAAAGCAAGGTAATGTTGCAATCTCTGAAAAGTTACTTCGTCTTTGGTTTTGAAAGATGTGTAATACCCTTCTCTTCATTTGAGCTTAGATGGGCTAAATATTCTATACCTAACGTCTGTTGAATTGATATCATGTTTTATTTCTACAGGTTTCTAATAGGGCCGGTTTTGGAAGGAGTCTGTTTGAAAGATTGAGTTCACTGGGTTATTCAAGGCAACTTCTCAATATACAATACCGGATGCATCCATCGATAAGTCTGTTTCCGACTTCAAACTTTTATGAAAACAAAATTTTGGACGGGCCAAATGTGAAGAGCAAAGATTACAGAAAAAGTTACTTGCCATGGCCAATGTTTGGCCCTTACTCGTTCATAAATATTCCTGACGGACGAGAACAAATCGGCGATGATGGCTGTAGCCTTAGGAACCCCATTGAGGTGGAAGTTATCTCGAGGATATTGAGGAATCTGTACAGAGGTATGTCAAGAGAACTTGGATTTTGCATGTATTACTTAATCATAAAGGTGTAGAATATGATGGCTTCGAGCACATGGATTTTGCATGTACTACTTAATCATACAGGTGTAGAATATGATGGCCATCAATAGTGCTTGTCCTAGGATATTTCTTTCGAAGTTTTGCATCCCTCAAAAAATGACATCATTGTTGTGATGGTTTTATTTCCTTTTTTTCGCAGCTTGGGATGGATCAGAAGAAGATTTGACAGTAGGTGTCATATCTCCCTACGCAGCTCAGGTTGCTGCAGTCCAAGCCAAACTTGGAAAAAAGTACGGAAATATCAAGGGCTTTATGGTCAAGGTGAAGTCAGTGGATGGATTCCAAGGGGGTGAAGAAGACATTGTTATAATATCCACCGTAAGATCAAACTCGCATGGGACTATTGGGTTCTTGTCCGATACTAATAGATCCAATACTGCTCTTACCAGGGCTAGGTACTCTATCCTCTTAACTGTGTCAAATTAATTTTTGGAGTGATATAGCCTGTATATCCCAGAGTTATTTCCTATCTATAGGTATTGTCTGTGGATTCTGGGAGATGAGAAAACACTGACAAAAAGCAAATCTGTGTGGGAAGCTTTGGTTGACGATGCCAAGAGTCGTGGATGTTTCTTCAATGTTGATGATGACAAGGACTTGGCTAAAGCCATCTTAGATGTGAAGAAAGAGAATAATGAGCTGGATGACCTGCTTGACAGAAGCAGTGTACTTTTCAGAAATGCTAGGTGGAAGGTAAAAAACTTCACTCAACAGTATTCTACGGCTACATTTATTTTTCAAAATAAGCATTAAGAATAAAGAATCTGTGACAACAGATCCTATTGTAATGCTTTGGTCTTTTCAGGTTCTTTTCAGTGACAACTTCCTGAAGTCTTTCCGAGAGCTGACCTCACTCAGTACAAAGATGTCAATCATCGAGCTTCTGTCAAAACTCTCCAATGGCTGGAGATCAAAGAAGAGAAATGTGGATATAATTTGTGAACACTCATCTCTCATCGTAAGACAATTTAAAGCTGATGGTCTCTATGTCTTATGCACGAACGATATTGAGAAGGAACAGAGATACATCCAAGTCCTGAAGATATGGGATGTATTGCCTTTAGAGGACGTGGCAAATTTGGTCAAACGTTTGGACAGCATAGTCGAGACATATAGTGATGATTTTATTAGTCGTTGCAATGAGAAATGCACTGAGGGGTAAGTCTGATCATTTCTTCTTACTTAAGATAGGTAGCACAGCGTCTCTTTTCTGGATAGATGACTAAAATATCTTGAATTGATCGCATCCCCCTATTTTCTTTCATTTCACATGTCTCTTCCTGTTATAGGGATCAGGAAGTTCCGAAGACCTGGCCTTTTGATGTTGTCCGCTATCGAAGTCCTGGTGAAGATCAATTTGGGAGTAGTTTTGATGCTGATGCATCAGATCATAGGTTGTATGGAGAAAATATGAAAGTGAGCGAGAGTTTGTTTCCGACGAAATTCTTCCCTTCCTCATCAGATGGTAACGAAGCGGGTCTTCCCTCTGAAGTAACAGAGAAAGAACAAGAGATAGCCAAGGATGGGTGGATGGAACATGATGTCTCTACTGCCTCAACAATGAAGGTAATTCAAAGTCCTTGTGCCATTACATCCTCTTTCGGATGTGAAGCACGCAATTCTGCACCATCGACTTGTACGTTGCCAGAAAATGAGCTGTGCTTAGTGAATGAAGAAGAGAAGAGCGAAATTGTGGAAGCTCAAGAAACCAATGATGTGAAGGCCGGGTGGCCTGTTGTTTGGTGCTGCTCAATGGCCCTTGGGGTTGTGGCAGCGCTCGGTTTCCTTAAAGGAAGAGGCAAGAAGAGATGAATCCTCTCTTCATTTTCCCAGATATAGTTGTTAATTGAAAATTGTGTGGTGCTATAATCTACAAGTACTCCACATCCTTGTAAATACATGTGGAACTTTTTAGTAAAATAGTTCCTAGAATTGAAGAAGAACAGATCTCTCAGACAGGAGGCTCGTTTTTTTTTTTGGTAAAGGTAAGTATAATATTGCATCCAACCAGAATTTACAAGACAAGTGCAACCCGGCACCAAAACATACACTCAGCGGGACTAGAGTGAGTGGGTGCCCGGTTCACTGAAAGAAAACAATAAAAGCTACAGATATACATCCTCTCGAGAGGAGAAGAAACCCAAAAAAATGGGTACATAACTAGCCTTCTCACATATCGAGAGAAAGATACAATGGTCTATCCCCCCCCTGCGCTGTATCCTCCCGTTCTTCGGGAGTCCACTACGGATTTAAAAGACAAAGCCTTGTCCTTAACCGCCTTGATCGGTATTGCTTCATGGAAGGCATACTAAAGTTTGCAGCTCTAAAAATCAGGTCATTCCTTGACTTCCAAATGACGTAGATGAGAGCCCCAAAAGAAAACCTGACGATGTCAAAGTAAAAGCTTTTATCCGCAGATTTGAAGATCCAATAGAGGGTTTCCGCCCAGGGTAGGCTCCTCCAAGTAAGATTACACTTTGCAGCCCAGAACAAGGAAAGGGATAGGGACACATGACAATCAAAAAATAGGTGATCTATGGAATCAGGCGTGAGGTTGCAAAAAGCACACAAAGACCGAAGGCAATCTACCAAAAGACATAAGAAAAGCTTGGGTGGGGAGCCGATTCCTAGATATCAGCCACAAGAGGAATTGGTGTCCGGGAACAACGGCTTTGTTCCATACATTTGACGCCCAGGGGACCCTAGCAGCTTTCTTACGAACAACAGACCAGGCTGAAGCTAGAGAAAATTTGCCCGAAGGATGATGGGGCCACATAAGAACATCCTCACCTTGATTAAGGGGGGGGACTGTGATTTGCCAGAGGAGGAGTTCCTGCAGAACCGTCAGCCCATCCAAGGTGAAAAGGTCGGCCACCTTTGCATGTCTAGTGAGACCTGATTGATAGATGTAAGTGTTGTCAAAGAACCGGTTGAGGGGGCCCATGTCTAGCCACGGGTCAAACCACAAGGAAGTAGTTTTGCCATCTCCTATCTTCCACCGAAATAGTCGTGAACTCATCCCCGAGCGAGATAATTTTCCTCCAAGCCCATGAACAAAAAGTCGGAGTTGAGGCGTTCCAAAAATTTTTACTCTTGAGGTGGGTAGAGTGTATCCATTTGCACCATAAGGATTCTTTATCGTGAAAAGTATCCAAATGTGTTTTAACATTGCCGCTTTATTATCGTCCCGGATTCTCCGAATTCCTAGTCCCCCTTCTTGTTTAGGGAGGCATACATCGTCCCACGAGACTTTAGTACCACCCGAGTGCCAAGGCCCGGTCCTTTCCGAGAAACCGACGACAGATTTGCTCTATCCTATCTACAATAGAAGATGGTAGCCAAAAGATAGACGCCCAAGTAAACTTGAATAGCATGCGGGACAGACCTTATGAGTTGAAGCCGACTCGCAAAAGACGAAACCGATGTGTCCAAGGCGTACTCTAGTAGTTAGAAGACTTACTAGGGCATGGCAGTCCACTTTGCTCAACCTCGAGGTGATGATTGGGACTCCCAAGTATTTAAGCGGCGGGGATCCTACGCGAAAATTTAGCAAAAGCAAAATCGAGCCCTTGTGTCTTCCGAGACTCCCGAGATGTAAACTTCACTTTTGCTTGCATTTGGAGTTAAACCACTCCAACGAGAGAAGATGTTAAGCCCTTCTTTCATACACGAGATCGAAGCTATGTTTGCTTCATCGAAGATAAATACATCATCTCGCAAAGAATAGATGCGAGAGGGAGGATTTCTTACATCTCCAAAAATACCTATATTCTTGTCGACGCGATTGTGATTCCAGGAGGCCTGTGAAAACTTCCATCGCCAAGGTGAATAAATAGGGTGAAACTGGGTCGCCTTACCTTAGTCCCCTACCACTCGAGAAAAAGCCATGGAGTTCCCCATTCATAGATATAGAAAATTTAGGGGTACGTACACATACCATAAGAAGTCGGATGAAGTGGCTTGGAAATCCAAAAGCTTTGAGGGTTGTCTCCAGGAGTCCCAATCCAGGGTGTCGTAAGCTTTGCGAAAGTCTACTTTAATGGCACACTTGGGAGAATAATTATCCGAGTGAAAGCCACTAAAAAGTTCCTGGGTAAGGAGAATGTTGTCACTTATCCTTCTGCCTCTGACAAAAGCCGTTTGAGCCGGGCTTATGATATCAGGAAGAATCACCGCAATTTTGTTAGACATGATCTTTGTGATACATTTATAAATGGTATTGCAGCAGGCAATAGGACGAAAATCTGTAACAGATGAAGCATTTGGCACTTTGGGAACTAAGGCCAAGATAGTACAGTTGATCTCCTTTAACATGTGCCCAGTATTAAAGAAATCCGTAATGGCTTCTATGATAGAAGGACCTACTATATCCTAGTTTCTTTTAAAGAAATCGGAATTATATCCATCAGGTCCTGGTGCTTTACCCCCTGGTAAAGTGAACATGACATCCTTGATTTCCTGGGGGAGAATAGGCTCAGACAGGAGACGTACCTGGTCATCATTCAGAGTATGCTTCAGAGTCTCCTTCACCTCGAGAATTGTAGGCTGAACGGTAGTGTTCACACGGGCCAAGAGATCCTGGAAGTAATTCACAAAAGCTTGTTGAACTTCTATTGGGTCAGAGATCAAGTTACCCGCTTCATCCAAAACCAAGAGGATTCGGTTGCGTAATTGTCTACTTTGAACGGATTGGTGAAAAAATCTAGTATTATGATCGCCTTCCTTTAGCTAGCGAATCCTAGACTTTTGCTTGAAGAAAGATTCCTCCAAAGATCTCAGCTCATAGTACACTCGAGCTTTTCCATGCTCAACCTCCGCCAAAGCACTGTTGAGAGGATCGCTGAAAAGAGCTTCTTGCGAAAGATTAAGAGCCCTTTTAGCTTCGGAGGCACGTAGAGAGATGTCTGAATAGACTTCTTTATTCAATTGCTTGAGCCTGCATTTTAGTAACTTGAGCTTACTATACACCTTAAACATAGGCGTACCTGTTATTTGACTATCCCAGGCCTGTGAAACAGTGGCAAGAAGTTCGGGTGAGACATCCAGAAGTTGAAAAATTTGAACAGTTTCCTCTGTGGCTGAGGGGCCAAAACTCTCGTTACTCTATACATTCCATGAAGTTCTAGCAATGGCTAGTCATGGAAATATACTGTTCCTTGCTTGGCTGCAAATTGTTGTTCCTTCCTTTTTACCTCTCTGAACCTTTATTCTCTCATGCCTCGCTATAGCTCGAATGCAGTTAAAGAATTAGAAAGAAAATGCAACTTTCTCTGCGTATCTTATTTACTTACAGATCATCTTGTTATAGAAGTTTGCCTGATTGGAGTGAAAATACGTTACGAGATCTGGCCAGTGAGAGCATATGTCCAGATGGGAGTGTATATAATTTTTCTGTTTCTACGCTCACTAGACAAAGGATGGCTCCGTCGCCGGAAAACTCTCCTATTTGCAGACCGATAAGCACAATAGCGAGCTTCTTGAGTTAACATTGTGGTTAGAAGAATTTAAAGTCATCCAGGTCTTTATGAAACTGGTCCTAAGTATGTCGACACAAATTTGAATTGAAAATGAGGATGTCGTTGTTGCATTTAGTAAAATAGATCTTAATGGGCAGTCGATCTAATGGGGTGTATTTGCAAATATAAGAATCAATAATTGACACTTGGTCTCAATTTGACGTTTTCATAAGGTTTTGCAAGGGACTGAGATGAAAATAATTAAGATCTCATCAGAAAATAAATTAGGGATTAGTTTTGTCAATAAACTAAAGCACGAGGACAAAAATTGGTCGTTGGTATAAGTATCAAAATTAAACTGTAATTTGTACATATAGGGCTGCCGTGCCGACTTAGCACTTTCTAGCGAATTCCGAATGGAAATTTGACGATAGAACTTAAATTGTGGCTGCAGAGTAATATTCAATTCCAATTTGCAACCAAATAAGTACGATGAAAGTCGTGTTCCTCCAAAAGAAAAAAAATTACATGGATCAAAATGCAATTTACCCTAAGGAATTTGAGAGTGAAGGAGCTATTTGTTGATTTTTTTGCAAAATTCGGGACAACATCATGCAAAATTAGCGAGAATCTGTAGCCAACCACTGGCTATTTAATTATTGATGCTTGATAGCTTTTACAATGGACCGTATCTATAAGAAGTTATTTCATTTAGACTATCAAAGAGCCTATTTATTTCGCAGTAAATCAACGATATAAATTTTTTGTAAGAAAGATGATCGTCTGTATCAATTAGAAAAATGACTTAAATAATAAATATTTCCGTTATCAATAAAAAAACCCATGGACATAAATTGCTATAATTAAAACACTTTCTAATCTATCGATTTTTTTAAGCTATATAAACAATTAGTTTTGAAAAAATATATTTCAAATTATTAATTATTCACAACATAAACGAACCATATTGCTAGGGGGTGAGCACGGCCTAGTTCCAATTGAGGAACCAAAATGAACTTGGCAATTTCGAGTGGTTCCTGAATCCAAAAATTTGGAATAGGCAATAATTGATCCAGTTCCTAGTTCCAAGTGTAAAACCGAACCAACCAAACTTGATCCTTTGTCTTTTTTATTATTCTTTTTCCCCTTAAAGAGTAAAGATGATTAGGGGTAAAAGCTTTAGAACCCTAGTAGCCTCTCATTTAGCCAAACCATTTCTTTCCATGACTAGTGGCTAGAAAAATAACATCCCATCTTTCATTGGGTGGATCCACGTATTGATATCTTTCTCCCAACTTTACTTCCTTTTGGACGAACCAAGGAAACCAATACAAAAGATAATTCCTAAAAAATTCCAAGACTTGTCCAGACTCAGCTGAAATACATTTTGCTCAGAACTTGTTCATTTGAAAAAAGAATTTAAATTGCAAAGATGAGTTTATGGAGCAGCCAGACAAGCAAATTTTATATATGCATAGAAAATCCAGACAATAAAAGGAAATAAAGAATAAGAAATATCCGTTGATTCTTGGATCTGCTTGGGAACCGGCTCGAACCGGTCATTCTGGTTTCAGGACAAGGTGGGTTGGTTTTCGGTTCTATAAACCAGAAACTGACCTTGTCTGATGACGGCTCACTTTGCTGAGATGTCTTCAACTATCTATTTTGTGATAATATATTGATACACACATTCAAATTTAGAAACCGACCGATTAAATAATCTTGATCATAAGTAAAAAGTTCATGTTCTTCATAGATTTCCGATTAGAACTTGTCCTTTTTTCGATCTATTTACCATTTCGATATAAAAAAAATAGTTTCAATTTCTTGAAAAGTAACTTTGCTCCGTGATCCAGTTCGGATGGATAGACATAGTACATGTAGAAAGCTTAGGTTGCGAGAAATCAAGATGTTTGCCTACCTTTCCTTTTCCTAATACCTTTTCTTTTGTAATTGTTGGCGTGAATCGGACTTTTCTAGGTCAGAGAAGGAGACCTGAATTCACCGAATGTCGAATGACGAGTAAAGCCGACAGTTTTACATGCATTTTGTGCAGTAAGAAACATCGTCACACGGCAGACGGTGGATGAGAAGATGGCCTGCGCAGCTCAGAGGCAAGGCGACTTCGGCGTTGCACGATGCCCCGTGACGAAGCATTTTGTACCGCGGTGCCCTACCCTTGGGAAGCAAGTCGGTGCCCCGCAGTCCTGCGGTGATTCACTGTGCATGATGAAGATGAGACGTACCAATTACAAATGAACCGGCACTTCAAAAGACAATACTTATCTATCATCATGCCGATGACATAGTATAAGTGAATAGGTTCCCAAACCTATCACATCTATTTAGCTAGTTTTCGGCACAAAATTGGTTAAATTTTGTGAGCTTGTTGACGGCTTTTTCAAAGCTTTTATCTATTGACCTTTTATTAAAGTGGGATTCCTACCTCATCTCTTTTTCTTTACGGATTTATCTAATGATAGGCCTATGCATTAAATTGGATAGCGATAAAAAATATAATGATTTTAACAATATTTTGAAATATTATATTTCAATCTTTTATATGAGAATGTATTAACTTCGGCCGAATGTTCTAAATGCACTTACTAAATATGATCGTGCAAGGAGAGCTGGAAACAATGTTGGTGCAGACTTTTGTAACCCATAGTGTCGTACGAAATCAATCCAAATGTATAAAATGATTTGTGATTTTATAATTAATTGAAATAGAACTTTAAAACAAAGTGAGAAAACCACACTCGACCGCGTAACATGTTGATTACATTTACTTTCCTAAAACACACTATGAATAGAATTTTGAAAGTCCATAAATACTATAACTAGTTATGGAGAGAAATAATTTAGAGGTGATAGAAATTACTCAATGGATTTTCTTTTGATCAACAATACTTACACTTGTCAAATGGGTAGGTCACTGACCCCAAAAAAAAAAAAAAAGTCGGGTCGGGTTGGGTCGAAAATGGTCCGATTTATGTTGACCCATTTCTATATAATGCAATTCTAGCAACCTATACTCGACTAACTGGAACCCATATTATTAAAAGGCTTCAATGTTAAATCCAATTTAGAAAATCTTGTTTCTTATAAGTTTTTTAAAATACATATTGCTAAAAACACCATGGATAATCTTTTATAATTTTTTTTTAAATCTGATTTTTTTTCTTTTTCTTTCTTTGCTATTTTTTCTTCGACGACTGACGATGATTGATGATCGAAGGCAATTGAAGCGACAACCAGCAATTGATGACTACTAGTGACCAGAGACCAACGATCGGCAGTGACTAGCTGTCAGATGTAACAAAACATCTCTAATTGTTTAGGTGGTGTCTAGGTGGCAGCCCACTTTGTTGAGAATTTGGTAACGCCAATGAGGAGAAGGCATCTCTAACTATCTACAATTTGAAGTGTGGAGTTTTCATATCATCCTTTAAATGAGCTTTCAATAATATATCAATATAGATGCTCAAATAATTTTATACTCTATATGTTTGATGGAAAATGAATAATTTAGAAAATAATTTTCTAAAGATAATTAATTAATAAAATATATTTTTATCATTAACAATAATTTATATTTAAATTTTTTGTGAATGATGAAAAAAATTTCTATTTATTTATTTTTATAAGTGATGTAAACTATTATGTTTTTAAAAAAATATTTTTAAAATTATTTATTTTTAACGCAATAAAATGAGTTTTAATGTCCTAAAAAATAACTTCTCTCACGACATGACACGGTTTGGGATTGAAAAGAGTGTACCGGCCTAATACGTGTAGGAGGCTTATGCCATTGCGATATAAAGCAAGTCATTAGACAGTGTACGGAAGACGAGAGGACGACCCGCGCTGTCTTTTCACCTTTCGTAGACGATGGCCTCGAGTGGCTTCTTTTGAGCTTCCATAGGCGACCCTTTACCTTCCCCATGCCACTCTTCTTCGTCGTTAAGAATGCTTACTTCGGTGTTCAAAAAGGGACTGATGCCGAGCGTACGAGCTTTGCCCAAGTTTCGCCTCGAAAGTTCCTTGAAACCTTAGAGTGATTTTCCTCGGCAAGAAAAGAAGGGGAGAAAGAAACGAGAAGAAGATTCTCGTACGTGGGTTCAGGTGGATTTGAGAGGGAGCACGAAGAGTGTTGGGTATGGAAATAGCAGAGGGAGGTTTGCGCAGGAGGAGGAGAGGCAGGACCAATGACCTGACTGATATTGTCTTCTCTTGGTCTCTTCACGACATTCTCAACGAAAACCTCTATCTTAACCAGGTTTCTTTTTACTCTTTTCTCATCTTGCTTTTTTGTTTTTTGTCATGCCCTTCTGGTTTTATTCTCGTGTAAGTTAAACGATAATGTGGTGTTTACTTGAGAATTTTCCAAATGATGTTAGTTCGTTGCTCTTTTTCTTTCTGCTTTTAGTAAACCTGGCCTTATGAGAACTTTGCATTCAACCTAGTGAGATAGAACCCTTTATGCGTTTATTTTATTTGGCAAACTCATTAGGCATATTAGGAATATATGTTAAGATTTACGGAATTTGGTCAAAGTATTTTTTGAATGGGTAGGTTGGTTGGTCATGTTTGACATTTGGCCGAGCTGTTTTTGTAGGTGGAGACAATACCGGAGACATTTCAGTCCGTCCGGCATTATCTTGGATCATATGTCTACCCTTTACTGGAAGAAACACGGGCCAGTCTATGCTCGAGTTTGGAAAATATTTCTGGGCTGCCTTTCACCGAGGTTTATGACTTTGTGGAATGCAAGAGAAGTGGGAACTCATATGCTGTTAAGGCCGGTCGGTGGAGCAATGAGTCCAACACTCGTGGCAAGGAAACTTACAAAACTTTGCCTGGAGATATCTTGATTCTAACTGATGCTAAGCCGGCAACTATTCCTGACTTGGAGAGGTTCGGAAGAAGATGGGCGTTCGCATCTGTAAGGATGATTGGAGGAGACGGTGAAGAGGATGAGGCAACGTCACCCACAAGCTTTAAAGTGGAGGCATTATTGGACCATGAAGCAAATAACTCCTGGAAGCCAATGTATGCGATTTTCCTGATAAATATAGCCACTAGCAGACGGATTTGGAACGCGTTGCATATGTCTCTGAACTTGGACATTGTGAAGGAAGTTCTCTGCACAGATTCCGGGGTACAACTTTCCTTTTCACACCTTTAGTCCATTTAGACTTAAAATTGCTATTATATTCCTCTAAGCTTCAAAACATCATTTTACTCCTCCCGATTTGTAAGTTCCATGGGACAATAAGATATATGATGCTTTAAGCCATTCTGTTGCACTGATAGATAAGGATAATTGTTTCTTTTAGTTGGTCCATATCATTATATGGAGATGAAAGAAGATATGGTAAATTAGTGAGGTTATGTCTCAAATTGGGCAAATTAATTCCTTGGAGGTGACTTACTCGCTAGTCCTAGACCTTGAAATTTTCAAAACTATACTTTTCGTGGGATTTAAGTTTGTGCTATGCAATGCTCTTTATATCCCATAAACAACAATTAAGTTTCAGCACCTTCTACCATATTTACATGGTCTGGATTATCACAAGACATGTCTTTCGGTTGCAGGCTGATAAAGTATCTGATCTTTGTATTACAAAAGGTAATGTTTCTGTGAATAAGAGCCTTAACGAGAGATTGTGCCATGATCTGAATGAATCCCAAAAAAAAGCAGTTGGGGCCTGTCTCAATAAACTCCAACGTGAGAGTAAGCCATCTGTTGAACTGATATGGGGGCCCCCTGGAACTGGGAAAACTAAAACTGTCGCTACACTGCTATTTACTCTCTTGAGAAGGAAACATAGAACCATTGTTTGTGGTCCTACAAATGTTGCCATCAGGGAAGTGGCATCTCGTGTTCTAAAGTTGCTAAAGGAATCAGATAGTGGTATAAGCACGGAAACGGAAAGTTTTCTCTGTTTCTTTGGAGACATGCTTATTTTTGGGAACAAGGAGCAGCTGAAAGTTGATTCCGGCATCGAAGAAATATACTTGGAACACCGTGTAGATTGTGTCGCTGAGTGCTTTTCAAAATTCACTGGTTGGCATCAGTGTCTAACTTCCGTTATAGATACCCTTGCCAACTGTGTACATCAATACCACATATTTTTGGAAAACGAACACACAAAAAGGAGGAAACCAGGAAGTGATGATGATGGGAGTAAATGCGGAAGCAGTGAAGAAGATGGTAACTGTGAGCTTATATCATTTCTTGAGTTTTTCAGGGACCGATTCAAGGCAACTGTCCAGCCCCTGCGGAGTTGCCTCTATATTTTTTGTACTCATATATCCAGAACTAGTTTCCAGAATATTACATCCCTCCTTAACTTATTTGATTCTTTTGAAACTTTGTTATGTGGAGAGAAGTTGGATTCAGAGAAGATGGAGCTAGCTCTTTCACGTGATGAACTTAGCCTGTCTTCATTTGAAACGTCCATGGTTCCACTATATAATTTATGTATGAAGAGACAGGAATGCCTTTCCATGTTGCTAACAGTTCGTGATTCTCTGAAGGATCTAAAACTTCCAAACTTTACGAGTAAGGCCATGATAGTGGACTTCTGTTATCAAAATGCTTCCCTGATTTTTTGCACTGCTTCTAGTTCATATAAGCTGTACTCTGTGGAAATGGAGCCTCTCAATTTACTAGTAATCGATGAGGCAGCCCAGTTGAAAGAATGCGAGTCAGTAATTCCTATGCAACTCCCTGGTGTCAAGCATCTGATCTTAGTTGGAGATGAGCGTCAGTTGCCTGCTTTGGTCGAAAGCAAGGTAATGCTACAATGTCTGAAAAGTTACTTTGTCTTTGGTTTTGCAAGATGTGTAATACCCTTCTCTTCATTTGAGCTTAGATGGGCTAAATGTTCTATACCTAACGTCTGTTGAATTGCTATCGTGTTTTATGTCTACAGGTTTCTAATAGGGCTGGTTTTGGAAGGAGTCTGTTTGAACGACTGAGTTCACTGGGTTATTCAAGGCAACTTCTCAATATGCAATACCGGATGCATCCATTGATAAGTCTGTTTCCCACTTCAAACTTTTATCAAAACCAAATTTTGGACGGGCCAAATGTGAAGAGCAAAAGTTACAGAAAAAGTCATTTGCCATGGCCGATGTTTGGCCCTTACTCGTTCATAAATATTCCTGATGGACGAGAACAAATCGATGATGACGGCTGTAGCCTTAGAAACCCTGTTGAGGTGGAAGTTATCTCGAGGATAGTGAGGAATTTGTACAGAGGTATGTCAAGAGAATTTTATACGTATTGCTTCGAGAACATCGATTTTACATGTATTACTTAATCATATAGCTGTAGATTATGATGGCCATTAATAGTTCTTTTCCTAGGACATTTCTTTTGAAGTTTTCCACCCTTCATAAAATGATATCATTGTCGTGATGGTTTCATTTCCTTTTCTTTGCAGCTTGGGATGGGTCAGAAGAAGATCTGACAGTAGGTGTCATATCTCCCTACGCAGCTCAGGTTGCTGCAGTTCAAGCTAAACTTGGAAAAAGGTATGAAAATATCAAGGGCTTTATGGTCAAGGTGAAGTCAGTGGATGGATTCCAAGGTGGTGAAGAAGACATTGTTATAATATCCACCGTTAGATCAAACTTGCGTGGGACTATTGGATTCTTGTCCAATTCTAAGAGAACCAATGTTGCTCTTACCCGGGCCAGGTACTGTATCCTCTTAACTGTGTCAAATTATATATTTGGAGTGATATAGCCTGCAAATCCCAGAGTTATTTCCTATCTATAGGTATTGTCTGTGGATTCTGGGAAACGGGAAAACACTGACAAAAAGCAAATCTGTGTGGGAAGCTTTGGTTGACGATGCCAAGAATCGTGGATGCTTCTTCAATGTTGATGATGACAAGGACTTGGCTAAAGCCATTTTAGATGTGATGAAAGAGAATGGTCAGCTTGATGACCTGCTTGACAGAAGCAGTGTACTTTTCAGAAATGCTAGGTGGAAGGTAAAAAACGTTGCTCAACAGTGTTCTATGGCTACATTTATTTTTCAAAATAACCACTAAGTTTCAAAGAATTTGTGACGACATATCTTATTGTCATGCTTCGGTCATTTCAGGTTGTTTTCAGTGACAACTTCCTGAAGTCTTTCAGAAAGCTGACATCACTCAGGACAAAGATGTCCATCATCAACCTCCTGTCAAAAATTTCCAGCGGCTGGAGACCAAAGAAGGGGAATGTTGATATGTTTTGTGAACGGTCATCTCATATTGTGAAACAGTTTAAGGCTGAAGATCTCCATGTCTTATGCACGATTGATATTTTTAAGGAACAGAGATACATCCAAGTCCTGAAGATATGGGATGTTTTGCCTTTAAAGGATGTGGCAAATTTGGTCAAACGTTTGGACGGCATATTCGCGACATATAGTGATGATTTTATTAGTCATTGCAATGAGAAATGCATTGACGGGTAAGTCTGATCATTTCTTATTACTTAAGATAGGTAGCACAATACTTACTAAATTAGAAAGCATCTCTTTTCCAGATAGATGACTAAAATATAATGGATTGATCTTAACCCCCTATTTTCTTTCATTTCACATGCCTCTTCCTGTTATAGTGGTCAGGAAGTTCCGAAGACCTGGGTCTGTCCTTTCGATTTTGTCCGCTATCCAAATCCTAGTGAAGATCAATTTGGAACTACTTCTGACGCTGATGCTTCAGATCGTAGGTTTTATGCAGAGAATGTGAAAGTGAGCGAGAGTTTGCTTCTGATGAAATTCTACCCATTATCGTCGGATGTCATCCCCCTTTTGCTCAATGACAGCAATGGTAATGAAGTGAGTCTTCCATTTGAAGTGACAGAGCAAGAACAAGAGTTAATTCTTTTCCCCAGAAGCACTTTTATACTGGGGCGATCTGGAACCGGAAAAACTACGGTCCTGACAATGAAGTTGTTTAGAAATGAGAAAATGCATGATGAAGCAGCCAAGGGATTTCAGGAAATCCAAAGTGGTATCAGCCACATGAAAGATGCCTCCCTGGAAATCAATGTTGAGGAAATCGGTGAAGGAGCAGAGGATTGTGTATTGCGCCAACTTTTTGTGACTGTCAGTGCCAAATTGTGTTTTGCGGTCAAACAACACGTATCTCAACTCAGAAGGTACATAAAATGTCATGGGAAGATGTTTGAACAATTGAATGAATATTCTGCAATTTTTTACAATGAACAAACATATGCAAGATTAATGGATTGTCAAATCCTTTTATGAATTAATCTGGACAAGAAGTTAACCCCTTGGGCATGCTACCATTTCCTCCTATGGAGAAGCACAATCCATATACTCCATATATAGACTTCGCTAGGAAATACAACATGTAGCAAGAGTGCATGGGTCAAATCATTGCCATGCTCGGGTGCTACTACTTGGTTTTAGCTGCTAGAAAATAGATTTAATCATTGCATAGTAGTGATCGATATCATCTGCTTGCTGATTTCAAACTATAGATTAACTTGTGCGGCTATAGTCCTTCTTTTGATCTTTGTGCCACTTCTTTAGTTTGCATTTCCATTTTATTGGAAACTTTTGTATTTATTTTTGTGATTGTAACATTCTACGTAGAATGAAAATATGCAATTATAAGCAGCATTGACCATCTGTTCTTAAAATCTTGCTGTGGGGGAAGATTTTCATTGCCAGCTGACGTAAATGCTATCCATGTCTCACAGTATTACAACCTCAGTGCATCTGCATGTTCTAATTTCCTTTTCGCTGTTAGTTACCTAAAAGTGGAAATTATGATATTGCATGTGTAGTATAGGTATTCCTGCATGTTTGTTGAATTTAATTTTTCATGTCTAATCGCTGGCTTAATTAATCTTGCAGCTTCAGCACTGGTGCAAAACATAGAGTAAAAAGCTCTTTAGTGGATGAGATTGTTGATGATGCAGCATTATTCAAGGATATCCCGGATTCATTTGTAGATATATCTCCCAACTCTTATCCCCTTATTATAACTTTCCGTAAGCTTCTGATGATGCTAGACGGAACAGTGGGGGTTTCATTCTTTGAAAGGTTTCCCGATCTAAGGGAGTTTTGTCATGGCCAATCCTACAATTCTAGACCAGTTGCCTTACAAAGTCTTCTACGAGCAAAGGAGGTTACTTATGAAAAGTTTTGTGCAGTTTATTGGCCTCACTTCAATGACAAGATAAGGAGGAGGCTTGATCCTTCCAGAGTCTTCACTGAAATAATGTCCCACATAAAGGGTGGTCTTCAACCAGTAGATGGTTGTGAAGGCAAACTGGACAGACTAGCTTATGTTTCACTTTCACAGGGTCGTGTCTCCACTCTGAGTGTTCAGAGAAGAGAAGAAATTTACGATGCTTTTGAGGATTATGAAAAGATGAAAATGAAAAATGGTGAATTTGATTTGGCCGATCTTGTCAATGATCTTCATCACCGCCTTTTTTGTGGGCAGTTTGCTGGTAATGTGGTGGATTTTGTATATATTGATGAAGTGCAGGATCTCACCATGAAGCAAATCTCACTGTTCAAGTATATCTGTGGAAACGTGGATGAGGGCTTTGTATTTTCTGGTGACACTGCACAAACAATTGCAAGGGGAGTAGACTTCAGGTTTGAAGACATAAGGTCCCTTTTCTACAAAGAGTTCTTGGTAAATTCAATGGATGGACCTGGTATCAGAATGGAAAAGGGTTGTCTTTCCAAAACTTTCCATTTGAGCCAGAACTTCCGCACTCATGCTGGTATACTCAAACTGGCACAGAGTGTTGTTGATCTTCTTTACCATTTTTTCCCTTTATCCGTTGATGCTTTGAGCCCTGAAACTAGTTTTATATGTGGCGAAGCCCCAGTTTTACTTGAATCCGAGAATGACGAAAGCGCCATTCTATCGATTTTTGGCAACAGTGATGTTAGGGGTAATTTCGTTGGCTTTGGGGCAGAGCAGGTTATTTTGGTTCGAGATGATCACTCTCGAAATGAAGTTTCAAACCTTGTGAGAGGGCAAGCCCTAGTTCTGACGATAGTGGAGTGCAAGGGTTTGGAATTTCAGGTAGGTGTGTGTCAGGTTGGATTATTTGCCATGCGATTATAATGTTAGCAGCAATAGAGGTTTCATGACCATTCTTTTATGGGCAACTTTTTTTTTTTTGGATGAGTCATGACCAATTTGCTTCTAGCTGTTACTCTGTAAAATGCTTGGATTTGCATTTTCATTGTATTATACCCTTTTTGGTATGTACACAATGTTATCTAGATACACATAATGTGGAATTTGTTTGGGCTTATGTCAACATCATCCTCTAGGTTAATGGACAATATCAAAGATTTGCAACTTTACTGATCTTGATTGGCAGGTGTGTCAAAATGAGTTCAAACATTCTCTTCCTAAATGTTTGAGATCTGTTCATGTACTCATAAAACTTGATATCTGTCATCTTATTCTTAAATCGGATGTTTTTAACAGAAACTTTTTTGCCTGTAACATTTTGTAGGACGTCTTATTGTTTAACTTTTTTGGCACATCACCCATTGAAAGTCAATGGAGGGTCATTTATGGATACATGAAGGAGCAAGCTTTGCTTGATAACAGCTCTCAATGGTCTTCCCCAAGTTTCGATGATGCGAAGCACAATATATTATGCTCTGAATTGAAGCAATTGTATGTTGCCATTACTCGGACAAGGCAAAGATTGTGGATTTGTGAGAATGCCCTGGAGTCCTCCAAACCAATGTTTGACTACTGGAAGAAGAAGTACCTCGTTCAAGTCAGGGTGGTAGATCATGCCCTTGCAGAAGCAATGCAGGTCAGGAGCACGCCAGAAGAGTGGAAGTCACGAGGTTTTAAGGTTAGCTGTTTTTCTGTTTTGTCTTTATTAATTGTTTCCTCTTAGTGGAATTGTTATTTTTGCCTCGTTTGGAGTCAACATGATCTGTGAATGCTAGGGATTTTGAAATGACAATGTGACTGTAAAAGTATGACTGATCCTGAAAAAACTGTGTAGGATGTGGACTTTTTTTTTTGGTTGGAAATGTGGACGTTCTATGGTACAAAATTTGGTGATCAAGTTCCTTGAATGTTTTTCCTCTTTTGAGGTTATCAGTTCAATGGCAGTGCCTTCTTTTGGTTTAAGGCTACACCACTGACTTTTCCAATAACGGAGGACTATGTGTTCTAATTTCTTCTTTTCACCTTCTCTGAAGAAGCTATTGAACTCTCCCTCAATTTTTTTTTTTTTTTTAATTTTTTGACTTTGGAAGCTCTTACGTGAGGGTAACTACCCAATGGCAACAATGTGCTTTGAGCGAGCAAGGTACGAATATGGGGAGAAATTGGCTAAGGCCTCTGCTTTCAAAGCAGATGCAGATCTCAAGCACGTTTTAAGTCCACAAGAGGCTTCTGAATTTCGAAGGCAGGCTGCAGAGATTTTTGAAGCAATTGGATTGGCCGATTCTGTGGCAGAGTGTTTCTACATGTTGAAGGAATACGAGAAAGCTGGTATCATGTTTCCTTATTTCGATTTCTTTCATTTCTTTTTAAATGATAAGATGGACAACTTATATGCTTTATGCTGCTTCTTTATTTTTCTTATTGTTTTAGCTATGTGAAAACTGCCCTGAGAGAGAGGAAGTTTGATTTTGATTTCAGTTATTCTCGTGTATAATTTTTTACATGTGTAGTACCCACTTGTTTACCCGTTTAATTAAGTTTTATCATTCAATATTTGAAAAAAAAAAACAAGTTTGATCTCACTTGTTACTTTCAAAATGCTTTTGGTGAATTTTGAACGACCGACTAATGTAAACTTCATAATTAATGCCTCCGTGTTGTGAAGTTGATAATCTCAATATGACAACGTGTCTCTGCTCTCTTAGCAGTTTGGAAAATATGAGCTGCAAAGTTAATAACACCGACCACACCTATTAGTTTATAAAAGGCCGTGGTTGTCAGTCGAATACTCCTAGTTGACTGTGGCTTGTCTTCAGCTTCTTGGTATTGTCGCAACCTACGGACGCCAATCTTGTTTCTTATCTAGACATTGGAGGATATAGTTGAGCTCGCATGAACATTTCTGGCAGCTTCCAAATGTCCCTCTGCAAATTTATACCTTCTAAGTATTGTAAAGTTATGAAATCTTACGCAAACATCAGGATACTGTAAATGAGACTGACGTTAAATTTGCTTATGCTTTGATAGGTAGAATATATATGGACAAATGTGGAGAATCTGCTTTGGAGAAAGCTGGAGATTGTTTTTCTCTTGCTGGCCGCTATACTCTTGCAGCGGAGGCATATGCAAAGGGAAATATTTTCTCAAAGTTCTTGTCCGTTTGTGCGGAAGGAAAACTCTTTGAAACAGGTCTGCAATACATTGAGGATTGGAAGAGGCTGGGAAATGAGAACAGCACAATAGCAAAGAAAAATAAAGAAATAGAGAAATTGGGACAAGACTTTTTAGAGAGTTGTGCCCTTCATTACTATGAGCTCAAAGACTATAGGGCCATGATGAAGTATGTGAAGGCTTTTTATTGCATCGATTCAATGCGAAACTTACTCATGAGGCTGGGATGCCTTGATGAACTTTTCAATTTGGAGGAAGACTACGGTAACTTTTCTGAGGCAGCGAAGATTGTGAAGATGAAGGGTGATCTACTTGGGAAGAGCAGAAAAAACAAAGAAGCGTCGATGAAGGAATATGAGAAAGCAGGTATCATTTTATCTCTTTTCAAGTTCTTTCATTTCTTTCGAAACTATAAGACGGAAAACTTATATGCTTTATGCTGCTTCTTTATATTTCTTCTTGTTTTAGTAATGTCAAAGCTGCCTAAGAGCTGGAAGTTTGAAAATGATCTTAATTATTCTCTTATTAGTAGTTTTTTACATGTGTGGTACCATCTTGTTTACCCATTTGATTACTTGTCATCTTTCAATATTCCCAAAAAAAGGAAGTCGATGTCACTCGTTTAATTCCAAATGGTTTTGGAGAATTTTGAGCAGCTGCAAATGATTTGATTTCATGTTTAATGCCTTTGTGTGGAGAAAGTTGATTAATTTTTTACATGACAACCTACCTCTGCACTGTTAGCAGTTTAAAAAAATTTGAGCTGCAAAATTCTTATCACTGACCACACCTATAATAAAAGCTGCGGCTATCAGTTGCAATACTCCAATTTGTCTACGTTTTTCAAAAACTTGTTTGTATTGTAGCCACCTACGACATTGATCCTGTTTCGTATCTTGACATTGGGTTATATAGTTGAGATGTGCAAGGGCATTTCTGGGAGCTTCTAAATTTGCCTTTACTAATGTTTTATATTCTGAACGTTGTGGAGTTATTGAATTTGACAAGAACATCAGGACTCTATAAAGACTGACATTAAATTTGTTTATGCTTCAATAGGTAGAATATACATGGAAAAATGTGGAGAATCTGCTTTGGAGAAAGCTGGAGAGTGTTTTTCACTCGCTGGGAACTACAGTCTTGCAGCGGAGGCATATGCAAGGGCAAGTGTATTCTCAAAGTGCTTGTCCATTTGTGCAGGAGGAGAACTCTTTGAAATGGGTCTGCAATTCATGGAGGATTGGAAAAGGCAAGAAAATGAGAACAGTGGAATAATAAAGAGAAGTGAAGAAATGGAGAAAGTGGAACAAGACTTTTTAGAGCGTTGTGCCCTTCATTACTATAACCTCAGGGACTACGGGGCCATGATGAAGTCTGTGAAGGCTTTTCATTGCATCGATTCAATGCGAAATTTACTCATGAGGCTGGGATGCCTCGATGAACTCATTAGTTTGGAGGAAGACTTTGGTAACTTCTCGGAGGCAGCGAAGATTGCGAGGATGAAAGGTGACATCCTTCGTGAGGTTGATCTACTTGGGAAGAGCGGACAAAACAGAGAAGCATCGATGAATATCCTGTGGTACGTGCTATTCTATTCCCTTTGGGCTCCTGGAAGCAAAGGGTGGCCCTTGAAGCAGTTTGCACAGAAGGAGGAGCTGCTAGCAAAAGCCAAACATCTTGCAGAGCCTGAGCCTACGGCCTTCTATGAATATGTTTCTGTAGAATTGAGTGTTCTCTTAGATAAACAGATCAGTTTGGCTGAAATGAAAGAACATTTGAGTGCTTCCTGTAGAAATGGAAGTGTCAGAGGTGAAATACTATGCGTTCGAAATATTCTGGACTTCCATCTTCGTCGAGATATCGCAAGTTTTTGTTGGGAATATGATTGGCTTGTCGACCCAATGGAGTATTCTGAACAACTGATCTTGGGTAACCAGATTTCCATTGACTCATTGGTCTGCTTTTGGAATCTCTGGAGAGAGAAGATTGTTAGAATTATAGAGACTGTAGGATGTGTGGAGATGCCAGCGAGAAAGGAAAATGCGTCGTGTTGGGAGTTTTGTTTGAATTACTTTGGTGTTCTGGAGCAACGGAACAACATGCAAAGAACTTATCACCTTCTAAACCCAGATGCTGATTGGGTCAGAAACATAGATAAAAGATTTCTTCAAAGAAATGGACAATTGGTTGCTTTGGATCTTAGACAATTGGTCTCTGCAGCTCAAAAGTATTGGTCTTCTGAGCTTACTTATGTTGGTATAATGCTCCTGCACAAATTGGATGCACTTTATCAGTCTTTGGTGAAGAGTTCTCGGTCGAACTTCTGGCAAAGCAGATGTCTTGCTATGTTACATGAGGTTGCCAAGTTCCTTCGAGAACTCGATTGTCCGAATCACTCCTTCCAGTATGGTAGGGCACTGGAGGGTTTCATTGAAACATCCAGCAAGAGGTTTTTCGGTCACATATTTCCACTTGACTGGAGAATATCATCATCAGAGAATATGGTATCTCTGAGAGGAAGTGAGGCTTCTCGTAATTTACTGAGAGGAAGGATGAACATGATAATTTCGAAGAAGCAATTTTCACATGGGAAGATGGGTGAGCTTGCGACTCTGGTTTTTGGGTCTGGAATGCTCGGCGATGATTTGTATGGAAATATTGCAAAATCATTTGAAGGAAATACGTCATGGGAGGCATTCATGGAATGCATTTGTCGGGATATACCATCAGACCTTCCTCAGGTGAGCCAGGGACCCATGGAAATCTCTTTGGCTTGGAACCTTTATCGAGCTTTGGCAGATGCTTACAATGCCAATTGGAGGACTGAAAGAGACTACATCACACCAATTTGCTTTTTGTATCTCTTGGAACGACTTTTGATTTTGTTATCTTGCTCCAAAGGGCAGTTTTATGCAACGAAGTCTTCTCTAGTTGAATGGCTCATCTGCCATGAAGGTTTAGCAAAGCCTAGCTCCAGTTTCAACCCGGGAAATTGCTTGGAGCCCATCATTCAGTTTGTTAGAGGCGCTGTTGGGGACCTTCTTAACAATAAGGATGATACCAGACAATGGATCAAAAATTCGAACCTAAATGTGATGGAGTATTACCCGTTCTTGGTCTTGAAGTTGGTTCTTTTGGTTTGTTTGCTTCACCTGAATTTTGGCGTCAGTCCATATTTTCTCTTGGATTTGCTTGGTAAGAGTTGGATTTCTGAGCATCTACCTCCAGAGTTTCGTCATATTCTTTCACGTTGCCGGAGGCCGAACTTACAGAAAATTCCAGTGGGTTTTCTTGCTGAAGCATTCAAAAAAGTTGATGATCCCCTCGTGATTACCAATTCTGCTTCCGATTGTTCAAAATGTCCACATGCCATCATTTTAGACATGAAGTCGCACAAATGCAAGGAAGAGATTATGGAAGTTCTATTCCCCAAAGATGGAAGTGCTGAGAGCTCTTGCAAGTTGCAAGATCTGACCGAAGTTACCAAGGATTCCTCTTCATCTTCCGACAGTGCAAACACGCTGTCATTGCCAGGACAAGAAATGGGCTTAGCGAATGAGGAAGAGGAGCGAAGTTGTGGAAGCTCAAAATTCCAGTGAAGTGAAGAAGGACGAGGAGGCTTCATCATCTTCTTCCCAGACTGGTGGTGTGGAAAACAGGAACAAGAACAAGGGCAATAGCAAGTCCAAAGGTAAGCAAAATAAGAAAGGAAGAGGCAAGAAGAGATGAATCCTCACTTCATTGTCCTAGATACAGTTGGAGTGAAAATTGTATGTTGTTATAATCTACAGTAAGTCCACATTCTTGTTAATACATGTGGAACTTTTGACTAAAATAGTTCCTCTCATGCCTCGCGATAGCGCGTATGCAGTGAAGAATGAGAAAGAAAATGCAACTTTCTCTGCATATCTTATTTACTTACAGATCATCTTGGTAGAGAAGTTTGCCTGATTGGAGTAATGACATTTAATGAGATCCAGCCTAGGAGAGCATATGTCCACGTGGGAATCTACAGAATTTGTCTGTTTGTACCCTCACCAGGTGGAGGACGACTCCGGAAAACTCTCTTATTTACCGACGGATAAGCACGATAGTGAAGCCAAATCTGGATCTTGATGGAGGATGGAGCATGATATTTCTATACGATTTGAATTCTTGAGCAACTGTTAAGAGTTATCTCCTAAACAGCTAGTGCCGGACATTTTGAGTGTCAAAACTTGGTACGGGAGGACATTAAGTGCTAAAAGTTCGGAAAAGTACACTTAAGTGCTAAAATTGAAGAAAAATGGATTAGTGCAAATGGCAAGAAATTCTGGCCAAACGGCTAACATCGCATTTTGTTGGCCAATTGAGCTTAAAACGACGTTGTTTTGAGCACTAACGTGGCTAGATATGTCTAAAATGACGTTGTTTTGGCATTGACATGACTTTTAATATAAATATTAATTAAATTTAAAAAAAAAAGATTGCAAATTGCGTTTGGGGAGGGCTAGGCGAGGGCTTGCATAGCCCTTACTATCGCTGCCCCACTATCGTTGAGAAGGGTTGGCGATGGTGCTGGTGACGGTGTAGGGAGGGTCGGTCAGGGTCATCAAGCCTTGACCCTTTTCGATAACAGTGGGGCAACAACGGCAAGGGTTGTGCAAGCCCTCATCGGAGCTTGTTTAAATTTTGTTTTTAATTTAATTTAATTAATATTTATATTCAAATTCAAATTCGAGGCAAAACGACATCATATTAGCTAAGTCTTTGTTAACTCAGCTTTCTGACAAATCACGTGGGTGAGTTATATTATTGAAAAAATAAGCTACGTTGATTTCGAGCACCCTTTGCTAAACTAGACACTTAAATGTCCCAATTTTTAAAAAAAATACACTTAAATGTACTTTTCATAACTTTTGACATTTAAATATCCCTTTTGTGCTATGTTTTGATACTTGCGCTGCACTTCTACCCCCGAACAGTTTTTATTATGCTAAGGACTCGTCTCCACTCCATGGCTAAATAATTCTGGCCCTCGGTATTGATTGAGCGATGTCAATGTCTTGCAATTAAATTAATGAGTAATCACCGGAGAGGAAAGACAAAGAACACAAGAGTATCCGTTGGGGAAATATTGACGAACGATCAGAAATAAAAATGAAGTTAAACTTTGAAGTGTGATAGCACTTTTTTTAAGAATTTGTTGTCCCACAAAGTTGCTAATGGTTATCGAAAATTTCCTCCATAATACAACAAACTCTCAATTAAGAAGATTAGATAGTAATTCTAGTATTTCTCCCCAAGGCCTTTCAAGACAAACAATTGGAAACAATGGCTATAGTTTTTGAAAGAAAACTTAAAAGGACTTGATTATTCATATTCAATCGAAAACTAAACGTACTTATCTCAATTTTAATGAACAAAGACAACCACTCAGGAAGGTTACAAAGTAAACAAGTACATTTTCAAAAGTTATGTTGAAAAGACATGAAAATTCGAAATTGAATAAAAAATAATCATAACTTTTTTATCAACAGTTGCGCTATTTCAATAGGATACTATGATTATTTTTTGTAAAAATAAATCCAAACTTTTCAATAAATAAAAATTAATGATTGTTAATTAGTGTCTAATATCGTCTACATGCACACTCACATTCTTTTAATGCGAGACAAGATACCTCTTAGTTTGTTTTACAAACAAAAAGTATCAGTTCCTGCTATACGGAGAGAGATGACGGCCGATAATCTACTAACAAATTGAACAACTATAGAGTTATTATAATTTCTCACATGAGCATTTGCCAGCTCTAAATTACACCCAAAACTCTTGGCACAAAACCGCTCATGTGTTCATAGCTTCCTCCTTGCGCGATTTATTTTGATCTCCTCTAACAGTGCTGCGACAATAAACTGCTCCACTCCTGTCGAGGCAAAAGGCAAAAGAGATGCGGCACGTAATCTAATCCAGGTGCACGGGCTCAAATTGAAGAGATAATTTAATGCCCAACATTTGGAGTTGCTGGCGAGATTAGTTGCTGTCGTACAGCCAAGGAGGATCCTCGAAAAGTAAGTAGCAATGCACTTGCTTTGATTTGGAAAAACTAAGGCGGCACTCTGTGCACCTTGAAGTCGAATGTAGTTATGATGTCATGAACTTGCTTAGTAAAAGCTTTGTCAAATACTGATACATTTACCCATTTCAACACGATTATTAAATATAGGAGAAAAAACGATGGACATGCTCTAAATTGGATTTAATTGTCGAAATGTGGAGAGCCACGTGTCGGGGGGGAAAAAAGAAAGAAAGTGAACATGCAATGAACGGCTGAAAATGGCAATTTTATTAATTACAAGATTAATGAAATTAATATAAAAAAGAGATATGATATGCAAATGATTTGATTCCTTTTCAATGAACCGTCGCTATCTTATTAAAGAACAATGGGAAGGCTCAAGAGATTGTGAACATGAACTTTGGACTCTAATTAAAGGAACGTTTGTTTTGCAAAAAACATTTTCTTCACTTTTTGACATTTGGTTCACTTATGAAAATAAGTCTTTTAAATGTGTTTTCTTCATTAACAGAAAATGTTTTCCTACCAAAATTTAAATTCAGGAAAATGATTTTCCCTTCAAAAGAACTAGAAAAAGTTTTCTCAAATATTTTCCCATACTTAGGGTCCTTAGTTAATGAAACTTTTATTCTTATAAAAAAAAATTTTAAAAAAATTTTGATTTTTAATTTTTAATTTTAAAAATATCAACTTTTTAAAAAAATTCTTTCTTTTTCTTTTCCTTTCTCCTTCTTCCTCCGCTAGTCATGTGCCTCGACGATGGCTACTAGCCTAGCGACCGGCCATGACATGCGCTAGTGAGCTCGAGGCTTGGCTAATCCAAGCAAACCCGAGCAAGCTGAGGCCATCAAGCTTAGGGCTAACCAAATCCGGGGGAGCTCAAGGCTCACAAAATCTAAGGGAGCTTAAGGCTCACTCGATCCTGGCGAGCTTGGGCTGTGCCAAAACTAGCGAGCTCGAGCTCCCCATGGTCGTCACCTGCTAGTCATGGTAGAGGAAGTCAAAAAAAAGAAAAGGAAAGAGAAAAGAAAATATAATTAAAAATAATTAAAAAGTCAAATTTAAAAAAATTAAAAAGTGAAAAGGTAAAATAATTAAAAAAATCGATTTTTCCCTAAGATAAAGTTATCAGATTAAAATCATTTTTTTAATTAGATCTAAATATCATAAAATATTTTTGATCATATATCACAAAATAAAGGAAAATTAACTATATTATGAAAAATGCTTTATCATTGAGTTTTTTGCAAAATGCATGCTCCCAAGTGTGAAATTACACATTTAAGTTATAAGCAATGTACCCAATTGAGTTGGGAAAAAAATCATCCTAGATTCTTAATCTTGGTATGGAATGACCAAACGTCGATTAAGATAGGGTAATGAGCTTAACCTAGTACATAAAAACCGACTTATGTCCATTCAGTCCATTTACCCGTAAGAATTCCAGTTTGACCCACTTGCACCCAATTTAAAAAAGGGAAAAATAAATTTTCTCTCCCTATACTGTTTCATTCGGTCCATTTATCCATAAGAGATCCAGCTTGATCTACCTGTAACCAATTTTAAAAAACGGGGAAATTACAGTTTTTGTCCCAATAGTGTTGGGGGGGATTCAATTTTCGGCCTTATCCTTCGTTTGGTTACGAGACTAATTTTTGTATTATACTTCGTCGACAATCAAAGTCGTTCCATTGAAATTTCCTGTCAAAATTCGTTCGAAATTGCTAAGGCAGCACTAGTTATTGTCTTTTGGCTCCTACGTGTACAGGTCTCCAAATAGAAAATTACAATTTAAATTCCCGTACTTTCTGTAATTCTCGAATTTAGTTTATGATATGTGTGTGCGCAAATCTTTATAATTTATACTGGTGCCACTTAATATTATTAGAGACACTTTAATGATTTAGACCACTTGATAGATGGTAAGTTAAAATTTGTGGTTAGAAGATTTAAAGTCATCAACATCTTTACGAAACTAGTCCCAAATATGTCCATACGAATTTGAGTAGAAACTGAAGAGGTCGTTGTTGCATATAGTGAAATCGATCTTAAAGGGCAGTCGATCAAATCGGGTGTATTTGCAAACGTAAGAATCACTATTTCACACTTTGTCTTGATTTGATGTTTACAAAAGATTTTGGATGGGAACATTATGAAAATAATTAAGTTCTCATTGAAAATTAAAATTGGGTATTAGTCTCGTCAATAAAATAAAGCACATGGATTAAAATTGATTGTCCGTATAAGTACAAAAACCACGACTGTAATATGTACATGTAGGGCCTCATGTCAATATAGGCCATGCCGACTTAGCACTTTTCAGTGAAAATGCAATTTACCGTAAACAAAGTAAGACCAAAGTTGAGTTCCCCCAATGCTACACGGACCAAAATGTAATTTACCCTAAATAATTTGAGAGTAAAGATACGTTTGATAACCATTCAGTTTTTGGTAACAATTTTTATTCATAAATATTTTTTTCTAATTCTATTTCCTGAGCAAGTTTCTGAATATTTAAAGGCATTTGGTAACTGCATAAAATTTCTATTTCCGAAATAGAAAAAAGACGGAAATGTGTTTGGCACAACCCTCAAAATTTTTTCTACATAGCATTTTTGTTAATTTTTTAATAAATTTATGAAAATTTTCTTTTCTTTTCAGTTTTTTCATTTTCCTTCTCTTCTTCTTCATCTAGCTAGTCGCTTGCCATGGCGATGGCCGGCGACTGGCCAAACGAGAGTTAGTGATCGTGTGTAGTGCTACTATAATGGTGTGAGAAGTGCTTTGCTACAGCACTCAAGCCAAATCTTCTGCATTTGCCAATACCTCCGCATGTCATATTTATGAAATTACTCTTCACTGTTATCATTTGTGTTGTATGAACTGTCTCCATCTTTCTTGCGGATTGATGAGTATATATATCATTCGTTCATTTCTATACGCAACATAAGCTATTATTTTTAGAAAAGTATTTTTCAAATCATAAGTATTTCGTGAAGTAGACAGAGTCTGAATTCAAATTTAAAAGTAGGGTGTGGAGATGAATGGAAATTATTCTAAGGTGGAACAAAGAATTAGAATTTCATACGAGGAAGGAAGCGTTTAAAGGGTAGAGCAAGAAACGAAGCAGAAAGAGCAAGCGAAGGGAGTGGTGTTGAAGTAGACCCACCTACTTCCTCCTCAAGCGACGGATGGTGGGACCCACTGGACCCGAATCCTGCCCATTGAATAATTGGCGGGGTTCCGACAGCGACAACCTGCGAAGAACAACGCTATTAGATGCAGATACTAGGGGCCTGCATGGTAACGCTTTTGTTCCCAGGAATAATTTCTGCTTAGAAATGATTCTTTTTTATTCTGTTCCCTAGAACAATTTCTGAGCATTTGAAAGTGTTTGGTAACTATCCAAAATTTTTACTCCAAGAACATAAATGCGTTTGGTAAAACCTTAAAATTTCTAGTCCAAAATATTTTCTTTTAATTTTTTAATGATTTAAATACATATTTCTTCTTTTTTTGTCTTTTTTATTTTTCCCTTCCTCCATTGTGGACAGCCACCACTAGCGGGCGAGGTTTGGTGAGCTCGCCGGAAGCTCGCCTGGCCACCGGTGAGGGTTGACCTTGCCCAGGCGGTGCGAGGTCGGCCTCACCCAGGTGGCGCGAGGTCGGCCTCGCCATGGCCGGGTGAGGCGAGGCTGAGGCTCCTAGTGGCTTGGCGAGGCAAGCCTCACCTAGCCACCGATGAGGCTCGGTGAGGCAAGCCTCACCCAGCCACCGGCGAGGCTCGGCCTCGCTAGGCAGTGCGAGGGTCGGCCTCGTCCGACCATGGCGAGGCCGACCTCGCGCCGCCTGGGCGAGGTCGACCCTCGCTGGTGGCTCGGCAAGGCTCATCGGACCTCGCCCAGATCTACTAGGCCGAGCTTGCTGGTGGCCAGGCGAGCCTCTAGCGAGCTCACCGAACCTCACTCGGCCACTTGTCGGTGGTGGCCGAGGCCAGCGACGGTGGCTGGTGGGCGGCGATGGGCGATAGTAGGCTGAGGGAGGAAGAAGAAAAGGAAAGAGAAAGAGAAGAGAAAAAAAAATAAAGGGAAAAAAAACTGATTCTTGAAGTTGTTCCCGGGAGCGAGAAGCAATTTTTTTTTGCTTTTTGATTCTTCTCCAAATCTATTCCCCAGAACAAATTTGTTCCAAGGAACAAAAAATTTACTAAACGCATTTTTGTTCCAAATCTGCTACCGGGAACAAAAGAACAGGAACAGAATCAGTTTTTACCATACATGCCCTAGGTTTCCGTCTGTTCTCCTGCTCACCCGGCGGCGCGCCGAGGCCACTCGCCGCCGTACCGGCTGTCGCCATTTCGAGTACCGTAACCACTACCGAAGTGTAGCCCCCGAAAGGGGAAGCAAAGGGCCCTCCTGTAATTTCGCACAGCAACCTACAAAACCCAACCGATGCAGAAAATTTCTATTTTACTTCGCTTGGCAAAAGGGGGCAAAAAAAAAAGAAGAAAAAAGAACAGACTTTGTACCCACGATAGTTAATGCTAAGTTCAAGACCGACACAACCGGAATTTTAGTTAAATTGACCCCGACCCTGTCATGTCAAACCATCTATTTCACGAATCCTATATTGAGCCGGGGAAAAAATAAATTCTCCTTTAATTTTGAAATTTTTTTTATAATTCGGTTATTATTTAATATGATTGCCCATGATTTTGGAGAAACCGACCAATTCAATAGTTTAAGTTGATTCGAACCTGTTTTTTTTCCCTTTTCTTCTCCCCTGGAGAATAATGGTGAGAAACACCTCTAAAAGCACTTTCATCATGGACATGAAAGGTTGAAGATCTTTAACTAGGTAAGGATAAGTTCACATATCCTAATCTTTCTCTAAACCCAGGTGATTGCCAACCTACAAAGGCTGCCTATGGTAATTTCCCAAGAGAGTAATGGTGAGACATAAATTGCTCCTCTCTCTCGCATGGTCTTTTCACGTTTGAAATGAAGCACCCAGTCTTCCTTCCCTCTTTCTCTCCGAGTCTCACTTTTCTCCTCTATCCCTCACTCGCTTCAACCCAACCTCCCTCCCTTCTTCTTCAACTTCATCCTCATCGTCATCATCGCCTTTCTGGTCCCGGCTCTAGAAACCGTGACTGGCTTGGTTTTGATTTTGGGTTGAAGCGGATGCAGACGAAGCTTGCGACTACTGGGTCGCGAGCCCCTCCACCTTCACACGCCGCTCGCTTTTTGTCGCCATCGTCCCTTTTCAAGCTCCGGCGATAGAAACTGCACGTGGCTTCGTTTCGATTTCGGGCTCAGGCACGTCGCCACTGAAGCGGAAGAACTTTGCAACTGCCGAGTCCCAAGCCCTCTCGGCCTTCACACGCTGCTGGCTTCGTTCGACGCCGCTCGCCTTTCCGCCTCCGGTGATAGAAACTGCGAGCGGCTCGGTTTCGATTTCGGGCTCGGGTACGTCGCCACCGATTTTGAAGCGGAAGAACTTTGCAACTGCTCAGTTTTGATTTCGGGCCCCCACTCGTCTGATAAGTGAGCTTCATGTGAGCCAAAAGGAAGAGAGGAGCCGTGTAGGGGTCGGCAAAGTTGGACTTTCTGGTTTTTTGTTTCTTCATTGGGATATTATGCTTTTAAATTTGGGGTTTGATTGCATGCTCTGGTCTTGGTGACTTCAAACATACTGGATCATGTTGAGGTTTTGCCTAACCACTCAGCTATGGATAATGTAGTTTTGTTCCCTGCTGATAAAAAAAAGAAAAGAAGCTTATCTTGCGCTGCTTGAGGATTGCACGATGAATCATTAGGCTTGCCCTGAGATGGCCTTTCAACTTTGAATGTACCCAGATGATGATTATGATGATGGTAGCTGGCAAGGGTTGCTTGTTAGGTCAGTGTTGGGAATATCGAATGCCCGCATGTGGAATCTAGGCATGCCGGGGGTTGAATTTGTGGTCTTTAAAGTTGAGTTGGGATGCCAGTTGAGGTTGTCTTACGGTGCACAATTTGGCGAAAACGAATCACAGTTACTTCTTTCCAGCCATTGTGATACTGTATGAGTACCCCCTCCTAGGGAAATATTTGCAGTTGTTCGAACCTCGTGACCGCGAGGTGGGCCGCGAGAATAGTTCCAATCTCAAATGGTGGGCGAGGTAGGCTTGTCTTCACGCAATGCAGAAACAAAACCAAAAGTGAAAAGAGAAAAGTGCAATAATACGCATTGATATACTCTTTTAAATTGTTCCAATCTCAGATGGAGGAGGCGAGGTAGTCTTCTCATTTTAAATTGTTCTACATGCCAACCTACTTCAATATTTCACAATGTTAAGCAACAATCACTCCGAAAAAGTAATCAAGCTTCCATTTCCAGTAATCAATTATGTTCTCAATTGTCATCGATAAAAGTAGCAGCATAGAAGTGCTTTCGGGATCTTGAACAATATCCAATGCCTCATAATGCCAACAACCTCCATCTCAACCTTCGGTGAATCGGCTGAATCAGTATTAGCGCTCTGCTCTGCTCTGCATCCACGAGTTTTACCTTCTTCAATAACAGAAATGGTTTCTTCAGCGGCACTTTTGAGCATGTTAATTCATGATAGCCAATGGTAAAAGTATAGACTTCCAGAGCAAAAACCCCAATTTAACAAACTTAAATTTTGGTACGTGAAGACAAAACAATCAGGAGAGGACTGAAATCTTGAAAACAAACTGAAAAGCCACAAGTAGTTTTCCAGTTAGCAATTGCAAGCTTCTTCCGCTTCCGCTTCAAAATCAATGGCGACGTATTCGAGCCTGAAATCGAAACTGAGCCACTCGCGGTTTCTATCACCAGAGGCGAAAAGGCAAGCGGTGACGAACGAAGCGAGCGGCGTGCGAAGGCCGAGAGGGCTCGGGACCCAGTAGTTGCAAAGTTCTTCCGCTTTGGAGGTGACGTGCCCGAGCCCGAAATCGAAACGGAGCCACGCGCAGTTTCTATCACCGGAGCTGGAAAAGCGACGATGGTTACGAACGAAGCGAGCAACGTGTGAAGGCAAAGGGGCTTGCGACCCAGCAGTCGTAAGCTTCGTCCACATCCACTTCAACCCAGAATCAAAACCGAGCCAGTCGCGGTTTGTAGAGCCGGGACCGGAAAGGCGACGACGGCGATGAGGACGAAGTTGAAGAAGAAGGGAGGGGGGTCGGGCTGAAGTGAGTGAGGTATGGAGGAGAAAAGTGAGACTGGGAGAAGAAGAGGGAAGGAAGACGGGGTGCTTCATTTCATACGTGAAAAGACCATGTGAGAGAGAGGAGCAATTAATGTCTCTGCTCAACCTATCACCGCCTGCAGCCTGTCCTAGATGAGAGAGAAAGATGAGTTTTATTAATTTTTTATTCCAATGGCATAAGACACTTGTCACTTTATTAGTGGTTCACATGAACACATATATGTTAAGTAGGCGGACGACGCGGTGATTGTAAATCATTGAATATTTTTTACATCTTATGCGTTTGGGTCTGTGCCTCTCCTGCCGTAAGCGCTGGAGCAGTGCGGTGAATCACCCGACATAAGGACTTATAAAAGCTCTCGTGAATCTGTACAAATGATGGATAAACTTAAGTTTTGAAACACAAAACATCTATTCCATCAAAGATCATGTCAAAAACATGTGACGCGTATATAGATTTCCCAAGTCTGATGTAGATCATAGTCATAATTTTGAAATATCCATACTTCTCAAGTAATCACTCTAGGCCGACTGGTAATTCGTACTCTGTACCAATGTTTCATAAGTTTGTCCAACATGAACTCGATAGAAGATTTTGTGGATTTTTACGTCAAATATAGATATTTTTGCCTCTTCATTTGTCTCAATAAAAGGTATTGTAGAAGCATGTAAGGTTAATGGGGTCGGATTTTCCTCGGCTTTGTGAATGAAACAGGAGATTGCTGACATGACCTTTTAAAAGCCGCTCGTCCAAAGAATTTTGGACTTTTACTATAGCGACATTTGTATTGCTTCTCTTTTTCTATATGGTTTACTACATGACAACCCGCACATTAGACAACTTTAATAATGTTCGAGAATATCGTACTCCAACATTATCGAGGAACATATCAACCAAAGTTGGATATTTGAAATGCACTTGTCGAAGATCATTGGAAAGGAAACACATGAAACAAAGTTAGGGTAGATTTTTAATGCATATTGTCATATTGAATTAATGAAAATGTAAAAAATAAGTGGTAACTTTACAATGAATCAAAATAGAACTTAAAACAAAGTGAAAAATGAAAGTACGCTCAATAGCATTTACATAGTCCATAATTATTATAACTCATTAGGGACATAAATAGTTAAGAAATGATAGAAATTACGTAATTGATACTCTTCTGCTTAAAAAATACTCAATATTTAACATATTCATTTTTCAAAAAAATTTAACTAGCGGCTCGCTTTGTTGAGATATACTTACTGTCTCTAGTTTTAAGTCTCAAGTTTTTAAGTAATCATTTGAGAAGTCTTTGTCATAATACGTCGACACAAATGCTTCAAAATTAAAAAATATAAACGACATAATCTTCATCATAACTAGGAAGCTTATATTCTTTGCCGATATGGGTTAAAATTCATCCATCTTTTGATCTATTTACCATCTTCGATGTTTAAAAAATTGTTTTAATCTTTTTGAAGAGTAAATTCACTCATGACACAAGACATTTAGGACAGAATAACAGTGTATGGGCCTAGTACGTGGAGAGCTTAGGGTGAAAGAAATCAAGATGTTTGCTTTTCCCCTTCCTTGTCCTTTTCCTTTGTGGCTGTTAGCCAGCATCGGACTTTGCGGGGTCAGAAAGGAGGCCCGAATTCACCGAAATGTGGAATGACACGATAAGATGAAAGCTTTACGTGCATTTGTGCAGTAACAAAAAATCATTGCACGGTGTACGGAGGACGAGAAGACACTGCCCGAGCGGGCCCGAGACAAGGCGGCTCCCTCGGATGATGCTGCGCGACGAAGGGTCTTGTACTGCAGTGCCTGTCTTTGGGAAGCAAGCCGGTATCCCATAGTTAGATTTGTCAAATAGGTTGATTGTGTCGGAACAAAAATAATTTGACATAAATTGACATATACACATTTATGATCTATTTATTCTTCTTCTTTTTTGCCAATGTTTATGACTTATATATTTATAATATAAATTTCTCAACCTAATCTCAAACCGTATTATTAAAACACTTTTATATTTAACTCAAATAAGAAAACTTTTTTCTTACACTTCCAGGTAATATAAATCTAGTTGACAATTTTAATTTTTTTTTTAAATCAAGGTTCTATTTGTTTCGTGAAGAATATGACATTTATGGACAATGTTTTATATGAAGTCATTTTTCAGAAAAATAATAATATATTTTTTTGTTTGGCTAAAACATGAAAATGAATTAAAAAATATTTTCCACTGTCTGGTATGGAAAATCTAAATTTATTTTCTTTCGTGCACTCCTTTTTATTATTTTTATTATTTTATTTTATTTTTTAAAAATCAAAATTTTAATTATTTTCTTTTCTTTCTTTTTCTTTTTCCTTCTTCTTCACTAGTTGCCGACTACAACGACAACCATCGAGCCAAGCCAAGCCTACCTCAGGCAAGGCTCCACCTTGCCAAATTCAACGAGGTCGAGCTCCCGCCCCTCACTAGAGGTCAGCAAGGCCTTGCCCTTACCTAATCACGCGCTCGAGCTAGTTGGTGTCTAGCCAACTTGAGTCTTGCTAGATCGATGAGGCCTGAGCCTCACCAATGCCAAAGGTTGATGAGCTCATCCTTCACTTGTGGTTGATTGCCAGTCACCACTGTGACGACCACCAGCTAAGGAAGAATGGAAAAAAAGAAATAAAATAAAATAATAAAAAATTTAGAAAATTAAAGAAAATAAATGACCTGTTTATTATTCAGTTGAGCTTACTAGGTAACCCATTCAATACCCATTTAAGACCAATTAAGTTGTTAGATGGTTCATGACCCATTTAAACTTATTTTTAAAAATTAAGTAATCCATTTATGATCCACACCATTAAATGTATTTTTTTTTTTTGGATCAGTCATTAAATATGAATCATAATACCAGTTTTAGACCCATTTGAACACCTCCGCCCGTAGCAATGCAGTGGCTCACCATGCAAATGATGACAAGTCCTACAAATTATAGATGATTAGAAGCTTTGGAACACGATATCTATCTATAATCATGTCAATGCCATATCATATGTGAATAGATACCCATACCTATTACATCTCTTTAGCTTTCAGCATGAAATGGATTGAATTTACAAAGACTGCCGACTCGACTTTTTAAAAGCTTTTAGTCTATTCATCTTTTATCAAAGAGATTATCTTATCACATTTGTACAACTTGCGCAACTTGCGCATCACACTAGATAGCGATAAAAATATAAAGATTTTGCTAATATTTCGGAATATTTTATTTCAACATTTTTGTATAGAACGTTTTAACCACGGCCGGATGTTTTAAATGCACTTATTGAATATAATTGTGCAAGCAGAGTTTGAAACAATGTTAGTGTAGACCTTTTGATGCATATTATCATCCCGAATCAATCAACACATAGACAATGATTTGTGATTTTGTAATTAATAGAAATAGAACTCAAAGCAAAGCGAAATGTGAGTATGTAAGATTAATGGGGGGACTTTCCTCGGCTTTGCAAATGAAATGTAATATTGTCGACACGGCTCTTTAGAAACCATTCGTCTAAAGACCTACGGACTTTTACTAATGGCCCGTTTGGTTCAACTTTGGAGAAATGCAAAGTTATTTCCCCAAGTATCTTTAGCCTAATGGGCATTTGGTGAAAGCAATAGTGTTTGACAAATCACAACACAAAATGGTTTTTCGAAATGACTTTGGTACAAATACCATTTGGTAAATTTACATTTACAATGAGCTTTTCTTATTTTTTTTTAAGAATTAAATTAAATCACTCATCGCTAGCTAATCGCCAGCTAGATCTGGCCACCGGCGTCGCTTGAGGTCACCCAACCTCAGGTGCCGCCGCCTAGGGGACTTCAAGCGCGACACCTGGTTCGCTTAGGCGTCGCGCCTAAGGTCGGAGGTTGCGACCTAGGCATTGCCGCTTGGGTCGCGTGAACCTAGGCGTCACACCTGAGGTCGTAACTTCAGGGCTGACGCCTGGGTTCGCGCAACTCAAGTGTCGCCGCCGAAGGTCGCGACCTCAAGCGCGACGCTTGGGTCGCACAGGCGTCACACCTAAGGTCGGAGGTTGCAACCCAAGCATCGATGGTGACACTACATAATTGATATTATATATACAAAAAGACAACATATGTAGGTATACATAACACATGTCACCAGTTGACAACATTAAGTATATTATCATAAGAACGAGGGTAATTATGATTAAACTGGTTGCAAGCCTACAAGGAAATGTTGAAAATATCAATATCTAACTTAGACTCCATTTGTTTGAAGGAAAATTATTTTCTGAAATTATTTTTATGATTTTTTAATGTTTGGATGATAGAAAACTAATATATTTATAGCAAATATTTTCCATGGACTGAAAGTAACAAATTTAGATTTGGGAAAAATGACTTTCCCTTTTATTAAGAAGAAAATCACTTTCTCTAGACTACTTACAAATGAAAACAAACCATTTTTCTTGAAAGTAATTTCCCTTTATCACGAAATTTTCAATTAAGCATACCCTTTGTCACGCTCTAACTCTCGAGCTTGCGGCAAACCCCATTTCACTTGAGGTATAACTGTACGACGTCCCAGGCACTATCGTTGACTAATTTATTTTTATCTTATAGTTAAGTACATGCGGAAACGAATAACTCTCAAAACAGAAACAACGGGGATAGCAGTAATAACAGCAGAGGAAAGACAAAACATTATTTTATTTATCTGTAAGGTTAGCATGTACACCAACAGATATATACAAGCCTTACTACATGCGACATGCTAAGGCCTATTAAAAAAAGGATCGGCCTAACTAACCTATTACCGTACAAGTCGAGGAGGGGCTCGTAAAAAATGGAATAGGCCACAGTTGCCTACTTGCTATCCTCCAAAGGATCGGTCTCTTCAGTCGTCGGGTCTAAAAGCTCGCCATCAGGGGGATCCATATCCATAGGATCCCAGACCTCATATGTCGGCCCCACAGGAGGGACTAGTCCATCAAAGCCTCGGAGAGGACTGTACATAATCCCTCCCATCTTAATAAACCACGCCTTGAAGACGTGGGGCGCGTAATGGTCTCTCGACCCCTCGTCCACCAAAACCGTAGTAATGTGGTGCTCATACACTGGGACACCGAAGCATACCGGGTACTGCGTCATCTAGGGCCTGAAAAAGTTAACCATGACAGGTTGAGATAAACTCAGCAAATTAAAGTCCTAAGCCCCGGTTATGAACTTTGCTCGCCTCGAGAGTCTAACATACAACTTAATCCATTAACCAACAACCACCACACCTCAGAGAAACGAAAACAGAAGACAATTTAATAACATATACAATCACAGGCGACCATACTTGGCTTTGGCACACGTGACCTACAGAAACGGTCAACCATCTCACAATAACAATATGAGACATGCAAATAATCAGAGCATTGCACAAAACGTTCTCATATCTCAATACCCACACGTGCTCCGATTATTACAACCATCAAGGCCACGGCACATCCTCATGGTTGGCGGTCTCTAGCCTAAGCCATGGTTCGTCCTCATTCTCGAGGCACAGCAATATCATGGGCTATCCCCCCACCGACGGCATTCTTGAAAGAGCATGGGGCCCACCCACTACCGCGGCCCTGTATCTAACCACTGTCAGGTGACCCAATGGCCACGGCACAACCCCGAAGGATTGGTGGCCATCCAACTATATCGGGTTATCAACTTTAATTTGACCATGTAACACATTATCAAGCAATTCATTATTGTCTTTGCTTTTGCTTGGTCGTGAATGCAACATAATTCGTGCTCACGCAACATGCAGTTGCAATTGACACACGTATAATGAAATACAGCAGTAATTGACAATCACGCGACATGCTTTTGCTTGGTCGTGAATGCAACATAATTCGTGCTCATGCGACATGCTGTTGCAATTGACACACGTATAATGAAATACAGCAGTAATTGACAATCACGTACAACAGTCCAATTACTCATGAAGAAATTCGATAAACCAAGAAAATTCAATTCCAATCAATCATCAATCACGTATTCCCCATAATTCTCGGGAATAATTGACAATTAGCACTTCGGGCCCGTTTGGTTCAGCTTTCCCAATGGGCTTTCAGCCCCCAAAGCCCCTTGAGAATATGCAAACCTATTTGGTTCAGCATTTTGGAGGACTTTGGGGAGATGCAATTGCATCTCCAAGTGTCCTCAAAATCCTTTAGCTCAATGCAGGTCCAAAGGTGCATTTGCAAGTTGCATTTTCGAAATGCAACTTGCACTACTATTCATCATCTTCCCCGCGTGGCCAACGAAGCCGACGACCACCGACCAAGGAGAGCGACCGCTGGCAACCAGCCAAGGAGGGCGACCGCCGGCCAAGGGGGCGACCGCTGCCCTTGGTCACGCGACCTCAGGCGGTCGCGCGCCTGGGTCGCCGGACCTCAGGCAGGCCTTTCAGTGCCAGATCTGGCCGCCGAAGCTTGACCAACGGCCAGATCTGGCCGCCGGAGGGTGGCCGGCAGCCAAAATTGGCCGCTAGAAAATGGATTAGAAAAAAATTATTTACAATTTTTTTTTAATATAAAATTTCGCAAAAGTCCCTTAACAAAATGTAGTATTCACCAAACGGCATTTAGGCCAAAAAATTTTCACAATGCAAAATTTACCAAACAGTATTTGCATTTCGAGAAACCCCTTTAACCCAAAGATATTTGCATTTTTCCAAGTGCATTTCCCCAAAGTTGAACCAAACGCACCCTTCAATATATCATAACAATCAAGAACGCATTGAATTATAGCTATATTTTGCTTTTGTGTGAATAGTGCCGCATGAACAGTAACTCGTCCGAAATTAATCAAATAATAAAAATTAATAAACTTAACCATGGTTATTAAATTAACCTAACTAGGGTCAATTAACTCAACCATGGTTACTAAATTAACCTTAGTTACTTTACCCCTAACCATAGTTACTTTAATTGCTAACCATGGTTACATTAATTACGAACTATAGTCACTTTAATTAACCATGGTCAGCCCTAATCTAATCAGCAGATTTAACCAACTAATCCATAATTAACCAAGCACAAAATTAAACTAATTAACCATCTAAGCAAAATTAACCCCTAACTAAGGATCAGGAAATTAACTCACTTGGGTAGGAAATCTGGCGACACTGGCGCGAAGGTAAGAGCGAGGGCTACGCGGTGTTAGCTCGGGGGTGGCGACAGACGACAAACGGTGGCCGAAACTGGCCACTAACAGTGCCGGAACACTGTTCAGGCGGAAGGCTGCAGTAGCGGTAGAAATAGTCGGACGGGCTACCAGTGGGGACCAGGGGCGACCGACGGTGAACGGCTAGCCTCCGGACTTCGACGGCTCCATGCTGGACAATGGCAGCAACTCCGACGACGGCGGCAAGGGTGGATTCCGGCGGTGAACAGAAAGGATAGAACAAGGAAGAGAAGAAAGGAAGAGAAAAGGGAGAGAGAGAGAGAGAAAAGCTGGGGTGGGGGCGGCTGGAGAGAGAGATGGAGGAGAGAGAGTGGGCTGGTAAACTTAAACAAGAAGCCAAGGCAAGTGGCTAGTCCACTTGCTTCAAGCATCAATAAAAAAACAAGCAAAAACAAGCCAACAAAGTCCACTTTGGCACCAAAGGAAAAAGGCCAAGAAGAGAAGCCCATTGGGTTGAGACAAGAGGAGAGATTGGGCCAGCTTGGGCCCCTCATGAGCTGGGTTGAATGGGCGCAAGGCCCATTGTGTCACGCCCCGACTCTCGAGCTCGCGGCAACCCCATTACCTTAGTCGATTGAAAGCGACGTCTCAGGACCCATCGACGACCATTCATTTTATCTTTCGTTAAGCGCAAGTGGAAGACGAACCATCCCCAGACAAACAAACAATCAAATAGGGATAGAGGGATGAACAGCAAGAACAACAGCAACTACTCATTTATACATCTTCATTGGATTAACCAACGGAGGATCGTTTCCGAATTACAAGCCCGACAAAAAGGGCTAATCCATCCTCTAAGCCAAACCAAAAAGAAACTAGGCTAATCCAATTAAATAAGAAGAACCCTCAGGTTCAACACCATCATCACTCGGACCCCTCGGACTCAAGCTCCGTCGGGTCGATCACCGAGAGGAGCAAAGGGCGGGATCCTCCATTGTGGGTACGCCATTCTAGGGGCCTGAAAATGGTTAACCACGACGGGTTGAGATAAAATCTCAGCGAGTTCTCCCCCTAAGCCCCAGTTAGTATGCCAACTCAACCCGGGGTATCTCTCCAGAACCACTCCTCACTCAACCCCACAACAGACAGCCAAAACCAAACAACAGCCAACAACAGATAGGGCAACCAACAATCATACAGTCGATTCGCATGCAACCTTACCCGGTATGCCATACCCTGCACGTCAAATCTCATACAATGCAAGTAAGGCACATGGCCGTCAGATGATACCGTTCATCAATCACATGCGAATCGCGTCACAAGCGATCTCACCTGGCCATTACCACACCCTGCACGACTGTCAACTCATGCGTAAAATCACGATATTAAGAGCACGCGAATAATCAGAGCATCTCACACAACTTTCTCATGCCTCACATCCACACATATGCTCCGATTATTACGACTACTAGGGCCACGGCACAACCTTATGGTTGGCGGTCTACCGGTCGAAGACTGCATCGTCCTCCCCCATGAGGCACGGCGACGTCACGGGCTCTCTCCCATCGACGGCATTCCCTATGGAGCATGGGGCCCGCTCACTGCCGCAGCCCCGCATCTGACCACTGTCAGGCGACCCAATGGTCACGGCACAACCCCAATGGGGATTGGCGGTCATCCGACTCAACCGGGCTATCAACTTTAATTTGACCATGCAACACCTCAGCAAACAGTTCATTCTTGTCTTTGCTTTTGCTTGGTCGTGAATGCAACATCGCTCATGCGTTCATGCTCATGCGACATGCCATTTCAAATAACCCACGCAATATGTCATCCGGTATCACTCGCCAATTCCAAAATTCAATTCAACCGGCATTCGATCAAGCATTTCATCATCAATCATGAGTATAATTAACAATCGGTACTCCAATTAATCACAAAAATCAATAGCACATCAAATTCGAGACAAAATTTAGCTTCGGATGAAGAAAGGTGCGTGAGCGCAGTCTTTCGTGAGCGATAATCGTGAACGTGCTCGTGAGCGTAATCGTGAAGCGTGCTCGTGAACGAATCGTGAATCGTGAAGCGTCTTCGTGAGCAGTAATTATGAACAGTGATTTTTCCGAAATTCAATTAATTAAAACATTTAATCCAGAAATTAAACAAAACATTAATTAAAACAATTAATCAATCAATTAAATCAAATCATGCTTAATTAATCACATAAACACAATTAATACCAAATTAAGCACAATTAAGCTTAATAAGCAAAATTAAGCTAATCTAATCTTGTCTTTGCTTTTGCTTGGTCGTGAATGCAACATCGCTCATGCGTTCATGCTCATGCGACATGCCATTTCAAATAACCCACGCAATATGTCATCCGGTATCACTCGCCAATTCCAAAATTCAATTCAACCGGCATTCGATCAAGCATTTCATTAACAATCGGTACTCCAATTAATCCCAAAAATTAATAGCACATCAAATTCAGACAAAATTTAGCTTCTGGATGAACAGTGCCGTGAACAGTAATCGTAAACAGTAATCGTGAACAGTAATCGTGAAAAGTAATCGTGAACAGTGCTCGTGAACAGTAATCGTGAACAGTAATTATGAACAGTGATTTTTCCGAAATTCAATTAATTAAAACATTTAATCCAGAAATTAAACAAAACATTAATTAAAACAATTAATCAATCAATTAAATCAAATCATGCTTAATTAATCACATAAACACAATTAATACCAAATTAAGCACAATTAAGCTTAATAAGCAAAATTAAGCTAATCTAATCTTAATTTTCTATCTAACCACCTATCTTAGGGCTAATACAACTTACTTAAACATCATAAACCAACCTTACTACTAATTAACCCAACCCTAAGCAAGTTTAGGCACTAAATAGGGATTAGGAGCTAAACTCACCCGTTAAGCGGGCCGGCGACATGGACGCGGTGGCGGCGACGAACCCGACACCCGGGGACCTCCACCACGATGATCCAAGGCGGTCCCGGGCTCAAAATAGCAGCAACAAACTCGGAATCCCCTCGCAACTCGAAAAACCGACCGTACGGGAGGAAAGAAGCCGATCGAAGTTGAACGAGCTGCCCGGAGCTCGGCGAGCGGCGGGCCAGAACCGGCGGCACCGAGGGTCGAGGGGGAAATGCGGTAGCTGGTATGGGCGGAGATTGGGTCGGAAAGGGAGGAAAATGGCCGAAACAGCAAAACAAAACAGCAGCAGGCGGTCAGAAAACGGTCAGGCCGGCGGTGGCTTTCGGCCGGCGTACGGATCGGTCGAAGGCTTCTTTCGGCAAACGGCCAACGTCATCTGAACGGTTTTTCTCTTCTGAACGTGATGGCAGGTGGCACGGGCCGAGATTCCAACGGGAAGACAATGAACAACTCGATTTTCGGTGAAAGGTCAGAACTGAAAAACTGAAAGAAGGAAGGGAAACTAGGGAAGAGAGGGGCTGCGATTTTGGAGAAGATGAAGAGGAGAGAGAGAGTGAAGTGAAGGCTGAAGGATAAGCCTTATCAAGGCTAATTAATGCTTGTCCCAACTTGTCAAGAAAATGACATCATCTTCTCTTTCTTCCTTTTGACTTTTCTTCAAAATATCCAAGGGCATTTTGGTCATTTCCACCTTGCACACTTCCCAATGTGCCCTTGGGCTGAAAATGAAGGGCGGGCCTAGGAAACAGGCCGGAAAATGAATAGGAGCGGGCTCGGGAATTTATTGGGCTTGAAACGGCTCAAGGTTAGATAACGGGCTCGGAATGGTAAATTGTCGGTTTGGCCCAACGGGCTCACTTGCTTGCCTCGGGCCTTCCATGGCGGTTGTCCCACCCTGGGCGTGAGGCCCACACTGATCTCTCTCGGCCCACGTCCTCGTAGGCTCGTTTCCTCGGTCCGAAAATCCCTTTTCCAATTACTCGGCTCAGCCGGCACTGTCGACTAACTAAGAAGCATTGTCCAAAAGTCCTTCTCAAACGTTCCCGAAAATTCGAAGTCCAATATTGGATTCACATGCTTTGTCAATTTCGCCCGAATGCCATTTTGGTACTACTCAGACTGACGGGCGGCTTTGAGGATTCACGCGTAACCGACTCGTGCCAATTCACGTTCAAGACTTCTCGACACATGGACGTCCTTGACTGCATGAAATTGCGAAGGATCGATTTTTATTTCAAAGTACACGATTATCAAGGATCGACATAGGGCCGTTCGCGGGTTCGATAACGGTAGACGGAATCACCTGTCGTCCCATTATTTCTGTCCGCGAATCGACTTCTAGTCGTCCGCGAATCGACTTCTAGTCGTCCCTGAAATCGGCATGCATGACTACAGGATCGTCCTCACGCAAGTCTCACGGTCGAGTCGTTTTCCCAGGTCAAGTTCTTTAGTCGCACGAGTTCTGTCCTCATTAGCCTTTCCCCTCAAGATCAGTATCTCAGGAGTGATCAGTTCCGAGTGAGATCAACCAACAATGCATCGACGAAATTCACGTTCATTCCTTTCTCAAAGGGCTCGAATTTCAGGATGTTACACATTGGGCCGCTGGTCTTGGGCCGGCCCACCTATAGGCCCGAAACCCGGTCCAAATTTTTCCTTTTTCCGACACTTTCAAGCCCAACGGAAAATCCAAAAATAAATGAGACAATGTCCAAATATTTAGTCCTAACATCGCTGAGAAGTTGGTTCCCAAAAATCGAATTAAATTCAAGGCTAAATTAAGTCGATTGCGGTTGTAGTACAATTTGGACTATCGGACGTCCCTTTAGGACTTTTCCTCACATTTGACTCGTGGTCAACCATTCTTTTATCCACGTTTAGCCAATTCTCAAGTCAGGGATGTCCCTCAATTGTCACGTGATCCCGGGGGCTCAATTAATAATCCCAAGTACAAGATGAAAGTGATTTGGTTTAGCATCATTTGTAGTTCATATCGAAGTAGTGCAGAAATCACCCGCAACCCTACTTCGTACTTCTGCCGAATCGATTTATTTCCATTTCTCTAATAGTCTAGTACTAGAAGATATCGTCCCCGCCCAGATCCTTTTGGTCGAAGGGTTCATTCATGATCGAAATTGCGAGTCATACGCGTATCGCTTCCTATCGGCGCCTCCCTATAATCCATTTTCCCAAGAATGAATAGCTTGGAATATTTGTATTGACCAAGCATTCGACTAATATCACCATTTTATAAAATCCCAAAGTGGAGTCAATTTTCAGGATGTTACACCCTTGTACTAAAATTGTTGGCTCACATGACTATTGTGGAGTTACATGCTTTTTTTAAGAAGCTACACATGTCCAAATAAAAGAGAAAAGGTTAGACAATATTTAAGCGATAGAAAAAAGAAATTATAAACCATAAGGATGGAGATATTTTGTTGAAAAAGGATTTGTAATGTTAAATAAAAATGAATACATAAAAATTGCACAAGCATGTCAAAATGAATAAGTATGGGCATCCAAATTTGCTTTTTGGCAACCCATTTTGTTCCGGAGTACATGGACAAGTGACTTGGTTGATACAATTTGTCTTTAAATGTGCCCAAAACTCAAGTTCATTAAATTCTCCTCCTCCAGTCACCATAACTTGTATTGTGGTAACTAATATTTGAAAGGTCCCTCTTATACAATATATATTATTTTGTGCAACAAATTTGTATTGACTGATTATATCAAAAAATATCTTTCTTGACAATAGTTCAAAATGAAGGAGGTCTTTTTTGAGTACTTTTTGTCCAGACAACTAAATTGCCTCATTGCTAGGAGTGTGAAGGTTCAAAAAGTACTTAATCAAATAAAGACACACATTACTGAGAAAAATTTCAATACGATCTGGTTCAAGAACAAACTAATTGATAGAACAACTATACTTAAATATAGTTATAGTGTTATATAAGGACAGATATTTAGTGAGGAATAAAGAGTAGCAACAATGGAGAGTTCTCTAGCTGAATAACTTAACTATATTAATTAGGTATTTTGTACTTGATTTAGTGAATTTCCAAGCTATATAAATAGTTAATCAGTTGAAATTTGTAATGCAAGAAGGTTCAAAAACTTATCGATGATATAAATCAATAGATCAGCATCAAGTAGTTCTCCAATTGAATTATTCAATAATTAAAATATGTAAAAGTAGAGTAGAAACAAACGGGAATGCAAAATATGGGAATCCTATGCTCTTTTTCATCTTACCATTTTCATTGAAAAGGAATTCTAAAAGTTTGATATGAAAATGATTTTTTGACTTTCCCGTGCAGGCTATAATGCTGGTAGTATAATTGTGTGTCACTTACCGTAAAAATAATAATAATAAAAAATTCAATGTATATGTCTCAAAACTTGTCATTATAATGCACTTGAGTCTTAAAATGTCCACAAGTCACTAATCAATGATTGGTCCTTACCAACATCGTTGTCCAGTACTAAAGGGGAATGTTGGAGGGGCAAACTATGGGCTCTTAGATGTTCTAGAGGAGAAGTTTCTTTCCCTCCAAAATGCAAATTCATAATGGCAAAATTAGTGGTTGAGGGATGGGTATACATGTCTGGACAATGAGCATTGTATAAATTTGATTCTCCCTGAAATCAAGCGTACACATAACTTTTTCAAATATGGAGATCTTTAGTGATTTCTTTAAACATACTTAATATAATAGTGCATATTTTCTAATATCACGTAATTCTATTTTCTTATTAAGGGATTCGATATTATCCTGATAATGCACTTGACTAGAATTTATGCATAACCCTCCAACGCATGGTCCAATGACTGGTCCCTCGTCATTATAGCCCAGGAGATAAACCAAATAAAGAGAATAGCGAAGGAACTAGTCACTAACTCCGTATGAAGCGCAGAAGAGAATGTAGAACAAAAATCTCATATTACTAGACACGTCATTTCGTATGGCCGAACACCGTTCGTTGCAATTGTCACGAACTTTGTTGCCAAACTTCATAAAACCTAATATTTCCCATCACTTTCCCCTTCCCTTCGGTAGCCTTGGTCCGGCTCTGTTCCCCAGCCTACTCTGCTGAAGACTCCCCAGGATGGGAATTCGGCAGGGTATTTCTCCAGTAAAGATGTTCCTGAACTTGGGCAACGAGCAAAGTCTTAAATGAGTAGTTAATTCGGAGAAAGTGATTGTCGTACTGGTCGCTTCTTCACATTTGTCACGGCCAATAATTAGTTTCATATTTTAGCGCAATCCCACCGCCAGCTCTTTAATTTGCCCAACCTTTGCTCAATCAAAAAATGGGTGGGAAAAGAATCTCCAAAAGGGGGCACCTTTAAGCCTTTACATCTCTCAAGTTCGGCAACAAAACCTTTGGGAGAACGTCGTACTGCCGAATGTTCCTTAAGTTGTCCAGATCACGCAAAATCAGCATCCGCATTTCACCACTCTTTCTAACCGTCCCATTACTTTTGTTTATGATTTCAATCGAACGGCATGATTTCACTTCTAGGATCTCGAGATAGCGGTGCAGTCTCTTCCACATATGGGATGGGGCAATGTGTAGGAGATGGTCACAATATTTCAATTTAAGGGATTTCAATTTGCGAAAGGAATAAGTGGGAATTCGACTGTTCCATAACTCTTAGCACCAAGTGCCTTTAATTCTTAGTCCTTTATATTGGGAAATGCATGAGAATAACATGAGAAAGCACAATAAATTTGTTTGTTCTAAAACATGACATTACAAGAACACATATGGTCATAATAAGGAACAGAGCAAACCATCTCATTGAACAACAGCTGTGGCAATTTGTCATCCTCTTCGGCCGTCTCGCCTAATGAACTCTCAACACTTGTAGGGCTCGAGATAAATGCTCCCAAGTTGCGGCACCACAAAATTCTTAAGACTTCTTAAGGAGGCGAAATAGTACGAACAACTTCCAGAACCGAAATAAATCAGGCTATCGAGCTCGTCACGTCTTAGTGAACTTAAAAGCAAAGGGAACTCATCACTTCCGCCTTTGTTCGACCACCTTCTTCCTTGGGAGCCACTTCCTTCATCTGTTTACAATACCCAATGGGAAGCAATTTTTAACCCAGACATCTTTTAGACAAGGAAAACTCAAAGCTATCTTGGAGTCGCTCTTCACCACATGCCTCAGCCTTCCTGCTTTCCTCACCCTCACTTCTTCCAATTTGGGGAGCAATACAATTTTTTTATTCCGTATTCGAATCAAGGGATGCACAATCATGAAAAACATCGACACTTTTTCTCAATCTCACGTGTACTAGGAGCACAACCTGATTAAATAAATTCAAAAAAATCAACAAAATTGAAAAAAAAAATGTCCATATGGATATTAAGCGTGTTACCGTAGATGTCCATGTCAGCGATTTATGATCAAAACAGACCTCATTGGCAAATTGCCAAAAAATTTAAAACTAAATTGACGCAATTGAAATGTTTAAACTGAATTAATCGTCATATAATAATTTTATCACTTTTTTGACAATTTTCGGATAATTTTCCTATCAATTACTAGTGGTGTAACTGATTAAGTACTATTAATCATGGGTACAAGATACCTTACACGTGTTGCCAAGTAAGACGAGATTTGTAGCATGTGAATAATGGTAACGGACTTTAAAAAAATAATAATAATAATAATAGTAATGGACAGCTTACACGAGAGCCAGATGACCTTTTTTTTTGTACTTTTGGTAATAGAGCCAGATGACTTCTTAGCTATTCTTTATCTAAAGCAAATTGGTCTTAATATGACCGCTAGATACCACGCACGCGCTACTCACGTGCATGTTTACCATGGTTACCTTTAAACCCTTTTGCATAAATGATGTAAAGCATGTAAGGATGAAGCGATACTAAAATGATGTAGAAGAAAAAAAACATATCCAGCACTCGAGTTGCAACCGAATTGAAACACTCCGCCTGTCAAATCCCGATAATCTCCATCATCGAACTCGCCTGATTATAGTCGTATTCGGTTCGCGTTGTCCCCACGAATGGAATTTCCCAGTTGAAGGAAGGAATGACAGAAAAAAAGTGATAATTCTAGGAATCCCTTGCTAGCCATCGAAACGTGCCCATTTTTTCTGGCCTCGCAAGTTTCTTGAAATCTTAAAAGAGTGACTTCTCCCTGGCGTTTTGGTACGTGCGTTCAGGTGAACTTGAGAGCGAGCACAAACAGGGCGTTGCGCATGGACAAAGCAGAGGGTGGTTCGAGCAGCAATAGGAGAAGAGACGATCCCAATGACCTGACTGATATTGTCTTCTCTTGGTCTCTTCACGACATTCTCAACGAAAATCTCTACCATGACCGGGTTTCTTTTTATTCGTTTCTCATCTTTGCATTTTTCGTTTAATCATGCCCTGTTGGTTTTATTCTCGTGGAAGTTGGATGACAATGTGGTTTTAACTTGAGAATTTTCCAAATGATGTTAGTTCCTTGCGCTCTATTTTTTTCTTTTTCTGTACTTCTAGTTAGCCTAGCCTTATAAAAACCTTGCACTCGACTTAGTAAGATAGAACCCTTTATGCTTTTACTTTGTTCCGCAATCTCATTAGGTAATTTAGGAGTATATGTTATGTTTTATGGAATTTGGTCAAAGTATTTTTGAATGTCGAGGTGGGTTGGTCCTTTTTGACATTTGGCGAGCGATTTTTGTAGGTGGAGACTATACCGGAGACATTTCAGTCCGTCCAGCATTATCTCGGATCGTTTGTCTACCCTTTACTAGAAGAAACACGGGCGAGTCTGTGCTCGAGTTTGGAAAATATTTCTTCGCTGCCTTTCACCGAGATTTATGACTTTGCGGAATGCAAGGGAAGTGGGAACTCATATGCCATCAAGGCTGGTCGGTGGAGCAATGAATCCAACACTCGGGGCAAGGGAACTTACAAAACTCTGCCTGGAGATATCTTAATTCTAACTGATGCTAAGCTGGCAACAGTTCCTGATTTGGAGAGGTCCGGAAGAAGATGGGTGTTTGCATCAGTTAGAATGATTGAAGGAGACTATGAAGAGGATAAGGCAACGTCATCCACAAACTTTAAAGTGGAGGCATTATTGAACCATGAAGTACATAATCCCTGGAGGCCAAAGTATGCAATTTTCCTGATAAATATCGTCACTAACAGAAGGATATGGAAAGCCTTGCATATGTCTCTGAACTTGGATATTGTGAAGGAAGTTCTCTGCACAGATTTGGTGGTATGACTTCCTTTACGCACCATTAGTCAATTTATACTTAAAATTGCTATTATATTCCTCTCAGCTTCAAAACTTCATTTTACTCCTGTCGATTTGTAAGTTTCACCGGAAAATAAGACAAATGATGCTTTAAGCCATTCTGTTGCATTAATAGATTAGGCTAATTCTTTCTTTTACTTGGTCCATTTAATGATATGGAGATGAATGAAGATATGGGAAATTAGTGAAGTTATGTCTTGAATAGGGCAAATTAATTCCATGGAGGCAACTTAATCGCTAGTACTAGACCTTAAAATTTTCTATACTATACTTTTTGCAGGATTTGAGTTTGTTCTGTGCAATGCTTTTATATCATATTAACACCAATTAAGTTTCAGAACCTTCCACCATATTTACATGGTCTGAATTATCACAAGAAATGTGTTTCGGTTGCAGGCTGATAAAGTTTCCAATCTTAGTATTACAAAAGGTAATGGTTCTGCGAGTGAGAGCCTTGATGAGAGATTGTGCCATGATCTGAATGAACCCCAGAAAAATGCAGTTGGGGTCTGTCTCAATAAACTCCAATGTGAGAACAAGCCATCTGTCGAGCTGATATGGGGTCCTCCTGGAACTGGGAAAACTAAAACTGTCGCTACACTGCTATTTACTCTCTTGAGAAGGAAACATAGAACCACTGTTTGTGCTCCTACGAATGTTGCCATCAAGGAAGTGGCATCTCGTGTTCTAAAGCTGCTAGAGGAATCAGATAGTGGTATAAGTACTGAAACGGAAAGTTCACTCTCTTATCTTGGGGACGTGCTTGTTTTTGGGAACAAGGAGCGACTGAAGGTTGATTCTGACATTGAAGAAATATACTTGGAACACCGTGTAGATTGTGTTGCTGAGTGCCTTTCCATGGTCACTGGTTGGCAGCAGTGTCTAACTTCCATGATAGATACTCTTGCCGACTGTGTCCATCAATACCACATATTTTTGGAAAATGAACGCACAAAAAGGAGGAAACCAGGAAGTGATGATGATGGGAGTGAGTGCAGAAGCAGTGAAGAAGATGGTAACTGTGAGCTTAAATCATTTCTTGAGTTTTTCAGGGACCGATTCAAGGCAACTGTCCATCCCCTGCAGAGATGCCTCTACATTTTCTGTACTCATGTATCCAAAACTAATATCCAGAATATTACATCCCTCCTTAACTTACTTGGTTGTTTTGAAACTTTATTATGCGGAGAGAAGTGGGACTCAGAGATTATGGAGATTACTCTTTCACGTGATGAACGAACCCAGTTTTCATTTGAGATGTCCGTGGGTCCACTCTCTAAATTATATAAGAAGAGACAGGAATGCCTTTCAATGTTGCTAACAGTTCGTGATTCTCTGAAGGATCTAAGACTTCCAAACTTTATAAGTAAGGCCATGATAGCGGACTTCTGTTATCAAAATGCTTCCCTGATTTTTTGCACTGCTTCTAGTTCATATAAGCTGTACCCTGTGGAAATGGAGCCTCCCAATTTACTGGTAATCGATGAGGCAGCCCAGTTGAAAGAATGCGAGTCAGTAATTCCTCTGCGACTCCCTGGTGTCAAGCATCTGATTTTAGTTGGAGATGAGCGTCAGTTGCCTGCTATGGTCGAAAGCAAGGTAATGTTGCAATCTCTGAAAAGTTACTGTCTTTGGTTTTGAAAGATGTGTAATACCCTTCTCTTCATTTGAGCTTAGATGGGCTAAATGTTCTATACCTAACGTCTGTTGAATTGATATCATGTTTGATTTCTACAGGTTTCTAATAGGGTCGGTTTTGGAAGGAGTCTGTTTGAAAGATTGAGTTCACTGGGTTATTCAAGGCAACTTCTCAATATACAATACCGGATGCATCCATCGATAAGTCTGTTTCCAACTTCAAACTTTTATCAAAACAAAATTTTGGACGGGCCAAATGTGAAGAGCAAAGATTACAGAAAAAGTTACTTGCCATGGCCAATGTTTGGCCCTTACTCGTTCATAAATATTCCTGATGGACGAGAACAAATCGGCAATGATGGCTGTAGCCTTAGAAACCCCGTTGAGGTGGAAGTTATCTCGAGGATATTGAGGAATCTGTACAGAGGTATGTCAAGAGAACTTTATACATGTTGCTTCGAGCACATGGATTTTGCATGTATTACTTAATCATACAGGTGTAGAATATGATGGCCATCAATAGTGCTTTTCCTAGGATATTTCTTTCGAAGTTTTGCATCCCTCAAAAAATGAAATCATTGTTGTGATGGTTTTATTTCCTTTTCTTCGCAGCTTGGGATGGATCAGAAGAAGATTTGACAGTAGGTGTCATATCTCCCTACGCAGCTCAGGTTGCTGCAGTTCAAGCTAAACTTGGAAAAAAGTACGGAAATATCAAGGGCTTTATGGTCAAGGTGAAGTCAGTGGATGGATTCCAAGGGGGTGAAGAAGACATTGTTATAATATCCACCGTAAGATCAAACTCGCATGGGACTATTGGGTTCTTGTCCGATACTAATAGAACCAATACTGCTCTTACCAGGGCTAGGTACTCTATCCTCTTAACTGTGTCAAATTAATTTTTGGAGTGATATAGCCTGTATATCCCAGAGTTATTTCCTATCTATAGGTATTGTCTGTGGATTCTGGGTGATGGGAAAACACTGACAAAAAGCAAATCTGTGTGGGAAGCTTTGGTTGACGATGCCAAGAGTCGTGGATGTTTCTTCAATGTTGATGATGACAAGGACTTGGCTAAAGCCATCTTAGATGTGAAGAAAGAGAATAATGAGCTGGATGACCTGCTTGACAGAAGCAGTGTACTTTTCAGAAATGCTAGGTGGAAGGTAAAAAAATTCACTCAACAGTATTCTACGGCTACATTTATTTTTCAAAATAAGCATTAAAATTAAAGAATCCTTGACAACAGATACTATTGTAATGCTTTGGTCTTTTCAGGTTCTTTTCAGTGACAACTTCCTGAAGTCTTTCCGAGAGCTGACCTCACTCAGTTCAAAGATGTCAATCATCGGGCTTCTGTCAAAACTCCCCAGTGGCTGGAGATCAAAGAAGAGAAATGTGGATATAATTTGTGAACACTCATCCCTCATCGTAAGACAATTTAAAGCTGACGATCTCTATGTCTTATGCACGAACGATATTGAGAAGGAACTGAGATACATCCAAGTCCTGAAGATATGGGATGTATTGCCTTCAGAGGACGTGGCAAATTTGGTCAAACGTTTGGACAGCGTATTCGAGACATATAGTGATGATTTTATTAGTCGTTGCAATGAGAAATGCACTGAGGGGTAAGTCTGATCATTTCCTCTTACTTGAGATAGGTAGCACAGCGTCTCTTTTCCGGATAGATGACTAAAATATCTTGAATTGATCTCGTCCCCCTATTTTCTTTCATTTCACATGCCTCTTCCTGTTATAGGGATCGGGAAGTTCCGAAGACCTGGCCTTTTGATGTTGTCCGCTATCGAAGTCCTGGTGAAGATCAATTTGGGAGTAGTTTTGATGCTGATGCTTCAGATCATAGGTTGTATGGAGAAAATGTGAAAGTGAGCGAGAGTTTGTTTCTGACGAAATTCTTCCCCTCCTCATCAGATGGTAACGAAGCGGGTCTTCCCTCTGAAGTAACAGAGAAAGAACAAGAGATAGCCAAGGATGGGTGGATGGAACATGATGTCTCTACTGCCTCGACAATGAAGGTAATTCAAAGTCCTTGTGCCATTACATCCTCTTTCGGATGTGAAGCACGCGATTCTGCACCATCGACTTGTACGTTGCCAGAAAATGAGCCGCGCTTAGTGAATGAAGAAGAGAAGAGCGAAATTGTGGGAGCTCAAAAAAACCAATGATGTGAAGAAGGACGGGCGGCCTGTTGTTAGGCGCTGGTTAATGGCCCTTGGGGTTGAGGCAGCGCTCGGTTTCCTTAAAGGAAGAGGCAAGAAGAGATGAATCCTCTCTTCATTTTCCATGATATAGTTGTTGATTGAAAATTGTGTGGTGCTATAATCTACAAGTACTCCACATCCTTGTAAATACATGTGGAACTTTTTAGTAAAACAGTTCCTAGAATTGAAGAAGAACAGATCTCTCAGACAGGAGGCTCGTTACTCTATACATTCCATGAAGTTCTAGCAGTGGCTAGTCATGGAAATATATTGTTCCTTACTTGGCTGCAAATTGTTGTTCCTTCCTTTTTACCTCTCTGAACCTTTATTCTCTCATGCCTCACAATAGCTCGAATGCTGTTAAAGAATTAGAAAGAAAATGCAACTTTCTCTACGTATCTTATTTACTTACAGATCATCCTGATATAGAAGTTTGCCTGACTAGAGTGAAAATACGTTACGAGATCCGGCCAGTGAGAGCATATGTCCAGATGGGAGTGTATATAATTTTTTTGTTTCTACGCTCACTGGACAAAGGATGACTCCATTGTCACGCCTCGACTCTCGAACTCGCGGCAACCCCATTTCACTTTAGGTCTAGTTGTACGACGTCCCAGGTACTGTCGTCGACCAATTCATTTTATCTTGTAATTAAGCATATGTGGAAACGAACAACTCCCAAACCAAACAACATGGATAGCAACAACAGCAGCAGAGGAAAGACAAACAATATTTTATATATCCGAAGGTTAGCCAACACACCAACAAATACATACACGCCTTATTACATGCAACAAGCTAAGGCCTACTAAAAAAGGAACGGCCTAGCTAACCTAACACTGTACAAGTGGGGGAGGGCTCGCCAAAAGGGGAGCAGGCCACAGCTGCCTACTCACCAGCCTCAAAGGGATCGTTCTCTTCGATCCTCGGGTACTGCGTCATCTAGGGCCTGAAAATGTTAACCACGACGAGTTGAGATAAACTTAGCAAGTTAAAGTCCTAAGCCCCGATTAGGAACTTCGCTCGCCTCGGGAGTTTAACATACAACCTAATTCATCAAATCATCCAATACCACCTCAGAGAATAACCACAGAAGACAGTTTAAATAAACAAGTGCAATCACAAGCGACCCTACCTGGCCTTGGCACATGCGACCTATAGAAACTGTCAATCGCCTCACAACAATAGTAAGAGGCATGCAAATAATCAGAGCATTACACAAAACTTTCTCATATCACACTGCCCACATATGCTCTGATTATTACGACCCTCTAGGCCACGGCACAACCTTATGGTTGGCGATCAACTGGTCGTAGACCAGGTATCGTCTTCCCCCGTGAGGCATGGCGACGTCATGGGCTCTCCCCCACCGACGACATTCCATAAGGAGCATGGGCTCGGCCTCAACCGTGACTCCGCATCTGACCACTGTTAGGCGACCCAATGGTCACGGCACAACCCCGAAGGATTGGCGGTCATCCAGCTATACCGGGCTATCAACTTTAATCTGACCATGCAACACATCAGCAAACAGTTCATTCTTGTCTTTGCTTTTGCTTGGTCGTGAATGCAACATAATTCGTGCTCATACGACATGCTGTTGCAGTTGACACACGTATAATGTCATGCAGTACAATCCAATCACTCATGAAAATTATGACAAACTGAAATTCAATTCCAACCAATCAACAATCACGTATATTCCCTAATTCTTGGGAATAATCAACAATTTGCACTTCAACAAGCCTTAATAATCAATAACACAACAATTTGAACCCAAAATTTGCTTCTGTATGAACAGTGCCGTGAACAGTAATTATGAACAGTAATTTGTGAATAGTAAATTCGTCCAAAATTAAATAAACAAATATAAATAAATAAAATTAACCATGGTTAACAAATTAACTCAACCCTAGTTAATCTAACCTAACCATGATTAATTTTTAACCTTGGTTACTTTTAAAACTAACAATGGTTACTTTAATTAATTAACCTTAGTTACTTTATTACTAACTATGGTCAATTAACTAACCCTAGTAAAACTTAATTAACCAGCCTAATTAACCAATCAACCTTAATTAATTACAAACATACAAATACACTAATTAACCCCTAAGCAAGATTAACCCCTAAACAATGATTAGGAAGTTAACTTACTTGGATTGGAAATCCGGCGACACCGGCACATAGAGGGGAACGAGGGCTATGAGAGGTAAGCTCGGGGACGACAACAAGTGACAAACGGTGGCCAAAAACAGTGCTGGTTACTATTCACGCGGAACCGGTGCAGCTGAGCGGAAAAGGTCGAAACGAGCGGTCCGGGGCGACTAGGGGTGACCGGGGGTATGCGGCTGGCTTCCTAACTTCCAGGACTACACTTTGGGTGGTGGTGGCGGCTCCGGTGACAGCGGCAAGGCCGTTTTCCGGCTGGAAAACAGCAAGGACAACAAGAAACAGCTGAAATGGAAGAGAAAAGGAAGAGAAAAAGGGAGAGAGAGAGTGGCTGGGCTGGTGCACGAACTTGGGGGAGAAAGGAGGAGAGAGAAGGGGCTGAAAACTTGAAGGAGAAGCCAAGGCAAGTGGGCTTGCCACTTGCTTGAAGGACCAATAAAAAACAACCAATAAACAATCAAAAATAATGCCCACTTGGGCACAAAAGGAAAAGGCCAAAAGAGAGAGCCCATGGGCTGGAAATGGAGGAACTTGGGCCGCGCCTTGGGCCCCTCTTGGCCGGGTGAATGGGTGCAAGGCCCATTGGGCCGCCGGTCTTGGGCCGGCCCACCTGCGGGCCCGAAACCCAATCCAATTTTTCCTTTTTCCGACGCTTCCGTGTCCAACGGAAAATCCTAAAATAAATGAGGCGACGTCCAAGTATTTAGTCATGATATCACTGAGAAATCGGTTCCCAAAATCGGATTAAAATTCGGGCTAAATTGAGTCGATTTTCAGGATGTTACATCCGTCGCCGGAAAACTCTCCTATTTGCAGACTGATAAGCACAACAGCGAGCTTCTTAAGTTAAAATTGTGTTTAGAAGAATTTAAAGTCATCTAGGTGTTTATGAAACTAGTCCTAAGTATGTCGACACGAATTTGAATTGAAAATGAGGATGTCATCGTTGCGTTTAGTAAAATAGATCTTAATGGGCAGTCGATCTAATGGGGTGTATTTGCAAATGTAAGAATCAATAATTGACGCTTAGTCTCAATTTGACGTTTTCATAAGGTTTTGCAGGAGACCGCGATGAAAATAATTAAGATCTCATCAGAAAATAATTAGGGATTAGTTTTGTCAATAAACTAAAGCACAAGGACAAAAATTGGTCGTTAATATAAGTACCAAAGTTAAACTGTAATTTGTACATGTGGGGCTACCGTGCCGACTTAGCACTTTCTAGCGAATTCCTAATGGAAATTTGACGATAGAACTTAAATTGTGGCTGCAGAGTAATATTCAATTCCAATTTGCATCCAAATAAGTAAGATCAAAGTTGTGTTCCTCCAAAAGAAAAAAACCTACATGGACCAAAATGCAATTTACCCTAAGGAATTTGAGAGTGAAGGAGCTATTTGTTGATTTTTTTTTGCAAAATTCGGGACATCATGCAAAATTAGCGAGAATCTGTAGCCAACCACTGGCTATTTAATTATTGATGCTTGATAGCTTTTACAATGGGCCGTATCTATAAGAAATTATTTCATTTAGACTATCAAAGAGCCTATTTATTTCACCGTAAATCAACGATATAAACTTTTTGTAAGAAAGATGATCGTTTGTATCAATTAAAAAAATGACTTAATGATAAATATTTCCATTATCAATAAAAAAGCCCATGGACATAAATTGCTATAATTAAAACACTTTCCAATCTATCGATTTTTTTAAGCTATATAAACAATTAGTTTTGAAAAAATATATTTCAAATTATTAATTATTCGCAACATAAACGAACCATATTGCTAGGGGGTGAGCACAGCCTAGTTCCAATTGAGGAACCAAAATGAACTTGGCGATTTCGAGTGGTTCCTGAATCCACAAATTTGGAATAGGCAATAATTGATCTAGTTCCTAGTTCCAAGTGAACCAACCAAACTTGATCCTTTTTCTTTTTTATTATTCTTTTTCCCCTTAAAGAGTAAAGATGATTAGGGGTAAAAGCTTTAGAACCCTAGTAGCCTCTCATTTAGCCAAACCATTTCTTTCCAAGACTAGTGGCTAGAAAAATAACATCCCATCTATCATTGGGTGGATCCACGTATTGATATCTTTCTCCCAACTTTACTTCCTTTTCGACGAACCAAGGAAACCAATACAAAAGATAATTCCTAAAAAATTCCAAGACAATGGATCCTTTATTGGACGAAAATGGCTTGTGTAGTTAGACTTGTCCATGGCTCAGCTGAAATACATTTTGCTCAGAACCTTGTTCATTTGAAAAAAGAATTTAAATTGCAAAGATGACTTTATGGAGCAGCCAGACAAAAGCAAATTTTATATATGCATAGAAAATCCAGACAATAGAAGGAAATAAAGAAGAAGAAATATCCGTTGATTCTTAGATCTACTTGGGAACCGGCTCGGACCGGTCATTCTGGTTTCAGGACAAGGTGGGTTAGTTTTCGATTCTATAAACCAGAAACTGACCTTGTCTAATGACGGCTCACTTTGCTGAGATGTCTTCGACTATCTATTTTGTGATAATATATTGATACACACATTCAAAATTAGAAACCAACCGATTATATAATCTTGATCATAAGTAAAAAGTTCATGTTCTTCATAGATTTTCGATTAGAACTCGTCCTTTTTTCAATCTATTTACCATTTTGATATAAAAAAATAGTTTCAATTTCTTGAAAAGTAACTTTGCTCTGTGATCCAGTTCGGATGGATAGGCATAGTACTTGTAGAAAGCTTAGGTTGCGAGAAATCAAGATGTTTGCCTACCTTTCCTTTTCCTAATACCTTTTCTTTTGTAACTGTTGGCCTGAATCGGACTTTGCTAGGTCAGAGAAGGAGACCTACAGTTTTACATGCATTTTGTGCAGTAAGAAACACCGTCACATGGCAGACGGCGGATGAGAAGATGGCCTGCGCAGCTCAGAGGCAAGGCGACTTCGGCGTTGCACGATGCCCCGTGACAAAGCATTTTGTACCGCGGTGCCCTACCCTTGGGAAGCAAGTCGGTGCCCTGCAGTCCTACGGTGATTCACTGTGCATGATGAAGACGAGACGTACCAATTACAGATGAACCGACGCTTCAAAAGACAATACTTATCTATCATCATGCTGATGACATAGTATAAGTGAATAGGTTCCCAAACCTATCACATCTCTTTAGCTAGTTTTCGACACGAAATTAGTTAAATTTTGTGAGCTTGTTGACGGCTTTTTCAAAGCTTTTATATATTGACCTTTTATTAAAGTGGGATTCCTATCTCATATCTTTTTCTATACGGATTTATCTGATGACGGCCTGTGCATTATGTTGGATAACGATAAAAAATGTAATGATTTTAATAATATTTTGAAATATTATATTTCAATATTTTATATAAGAATGTATTAACTTCTATAATTTTTTTTTTAAAAAAATCTGATTTTTTTCTTTTTTCTTTTTCTTTCTTTGCTATTTTTACTTTGGCAACCGACTATGATTGATGATCGAAGGCAACTGGAGTGACAACCAGCAATTGATGACCACTAGTGACCAGAGACCAACGATCGACGGTGACCAGTTGTCAGATGTAACAAAACATCTCTAATTGTTTAGGTGGTGTCTAGGTGGCAGCCCACTTTGTTGAGAATTTGGCAACACAAATGAGGAGAAGGCATCTCTAACTATCTACAATTTTAAGTGTGGAGTTTTCATATGATCCTTTAAATGAATTTTCAATAATATATTAATATAGATGCTCAAAAAAAATTTTACTCTATATGTTTGACAAAAAATGAATAATTTAGAAAATAATTTTCTAAAGATAATCACTTGAAATAATTAATTAATGAAATATATTTTTATTATTAACAACAATTTATATTTAAATTTTTTGTGAACGATGAAAAAAATTTATATTCATTTATTTTTATAAGTGATGTAAACTATTATGTTTTAAAAAAAATTATTTTAACGCAATAAAATGAATTTTAGGCTGCGCATGGTAACCATTCTGTTTCTATTTCTGAAATAGATTTCTATTCCAGACCTATTTCTGGAATAGAAATCCGTTTAGTAAAAAAATTTACTTTTTTATTTCTGGAACAAATTTCTATTCCAAAAATAGGTTTGGAATAGAAATCAGAAATAAAAAAATTTTACTTTTTTATTTATGGAATAGAAATCAGAAATTGTTTATCTCTTTCTTACTTCTTACCCGAAAAAGTTTTTTGCCGTCCGCCACTCACCACCACCCCTTGCCTGCCACCGATCGTCGCTCGCCCGTATGCCGCCATCATCGCCCATCGCCGCCGCTCACCACCGCCTCTTCTATTATCGCCTCCACTTAATAAAGCGAATTTTTTTATTATCAAACAAATTTTTATTTCAAGAATATAAATTTTTTGTTGTTATCAAACGCATTTTTTGACTCAGAAATTCATTCAGAAATAGAAATAAAAAGATATATTTCTGTTTTAGAAATTAATTTCTAGTCAAAAATATTATCATTCGCACCCTTAATATCCTAAAAAATAACTTCTCTCGCGACATGACACGGTTTGGGACTGAAAAGAGTGTACCGGCCTAATACGTGTAGAAGGCTTAGATTGCAAGAAATCAAAATGCGGGAAATGCTTATGCCATTGCGATATAAAGCAAGTCATTGGACAGTGTACGGAAGACGAGAAAACGACCCCTGCGGTCTTTTCACCTTTCGTAGACGATGGCCTCGAGTGGCTTCTTTTGAGCTTCCATAGACGACCCTTTACCTTCCCCATGCCACTCTTCTTCGTCGTTAAGAACGCTTACTTCGGTGTTCAAAAAGGGACTGATGCTGAGCGTACGAGCTTTGCCCAAGTTTCGCCTCGAAGTTCCTTGAAACCTTGAGTGATTTTCCTCGGCAAGAAAAGAAGGGGAGAAAGAAACGAGAAGAAGATTCTGGTGCGTGGGTTCAGGTGGATTTGAGAGGGAGCACGAAGAGTGTTGGGTATGGAGATAGCAGAGGGAGGTTTGCGCAGGAGGAGGAGAGACAAGACCAATGACCTGACTGATATTGTCTTCTCTTGGTCTCTTCACGACATTCTCAACGAAAACCTCTATCTTAACCAGGTTTCTTTTTACTCTTTTCTCATCTTTGCTTTTTTATTTTTGTCATGCCCTTCTGGTTTTATTCTCGTGTAAGTTAAACGATAATGTGGTGTTTACTTGAGAATTTTCCAAATGATGTTAATTCGTTGCTCTTTTTCTTTCTGCTTTTAGTAAGCCTGGCCTTATGAGAACCTTGCATTCAACCTAGTGAGATAGAACCGTTTATGCGTTTATTTTATTTGGCAAACTCATTAGGCATATTAGGAATATATGTTATGATTTACGGAATTTGGTCAAAGTATTTTTTGAATGGGTAGGTTGGTTGGTCATGTTTGACATTTGGCCGAGCTGTTTTTGTAGGTGGAGACAATACCGGAGACATTTCAGTCCGTCCGGCATTATCTTGGATCATATGTCTACCCTTTACTGGAAGAAACACGGGCCAGTCTATGCTGGAGTTTGGAAAATATTTCTGTGCTGCCTTTCACCGAGGTTTATGACTTTGTGGAATGCAAGAGAAGTGGGAATTCATATGGTGTTAAGGCCGGTCGGTGGAGCAATGAGTCAAACACTCGTGGCAAGGAAACTTACAAAACTTTGCCTGGAGATATCTTGATTCTAACTGATGCTAAGCCGGCAACTATTCCTGACTTGGAGAGGTTCGGAAGAAGATGGGCATTCGCATCTGTGAGGATGATTGGAGGAGATGGTGAAGAGGATGAGGCAACGTCACCCACAAACTTTAAAGTGGAGGCATTATTGGACCATGAAGCAAATGACTCCTGGAAGCCAATGTATGCGATTTTCCTGATAAATATAGCCACTAACAGACGGATTTGGAACGCATTGCATATGTCTCTGAACTTGGACATTGTGAAGGAAGTTCTCTGCACAGATTCAGGGGTACAACTTTCCTTTTCACACCTTTAGTCCATTTAGACTTAAAATTGCTATTTTATTCCTCTAAGCTTCAAAACATCATTTTACTCCTGCCGATTTGTAAGTTCCATGGGAAAATAAGATATATGATGCTTTAAGCCATTCTGTTGCACTGATAGATAAGGATGATTGTTTGTTTTAGTTGGTCCATATCATTATATGGAGATGAAAGAAGATATGGGAAATTAGTGAGGTTATGTCTCAAATTGGGCAAATTAATTCCTTGGAGGTGACTTACTCGCTAGTCCTAGACCTTGAAACTTTCAATACTATACTTTTCGTGGGATTTAAGTTTGTGCTATGCAATGCTATTTATATCCCATAAACAACAATTAAGTTTCAGCACCTTCTACCATATTTACATGGTCTGGATTATCACAAGACATGTCTTTCGGTTGCAGGCTGATAAAGTATCTGATCTTTGTATTACAAAAGGTAATGTTTCTGTGAATGAGAGCCTTAATGAGAGATTGTGCCATGATCTGAATGAATCCCAAAAAAAAGCAGTTGGGGCCTGTCTCAATAAACTCCAATGTGAGAGCAAGCCATCTGTTGAACTGATATGGGGTCCCCCTGGAACTGGGAAAACTAAAACCGTCGCTACACTGCTATTTACTCTCTTGAGAAGGAAACATAGAACCATTGTTTGTGGTCCTACAAATGTTGCCATCAGGGAAGTGGCATCTCGTGTTCTAAAGTTGCTAAAGGAATCAGATAGTGGTATAAGCACTGAAACAAGTTTTCTCTGTTTCTTTGGAGACATGCTTATTTTTGGGAACAAGGAGCAGCTGAAAGTTGATTCCGACATCAAAGAAATATACTTGGAACACCGAGTAGATTGTGTCGCTGAGTGCTTTTCAAAATTCACTGGTTGGCATCAGTGTCTAACTTCCATTATAGATACCCTTGCCGACTGTGTCCATCAATACCACATATATTTGGAAAACGAACACACAAAAAGGAGGAAACCAGGAAGTGATGATGATGGGAGTAAATGCGGAAGCAGTGAAGAAGATGGTAACTGTGAGCTTATATCATTTCTTGAGTTTTTCAGGGACCGATTCAAGGCAACTGTCCTGCCCCTGCGGAGTTGCCTCTATATTTTTTGTACTCATATATCCAGAACTAGTTTCCAGAATATTACATCCCTCCTTAACTTACTTGATTCTTTTGAAACTTTATTATGTGGAGAGAAGTTGGATTCAGAGAAGATGGAGCTAGCTCTTTCACGTGATGAACTTAGCCTGTTTTCATTTGAGACGTCCATGGTTCCACTATATAATTTATGTATGAAGAGACAGGAATGCCTTTCCATGTTGCTAACAGTTCGTGATTCTCTGAAGGATCTAAAACTTCCAAACTTTACGAGTAAGTCCATGATAGTGGACTTCTGTTATCAAAATGCTTCCCTGATTTTTTGCACTGCTTCTAGTTCATATAAGCTGTACTCTGTGGAAATGGAGCCTATCAATTTACTAGTAATCGATGAGGCAGCCCAGTTGAAAGAATGCGAGTCAGTAATTCCTCTGCAACTCCATGGTGTCAAGCATCTGATTTTAGTTGGAGATGAGCGTCAGTTGCCTGCTTTGGTTGAAAGCAAGGTAATGTTACAATGTCTGAAAAGTTACTTTGTCTTTGGTTTGCAAGATGTGTAATACCCTTCTCTTCATTTGAGCTTAGATGGGCTAAATGTTCTATACCTAACGTCTGTTGAATTGCTATCGTGTTTTATTTCTACAGGTTTCTAATAGGGCTGGTTTTGGAAGGAGTCTGTTTGAACGACTGAGTTCACTGGGTTATTCAAGGCAACTTCTCAATATGCAATACCGGATGCATCCATCGATAAGTCTGTTTCCCACTTCAAACTTTTATCAAAACCAAATTTTGGACGGGCCAAATGTGAAGAGCAAAAGTCACAGAAAAAGTCATTTGCCATGGCCGATGTTTGGCCCTTACTCGTTCATAAATATTCCTGATGGACGAGAACAAATCGATGATGATGGCTGTAGCCTTAGAAACCCTGTTGAGGTGGAAGTTATCTCGAGGATAGTGAGGAATTTGTACAGAGGTATGTCAAGAGAGTTTTATACATATTGCTTCGAGAACATTGATTTTACATGTATTACTTAATCATATAGCTGTAGATTATGATGGCCATTAATAGTTCTTTTCCTAGGACATTTCTTTTGAAGTTTTCCACCCTTCATAAAATGATATCATTGTCGTGATGGTTTCATTTCCTTTTCTTTGCAGCTTGGGATGGGTCAGAAGAAGATCTGACAGTAGGTGTCATGTCTCCCTATGCAGCTCAGGTTGCTGCAGTTCAAGCTAAACTTGGAAAAAGGTATGAAAATATCAGGGGCTTTATGGTCAAGGTGAAGTCAGTGGATGGATTCCAAGGTGGTGAAGAAGACATTGTTATAATATCCACCGTAAGATCAAACTCACGTGGGACTATTGGATTCTTGTCCAATTCTAAGAGAACCAATGTTGCTCTTACCCGGGCCAGGTACTGTATCCTCTTAACTGTGTCAAATTATATATTTGGAGTGATATAGCCTGCAAATCCCAGAGTTATTCCTATCTATAGGTATTGTCTCTGGATTCTGGGAAATGGGAAAACACTGACAAAAAGCAAATCTGTGTGGGAAGCTTTGGTTGACGATGCGAAGAGTCGTGGATGCTTCTTCAATGTTGATGATGACAAGGACTTGGCTAAAGCCATTTTTGATATGATGAAAGAGAAAGGTCAGCTTGATGACCTGCTTGACAGAAGCAGTGTACTTTTCAGAAATGCTAGGTGGAAGGTAAAAAACGTTGCTCAACAGTGTTCTATGGCTATATTTATTTTTCAAAATAACCACTAAATTTCAAAGAATTTGTGACGACATATCTTATTGTCATGCTTTGGTCATTTCAGGTTCTTTTCAGTGACAACTTCCTGAAGTCTTTCAGAAAGCTGACATCACTCAGGACAAAGATGTCCATCATCAACCTCCTGTCAAAACTTTCCAGTGGCTGGAGACCAAAGAAGGGGAATGTAGATATATTTTGTGAACACTCATCTCATATCGTGAAACAATTTAAGGCTGAAGATCTCTATGTCTTATGCACGATTGATATTTTTAAGGAACAGAGATACATCCAAATGCTGAAGATATGGGATGTTTTGCCTTTAAAGGATGTGGCAAATTTGGTCAAATGTTTGGACAGCATATTCGAGACATATGGTGATGATTTTATTAGTCATTGCAATGAGAAATGCATTGACGGGTAAGTCTGATCATTTCTTCTTACTTAAGATAGGTAGCACAATACTTACTAAATTAGAAAGTATCTCTTTTCCAAATAGATGATTAAAATATAATGAATTGATCTTATCCCCCTATTTTCTTTCATTTCACATGCCTCTTCCTGTTATAGTGGTCAGGAAGTTCCGAAGACCTGGGTCTGTCCTTTCGATTTTGTCCGCTATCGAAATCCTAGTGAAGATCAATTTGGAACTACTTCTGACGCTGATGCTTCAGATCGTAGGTGTTATGCAGAGAATGCAAAAGTGAGCGAGAGTTTGCGTCTGATGAAATTCTACCCATTATCGTCAGATGTTATCCCCCTTATGCTCGATGACAGCAATGGTAATGAAGTGAGTCTTCCATTTGAAGTAACAGAGCAAGAACAAGAGTTAATTCTTTTCCCCAGAAGCACTTTTATACTGGGGCGATCTGGAACCGGAAAAACTACGGTCCTGACAATGAAGTTGTTTAGAAATGAGAAAATGCATGATGAAGCAACCAAGGGATTTCAGGAAATCCAAAGTGGTATCAGCCACATGAAAGATGCCTCCCTGGAAATCAATGTTGAGGAAATCGGCGAAGGAGCAGAGGATTGTGTATTGTGCCAACTTTTTGTGACTGTCAGTGCCAAATTGTGTTTTGCGGTCAAACAACACTTATCTCAACTCAGAAGGTACATAAAATGTCATGGGAAGGTGTTTGAACAATTGAATGAATATTCTGCAATTTTTTACAATGAACAAACATATGCAAGATTAATGGATTGTCAAATCTTTTTATGAATTAGTCCGGACAAGAAGTTAACCCCTTGGGCATGCTACTATTTTCCTCCTAGCGGAGAAGCACAATCCATAGACTTCATATATAGACTTCGCTAGGAAATATAACATGTAGCAAGAGTGCATGGGTCAAATCATTGCCATGCTCGGGTGCTACTACTTGGTTTTAGCTGCTAGAAAATAGAATTAATCATTGCATAGTAGTGATCGACATCATCTGCTTGCTGATTTCAAACTATAGATTAACTTGTGCGGCTATAGTCCTTCTTTTGATCTTTGTGCCACTTCTTTAGTTTGCATTTCCATTTTATTGGAAACTTTTGTATTAAGTTTTGTGATTGTAACATTCTACGTATAAAGGGAAAATTTTATTTTAAATGAAAATATGCAATTATAAGCAGCATTGACCATCTGTTCTTCAAATCTTGCTGTGGGGGAAGATTTTCATTGCCAGCTGACGTAAATGCTATCCATGTCTCACAGTATTACAACCTCAGTGCATCTGCATGTTCTAATTTCCTTTTCGCTGTTAGTTACCTAAAAGTGGAAATTATGATATTGCATGTGTAATGTAGGTATTCCTGCATGTTTGTTGAATTTAATTTTTCATGTCTAATCACTGGCTTAATTAATGTTGCAGCTTCAGCACTGGTGCAAAAAATAGAGTAAAAAGCTCTTTAGTTGATGAGATTGTTGATGATGCAGCATTATTCAAGGATATCCCGGATTCATTTGTAGATATATCTCCCAATTCTTATCCCCTTATCATAACTTTCCGTAAGCTTCTGATGATGCTAGACGGAACGGTGGGGGTTTCATTCTTTGAAAGGTTTCCCGATCTAAGGGAGTTTTGTCATGGCCAATCCTACAATTCTAGACCAGTTGCCTTACAAAGTCTTCTGCGAGAAAAGGAGGTTACTTACGAAAAGTTTTGTGCAGTTTATTGGCCTCATTTCAATGACAAGATAAGGAGGAGACTTGATCCTTCCAGAGTCTTCACTGAAATAATGTCCCACATAAAGGGTGGTCTTCAACCAGCAGATGGTTGTGAAGGCAAACTGGACAGACTAGCTTATATTTCACTTTCACAGGGTCGTGTCTCCACTCTGAGTGTTCAGAGAAGAGAAGAAATTTACGATGCTTTTGAGGATTATGAAATGATGAAAATGAAAAATGGTGGATTTGATTTGGCCGATCTTGTCAATGATCTTCATCGCCGCCTTTTTCGTGGGCGGTTTGCTGGTAATGAGGTGGATTTTGTATATATTGATGAAGTGCAGGATCTCACCATGAAGCAAATCTCACTGTTCAAGTATATCTGTAGAAACGTGGATGAGGGCTTTGTGTTTTCTGGTGACACTGCGCAAACAATTGCAAGGGGAGTAGACTTCAGGTTTGAAGACATAAGGTCCCTTTTCTACAAAGAGTTCTTGGTAAATTCAATGGATGGACCTGGTATCAGAATGGAAAAGGGTTGTCTTTCCAAAACTTTCCATTTGAGCCAGAACTTCCGCACTCATGCTGGTATACTCAAACTGGCACAGAGCGTTGTTAATCTTCTTTACCATTTTTTCCCTTTATCCGTTGATGCTTTGAGCCCTGAAACTAGTTTTATATGTGGCGAAGCCCCAATTTTACTTGAATCCGTGAATGACGAAAGCGCCATCCCATCAATTTTTGGCAACAGTGATGTTGGAGGTAATTTCGTTGGCTTTGGGGCAGAGCAGGTTATTTTGGTTCGAGATGATCATTCTCGAAATGAAGTTTCAAACCTTGTGAGAGGGCAAGCCCTAGTTCTGACGATAGTGGAGTGCAAGGGGTTGGAATTTCAGGTAGGTGTGTGTCAGGTTGGATTATTTGCCATGCGATTCTAATGTTAGCAGCAATAGAGGTTTCACGACCATTCTTTTATGGGCAACTTTTTTTTTTTGGATGGGTCATGACCAATTTTCTGCTAGCTGTTACTCTGTAAAATGCTTGGATTTGCATTTTCATTGTACTATACCCTTTTTTGTATGTAGACAATGTTATCTAGATACACATAATGTGGAATTTGTTTGGGCTTATGTCAACATCATCCTCTAGGTTAATGGACAATATCAAAGATTTTGCAACATTACTGATCTTGATTGGCAGGTGTGTCAAAATGAGTTCAAACATTCTCTTCCTAAATGTTTGAGATCTGTCATGTACTCATAAAACTTGATATCTGTCATCTTATTCTTAAATCGGATGTTTTTACCAGAAACTTTTTTACCTGTAACATTTTGTAGGACGTCTTATTGTTTAACTTTTTTGGCACATCACCCATTAAAAGTCAATGGAGGGTCATTTATGGATACATGAAGGAGCAAGCTTTGCTTGATAATAGCTCTCAATGGTCTTCCCCAAGTTTTGATGATGCGAAGCACAATATATTATGCTCTGAATTGAAGCAATTGTATGTTGCCATTACTCGGACAAGGCAAAGATTGTGGATTTGTGAGAATGCCCCGGAGTTTTCCAAACCAATGTTTGACTACTGGAAGAAGAAGTGCCTCGTTCAAGTTAGGGTGGTAGATCATGCCCTTACAGAAGCAATGCAGGTCAGGAGCACGCCAGAAGAGTGGAAGTCACAAGGTTTTAAGGTTAGCTGTTTTTCTGTTTTGTCTTTATTAATTGTTTCCTCTTAACGGAATTGTTATTTTTGCCTCATTTGGAGTCAACATGATCTGTGAATGCTAGGGATTTTGGAATGACAATGTGACTGTAAAAGTATGACTGATCCTGAAAAAACTGCGTAGAATGTGGACTTTTTTTTTTGGGTTGGAAATGTGGACGTTCTATGGTACAAAATTTGGTGATTGAGTTCCTTGAATGTTTTTCCTCTTTTGAGGTTATCAGTTCAATGGCAGTGCCTTCTTTTGGTTTAAGGCTACACCACTGACTTTTCCAATAACGGAGGACTATGTGTTCTAATTTCTTCTTTTCACCTTCTCTGAAGAAGCTATTGAACTCTCTCTCAATTTTTTTTATTTTTTATTTTTTGACTTTGGAAGCTCTTACGTGAGGGTAACTACCCAATGGCAACAATGTGCTTTGAGCGAGCAAGGTACGAATATGGGGAGAAATTGGCTAAGGCCTCTGCTTTCAAAGCAGATGCAGATCTCAAGCACGTTTTAAGTCCACAAGAGGCTTCTGAACTTCGAAGGCAGGCTGCAGAGATTTTTGAAGCAATTGGATTGGCCGATTCTGCGGCAGAGTGTTTCTACATGTTGAAGGAATACGAGAAAGCTGGTATCATGTTTCCTTATCTCGATTTCTTTCATTTCTTTCAAAATGATAAGATGGACAACTTATATGCTTTATGCTGCTTCTTTATTTTTCTTATTGTTTTAGCTATGTGAAAACTGCCCTAAGAGAGAGGAAGTTTGATTTTGATCTCAGTTATCCTCGTGTATAATTTTTTACATGTGTAGTACCCACTTGTTTACCCGTTTAATTAAGTTTTATTATTCAATATTTGAAAAAAAATAAAAAACAAGTTTAATCTCACTTGTTACTTTCAAAATGCTTTTGGTGAATTTTGAACGAGCGACTAATGTAAACTTCATAATTAATGCCTCCGTGTTGTGAAGTTGATAATCTCAATATGACAACGCGTGTCTGCTCTCTTAGCAGTTTGGAAAATATGAGCTGCAAAGTTAATAACACCGACCGCACCTATTAGTTTATAAAAGGCCGTGGTTATCAGTCAAATACTCCATGTTGACTGTGGCTTGTCTTCAGCTTCTTGGTATTGTCACAACCTACGGACGCCAATCTTGTTTCGTATCTAGATATTGGAGGATATAGTTGAGCTGCGCATGAACATTTCTGGCAGCTTCCAAATGTCCCTCTGCAAATTTATACCTTCTAAGTATTGTAAAGTTATGAAATCTTAAGCAAATATCAGGATACTGTAAATGAGACTGACGTTAAATTTGCTTATGCTTTGATAGGTAGAATATATATGGACAAATGTGGAGAATCTGCTTTGGAGAAAGCTGGAGATTGTTTTTCTCTCGCTGGCCGCTATACTCTTGCAGCGGAGGCATATGCAAAGGGAAATATTTTCTCAAAGTTCTTGTCCGTTTGTGCGGAAGGAAAACTCTTTGAAACGGGTCTGCAATACATTGAGGATTGGAAGAGGCTGGGAAATGAGAACAGCACAATAGCAAAGAAAAATAGAGAAATAGAGAAATTGGGACAAGACTTTTTAGAGAGTTGTGCCCTTCATTACGATGAGCTCAAAGACTATAGGGCCATGATGAAGTATGTGAAGGCTTTTTATTGCATCGATTCAATGCGAAACTTACTCATGAGGCTGGGATGCCTTGATGAACTTTTCAATTTGGAGGAAGACTACGGTAACTTTTCTGAGGCAGCGAAGATTGTGAAGATGAAGGGTGATCTACTTGGGAAGAGAAGACAAAACAAAGAAGCGTCGATGAAGGAATATGAGAAAGCAGGTATCATTTTATCTCTTTTCAAGTTCTTTCATTTCTTTCTAAACTATAAGATGGAAAATTTATATGCTTTATGCTGCTTCTTTATATTTCTTCTTGTTTTAGTAATGTCAAAGCTGCCTAAGAGCTGGAAGTTTGAAAATGATCTTAATTATTCTGTTATTAGTAGTTTTTTACATGTGTGGTACCGTCTTGTTTACCCATTTGATTACTCGTTATCTTTCAATATTCCCAAAAAAAGGAAGTCGATGTCACTCGTTTAATTCCAAATAAAATTTGGAGAATTTTGAGCAGCTGCAAATGATTTGATTTCATGTTTAATGCCTTTATGTGGAGAAAGTTGATTAATTTCTACATGACAACCTACCTCTGCACTGTTAGCAGTTTAAAAAAATTTGAGCTGCAAAATTCTTATCACTGACCACACCTATAATAAAAGCTGCGGCTATCAGTTGCAATACTCCAATTTGTCTATGTTTTTCAAAAACTTGTTTGTATTGTAGCCACCTAAGACATTGATCCTGTTTCGTATCTTGGCATTGGGTTATATAGTTGAGATGTGCAAGGGCATTTCTGGGAGCTTTTAAATTTGCCTTTACTAATGTTTTATATTCTGAACGTTGTGGAGTTATTGAATTTGACAAGAACATCAGGACTCTATAAAGACTGACATTAAATTTGCTTATGCTTCAATAGGTAGAATATACATGGAAAAATGTGGAGAATCTGCTTTGGAGAAAGCTGGAGAGTGTTTTTCCCTCGCTGGGAGCTACAGTCTTGCAGCGGAGGCATATGCAAGGGCAAGTATTTTCTCAAAGTGCTTGTCCATTTGTGCAGAAGGAGAACTCTTTGAAATGGGTCTGCAATACATGGAGGATTGGAAAAGGCAAGAAAATGAGAACAGTGGAATAATAAAGAGAAGTGAAGAAATGGAGAAAGTGGAACAAGACTTTTTAGAGCGTTGTGCCCTTCATTACTATAACCTCAGGGACTATGGGGCCATGATGAAGTCTGTGAAGGCTTTTCATTGCATCGATTCAATGCGAAATTTACTCATGAGGCTGGGATGCCTCGATGAACTCATTAGTTTGGAGGAAGACTTTGGTAACTTCTCAGAGGCAGCGAAGATTGCAAGGATGAAAGGTGACATCCTTCGTGAGGTTGATCTACTTGCGAAGAGCGGACAAAACAGAGAAGCATCGATGAATATCCTGTGGTATGTGCTATTCTATTCCCTTTGGGCTCCTGGAAGCAAAGGGTGGCCCTTGAAGCAGTTTGCACAGAAGGAGGAGCTGCTAGCAAAAGCCAATCATCTTGCAGAGCCTGAGCCTACAGCCTTCTATGAATATGTTTCTGTAGAATTGAGTGTTCTCTTAGATAAACAGATCAGTTTGGCTGAAATGAAAGAACATTTGAGTTCTTCCCGTAGAAATGGAAGTGTCAGAGGTGAAATGCTATGCGTTCGAAATATTCTGGACTTCCATCTTCGTCGAGATATCCCAAATTTTTGGTGGGGATATGATTGGCTTGTTGACCCAATGATGTTTTCTGAACAACTGATCTTGGGGAATCAGATTTCTGTTGACTCATTGGTCTACTTTTGGAATCTTTGGAGTGAGAAAATTGTTACAATTATAAAGTGTGTAGGATGTGTGGAGATGCCGGAGGAAAAGGAAAGTTGGTGCTATTGGGAGTTCTGTTTGAATTACTTTGGTGTTCTGGAGCAACGGAACAATGTGAAAAGAACTTATCACCTTCTAAACCCACATGCTGATTGGGTCAGAAACATAGATAAAAGATTTCTTCGAAGAAATGGACAATTGGTTGCTTTGGAGTTTCAACAATTGGTCTCTGCAGCTCGAAAGTATTGGTATTCTGAGCTTACTTCTGTTGGTATGGAGCTCCTGCACAAATTGGATGCAGTTTATCAATTTTTGGCAAAGAGTTCTCGGTCGAACTTCTGGCAAAGCAGATGTCTTGCTCTCTCACATGGAGTTGCCAAATTCCTTGGAGAACTCAATTGTCTGAATCACTTCTTCTGGGATGGTAGGGCACTGGAGGGTTTCATTGAAACATCCTATAGGAGGTACCTTGGTCACATATTTCCTCTTGACTGGAAATTATCATCAACAGAGAATATGATTTCTCTGAGAGGAAGTGAGGCTTCTCATCATTTACTGAGAGAAACAGTGAACATTATAATTTCGAAGAAGCAATTTTCACATGGGAAGATGGGTGAGCTTGCAACTTTAATTCTTGGGTCTGGAATGCTTGATGATGAATTGTACAGAAAAATCGCACAATCTTCTAAGGGAAATGCGTCATGGAAAGCATTCATGGATTGCGTATGTTGGGATGTACAATCAGACCTTCCTCAGGCCAGCAATGATAATAAGGGATCCATGAAATTCTCTTTGGCCTGGAACCTCTATCAAGCTTTGGCAAATACTAACAATGCCAATTGGAGGATTGATAGAGACTACATCACTCCGATTTGCTTCTTGTATCTCTTGGAACGACTTCTGATTTTGTTATCTTGCTCCAAAGGTCATTTTTATGCAACCAGGTCTTCTCTAGTTGAATGGCTTATCTGCCATGAAGGTTTAGCAAAGCCTAGCTTCAGTTTCAACCTGGGAAATTGCTTGGAGCCCATCCTTGGGTTTGTCACTAGCACTATTCAACAGCTACTTTGCAATGAGGATGATACCAGAGAATGGATAAAAAATTCGGACCTAAATGAGACGGAGTACTACCCGCTGTTGGTCTTGAAGTTGGTTTTGTTGGTTTGTCTGCTTCACTTAAATTTTGGCATCAGTCCAAATTTTCTCATCGACTTGCTGGGTAATAGTTGGATTTCTGAGCAATTACCTTCAGAGTTTTTGCGAATTCTTTCACGTTGCTGGAGGCCGACCTTACAGAAAATTTCAGTGGGTGTTATTGCTGAAGCATTTGAAAAAGTTGATGATCCCCTCGTAATTACCACTTCTGCTTCAGATTGTTCAAAATGTCCACATGCCATCATTTTAGATGTGAAGTCGCACAAATGCAAGGAAGAGATTATGAAAGTTCTATTCCCCAAGAATGGAAGTGCTGTGAGCTCTTGCAACTTGCAAGATCTGACTGAAGTTTCCAAGGATTCCTCTTCATCTTCCAACAGTGCAGTACCAGTTGTGCACTTGGATGGTGTTGCAGTACCAGTTGTGCACTTGGATGGTGTTGCAGTACCAGTTGTGCACTTGGATGGTGCAAACACGTCGTCATTGCCAGGACGAGAAAAGGGCTTAGCAAACGAGGAAGAGAAGGATGAAGTTGTGGAAGCTCAAAAAACCGGTGAAGTGAAGGAGGAGGAGGCTTCTTCATCATCTTCTTTTTCCCAGACCGGCGGTGCAGAAAACAGGAAGAACCAGAACAAGGGCAACTGCAAGCCCAAAGGTAAGAAAAAAAGAAAGGAAGAGGTAAAAAAGAAATGAATACTCACTTCATTGTCCCAGATACAGTTCGAGTGAAAATTGTATGTGGTTATGATCTACAGGTAGTCCTCATTCTCGTAAATACATGTTGAACTTTTTAGTAAAATTGTCTTTAGAATGAAGAAAAACAGATCTCTGGACCAGAAGCTCATTACTCTATGCAATTCCTGAAGTTCTAGCAGAGAGTAGTCATGAAAATGTACTATTCCTTTCTTGGCAGCAGATTATTGTTCCTTCTTTTCGACCTCTCTGAACCTTTAATTCTCTCATGCCTCGCAATAGCTCGTCGAATGAGAAAGAAAATGCAACTTTCTCTGCATATCTTATTTACTCACAGATCATCCTGACAGAGAAGGTTGCCTGATCGGAGTCAGAACACATCATGAGATCCAGCCTCGGAGAGCATAATTGATCTGTCTGTACCCTCACTGGGTGAAGGACGACTCCGTTCACCAGAAAACTGTCCTATTAACGGATGGATAAGCACAACAGCGAGTCATATCTGGCTCTTGATGGATGGAGGATAAAGGATGATATTGAACAGCTTTTGTTGTGCTAAAGGACCCGTCTCCATTGCTATATGGTTTGGAGCCTCGTGTTCGAGTGATGCCAATGTTGTTATATAATGTGGAAGCTATCAGATCTTGCAACTAAATTAACATGTAATCACCGAAGAAATAAACGAGGAACAATAAGGAACACAAAATTTATGTTGTTCATTCCGATTGTCGGTATCTACTCCTAGGAGAGAGTTAGCCATAAATAGTCCATTAATAAATTGGAGAATTACAGAGTTACAATCACTCACACGCTCGAACATTTCTTCAGCTCACACGTTTAAAGCGTTTCTCAGCTCTAGGTCCCACCCAAATCTCAGTGTTTTAAAAGGAAAAGCAACTCAATTCAGATGTAAAACTCATAGCGCGCATAATCACCTGTGTGCTCATAGCTCCTTTTTGGCGCAAGCGGTGTTGCAACAATATACAGTTATGTGGCTAATCCAAGCAAGGCTAAAGAGATGTGAATCAGAAATCTTGACCGAATACTTATGTGTTGGAATCTTCATGGCTATTGGAGTTCAACCGAGGCCTTATCTATTTTTCTTTAAATGGTTATGATATTCAAATCCCAATTGATTCAATTGCAATTGCAAGATATGCTAATGTCCGAATTATATCACAACAATTGATATCTAATGATTCCACTTGTCAAATGGGTGGGTCGGGTCGGGTCGAAAATGGTCAAACCCATATTGACCCATTTAACCTGTTTTAATCCATATTCATGTAATGTAGATCTAGTGACGCATACCCAACCCGACCCATACCGGACCTATACCTGACCCGATCTGTATTGCTAAAAGCCATTATTATTATAGAGAAATCCAAACTCACTCTAATCTCTATGCTAAATGAATAAAACTTCAAATCAAATTAAAAAAATTAAAAAATAGTAAATAAAATAAAAATGTAAAAAAACCTATAAATTGAAATATTTTTAAAGAATTTCACCAATTAAATATATCTTTGTGAAAAACCTATAAATTGAAATGGGGTGGAGGCGAGTGGCGGAGTGTCACGGTCATTGGTAGGTCACTACCATTCACCGAGTTTGAGGATGACTCAAAGAAGAAAAACACGTTTTACGGTTGGGTCGAAAATGGGTCGAATGTGTGACCCATTTTCGACCCATTAAGATAACATAACTCACGAAATGAGTCCACGACCCATCTTGACGCCCTTACTAATGATGTCCGCATTATATTACAACAATTAATATCAAAGCCATTTGAAGAAAAATAGATAAGGTAGAACTCTAACCATCATGAAAACTTCAACACATAAGTATTCGGTCAAGAAAGTTTCATTACCGGCAATAGTTTATGTCAAAATATTTTTCATGGACAATGATAAAATATCCATGAAAAATATTTGTTCGTTTATTTTTTTAAGTGATACAAATGATTATTTTAAAAAAATATACTTTCTCAATTATTTATTTTTGCGATATAGGAATGGCTCGAGTCAATACAGAAACAAGGCCATTTGCAATGAGTAGTACTTAAATCGTCAAAATGTTGACGACCATGGGTCAAGACGTACTCCAATCTTAATCTCCAGGGATTTCATTGGAGTAACAGCTGAAAATGACAACCTTATTAAATTAGAGTCTTGAAGAAACGTATATATAAAGGAGATGTGACGTCCAACTGATTAGATTGCTTTTGGATAAATCGTCACTATCTTATTAAAGCAGCATGAGAAGACTAAGTGATAGGTAGGATGATTGTCGCAAAAATCCTATATATATATCGCATCGAAGTCAATTTAACTATATATCTTTTTCAATTTAATTAATCTTTATGGTTGGAAAGTTTTGGACAATTTTCCCAAAATTGTGACCAGAAAAAGTGTGAAATTATATATGGGTAGCAATAGCATATAATGAATGTACCAAATTGAATTGATAAAACAAAAAAAATGTCTCGGATTATTAATTTTATTATGGAATCATTCGAATGACCAAATGTTGATTAAGTATATGTGTACTGCAAATGATTAGAGTATTTTAAGGGCTTGCCCCATTTTGTACCCAACTAAAAAGTTGGGTACATTTCCAATCCTATAAAATTGGGGGAATTCACTTTGCAGCTTGATGATAATAAGGTTAATCGTTACATGAGGAGGTTATTAATATCAAGTATTAATCTCAACTCTTGAATTGTTAAGTTACTTGTCATTAAAATGTAGAACTCACATTTCAAAATCTTATCAATAGTTTGCTCCGGGGACTAAAATCGACAGGATAAATTTGAACATTACAAAATGTATAGGGATTAAGATTTTAACTATTGTGTAGATGCTTGTATGTATAGGAAATCATGCGCCGGAAATTGGTGCTATTGCCTCGGCAATTTTCGACTAATTTTAATAGGAAATTCAACGAAAGGATTTAAATTGCCGTAAAAAACTATAACTATTATTGGAAGATTCTTTATGAACTATATCCAGACCAATTCACCCATAAGATGGTGAATTAGAATTGTGATTAGCAGATTTAAAAGTCACGTACATTTTTATGAAATAGTGCTAAATATGTCTATACAACTTTGCATTGGAAAGGATGTCATTGCTATATCCAGTGAACTTAATTGTAATGGACGGTCAATCTAGTTAGTTATACTTGCCAACATAGGCTTCACTAAATTTTCGACAATCTAGTGGCCAACATAGGCTTCACTAATCGACATTGATTTTGACGTTTTCATAGGTTTTGGACTGAAATATGATGATAGTAATCAAGTTCTCATTGCAAAATAAATTGGAGATTAGTTTAGCCAATAAATAAAATAACATGGATCAAATTTGAAGAAAGCATGGAAATCACAACCGAAATTTGTTGCAAAGATTCGTGCATGTAGGGCCCCACATGTCAGTATAGGTGGTGCCGACTCAGTAACTTCCAGTGAATATCAAACGGTTCGACATGATAGAACTTAAATTGTTGTGTGTGTGTGCAGAGTAGCATTAAAATTCCAATTTATAGCCAAATAAAGTAAAAGATAAAAGCCTGAGTTCCTCCAAAACTACATGGACCAAGATGCGACTCACTTAACGGTGTGCAAAGTCCGGGTAGACGGTTTCCACTCTAGAACCGGGAATCGCTCACTAAAGACCGGTTCCAAAAAATTGGATCTGGGAACCGCCCGTTGGTCCATGGATCCACCCGAGAACTAGACCATCCATTTGGTCCGGTTCCCGGGTGGATCCATGGAACCGATCTCACAAGCGATTAGGCTTACTCAATATGCATTGATAGATGTAGAAGATGAAACTAAGAGATACTATGTAAGCCGCTTATTTCTTGACTTTTATTGTGCTCTTTAAGACTTTGACAATAAGAATTGCAATGGCTATTTGGTGAATAGGAAATTAGGGTTCCAAATAGAACAATAAGAATTCTAAACATGGGGCTTCAAAAATTAAATTTTTCAATCAAAAAATATTATTTTTTATAATAAAATTTTAATATTTATTATTATTATAATACCGGTCCGGTTTGGGTGAGCGGGCGGGTGGATCCGCCCATGGAACTGGGAACCGGACCGGTCTCTTTAGAACCACCGGTTCCAGGTCAGTTTGGTTCGGGTCCGGGCGGGTCTCGGTTCTTTTGCATACCCCTAGACTTACCCTAAAGATCAAACTAGAATTATTGATGCTTGATGGCTTTTACGATGGGCCACATCTATCAAAAGTTATTCCTTTTAGACTGCCAAAAGGGAAGATACACATGGTGGAAAACCAATCTTTTAAAAAAATATCGTTTAGAAAAATGAGTTAAAAATAAATTTTATTGTCAACAAAAATTGATAAATGTAAATTACCATCGATAATAAAATCATTTTCTGCCAGGCCATTTCTCCGAGTTACATAAAAAAATCTCAAGAAAAATTATTTTTATTAATGTAAATTACCGTCGATAATAAAATCATTTTCTGCCGGGCCATTTCTCCGAGTTACATAAAAAATTAGTTCTCGAGAAAAAATTATTTTTTGGATTATTTAATTTTTTTTTCCATAGAATAAACCAACCCCCTACTGCCATCCCTAGTTTTGCGAAACTTGCTACCTACGCAATTTATTTATGCACGAAGAGTTCCGCTGGATCGGTTGGCTCGCAGGTTCTTTTTCTAACTGTTTTGAAGGAATTTATTTATTATAAATTTTAATAATATTCCTGGCGAAAAAACTATAAAAAAGAAAAGGAGAGAGGAAAAATAGGACCCGAGATATTCCATTATTCCCTCATTCTTACTACTGCTTAAGGAGGAATCCTCCAAATCGATTTGCTCCTTTAGGGTTCCCCACAAAATCATTCGGTTTTCCCATCAATCGGAGAAGGGCTGCTTCTTCTTCTTCTTCTTCTCCCGATCGGAGCACCCGTTTCGATTTCGCTCTCGCTCGCTCGCGTGGGCATTGGCGGTTTCCGATCCCGGCGACCTGCCCGGATCTTCTTCTCAGGTACCGCGCTCGACCGGGGTTCGGTTTTTCTTTTTTTTTGGCCCCGAATTTTTCTGTGTTCTTTTATGGTGGAGCGAGAATCGCGAACGGGCGGCGGGCGTGCGGGTGGGGGTTCTGCACCGTAAAGGTGTCGGGGTTGGGGGAGTAATCTTGGGTCGCCGTGTGGTTGTGGCGGCGCGGCCATACCTGAGTTCTTGACGCTCGATTGTTTCTTGATTAAAGAAGATGGTTCTTGGACGCCCGGGGGAAAAATGTAATCTTTTGAGGCGGGTCGATCGCGCGCAGGGGTTATGCCCTTGCGAGAGTTGTCTCCTTTTGCATGGCTCTGCAATGATGAATATGAATTGAGCCTTTAGCTTTGGTTGAGGTGTGTTTTGGTGTTGATAAAAAGAGATGCCGCTATTTTCGGACCGAAAAGGAATGATCTTGGACGCTGGAAAATGGTAAACTTGAGGCGGAAGTGTCAATCTCGTGGATTACGCCTCGCTAGGGTTATCTACTTTCTGTAGCTCTGCCATGAATATAAATGAAGCCTTACCTTTGATTTTAATGTAATTTGCGTTTACCAAAATAGATGCCAATATTTCTAGACCTAAAAAGACGATCTTGGATGCCGGAAATGAGTAAATTCGAGGCGGATTAGGCATCAATTGCTTGGATTGTGCCTTGCTAGAGTTATCTCCTTTTCCATAGCTATTGGATGGATATTAATTAAACCTTAGCATTGATTGTAATGTGTTTTGTGTTGACCAAAAAGATGTCGATATTTCCAGACCAAACAAGATGGTCTTGGACGCTGGAAAAAAGTAAAGTTGGGTGGATTAGGTTTAAATTGCTCGGATCGTGCCTTGCTAGAGTTATCTCCTTTCCATAGCTATCCGGTGGATATCAATTAAGTCTTAGTTTTGATTGAAATGCATTTTGTGTTGAATTAGATAGTGACATTGATGGCGAACCCGCAAGGGAACCATCAAGAACCCGCTCATGCTTCATCGACTTTTAATGGCAATGGGAATATCGCTGCGGCAGCGGCAGTGACAGCAGCGCCAGAGAGTTCAGGCACAACGTCTGCAATGAAGCACAATCCTGGAATCTCGATGGACTGGACCGCAGATGAGCAGGCTGCACTTGAAGAAGGTCTTGCTAAGTAAGACCCTATTTTTTATTCTCTTTCTTTTGGTTTGGTGATGTTTGTGTGACTTTATTTCAGGTTATAGACAGATGCATTCATACTATGGAATTTGAGTTCTATGTCAGGGGTAGTCATATAATATAGCAAGTTCATTTAATACACACATTGTGCAGTAGCTGTGAGACCCTCATTGTAGCACTTAAAGGAAGTTGTCATATTGTTCACTTCTCCTGCCCCATTTTTTGACCAAACAAAAATTATGTTCATTTAGGGTATCATGGGCAATTTATTCAATTTTTTTGGTCGGGGAGTGTACCTCATTGTGTTTCTAAAAAGTTTTTGGGGACTATGATTCTTTTGAATTTACCCTTTAAAGTACTTTTTGCTAATAGTTTTTTGGGACGAGAGAGAGACTAGGGAAAGAGACAAACAGCATATCTCCCACCTGTTCAGTTTATAAGGCAAGGAGTCTTTAGAATTAAGAATTTGTTATTTCTGCTTTAAGTGAGCCATCATAGGGAGAGGGAGGGAGGGAGAAACAAGCCACCTGTTCAGTTCATTCCTTAAACTAGGGAAAGACACAGAAGCAGCATATCTCCCACCTGTTCAGTTTATAAAGCAAGGAGTCTTTAGAATTAAGAAGTGTTATTTCTGCTTTAAGTGAGCCATCATATCTCCCATCTGCATTTGTTCTCCATAGAAAACAAGTGGGTGACAGAGCTTAGAAATTTGATGTGATTTAAATTATAGTTACCTATCTTAAGAGGAAAAATATTTGAAGCTTCAGGAGATTTAGAAGCTCTTGATACCAAGTTACTTTGTGTAGTTATGATCTAGCCAAGTTAAGTCATAGTAAAAATCAAATTCAGCAGTAGAGCCTGTAATTCTTATCTTTCTGTGGGGAACCTTGCTCTTGCCATAAGCATGTGAGGAATGTTTACGCTATTATCATGATAATGACAATTTCGTTTGTTCAACTATTATATTTCTTCACACTAGGTTTGACAGACTTAAACTCGATGAGTTTGCTTGATCGTGTGTCTCATATCCTATGGCTGTTCCTTTCATGCATGAATAACATAAGTAATGTGGTGTCATGTCATCAGATTTGGCTCGGAAAATAAGGTGATCTGCTATGCAAAGATAGCTTTACAGCTGCAAAACAAAACAGTTAGGGATGTGGCATTGCGTTGCCGATGGATGTCGGTAAGCTTTCACGTCCTTTACCTCTGCAGCCTCTCTTTTCCATAGGTTAAGTGCTCCTCCTATTAGTAGTTATCTTGAAGCCAACAACAATCTTAGTTATTTTTTCTATCCTTTCTTCCATGCATAGTTACATTATTGGATAAAACTGGCCTAGTGAAGGCCATAATATGCTTTTGTGATTCAAATAAAAATGAAAAATCTGTCCTTAGGTCTATATTCCCTATTTGTCCATGCTTTTTTTCACCTAAATGTGAAAAGGATGACATGGTCTGACTCTTTTCTTTAGAAAATCCTTGAGAAATCTGACTCAGGTGGATCATTGCTTCTCTGATATCCTGTCATCTCAGGCAGCATGTCTACTTGCCAGTACAGAATTAAACCTTTTGGTTTTACCAGACAATTCGATCAGATGTGAACCATGTTTCAGTTAAAGGTTTTCTCTCCCAATAATTAGTTTCTTTAGGTAAAATATGAAGGTATATTTGCAGATGAAATCTGCAAGTTGACTGGAACATAATAATTATTCAAGAATTTCATTACTGGGTTGGATTTTTCAATGGTCTTCTCAACAGAAAGGTAAAATAGGTTGAAGTTGATGTGCGTATTTAAGTTATGTCTCTTTCTGTTACAAATTAAAGTATGAAGAGTTGGAAACTAGACTTAAGTACATCCGATTTTGTATTGAGACCTACTTTTATCATGATATGATGTTTCAGGTTGTGAGGTGACATTTTAATTTTAGTCTTGCTGGTGAATGTGTTGTGACTCTGAGATAAATTGTTAAGTTATATTATGCTATGTACAAGAAATCCAGCCTTTTGTTCTGATTTCAAAGAGCATGCGATAAACTGGATAGTTGAAAGAATAAGTTGGATAGTACAGGGGTTTTCAGATCTGCTGATAGCGGCTTAGACAGCACTTTTGTCTTTACCGTGTTTTACCTTTTGTCATGTGTCCTAAATTCTCTTTGTTTCCTTTTTTACCTGTCTAGAAAAAGGAGAATAGCAAGAGAAGGAAGGAGGAGCATAATCTAAATAGGAAAAGCAAAGATAAAAAGGTTTGTTTCTTTGCATTATCTCATTTCCAATTTGATGTTTTAGTTTTTGATATTATGCAAGACCTTTTCCTTAGCTACGAATTTGCAGGGTGGTGTAGTTTTGTATTCTATCCCCCCTGCTCTCTGTAATTTTTCACTAAAAATTATACCTAGTGGCTCTGTGGCTGGCTGGAGGGTTGTCCATAAATGCTAAGGGCCCAAATCAGAAGCCTGAGCCCGACCTCGCTTGATTGGCTTGTGCTTTTGACTTCGAAATGTTGGGAAAGTGTATGCTGTCCTTTGAAATATGACAGAAAGATTAGAATGTATTCTTTTGCCTCCTGAAACAGCAGAAGTTCGAATGATGATTAGTTGTTGTAATATTATGTGATAGCTCTAATCTGCACTGTGAAATTTTTGTTCTCAGTTTTTGAATTCAAATCAGACATGTTGTGTAGTCTATAGTGATTCATGGTCTCGAAACAGAAATACTTGTGAGCTTTGATGTTTTAATGCTGAGGAACTCGGTTGTGCTAGTAGCCCATAGTTACCACGGTTACCTACTCGCTGTACCAAGTACATGCATATAGAATGGTCAACTCTAAAAGTGCTCCATGGGAACTTGTTATACTTATAATTAATGAGGAAATATTCAAATTTCAAAGCTCTGATTATGCATATCACAAGTAAGTGGGAGTACTAGAAATCGAGACATCTCCTTACTTGGGTAAGTCTTCAGAGGGAGGGAGGGAGGAAGGAAGGGAGGGAGCTTTTATTGTCTCTGTATTTCGTGCCTTTTGTATTTGGTTTGAGATTTTGCATATATTGGTGAATTGAGATGCTTTGAGAAGGTTGATTGGACCCACTCCTGATGGCTTTTCTGTTAGTTTGGTGGGAGCGAGGGAGCTTTTATTGTCATTATATTTCATGCCTTTTGTATTTGGTTTGAGATCTTGCATATAGTGGTGAATCACGTGGTGGAGGATTTGACAAGATGCCTTCTCAGCAATTAAATATATCATTTGATTGGAGAACTAGTTTTATTCCTCTTTATATTGGTGAATTGAACTTCTGTGTAGGGGGGCTTATAGACAAAAGTATTTTATACTGGGTTGCATGACCTGTATTTCGACCTTTGCCTGCAGCCAACTGAAGTTCTGGAAAGAATTTAGGCTAAGGCTTGTTTTTCCTGTCCTATTTTTGGTTAATTTAATTATGGTTTAAGGATTTTAGTAGATTATGGTACTTGCATCTACACTCGGAAACTTATTTGATGTGACATTTTAGGGCAAGTCTGAAGATGTGAAACTGTTTCCTGGAGTTTTACACTCTTATCTATCTCTTGAGCCGTAGGCTAACGTGATTCTTGTGCATCGTTACTTTCAATTGATATTGTTGTTTCTGCTGTAATTTCACACCACCTTATTGACAAGCTTCTCTGGAATATCATGTTGGTTTTCTCCACAGGAAAGGGTAGCTGATCCTTCATCAAAGTCTTCTCAGTTTGTTCCCCGGCCTAATGTTGCTCCCTATATGCCACCAGTGATTCCTCTGGACAATGATGATGGCATTCCTTTTAAAGGTTAGTGCCTTTTGGCTTGACGAAGTCTCGAGTTATATTTTGGTAGCTTAGGTCTTTGACTTTTGTGTTAGATGTTCACCAAACTTGAATGTACATTGACAGTCCTCTGCAGATTTTAGTAGTTCTTATTTGTGATAGAGAGGCTTTGGGTCTTCCTTTATTGAAATTGATGTTTGTGCTAGGACTAATCTGATTTGGCTTCTTGATCTGATAAGTGTGTTTTGACTGGTAGAATTTCTTGACAAACATTGATACGGTGGTGCTTATATTCATAGATAAGTGGCACATTTGATAGTTTTCAGCCAATTCCAGAGTTTGTAAAGTACTCGAGCTTAGGTTGAAACCAACACCCAAAAAAAAAAGAAAAGAAAAAAGAGAGTACTTGAGCTTTGGGAGTTTTGACTTTGAATACCATGACATCGCTGAGATCTTTTGGCTAGTACAGAAAACAAAGCAGCATTGAAAGTTCGCTTGAATTTCGAATAACTGTCCAGAAAGATCCTTAGCTATCGAAGTTTCACTGCTCATCTGTTTCCATTGTAGGTTAATTTGAAGTATGAAATAAATTTAATTGACAAGTGACATCTCCACATATTTTTTTTTTCAAAAATTGAAAAAGGCCTCTGTTTGGTGCAAGCTTGACAATGGACTTTCTTGTCTGGAAATTATCCAGCTTCAAAATGCATTATTTTATCATGCTGTGTGCATTTAGTTGTCTGGTACGTGCTAATGAATATTCTTCAATTGTCTTTATGATTGTGTTAATTACAGAATTGTATCATTCTCCGTGCAGTCATTGAATTAAAGAAACTTTTATCTGTTAATTTTGTGTTTGACGCGATTTTTATGCTGAAAAATTGTTCCATGCTGTGCAGCAATTGGTGGTCCCACCGCAGACCTTCTTGAACAGAATGCACAAGCCTTTCATCAGATACATGCGAATTTTGCAACATTAAAGGTGAAGCAACTTTTATCATAATTGGTTCAGACAATTCTTGGATATGAAAGTGTATAACAGTTTGGACCAAACTGCACAGCGACACTCCCATTTGCAATTTTGTTTATCTTCAGTTTTTTCTTAGTAATTACTCTTGATTTAGATTTTAATATTTCAAGTGGCGCCTGTATTAAATATTGGTTCATTTTTGGCAGTGTTTAGCGTGTATTTTATTTTTAAGCCTATGGATAATGTGCATTCGTTCCATTTAATATTCCTCTCCTTTTCTTTTCTTCCGTATGCATGTGTGAACATAGTTGAGTAACCAGATGGTTCATGTTCAGTTCTAATTGATGACCGTTCAATGCCCGGATTCTAATTGAATTAAAGCAAATTCTTTTCTAATGCTCTTTTATTTTTATTTTTTTGTATTGGAAATACCTACATGAGCTGGTTTGTGGTGATTAGAGATATCTCATTTATTATTGTGCTCTAGCAAAAGAATTAATTAACTTTTCACGAATCACTCGTGTCACTTCATAGTCATAAACAATATATTGGGGAGGATCATTGATGCATGGATCTTGCTTCTGAGCTGTCGCTTAATGTTTTATAATATGTATTCTGCATTATCTTCTAGCACCATTTTCAATTACTACATTTCATTATGGTTGTTAGATGCAATGCAAAATTGAAGCGCAAACTATAATAAACAGGGCACGTAAGATGTCACTCTGGTCTGCAGTTGTGGCTTTTTTTATGCTGTTTTTTTTTTTTATCAAGGCATCAGTTGAACGTTGAACTAACTTGTGGAATTATTTTCTTTCAGATTCGTGACAATGTCAGTCTTTTCTGCCAAGCTCGTGAGAACATAGAAAAAGTCATGAACGAGTGAGTTGTGTATATTATAGGTTTTGATTGTTTTGTCTGTTCTTTTGTGGCACTCAATGCTTCGTCCATGACAGATATCAAGTGGCAATATAAAATGGCTATGGCTGTAACTAGCATATGTCAGTGGTGGTGCCTTACATAATGCTGTGAAATTATTGTTGATTAATCAGTATGTTGAGAGATGTCTCTATTTGACAGCATTAATTTGTTGACGACAAATGGTGCTTTTCTTTTCCTTTCTGCTTTGAGATGATCTGTGTTGTCACTGGATTCAACTCTCATCCTTAATTCATTGTCCATTTCTGGGAAGATGCTGTGATTGTGCTTAAATGCCTCATTCATACAAGACCACCTTATGTTTCAATCATAGAGTCTAACGAAGTAAAAGAAAGAGTACTCCATATCATTTGCATATTTTTATGCCTTGTTAAAATTGACAAATCTCATATTTTATGAATTGCAGTTTGAGCAACCAGCTGGACATAATGAAGCAGATGCCGCCACTCCCTGTTAAGGTGAATGAAGAGCTAGCTAATACGATTCTACCAACCCGAACAGCACTTCCACCGCAGTCCTGATCCTTTGTTTGCCTCTTATAGCTTTTGGAACGTTGCCGAGAGGTTCCAACTTCATGGGTGATTCGTTAATCGATATCAACCGCATGGGAGGAGGCAAATTGTCAACTAAGTGGAGCCATCTTTCCCAATTTGTTAGATGTCATTAGTAACTCCATTTCTTCAGTTTTTGCAGTGTTGGTTTTTTTTTTCCTTATTTTATTTGGATAGTTGATGCTGTACATGTCAATAGAGGTGGTTTAGGGTTTAGGGAATGGCTGGAACAATAAGCAGTTAACTAGTTACTTCTTTTGATTTGTATTTTGGGAATTTGTCCTTGAAATAAATCCAGAACTCTTTAGAATCGCATTGTCAAACCTTGCTTTGGGTAGGTGGTATAGTGGAAGCTCTTTTCATCAGATGTAGGACTACAAGAATTGAATAAATTTCAATCGATAGTTCTTTTCTATAATGTCACTTGGCTGTCTCCCTCTGAAGGCTTGCTGAGGCATGATCAGGGAGCAGCAGGCATCATCTTGGCCAAATTTCGCTACCTCAGGCTTCACTATCTGCTGGTGATTTAGCAGCACTGTGCCTAGCCCAAGCTGGCTGGCGACGTTGAGTCGCTTGTTTCCCAAGTAAGTTCCCGAGTGCAAAGTTTTGTGTATTTGCATGGTGGTATTGAAGTTAGGTCTTGATGCAGCCCAGTGGGGGCTCAGCAGCGCCTAATCCAACATCACAGCTTAAGATCTTGGGATGCAATCTGAAAGTTCTTGGCACATCCTACTGAAATTGGGATTAATCAAGTGCAAGAAGAGGCACGGTATCTTTCTCTCGGTATACCAGGCCAAACAGAAGACTTGAAGCAACTTTAGAATCTGTCACCAAACTAGACAAGCTACAAAACAGGCCCTGATTAGATAACCCACAACAGTACCCGATGTTTCAAAGCTAGATCTGGGCGATGATGTCTCTGTGTTGTTAGATTTGAAAAGTCAAGAACCGTCACATTGGCTTCCGCACAAGCTCATGTTTTGCACTGATGATGTGCGTCGATGCATTGTCCTTGGTACACCCCAAAGAAATTTGGCTCTTAAGGAAATCAAAATGAGTGCGTCGATGCATTGTCCATGGTACACCCCCAAAGAAATTTGATTCTTTAAGGAAATCAAAACGGGGAAGAATCACGAAGGTGCCCTCCATACTTAATAGTACTTGCGCCTTATGATGTGGTAGTGTTAAACAACTCAGAATGCAAGCAAGAGTAGTCTCAAATAATATGGACTCACCATCTAATAGTACCTTTTGTCAAAATCAGCCTCAAAGTAAACAAAAAAGTAGCTACAATCCAAAACGAGTTTCAGGATTATATTGATTTCATTCAACATTAGCGTCAGGTATGTATGTGCATTTACAACAAGTGAACAAAAGAATACGTGTGCATGAGAGAAAGAGGACAATCGAAAGCCATTTTCGTCCATGAGTGACTACCTACAGCAATACCACCTGAACAGAGCATTATGCACATCAAAACAACGAAAGAGCATGCCCTGCTCCGAATTGAAAGGCCTTGTGTCTTCTGATATGTTGGTGCACATTGAGCATGGGAAAAAATTCCTTACTTCCCCATAACAATCTATTCTCTTCTCTCTGACTGATTGCACTACTCCATCATAATCTACTTGTATATCCATTCATTGGCACGGCCACCAGACTCGTCCATATCTATGAAAATGCTTACTGCCTGTGACAAAAGGATCATTTGTTGCAATCAATCAATATACATTCAACAGTCCTTATCAACCGCCCCCTCTCTATGCCTCAAAGTAAAAACTAATTGAATGAACTTTCCGTCAAGTGCATGCAAGTTGGCAAATGCAGACTTTTGTGGACATTTGGCAAGTATTGGATCATATCTTTACCTTTCCTATTCTTGGACGCTCTTTTGACTTTGCCAGGCTGTTTCTAACGTGTGAGACAGCTCCCCAGCATTTTAATGTGTTCGCCACGTCATCGAGCCTCAGTATATACTCCTCTTCAGTTAGTGGAAAGGATCTCTTGGGGGAAAAAAAGAAGAAAGGCAGATCGAACAGAAGATTCAGAAAAGATTTTCATCTCAAAACTGATATAATAATATTCTTAAATTTCATCATTTCTATCCAAAAGCATCACTGGACGTACTACCAGGGAACTGAAAGATGTGGGTCAACCATTTACTGACCTGTTCAAGGTACTTCCACATGACATTGAGTGCCAGAAGATTTCTTCCCATAAATTCCTGTAATGTTTAGCATTTATAATCATAACTGAACTGCTGGAAGATGAGCAAAGACAATGCAGTTAATCCACTGCGAAGAGAAATTGCGCAGCAAATTAGACTTTCAGTTGACACATTCTCAGACATATAAACTACGATTCTGTGGCAGATAATTTTTTTGTTTTTTTAAGTAAAAGCTTAGAAATACCAGTCTTCCAAACTACTAAAGCTCTTGAAAGAAGTGGGTGTTCAGAATCAAGTAAGAGATGTAAGATATTCCAAGAAATCGAGGGTTGAATCGACCATATAATTGACTGCTTATTGGAATCAGAACAAAAAGACTGGAAACCGTAAGCATGCTTATAGTCTCATATAGATTCTAGTTCTTCCTCATGTTTGAAGTTCTACAGTTAAACAAAAAGGTCCTTCCATTCTGAACCGCTCAGAAGGCATGAATGAAAATGCCTAGAAAGTTTTGTTGAGTCAAAGGAAACCGAAAATTGGAATAATAGAGCAACTGGAGCACAAGAATATACCTTCTTTATAAACTGAATGTCATATGACCTCCCATATTTGTTTCTAATAAGCGTGGCAAGATCTATGCCACTAAAGGCAGAATCATCCATGCCAACAATCCTCTCAAGCTTCTCTTTGAGTGATTCATCACTTACCTGAAAAATCAAAAACAATAGCACAGATGCAAAGCGTAAGTATATTGCAGCATAACTCCAAATTTGCAGGGTTGAGGCATATTTGTTCTGTGACAAGATGATCCAGCTTCAAACATTTAAATTATATCAAATCGTACTTGGCAATTGAACCTTTCTTCTTTATTCGTAAAAGCAATAGAACAAATCCAGGAAAAGGGGACAAAAGAAAAGAGGAGATGAGATGTTCTTTCCCTAAATTGAGAGCCAACAGTCTCCAATAGCAGGCTCTTAGAGTAGCAAGGACATGATGGACAAAGAAAGTGAAATCTTATACATAACTAAGGTGAATCTTTATGTTACCCATATGAGGAGCCTGAACGGCTCATAATTGACGATGAAGGAATCAACTTCTTTTGCCTGTCACTGAGCCTTCTTTTGCTTTCCAGTTCTCCATAGATAATGAATGTAGAATAAAATTAATGATAATTGAAGTAATTTTCATAATGCAGACTTGCAGTCCTTGAAGATATACAGAACACGAGAAAGAAAACAGCTGAATAAGCTGAAAGTTCAAAACAAGAGAGAAAGACAAGCTACTTGCTCTTTCATCTTTCATTCCTCTGTCAGTAGCCAAACATTACTTAAATGGGCGAAAATTGCTGCACTTGATGCTTCTTTTGTAACATCACTTGAAGTCTCATAAATTGTTGAAATACCAGAGTACTGAATCCTTGAGAACTAATGTTGTATAATTTTTACTAAACCAATAATACTAAATCAATAACACTGTCTAAAAGATGGTCTAGCTATTGATGAAATGTACATAGTTAAGTACAGATAAATAAGACAACTATTACCTCTCCTTTGCCATCATTGGTAGAACTTTCACCATTAGGCTCATCTTCAGAGTTCTCTGAGTCCATCCCATCATCCACTGAACTGGAATACACTGGCCCATGTCTTCTCGAGAATGGACGGGGTTCTATTGAAGGCTGTTGAGCAAGGAAAAACATGCTTCCATCTGGGGAAAAATATGTGCCAGAATACCCTAAACGAGGAACCTTCTTGCATTTTCCTTTGAAAGAAAACTCTGGGATCCTCTGAGACCAATTACAATGATGGCTTGGGAAGAGACTTGTCATATCCTCTATATCACAAAAAACATGGATTAAGTATTTCCACGTAGCTCATGGAATCACTTTTTCCTTCTATCTTGATATAATTTAATGAAAAATTTCACAAATCAACAAACCATATCTAATGTTTTTCAAGAGGAAAAGATTTATTACTTGCTTTGGAGAAAATGTGAAGAATCTGCTATCAGAGTTTAGAATCTAGAAACCAACTTTTCAACATACAAATTGTAGAGGGAAGCCAAATTCTGCTAAGTAGATGCATTTCCATAGTCTACTGAAGTTGACATATTTTCTTCATTGGCCACTCTCCTGAAGTTGATGCAGCTGCAAGGGGCTAACAGAAGTAGAACTAGAGCACAAACGGACAGTTTCAACACACACGAAGTGCAGCAGTGAAAAAAGCTGTCAAAATCTGTACTTTTCTAAAAAGAGGCGAATGTCTAAACAAATTGAACATGACAAATAAATAGACTAAAATACCTAGAACCTGTTAGGATTCGCCACACAATCACAAAGAAAATAGAGAGTAAAAGCAAGAATGAGAATTTCAGATGCAAGATTTTATTCTAGTTCACCCTTAAACTAGGGTTACGTTCAACAAAGGATTCCACAATAATTAGCATCTCGCACTGCTCTATTACATCCCTCAATATATGAGCGGAAGATAATATATATATCTAGTGGTTATCCCATGAACCCAAACCCAAGCTACCAATAAATATGGGCTTAAACTATAAAAGCCCTCTGGCGTCATGGGGGCACTGCCTCCTATGATCCCCACCAGCCTGCTCACCAGGGAGTGGACCACCATGCAATTTGTTGATGGCAAGTATGAACCATACCCCAACAGAATCCTGATATCATCCAATGAAGTTAAGTGTCAAACTGCCCCATTTAAATTCCAACTGTAAAATGTTTATCCAATTGGGATGTTAATCTGCATTTAAGCTCAGTATTATTGTCAAATACTCCAATGGCATGCTCCTTTGGATGGATAAAAACACAACCACCAGTTTAAACAGTTGTAGGTTTCCTTTGATTGCTAGGAATTCTGGAACCACAACTGAAGCTTTCTAACTTAAGTACTGTTTGCGCCTTTTATCCTAGGATCTTCTTTCTTTCAGAAACATCCATGTGAACTTAGTAAAAACTCCTCTCTCCCTTCTTTCTTAGCTAAGAATGACCCAACCGATCTTGTTACTGGCCATATATATGTGAGCTTTATACTTCAGAATTGCATCCAAAGATGATAATAAGGTCTGCTGTCCTATAGTGAAATTCCGTCCTCTTTACCAGTCATGTCAAACAAAGTAAAACCAAGCATCATGAAAAGACAATGACCAACTGCGGTCCTTGCCCAAGTAGATTATTACAGCAGCCAAGATTAGTCGCATACTTGTAGAACCGCAAAAGGTTACTTCAAATGGCAAAAAGGCCAAGTCAAAGACAGCCCTCTGCAATCACGGCAAACTAAATTGAGCAGGGCATGGACATACACTTCCCAAAAGTGGGAATACACTCGGCAACCGATCCAAGCGACATGGACGTATTTTGCACTAGCAAAGCGGTTGAGCGAGCACATAAATATGGACCTTCCGGTCCATATGTGTTTTAAGTGCTGAGACTTGCTTTCTGAGCCAATTAGTGATGCCAGGTATCGAAGTCTCATTAACTTAAAAGCAAGCTCCGAAAAAAGAAAGAAGATTCAATCAAACGTTCCACTTTATCTTCCCCTTGACTTTCACTTATTCATTTCGCAATCTAAAACCGCAATTCGGGTTGAAACAGAGGCACCAAGCACTCTGTTTCACTTCAGAGTCCCGACAGACGAATCGAAGAAAAAACAGAGGAACATGTCATTGCACCCATAGATATTCCCACTCGGGCATTCGTTTGTCAGAAACTTTTCAAGTTTCTCCAGCTCGTACATCGAATTCAAACGAACCCAGTTCGAAAACGATGCTCCACAGAGAGAGAGAGAGAGAGAGAGAGAGAGAGAGAGAGAGAGCTTACGAAGTGGGTGTCGTCCGTCAAGAGTCAGCTGGGTGATGGCTGGCCACTGATAGCTTTATGAAGCTTCTGCTCGGGAAGAAGCCGAAAGGAGAGAGAGAGAGAGACGCTGAAGGAAGAGAAGGAGAGATGTGTGGAGCAGTTTCTTCTCTGCAAGTAGACACTCCGGAGTCCACAAAGAGACAGAGAGAGAGAGACCATCAATTCTCCTATATATATTAAAGTATATATGGATTTCTTTTATCCCTTTTATTCCTTTTCCTTCCTTCTTTTCCTATTTTTATATATTTTTTATTTTTGAAATAACTCGACAAAGAATTGAAATTAAAACTAATTTGTTATTAAGGTGACAGATTGCTATTAAATATCGAATACTGACCTACTTGAAACTAAGTTGATCATCTAATAAGTTGGGCCTTTATTTAAAATTAAGTTGGTCACTTTAGATTCTTATTTAAGACAGTGTCTACTTCAGATTGAATCTTTTTTTGAGAAAACGGTCTTACTTCAGGCTTTTATATGAAAATTTTCCTATATATATATATTTATATTCGTAGTTCAATGAGCTAGCTTTTAAATTCAAGTGCGAGATTATTTGAGTATGCTTTATAGAACTAGTTAGTTAGAACCAAACACTACTTTAAAATTGGAGATATACAAAATGAACAAGAGAAAATAAAGATATATCAATCACTAATTTACAAATCATGAGCCTTAAGAGGAGAAAATGACATTTTTTGTTATCAAAACTTCTCGTCAGATCATCTAAATGTCATTTTAAGTGTTATCATTGATTTACAGTGCTGGAAATCCGACATAGTAATATTTTATTAATTTTTTTGGTTGACGGGATATGTCAACGCGCCAAGCCAATATTAATAGCTCTAAACACGTTGTTCAATATTTTTTCCCCAAATATGAACCCTAATTGAACGAATCAAGTAATTCCTCAAACCCTAATTTGGACAAATCAAGCAATTTCCCAAATTCTTTGATCCCTAATTCAGAAGGCAATTCAAACATAGAGAGTATAATTGAGCCAAGACACGGCCATCCTTGGTGTTTCGAGCATGAAGTGGGCTTTAGTCAAGCGGCCGCTCGTCCAGGAACATGAACTTCACGAAACCGAGCAGATCGATGGCGAATATCAAACTCATGAGGGTTCCGACAGGGGCCTATAGGCCGAAAGCCTATAGTGAGCCGACGAAAAATTTTGATTTCAGAATAAGTGCCGCGCCGTGTTATTGGCACTTTTAGTTTCATATTATGGACTTGGGAGGGTATTTCATGAGCTTGGATCCATACACTTTACTATTTCACTGTCGAAATTAAAAGCCCTAGTGAGCGTCAAGCTAAATGAAAGAGGTATATTTCATAGGCCACTCAAAAACAAACGCAAGATGCTCTTCCGGAGATTAGATTGAGTTCTAAAGTTAAAAAGCAAAGGAGCAAAAGCGGATTTAGAAGATGAACATGACAATACTACTTTTAAGGGATAATTATACAACATTTCATCCGCCAAAATATGATGATGGATATAAGTATTTTATGGTCTCGTGTTTATGTTTTGATCTTGATAATAAACCACATTGGTCGGCCACCTGGCCGCCCCTCCGTCATAGCAGTCGCCACTGATATCCTTTTGCTCGGAGCCGGTGGAGAAGTGACATGGCCACTGGTTGGCCCCAAAGCAAAAGAGAGAAGTGGTCTTTGAGTTAAATAAAAAGTAGAAAAGAGAATTAGAGAATTTTTAATATAATTCGATATATAGAAAAAAAAAAGTACATAAATAATTTATTTACAGGTTTTATGATATGATTATATAAAGTAATATATAAATCAAGATACACAATCATACGAAGGTATTTGGTCAATCTCGAGAGATAAAAAAAAAAAATCGGTACGGATTTCCTGGAGTGGCCAAAAAGTTGGCGCGGAGGAGGACACTTAAGTCGCTAAAAGTTACAGAAAAGACACTTAAGTGTCAAAATCGGAGCAAAAGGGATCACTTAAGTGCCAACGGCGAAAAATTCGGCCAAATTACCACGTGTCAATTTTCGGCGACTTAATTTGTTGACGGAGATTTTTTTCAAAATAAAAAATTCCACGCGTGGCAATTTTTTAAAAAAAATTGTCCACGTCGATTTTAAAAAATTAAAATTGATTTTTTTAAATTGCAGCCCTCGCCGAGATCTTTTTTAAAAATTAAAATCGATTTTATAATAATATATATATTTTATAATTATTTAATATTATTTAATTAATAATTTTTAAAATGACGTCGCCCAAAACGACGTCGTTTTGGCGATTTTGACCGATTTAGTTCCAGGCGAGCCACATAGGCGAAAATTAATAAAAAATTGCCACGTAGGATTTAGGCGTGGGGTTCGGCGACTCAAGACTTAAGTGATCCATTTTTTTTAAAAAGTGTGTACCTTTTGTAGCTTTCAAGCACTTAAGTGTCCTTTCGTGTCAATTTTTAGCACTCCCGCTGTACTTATGCAAAAAAAAATCAATAGAAAACATCCTCTTTATCTCCAGCCACGCCTACCGTTGTTAGTTGCCCTTTACCCTGTTTCTGGTTTGCCCGTTGACTCCCGCCGAACGTGCGTTGGTCAACCTCCATCATCATCATCATCATCATCATGCCAGCCATGGCGGGTGCGAGGAGGAGGAAGGAGAAGAGCTGAGACCAACCCTTCAGCTCCAGTTCCTTCGTGGGCACCCATCAATTTCCCCTCACCTCCCTGTTTCTGCAGATTCTGGTTAAGGACCTGAAGCCGGGCTGAATGCAGAGAACGTGACAGGATCGTTGCGTGATCCTTCTGCAGCTGATTTCGTCCATCGTTGTCATATTGAATCTGAGTTGGCGTCACGACTCAGCACATTGAGAATCTCTCTCTCTCTCTCTCTCTCTCTCTCTCTCTCTCGACAAGTTTGCTTTTTTAAAAGAAATTCCATCGACACGACCGAGTTCAATCCGTGTATTCTTTGTGCCAACACGCTTCGGTTGATTCCCCAAGTGGTGGCATGTATGTAGGACGGAGGGACATTAAATTTGAAGGGTTTATGATGACGACCATTTGAATAGGAACCTCCGAAATCAAGCAACCTTGGAACATCGAAATTTAAAAGATCCGACGTCAAAGGAAAGTGTATCGAGTTAAATCCCTACAATCCATGTTTATGTTAAGGCTACTAATTCAGCTAGATACGGAATTGATGACCAGCGGGGCATTCATAGTTCCTGCAGGACTACAACTTTTGTGTTCTTCATCTTGATGCCCGGCCTCACCGATTCTCTCTCCCGATCCGTTCGCGGTAATGAGAAGGTAGTGCACAGCTTCAGGGAAGCACAAGACAAGTGGCGGAGGAGAGGAAAAATTTCCTCCCCACCCAGAACTCCGAAAGAGAAAGACCCGGTGCTGCAGAATTTTTGTTCTCTGGAACTGCGTTCTAATCAAATGCTGCTGCTTTGCGTTTCTGCCTGTTTTCGACTTCACTGTTCTGCTTCAAGGGTTTTTCCTGAGATCCATGGTACTAAAGTGCTGGTCTGCTGGTGAATTCAAAGAGGTTTGGGCGGTTCTGCATGTGTGGTCGAGTCTGCGAAAAGGGTAATCGAGGTGATTCATGTAGCTTCATTTACGTCGCTCTCCATGAGCGCAACATTAGAGGGTGGCACTACAATCCAGGACTTGTATTTGATCTTACCTGAATGCAGTTGGCTAGTACAGAACAAAGTGGAAATGCTGCGCTGTATCTGTTCGGTTGCTTTCGAGATGTGGTCGAATTTGGGAGGGTATGTGGTTTTGAGGCCCGTCCTTCTAGTGCTATCAGTTCTGTTCATTTCACGGGTTAACCTGGCTAGATCTGGTGATGCAGAAACACTTCTTGCTCTAAAATCAGAAATCGATCCACTGAATTCCTTGAATTGGCAAGGAAGTGGGGTGTGTCAATGGCGAGGAGTCAAGGAGTGCATCAATGGCAGAGTCACCAAGCTTGTGCTCCAGCATTTGAATTTGAGCGGCACTTTAAATGACGACACTCTGAACCAGTTAGACCAATTGCGCGTGCTTAGCTTCAAAGGCAACTCCATATTGGGCCGAATCCCCAGTCTCTCTGGCCTCGTCAGTCTCAAATCTCTCTATCTCAACGATAACAGTTTCACCGGCGAGATCCCGAGCTCCCTTTCAGAGCTGCACCGCTTGAAAGTGATAGCCTTGGCCGGTAATTGGCTTTCAGGGACTATACCCGAGTCTTTTCTCCGATTGGGTCGGCTCTATGCCCTCTATTTGCAGGACAACTTATTTACCGGGACCATCCCTCCATTTGACCAAGCCGGGCTCACGTTCTTCAACGTTTCTAACAATCGACTATCCGGTACGATTCCCGCAACTCCTAGCCTGATGAGATTCAATGTTTCATCGTTCTCAGGAAATGTGAATCTCTGCGGTGAACAAGTCCATGCTGTGTGCAACAGCAGCGTGATCCCGGGGCCTTCAATTAGTCCTGTGTACCCTCCTACTGTGCTGAGCTCTAACAGGTCGGAGAAAAGAGCAAAGCTAATGAAGATCATTTTAGGGACGGTAGGTGGACTAGTGCTGCTCATAATCGTTTTCGGCTCATGGATGGTCTCGAAAAGTCACGGCAAGAGCAAAGCTTCGGCGGAGGCAAGAGGTGAAGAGGGGGAGGCAAGAGGCAAAGAAAGTAAGAGTGAAGCAGCAGAAGGCAAAGGAGAGTCGAGTGGAACCAGAGGCGCTAATGTTGGGAAACAAGGCAGTCCTGCGTCAGGAAGGTGAAGAGCAGGAGGCCGGCGGTCTGGTGTTCGTAGGAGCAGGTGATTGGAGGACGAGCTTCGGTGTAAAGGACTTGTTGGATGCACAGGCGGATATGCTCGGAAGAGGCACCGTGGGGACTACTTTCAAGGTGGAGATCACCACGGAGTGCACAGCAGCCGTCAAGAGGCTGAAAGACGCTAACTATCCGAGCACAGACGAGTTCAGGAGGAGGATGGACGTGCTCGGGCGACTCAGGCACCCGAACTTGGTGCCGCTCCGGGCCTATTTCCAGTCCGATGAGGAACGCCTTCTCGTCTACGATTATTTTCCTTATGGCAGTCTCTTCGCGCTGATTCACGGTACGCTCGGTTTCTCTCTTTTTCTAGTCTTCGTTGCGGTAACTGAAACGGTGACATGATTCATGTGCAGTGCATCTGCTTGAGGATTCCTAGTTAACATATAAATGATTCAGTCCTAGGACAAGTTGAGTCCTAGGGGTGAGCATGGTTCGGATGCACTAAAGACTGGTTTTAAAAAATGAGAATTAGGAGCCGCCCATTGGTTCCATGAATCCACCCGAGAACCGGACCGCCGGTCCGGTACAATTCTTAGATGAGTCCATGGAACCGATTTCACCAAGCTTCACGCACTCAATGCAATATTTTTCAGTAAGCCAAAGCTTCCCTATTGTTAATTGCAAGTTCAAGGATTGGACTCAAATTAAAAGTTGAGAGTTAAGATCGTGAGCCGATGAGTGTTGAGCTTGAGAGTAGAGGCCATGAATGAGAGATAGAGAGACAATTCAAATGAGGAGAGAGAGAGGAGATGAGTACTCAGTTAATAGGTGTTGAGATTCAAATTGGGGATGTTAGGGATTTCATTTTTATTAAATTTTTTTTGGCTGGAAATTTTTCTTAAAAATTAAATATATATTTATATATTACCGGTCCGATCCAAGGGAGAGTAGTTCCCCACCTAGAATTGGGAACCAAACCGTTACCCATCGGTTCCATGTTTCAAGAACCGGACTGGCTCCCTTGAGAATCACTAGTTTCAGTCCAGTTCCAGATAGTTCCCAACTTTTTTGCACATCCCCATTGACTTCACATCCTAGTTTTGGTTGAGTCCAACATTTTTCATGCCTCCTGCATCCTGTTCTTGCAGGGTCATCAGGGACTTCAGGAGGTGAAAAGCCTCTTCACTGGACGGCGTGCCTCAAAATAGCCGAAGACGTGGCCGCCGCGCTTCTCTACATCCACCAGGACCACGGTTTAATCCATGGAAACTTGAAATCTTCCAATGTGTTGCTCGGTCCTGACTTCGAGGCATGCCTGGCGGATTACGGTCTCGTCTCCGTCCACAATCCGAACACTCCTGAAGAGTCAAGCGGCTTTTCGCCATTCTATAGAGCTCCTGAGTGCCGAGACAATTGCGAGCCGATCACACAGGAAGCTGATGTCTACAGCTTTGGCGCCCTGCTGCTGGAGCTCCTGACGGGCAAAATGCCGTTCCAGGACCACGTCCAGGAACATAGGTCCGATTTGCCAGGGTGGGTTTGGTCGATCCGCGAAGAAGAGATGGAGAGCACAGGTGATTCCGATCTAGGCAGGGATGTGTACGAGGAAAAGCTCGAGACGCTCTTGAGCATCGCGATGGCCTGCCTCTCGCCCGATCCGAACAACCGGCCTTTGATAAGGGAAGTCCTGAAGAGAATTCGAGACTCGAGGACGGGATCCCATGCGTCCTCCAACTGCAGCGAACATCCGTAGATCCGTTGGTTCGATATGCTCCAATCTTTCCCTAGAGAATGACATTTTCCGACAAGCTTCGTCGATCGACCTCTGCCTTAATGAAGACGTGGTTCTTGCTTATGCGGCTCGCTCAAGACTTCACTGTGAAGAATTTACAGGATTAGCAACCTCAACACGATGAATTTAACCGCCGAGATCGTGCACTTGTAGTTACATCACGCGACGTGCTAGCTAGCAAGGCCATTGAACGTTAGAGGAGCAACTCCGATGCCAATTTGATGGGATAATTTTTTAATGTAAAACATTCACAACTCACACAAGACAAAGAAGAGAATGAGGCAAATAAAATTTTGGTTTTCTTTGTTTCACTATATGATCCCATATTAGAAACAATTACAAGAGTCGCCTTTTATAGACTTGATATATGACTCTTACATTCAATGACTCATTAAATATTTCTAGCATTCCAAGGATATAATTTTGTGGGAATTTACAAAACATTAACTAGACATAGAAACATGAATAGTCAAGAAATCGAAATACGAACATACTTCTTGAAAGCAATGCCACAATAATGACTTTTCTTCGATTCGTGCTCTTGGGAGTCAAACAGTCATCAACATTAAATCGACAACATATCCACTACATTGATAATCTCTTCGCATCATCAGCATCTTCAACTTGTTAAATTTTAGCTGAAATTTGATTTACTTATTCACCCTTCCTTAAACCAAATTTTCTTCCATAAATCATTGGGCTTTCGAAAAGTATCGAAGTTTAGTAAAAATATCTATTACTTGATCTCTCGTCTTCACATGTGACACTTCAATTTCCTTCTCCATCTTTTGTTCTCAAATGAAGTGATATTGAATATCGATGTGTTTGCTTTGTTCAAAAAAAAGAACTACGTTTTTCGCCAAATCAATGATAGACATATTATCGACAAAAATCTTCATTGCTTTCTTTGGCTCCATATGAATGTTTTTGAGTAGTCTTCTCAACCATATTGCATGACAAACACATGGAGATACTACTACATAGTCAACTTCACATTTTGGGAAAGTAACGCTAGATTGCTTTTTTGATGACTGTGAAAGTAGTATCGCATAAGAAAAAGACGAGGCTTATTGTGTTTTTTCGATCAGTGATGTCTCCACCATAATCACTATGTAAATAGACTCTAAGATAAAAGAATTGGGACTAATAGGAGTGTAAGCCATGAGCAACGGTACCTTTGACATAGCAAAGTATCTTCTTTGCAATTTAAGATGAGATGATTTCAATTTCTCTTCCAACATGTACATGATATCCGGTCTAGCACATTTCATATATCTCAAGCTTCCAATCAAGATTCTATGGTACATTGAATCAACATTGGCATCATCCTCAAACTTCAAGATTTTGGTCCCGCGCTTTATTGGTGTATTGACCAGTGTACAATTTCTTTATATTGAATTTCTCAAGGATGTTTTCTACATATCCTTTTTGGAAATAAAACTCCCATGCACTTTGCTTCACTTCAATGTCAAAGAAATAATTCATTGGTCATCTCAAATTCCTTCACCATGAATCCCTTAAAAGCATCAATCATTGCTGGATTATTTCTTATAAAAACAAGGTCATCAACATATAGACAAGCCAATAGAATATCACATTTTTCTTGCTTCAAATAAAATGCATGTTCATATGGGTGTTGAGAAAATACATTTGCCTCGAAATAAGCATCAATTCTAGAATCTCATGCTCTTGATGCTAATGTAAGCCCATATAGAGATTTCTTCAACCTCAACACCTTGTCTTCATGACCTTTCACCAAAACCCTTGAGTTGTTCAACATAAATCTCTTCATCGAGGATGCCATTTAAAAATGCTAATTTGACTACCATTCAATAAATTTGCCATCCATTTTGAGCTACAACAGAAATGATCAATTTAATGGTTTCCATGTGGGTGACGGGGGCAAAAACTTCATCATGGTCGATTCTGGCTTTTTGCTCGTAATCCGTCATGACTAATCTAGCCTTGTACCTTGTCATTCCACCTTTCTCGTTCTTTTTTACCTTGTACACCTATTTGACACCGATTGCTTTCTTGTCATTCAAAGATCGGTAAACTCTCATGTTTGATTATTCTCAACGGCTTCAATTTCTTCATTCATGGTTTTTCTCCATTTTTCTTTTCTGGTAGCATCATTATAGACAAGTGGTTTACAATTTGCAAGAAGGTACACAAGGTGAAGCTCATTAGTGGCTTCATAAATCTTAGATAATATCTTTGATCCTGATACTAACGATTCATCGACACCATTTGAAAAAGTGGGTGGTGATGAACTTGAAGAAGATATTGGGAAAGATGGTGAAGAGTGATCCTTCAAAAAAATTGGTTGGAATCACCACGAGTATTCATTTCATTTTTTGGATTGTCTTCTAGCGTGCCTTCTTCCCTTGACATCTTTGTTATATACACTTTCGAAATGTTAGGATCAAATAATCTATAGGTTTTGGATGTGGAGTTATACCCGATAAAAATGAGCTCTTTACTCTTATCTTCCAATTTTGATCTTTTTTTGGTGTGGGGGCATGGCAATGCTCCTAAAAATTTTTAATTGCGAAGTACTTGTTGTCTCCCACTCTATGCCTCTTGTGGAGTTACGCCTTCAATTTCATATGTGAGACATCTATTTTGTAGATCGACTATATACAGAATAGCTTCAACCCAAAGCTTCTTGGGCAAATTTTTGCTTTTCCACATGCTTCGAACCATGTCAATGTTGGTTCTATTTATTTGTTTAGCCGCGCCATTTTGTTGAGGAGAATATGGAGCCATCAAGAAACGCCAAATACCATCCTCACATAATTTTGGGAATATGGCTAAAGTGAATTTTCCTCCACGATCAATCTTTAGAGCTTTGATAAAATAACCACTCTCCTTTTTAGCTTAGTTTTTGAATTGTTTGAAAGTATCAACACTTCTGTCTTTTCATTCAAAAAATACACCCAAGTTTTTCGAGTAAAATCATCAATAAAAGAAACAAAATATCAATAATTACTATACTGAGGAGTGGTTGGGCTACACACATCAGAATGAATAAACTCTAGTGGAATCTTTCCTCGATAAGTTGCTTCCTTTAGAAAGCTGGTTCTAGAATGCTTGCCAATGACACCCCTTCACATAATTAATCAGGATAATCAATATGTGGTAAGCCATAAACCATCTTTTTCCAGAAAGCAAATTGAGTCCATCTAAGTTGAGATGGTTGAATCTCATATGCCACAACTATGGAGGGTCATTCACGCATGCCTTTAAGCAATGAGACATCTCATTTTTTATATTGAGAGTAAACATCCTGTTAGTTTCTCAACTTTGCTAGTATCTCTACTTTGCTCATTCTCATCTCAAATGGTTAATCAAGTTGGGAGTACTTCCTCCATAGGCTCTTACTTGTTTCTTCCAAATTTGTCTTCATGGGCTTGCAATGAACCTAGAAGCTCATCGATCGTCATGGCATCTAGGCCTTTGGACTCTTTAATTACAAAGCGGATGTGGTCGTATTTCTTGTCTAGGGTTCGAAGAATCTTCTCAACATCTCAAATGTGTAGAACATCTTTACCATTTCTTTTCATCTAGTTGACAACCACCAAAACTCTTTTGAAATAATTAGCAATCGATTCGGGTTCTTTTATATGAATTACATCAAATTTCGCCTCTCAAAGTTTGAAGGCGAATCTTCTAAATTTTCTATTCTCCATGGTGTGTGTTGTAAAGGATCTCCCATGCTTTCTTAGCAGCAATAGCATTTGAAATCTTTTCGAACATCGAATCATCTAAAACTTGATAGATGATCGACAAGGTATATTGATATTTTGTTTGAACTTTCTCCAAGGCATTCCTTTGGTTTTGATTTAAGGTGGCTTCGTCCTCTAGCTCATCATAGTTAGTGTTGACAAGTTTCCACACACTATAGATGTCGAGTAGGGCTTTCACTCTAACATTCTAATTACCATAATTTTCTTTGACAAGACGAGGGTATTTCAGAGGAAATTGAGTGTTTATTGAGGGTATGATAACAAATTGTGTGCTTTGGTACCAATTTGTTAAACATAAGAGGTGTAGTTTTGATATCGATATGATGTGATAATTTTTGAAGGTGAAATACTCACAATCCACACAGCACAAAGAAAGGAGGCATATAGAATTTTGGTTTTCTTTGTTTCACCTTATCTCACCTTATCACCCCATATTAGAAACAATTACGAGGGTCGCATTTTATAAGCTTGATACACGACTTTACACTTAATGACTCATTATATATTTCTAGTATTTCAAGGAGATAATTTTCTAGGAATTTAAAAAACATTAACTAGACATAGAAACATTAACAATTAAGATATAGAAATACAAACGGACCTGTAAAAAGCAATGCTAAAATAATGATTTTTCTTCAATTCGTGCACTAGCCTTTGGAGTCAAAGGGTCATCAACATTAAATCAACGACATAATCACTGCATCAATAACCTCTCCACATCATTGACATCTTCAACTTATTAAATTACAGTTGAAATTTGATTTAATTACTAACAAAATCATCTTCCGATCAACCGAGCGTTCTTGCTTCCGAAAAGCAAGTTTCTCATATCCACAAATACCTAATTAATTGCTACCGTTAAATTTTAAAAGAAAAAAAGTTTTGACTTTATTTTGAACTTAGGTGTGTATGCATATGAGTCCAATAATAGGAAAAAGCGTTCATTAAAAGAAAAGAAAATAGAAATAAAAGAGGAAAAGGAGAGAAAAAGGGAACCAAAGGTGGAGAGTCCACGATAATCGGCATCAAATGCCCCTTATGGGGATTCGCACTGTTGCTGAATTCCAAGATGAGAGAGAAGAGAACCACTCCCTTCGTCCTCCAATTATATTATTTCTTTTTGCTCCAAAATCGAATAAATTATCTTATAATTGCAAAAAAAATTAAAAAAGAAATTCCCTCTCTCTCTCTCTCTCTCTCTCTACTTCTATTTCGAATGGCTTTCGATTTTTCTAATCCGTCGAAATTCGATGCATATCCTATAAAAAAAAACCAGCGGTGTGCAATATCCTTTTCAAGACTGTGTGCATAAAAAAAAGAAAAGAGAAAAAATATTGAGTAAAAGAAAAGGAGAAAATGGATTAAAAAATTGAAATAAAGAATGAAAAGCCCATCCCTCAGGCAGCATAGCCAAAAAGGGGCAGTAAATACGGCGGGCACTACATGTGTTTGGTTGATTTTTCTTTTATTATATATTCTAAGAAAAAAGACCCAAATCATTTATGAATTTTGCCTTAATATTTATCGTGGTCCCTCAACTTTATATTTGATATGCAATGTTGACCTAAGACTTTTAATTTATTTAATATGATGTCGGGACTTTGGTAAATGCTCAATATTTAATATTATTTTTAAAATTTTGAATTAATGGTGAATAATAACATCAAATATTTTTATATAATTTAGAAATTGTATTGAATATGTATAAAAAGTCTATAGATTATAATAAATAAATTAAAAGCTTATTGATTACATTATACGTTGAACTAAAGTTTATCAATTATAAAGAATAGATTAAAAATTTATAGATTACATTACACGCTTACATGCTAGGGGCAAGGGAATTCAAGGAACATTCGTGTCCTAATACCTTTATACTAATGCCGGGGCACTTGCGACGCACTCGTCGTATTGTAAAATCGGACGAAAAAGGTGACGAGAAATTCATTATTCGGGAATAAATTTATCTTACTTTAATTCATTGCGGGGCTGCAAATATTGCGTTATAAAAAAAAGGGGAGATAAAGGGGGTGGTTTTATATTTAATTATATTTTATTCGATTTCTTTAAGTGAGAGAAAAAGGATGAGCAACCAATTAGGGCTCGGTCGGAAAGTTGAGCCCCCAAAAAGTTAACGTTCTCTTATTGCTCCTCTTTCACTCTCTTCTCTCTCCTCTCCGATTCTGTGCGCTCTGATTTTTCTCTCTCCCGCTGCTGCAATTCGCATCCTCGATCGAAGATGGCGTGAAAAGAAGCCGACCCAGTTGGGAAAGCTTCGCTTTTTTTTGCAGCGGGGACTCGAGCCGCCGAGCAGCTGCTCCTCCGACGATCGGTTCTTGATTCGGGTTCGCCGGAGTTCCTTCTGGGTGTTTCCAAGTTTCCCCCTTGAGGCGGGGGGGCATTTGAAGAATCCGTGAGGAATCGTGGGTTCTTCTTCTTGCACCGGGAAATCGCGATCGGGATGGTGGTTTCTGGGATTGTTTCGGCGCATGGAGCTTCAGTGGAGTGAGTGGTGATGGAATCTGAAGTCTTGTCGCGGGCTGAAGTCGAGGAATTTCGGTGCTGAAAATTCTTAAAGCCTGTTCGTTGCCTGAGTTCGTGGGAGCGACGGTGGGGTTCGCGAGGTGCGTGGTTTAATAATCTGCGGGGAGTTCTATTTTTTTTTGTGTGGTTGGGGAGGTTCGATGGTTGTTGTGATGATAAAGTTGATGGCTTTGAGGTATTATTAGATAGAGGTGAGGGGCATGGCGATGGAGTCGAACATGCCAAGCTCGTCAGCTCTGAGCAGGCACGCGATTTCTTTTCAGACCGGCGCGTTGAACACCACCTCGGAGATGGTGCCGATGATGGGGAGCAGTTACTTCGGGGTCAACAATACGGGCGGGATGGTTTTCTCTGCTGGGAATTCCGCTACCCTGAGTAACAACTTGGGGTTAGCTCAAGCGGGCAATTCTTCGAGCTCCCTCTTCCTGGATCATGTGCCGGGGCTTAAGCATGATGCGGATTTGGCTGTGGAGTGGTCTGCTGAAGAGCAGGATAAACTAAACGAAGGCCTTAGGAGGTAAACTTTTGTGCTCTATCTCTTCTTGAAACGTCTAAACGGATGTCTGTTGGCACGCGCTTGTGATTTCCCTCCATTGCTTTAGTTATCTTCAGCTGGGGCTGTACTATTCCGGAAGTTTCTTGAGCTTGTTCTGTTAGCCATTGGGTTCTTTCCCTCTTGCCTGCAATCAAAAGAGAGGAACGAGGAGAGGCATATCAGCCAGTCATTATAGAGCTGCCTTGTAGGGTTGTAGCTAAGAATATCACGCTTGAGCTTGTTATTCTGATGGAATCACGAGGAAGAAAACATGAACCCTTTTCTGTTCCACAGACACCAATCATTTTAAACCTGATATTTGATATCCCTTGCTAGGTAAAATCCATCTTTTGCTGCTCGGTGGAGACTCTTGTTTGAGCTACATATAGTGAACTTCTGATTTAGCTGCTGCCGCTCTTCTTCTTCTAAACATTATGAACTCAATTACTCTTTTGGTTGCTGATAATGGGTTTGCTAAGCTTTTATAGGATCTCGTGAATGACCTGATGTCTAGATTTTCATCCTAGGGTGTAATTTCCATGGTTTCGCCTGTTTGTACCACCTCAAAGTGGATCCTTCTTTTTCTTTGTTGGCTCTCATGTTCCCACTCTATGGTAAATATACTTTAACTGGAGTCTTGGTGGATGTGACATCTTAAGCATTTTCTACATCAATCACGAGATTGTCTTCTTTTCTGCCTTGGAAATCATGAGTGCCTTTCTCCCTTCAATTGAAGATATGCGGATCAGCCTAATATAATGAAGTATATCAAAATAGCGGCCACGCTACAGGACAAAACTGTGCGGGATGTTGCTCTGAGATGTAGATGGATGACGGTAAGTTCTTCTAGAATGTCCTCTGACTCTAGATAACCTTTTCAACTTCAGTAGTTAGATGCGTTTGGACATTGTCAGTTTTTTGGACTTGGTGTGTTTGCCTATATAATCTTGTTGAGTTCAGTTATATACTCATCAAATTGAAATGTTAGATCATTTGCATTTCATGTGTGGGGAATCAAACCTATGTCGTGTTCCTTAACCCTACTCATTACCATAATTTTTCCTAAGAGCAAGGCAGACTTTCATAATCAAGTGACCATAACTCAGCTGATTTTATGTTCATGTGATTGCACTCAAAGGCTTGGATTATCTTAGCACATAATGTTTCTTCAAATACCTTCTTAGAGTCCACAATACTTTTTCCTACTTTTGTCACTGTCACTGGGACATACAGGGACATACATGCTACTTCTGTCTTGGGATGATAATTCCTTCTTTATGTCCTATTAAATTGAGTGTTGTGTTAGTCAATTAGGGAGTAAGACATATAAAACTTGGCCTGATGTTGAGGTTAGTTGCTCGGGTTGAGGAGTGAATCCAATCATGCTCCTTTATATAACTTTGATGACTTTGAATACTAGGAAGTCAATGAAATATTTCTGTCCTTTATCTAACTTTGATGACTTTGAATACTAGGAAGTCAATGAAATATTTCTGCAAATCTATTTGCGGCTTAGCTTCTGATGTAATCTCCTGCATGATATGCAAGGACAGTCCATGATGATAAACTTTGTCTGGGTTTATTGGGATAAGTTTGGAAACTAAACTACATTCATTACCTTAATTTTCCCTAAGAAAAAGTAAGACTTTAATAATCATGTCATCAGAATTCAGCTGATTTTGCTGTTCTTGTGCATGTGGTCAGAGGCTTGGATTGTCTCAGCAGATTAATGTGTCTTGAAATGCCTCCTTGGAGTCCACAATCCGTTTTCAATTCCAACTCATGTCATTGTAACCTGGATATATCTGTGACTTCTGTCTCGTGATGATCTGCCCTTCTTTAAGTCCAATTTAATGAGTGTTGTTAGTCAATTGAAGAGTAAGACAAATAAAACTCTGGCTGAGGTTGATCCACTTGTGCTCCTCTATCTAACTTTGATAACTTTCTATAGGAAGTCAATAGAAAATTCCTGCAAATTTAAATGTGGCTTAGCTTCTGATGTAATATCATCCTCCACGACATGCAAGGAGAGTCCATTACAATAATAATGAACTTTGTGCATGTTTGTTGGCATGAGTTTGGAATATAGTGTTGGTCATCTTACTTGTCTTGATTGGTCATTCCTTGTTTATATTGATTGTGATGACAAATTATATGTTCTATTCTCATACTGAATGAATGAAAGTAGTATGGTGTTGTTGAAATCTGTTGGATTGAACTACTAAAAGGAAAAAAAAGGAAATCACCGAAAAACTATTGTTGAGGGCTGAGATGACTTGATAGCTCATCAGGTGTTGTAAACATGGTTGCTTCTCATACCAAAATGTACTTGATGAGCCTCCTGTTTGATTGAGTTTTTTTCTCCCATATTAATAATATGATCTCTTTCCTTGACCTTCTGGTTACATGCAAATCAATAGAAGGGCTCACCATAGTATTGGAGAAGATGTTTCTGAAAATTAAGGTCATCTGGAATCTCATAATGATCTGGTGTTACATAAATGAAACTTCATCTTGATAATATAATAGGTGGGAATTACTTTGCCTTACTATTCTGGTGTTTTCAGTACATGAACTTCACTCTGTCTCCTTTCCTTTTTTGAGAATTTCTTTTTCTTTACTGGACATTCTCGATATCTTGAAGCTGATGCATCTTGTAGGAAAATTTGCAATTTGGAGCAATAGATGTTATCTTGGATAGTTGCTTAAGCATTTTATTGTTTGATTTTTACAAGAAAAGTATCAGTTGTACTTTGTTGTGCTACTAAACCAGTCATGCTTCCTGAAATGTGACCATGCCACTTTAACATTCTATCAAAAGGAAAATTCCACTAAGAAATGGTACCAAGGCATGCCAACATGTGCAGGAAATCAATTAACTAGTTACAAGATAATAGAAAAACCATGAAAACTGCAATATGTAACATAGCTTATGCTCCACTGAAGCATAGGGTGGATGGTCACCCTTCCAAGGTTATTGCAGGAGCTTCAATTTCTTCTCTTCTGCTTCAGTCGAACTCAGAAAAGGAAATGAGGAATGAAAAGTAACTTTTCTTATTTAAGAGAATATGAATTTTCTGTACTTCAGCATCTTCACAACCATGTTTGTGTCCCACATGTTCATGAACTTGTTGCCACCTCTGCTTGCATGCGATTTATAACAAATAATAGAACTTTAGGCATTGGCTAGCTACAACGGATTAGGTTGTGTTAGAAGTATATATTTTGCAAATTATCAGCTGGTAGATGTTGAGCCTCTTTTGGCCAAGGTAGTATGTTTGAAGGCTTTGCTATTCTCCGTACTTGAGGCAAAGCAAAGAATAAAGTGTTGTAGACTTCTTGGTCGCATTGCTTCTATTGACTGATTAACCTACAATTTTTTTTTGCCATTTTGAATATTCTCTTTGTCATATTTAAGATGGCAGATTCCTATTTAAAGCTTCTATAGACATTATTTAATAGTTCTAAGTGTGTGTGTTAACCCAGTGCTTGACTATTATATGTATTTGGCATTATTGGCCTATGGAATTTCTGTTTGGTTTTTGACCCAAAATAAAAAAATTTCTGTTTGGTCATATATAAATCTTCTCCTCTCAAGGTTGTGAGAGTAACATTTTTAGTTCTTAAATTTACTTTTTGCTCTGAATGTTTGGTACTGCAATTATTCTGGTCATATGTTGCATCAATTTATTTGAAAACCATCAATACTTTTTTTAATGATTGACAGAATTTTTATAATTGAAAGAGTTGAGCTTTCTAAAAAGAAAAAAAAGGAAACCGGTGCTATACAACTTAAAAAGAGGCATTTGCTGGGCAACATAATAAGTGAGAGGGCCCTAAGTAATTGTCAATCATGCACAGAAGAAACAATTGAAAGAATTTTTATAATTGAAAGAGTAGTCAGTTTTGAGCTTTCTAAAAGAGAAAAAAGGAAAAGAAAAGGAAACTGGTGCTATACACCTAAGAAAGAGGCATTTGCCAGGCAACATAATAAGTGAGAGGGCCCTAAGTAGTTGTCAATCATGCACAGAAGAATCAATTCATCTATCTACAGAAGACTCTTAAGTCTATATAATCCCAAACTTTCATATTTGTCTTGTTTGGAACTGACATTACTGACCAACATGAGGATAAAAATGTGCACCCCGTAGGTACCACTTCAATCTACTTTTGTTTTTATTGACCAACATGGAAAGAAAGAGAGGTAAGAGTGGGTGTGGGGGGGCATATGTCACAATTTTCCAATGGACACAAGTTGAGATGTCTCTTATAGCCCCTAGCAGGTCAAATAGTGAATTGATGACACAGTTCAAGAGATTCCAGTGAGTACTAGGGCAGTGGAAGACTATTATACTGCATGTCATGCAGGTGATATAATAATATTATGATTGTTTGAATTGACTGACACTCCCTCCTATGTCCTCTTATGTTTTGAGGTCTCATGCTCAAAAGTGCACTTGTTAGAAAGTAAGTTGATTGTGTTGGAATAGGTGGGAAGGATATGGGCTGAGAACTAGGTCTATTTATTACTTAATCCATTTTTCTCCATAGTTGATCAAAATTTAGGGGATAAATAAATGGAAGGTTGGGGATTTTTCCGATCAAGACTTTATATATATCATCTTGTCATTGAACTTTTTGTGAACAAAGTTGGCCAATAATATATGAAATGTTGGCCACAGTGTGGGATTGTTGGGGGTGGTAATGGTGGTTAGATCTGAGGAAAATCGCAACATGGAATTTTTTTTCTGAACATACTTCCTTGTGTTGAGCTTGGGCTACAAGACCTTGGCTCTTTTGGGCTTTATGACTTGCTTTGCAGCTCGAATAAACTGATATGATGGAGTGTGTGGTTAATATGACCTTTGGCATGCAGACACATCCTCAATTATTTCATACTAGTCATGATGCTGTATATTTATATCCTTCCATGAGGATTAATCAAATAATTCATTGATCTGACTTATGCTGTGGAATTTCTGTAGAGGAAGCGAAGGAAACTTGAAGAACACAATCTAGTAAAAAAGGTGAACAGCCGAAAGGTGTGTCCCCCTTTACATTTTTGTTGCCAAAAAATGTCTTTTTCTTTATTCTTCTAAGTTCTTTAAAATTTAAACTCAGAAACATTATCTAGAACAGATGATCCTACTGGTGATGGCAACCAATAGCCAATTATTCTTTTCTTGTTTGGGATCCCTGTATCCTTATATGATACTGCGCGATAAGTGTAGGTTTCCTTGTGTCCCTGTATATTTGTACCTTTAAAACCTTTTGTTATAAACCTCTTCTTTGTACTAGCCTAAGAATTGCGGCAAATTATTTGTTGTTAAAATCAGTCCTGGGATTCTAGAAGTAAAAGTCATACTTTGTGAAGTTTGTATCATATGCTTTTTTTCTGACTGAGTGTATATCATGTTCTACTGGTGTATTTTTGATTGTTGAAGACATTTTTTGTGTATAAATACCTTTGCAAACCTAAGTTTATTTTGGATGTGACAATTTCATGACCATGGCTTTTCAGGATAAGCTGGTGGAATTGTCTGCAACTAATTCTTCATGTCTACAGCAAAATATGGCTGCCTATACTCCTATGATTCAGCATATGGACCAGAATGAGCTATCTTGTGAGGGTCAGTAGTTCCTGTTTGATTTTAGAGAACAAAATCAAATAATCCTGTTTCCATCACAATTTTGTATGTGAGTTCACCTGTTTTGTTTCTATGGTGGCAGATTAAAGGTCATTAATTTTTCATAAATTGCTGATGCACTGTTTATGGTTTAACATATGATACCACTGAAATAAAATTGCTTCATTTGTCATTTCATTTTCCCTTCAGTAGTAGGAAAGATGAATTGACATGAGTTCATCTCCTATTTATTTTGCAGATGAATGTCTCAATATGCATGTCATCAGTTGTAGGTGAAAGTTTAGGTTTGTTGCACCTATTTTTCTGAAGCTGCATGAATATTTCATTAGTTTGAGAAAACCATCGCTCGTTCGAATGACACTTTGAACAATTATTTAGCTTCACCAGTGTATCTTTTTTGCCATGCCTGCTGCAAAGGTCATAAAGAAGACTGATATTGGATGAATCATTGAATTCTGCTATGTCTAATTTGTTGAACATGTAGATTATATTTTTGTGTACCGGTGGAAGTTTCTTGCTACTAGTGTAGAAGGAGATAAATGTTTCTGTTAATCTCTTTTGCATCATTAAATTTTGCACTCAACTTCTTTTTAGCCCTTTCTAACGAAAGGGGTACTCTACGTGTATCTTTTTTGCGCCCTCATATTCTATAGGAGATTATATTGAGAACTGCATTTAACATCCATGACATTATTCCTCAGTGTCTTGTGGCTTGTGGTTATGGTGATACAAAAGCTGCTTCTCATTCCCTGACCTTGTAGTAGACTGTTTTACTGTCTTTGACAACATGGGCTGGTTATATTAGAATTCACAAGAAGCCATGAGTCAATTATCCTTTGGATGTGTTTGTCTTGTAATTCTTGGGATACCGATTATCTTTAGTTGCTTTCTCAGGGATTGATGCCGCTTCTAGGCAGCTCTTAAAGCAAAATGCACAAGCATTCAGCCAAATCTCTACGAATCTTCATATGCTCAAGGTACAGTGCAAGAGGCCTTTTTTTCTGCGCAACATTTTTGCATATTCTGCCTGAAGGAAAGTTCCTGAAAAGCTATATGTTTTTTCTTTTACAAACAAAAAGTTTGTACATTTGGTTTAGTTAGCTTTCTTTATCATATTGTTGAAATTTTGCTGGTAAGGTTGGAGAATACATTTTCATTCATGCTCTTACTTTTCTTTATCATGTATGCTTTATCTTCAACCATCAGTTTTCTGGTAGCTCTGTGTGTGTGGGTGCATGCGTGCGTGCGTGCGTGTGTGAAATCAGATGTATCTGTGTGTGTGTGTGTGAAATCAGATGTATCTACAGATATATGCTCACGTATGTGCGGGTTTGTGTGAACAATGATTGTTAAGAGAAAATTGCATAGGGAATCTGGTCAATGGAAAGCTGACGTTTAGCATCTTTATTTGTTTTATGAAAACACTGGGCTTTTTCTGTTCACATGACGTCTCTATGTTGGTCTTTTTAATATCAGACTGTAAGTTTTCCAAATGGCAACAATGCAGTGCATATTGTTCCATAAGTTGTTTAGTGATTCTTGTCTGGTTAATGACTTATAACCTTGTGAACATATGTACATATACGAGGGCTGTTAAGCAGTCACCTTTTTGAGGTACTAGTCATACCCAATGATTCTGTTGATATGGAGCTAATTTTTTCTTTTGAAGAGAGGACTGTCCAACGTATCTTGAATAAGAACTGAGAGAACTGCTATGGATGGGCCTACTTGATGTCCTTTTGTATGGTTTCTACTGTTATTTCCTCTGTCCTATCAGTTATAGACATATTTTATAATCATCCACAATATACATAGGTTGGGTCCCTTTTCCCTTTTCTGGGCATAAGAATTGCAATATATCTCGACATTCCTTATTACACAATTTGATAAATTGTACACAGGAATTCTACTGGCTTACTTTCTATCTAATGATAATGAGTGACAGGTACAGGAGAACCTCAACCTCTTCTATCATGCGAGGAGCAATATAACTTCTATCCTGAACAAGTATGTTGATCCTTAATGTTTCTTGTTTTTAATAGTTTATAGATAGTAGTGGCCACATTGGGTAAATGGTTTCTTCCACTGACTTCTATTTCATTGTGCAGCATGAGAGATATGCCTGGTATAATGAGCCAGATGCCACCGCTACCTGTATCCATTGATGAGGATCTCGCAAGTACTATATTATCGCCCAATATTAGTCAGGTAATACAGATTCAATTTCTCTATGCAGTTTATACAAATCTGAAATGTTAACCCTAGGAATGGATTCCTCTCTACTTTATTTTTGGGGAAATGATTACTTATCTATGAGAATGCAGTTTGAATTGAAGTCTCTTGTTCTTCTCTGTTCAATTTATTCTGGTTCCTCTATCCCAGTTTTTCTTGCATCTGCTTCATTTTATAGATGTGCACTTATTTAACTTATCAGGTCAACTAGGTCAACTATTCATCTTTGCAAACATTTTGGATATTTTCCTGGGAAGTGTCAAAAACTTAGTTTGTGTTCAGAGCCGACAAATTGGAGACCTTTGGTATGATCTATTGTGGAGTAGTGGATTCTTGGGATGAATTTAGTTAGTTTTTTGAAATATTCAAGTCGAAGACTTAAGTGAATCTGTGAAATAAAAGGGTAGCAGCGCTCAGCCACTGCTCACTCTATATACTAGTAATGAGTCTAGGCAGTCAGTGAACTGATTGTGCTGTCAGGTTAGTCTGAACTGGTTTCATGTTGGGTGGGTGCTTCACTTTTATTATGCAATCATATTTTCTAATAGGTCCTGGCATTGGCTCAATGCTGCCTAAAATTGTGTTATTGCTACCTAATATTGTTCTGCCTGTTTGCTCTTCTTTCAGTCAATCATGTTTGGTTCACATGGAAGGATCCAATTGAAGCAGGAGCCAAGGTGCTAAAGGGAACTGATTGAAATTCAATTGCATATATAAGATTTGTGACGTGCAGAACAATTCTGCTGTATAACACAAGATGCTGTTGCTGAACATTCTTCCTTCCGTGGAAATGAGTGTCTAGCCATTGCCAAAAAGTTGAGAGATCGCATTTTTGGAATTAGAACCTCCACCACTCAAAAAAGTGAAAGTGACAACGTGATGATAGAAGCGCAGAACATGCGTTATCTACGTATCTTGAAAAAGGAGGCTTCTTGACAAAACTTCCTTTCCTTGGTGAAGCTCTAGTTTAAATGCATTGTGTATAAATCATATACATCTACTCTGTATTACTTTCTCAGTGCCTGATCTGTAACTTATATCTAAGTCAATACTCAGGTTATGCCACCAATCTTATACATTGTCAACATCCACGTTTTGATTCTTCGATGTACTTTTGGAGCATTTGTGTTTTATCATTCGCGTTTGGGTTGGTTGGAGCTCATTCCATTTTGTAATAATGTACCAAAAGTCATTTTGACAATCTCCGAGCTCCGAGAAAATAAATTCTTTTGGAGGGACAGTGATGCAAGTCCTTGTTTTTGTGTCATCTGTAACTAAATTCTTCTGTATGATTCCCAAACTGTTTTTCACAACGTTCTGCAGTGACGTTAACATTCAATGCTGGTTTCTTAGTTATCATAATTTCGATCCATTTCTGTGATAAACAGCAGCTGATGAGAACCTTTTAGCTGAGTATGCAATGATATATCAGCATCTGTGCTCTGACATACCTTTTTTCTTGGCTACTTCCTGATATTCAGTATCTGGACAAGGTCATAGATACCAGGGTAAGCTAAATGCCAAACGTTCTAAATCATCATGTTGGTTAGGTTATGAATTTTTCCAGCCATAATACTGGTTTAACCGAGGCTGATTTGTGCAATTGGTCAAGTTGTTTCCTTAGAACTATTAGACGTTTCAAATCGCTTTTGTTGATTTTGGTTGTGTTTTTATGTTCTTTTCTTATTTCTTCTTCTCTCCTAGTCTACATTTGGTAGCCCTATCCTCCCACTCTAGTTTTAGATTCGAGAATTTGAATTCTCCCAATATAATTCTAAATTTAAGAGCTATTCTTTCTTGATGTAATAGGAGAGTTCAATAAAGGTCTATTTGGTAATCCTCTTGAGAATAGTTGATTCTATTCCTTTGTTCTCAAGAATAGATTTAGAATAGAAATTCGTTTAGTAAATTTTTTATTCTTGGAAATAAATTTGTTTCTGGGAATATAATCAAGAATAAAAAAAAAGTTTTTTGCTCCCGGGAACAATTTCGAGAATTAATTTTCACTCTTTCTTTTTTCTTCTCCTCTTTTTTCCCTTCCCTTTCTTCTTCTTCCTCCTCCCACCCCATTGCCACCCCATCATCGCCCCATTATTGCCTCTCGGCCACTGTCGTTGCCAACGGTGGTGAGCGGTCGAGCAAAGTCCGGTGAGCTCGTTGGAGCCTCATTAGGCTAGGGCAAGGTTTGGTGAGCTCGCTAGAGCCTCGTTAGGCTAGGGCAAGGTTCGGCAAGCTCGCTTGGCCACCGGTGAGGCTCGACCTTGCCCACATGGCGCAAGGTTAGCCTTGCTTGTGGCTAGGTGAGCCTCGCCTCGCCCAACCATCGGTGAGGCTTGGCCTCGTAGGCCAGGGCAAGATCGACCTTGCGTCACCTAGGCGAGGTTAAGCCTCGTCAGGTTGGGCAAGCCTCGTTGGTGGTTAGGCGAGCCTTCGGCGAGCTTGCAGGACCTCATCCTGGCCTATCGAGGCTCCAGCGAGCTCCTTGAACCTCGCCTGACTGCTCGTTGGCCATCGCCAGTGGTGGCGACTGCCCACTAAAAGAGGAAGAAGGAGAGAAAAGGGAAAAAAAAAAAAAAAAAAAAGAAAAGAAGAAAAAAATTTATAATAAAAAGTACTAAAAAATTAAAACAATTGAAAAAATTGAAGACTTCTACCAAACGCATTTCTATTTCGGGAATAAAAATTTTGAACAGTTTACTAAACACTTTTAAATGCTGAGAAATTGTTTTTGAGAGCAGAATCAAAGAAAATCATTTTTGGCTATAAATTATTTTTGGGAGTAGAATGGTTATCAAATAGGCCCTAAATATGCTTTTGGGAATTCAATGTCCTAATGCTTTGGTTGTCTACAAATTCTCGGCCTCAGATTTAATGGCGATGGCAGGAGCTCTAGCGTCTCTCTGAATAATAAAGATATGCTTTCCCAAATGTTAGATTTGTGATTGTTCAACCTATTTTTGTTATCTTCATAGGGCGACGATGTAGATGAAACTAAATCTAGGCATGCACCGCAAATTAGAAACGCTATAATTATCAGAGAATGAATTTTCGACATATGCTCATCACTGCTGAATATATGGGATATAGTGATTGGTGGTCATTTATTTTGTTTGACAAATTTGTTCTCATGGAACATGCATATGCTTAACCCTGCTCGTGCTTCTGGTTTTCTAGATCTGGCTTTGATTTGCAACATTCAAAATTTTATTCTATATTTATTTGCTTTGTTATGATATTTTTGTAATTCTCATTTTTTATTTTGAGTAATGAATTCAAATTTTTTTTTTTTTTAAAGTAACTCTTGAATTCCGGGTTCATCATGCCGAATCCTATTTTGCCGTCTGCATAGCGCTTGGCTTCCTTATCTTTCTTCGGCGACTGCAACATATGTGGCAAAAATTCAAGGAGACTGTATAAAAGAGATTCCTATTTGGAGAGCCTAACTTCAAGTACTTCTAATTTCACAAGATTTTGGATTTACATGCCCCCCACCTGGTTTCTAACTAATCGATCCATAGGAGCAATCCCTGTTCCTACGACAGTAGATAAAATAATTTTAGCCCGTCTAAGATTAAAAAAAAAAAAAAAACATGTGGCTCGGAGAGGAAAGAACCAAGATAGCTTTCTATGGTAGTTGTTCCTAGACACAAGCTTCCAATTGGAGCAACGACACATTCCACTAATTCAAAATTAAATTGAAAAAAAAAAAGGGGCTGCCTAAAATCCAAAAAATTCACTGACTTTTTCGATTCAAGAAAAAGACAAAAGAATCCCCTAACTAACTCGGAAAAAAGTATGCTTTGTCTCTTCGTTAATTCCAAGTGTGCTAATTTATTAAATTAATTGATTATTTAATTATCCTCCTTGGTTGTTACTGATGAATCACACCTTTCGGTTGGCATCTAAGTTGTCCTTCAGAAGAGGCCAACGAAATGGCACTTTCTTCCAAACGGAAAATAGCCACATAGTTTCCCACTTACAATAGAAAGAAATTGTACCTACTTGTATGTTCTCATCTAATCAAATTTGGAAGATTATGCAGAATGTCTTCACCGATCCCATTTCGAAGTTCTGGTCAAACTTCTATTGCGATTACGTCGCTTATTTTTATTGAAAAGCATATGATCCTCTGTTTAATTTGCCGCCTAATCGATTCAATTAATTTTAAAGCTTTCGCGTTGAAAAACAAGGTGATGTCTCAATTAATTTAGTCCTCATGGGTGCATGGACTCTTGTGATCGATTGATGAGGACATTGTCCCCGTCTTCGGACGGCATCACATTTTCAAAGAGGTCTATTGTCAATGGGGTTTCTTTGACTGTTTTCATTGAGTTTGTCGCTTTTTGTTGGGAGTACAATATAACTATAGTAACTACCTAGTATTCTTCATATATTCCTTATGCAGTTTCACAGATGAAGTATTTTGAGTTTTATTTATTAAATGCGTTTAACAATTAATTTGTTTGTTTTTTGGTGCTTAATGAAGCAAATATTCGTGTTTTAATTGCATCATAGAAGAAGGCCGACTAAAAAAATTGAACATTTATTAAAGCAAAGATTTCTAGTATATGTTTGCATTGAAAAATCAATCTTTGGTACTTTTTGCTTAATGAGAAAATGGGTCGGATTAGACGGGTTAAAACTTTTGGGACATAGGAATGACTGATGGGAATGAAAAGAATAAATAAAACAAGAATAGCTATAAGAAAAGTGAGGAAAAGATAATTAAAAAATAAGTAAAAAAACAAAAGAGAAGAACCTAGATTTTAAATGAACAAATTCAAACTTGTAAATTGAGAAAATCGAAGAAGAGATGACAGTAATTGAAGAGGAGTTGGAGGAATTATAATTGTATTTTTTTAAAATATTGCTTGTACATGTACGTAAGGATCATTATAATACAAGAAAATACAAATAGGAAAAAATATATAAGATAACGTTTTCCTATTTTACTGATCGAATATTCAATCTTGGATTGATTGAATCAATTGGTCCATAATCTAAGGAATTGGAATCATATCAAATCCCGTCTTCAACAATCCCTCTCAAGCTGGCAATTTGTATATGTCGAAGACGCCTAACTTGCTTAATAGATATATGTGTTGTATTTGGCAAAATGGTTTGATGCAAACATCTACGGGTTGTTCTATAGTTTCTGTCCCTCTCGTTGTATCTATCCATTCTTGGATTCTATCTCAAGCGAAATGACAATTGACCTCTATATATTTTGTTCTTTCATAAAAGATAGGGTTTGTCATTAGTTTGAGTACAACATCATTGTCACAAAACAATTTGCTTGTTCCATCGACTTGTATGCTAAGGTCCCAAAGCAAATCTTGTATCCAAACTATTTTACAAACAATCATTGCCATAGCTCGATATTTTAACTCGGTTGACGATCATAACACGGTTGATTGTTTCTTTGTCTTCCATGAAATCAAAAATCTTCCCAATTTAATGCAAAAACCATTGATAGAACTTCGGGTCATCGGACAAGTAGCATTGTTCGTATTGTAGGAGGCTATCATTTTCATGTCACAATCACGAGATAAAAATATTCCAAGTCTAGGGCAGCCCTTTGAATATTTTAAAACATTTAGCATTGCATTCATATGGGATTGCTATGGGCTAAGAATGAATTGACCGAATATCTACACTTCATAATATATATTGGGTTTGATCATGGTGAGATAAATCAACTTTCCGATGAGTCATTGATAGTTTGATAGATATTTAAGCGGTGGGTCTTCATTATATGATAATGAGCCCACATCATATTCAAGTGTCATTAGTTTGGCATTTTGTTCAATCAGTATAATAGCTGGCTTGTATCTTAACAGTCCACCTTTTGAAATGATTTCCAAAATGAATTTCCGTTGGCTAATACATATGCCCTTATTAGACCGAGCAATCTCAATACCAATAAAATATTTGGGAGGCCCTAAATCTTTGATGTGGAAAGTAAAATGCAGATGTTCTTTAAATTTTTAGATAGTGGAGTCCTCATTTCCCATAATAAGTATATCATCAACATATATCAATAACTTGATTGATGATTTACCCCTAGTCCCTACAAATACGGCATGGTGATGTTTGGAGTGTTGAAAACCTGAATTTGTGAGTGCAGTGATAAATTTGGCATACCATTGTCGAGAAGCTTGCTTAAATCGATATAGGGATTTACAAGACAACATACTCGAGACTCCCCTTGTCTTCAGTAAACCCTGTAGAAACTCCATATTATTATTATTTTGTTCAAATTGTCATAGAGAAAAGCATTGTGGATGTTTATTTGATGCAGTTGCTAATTGTGAAATGCAGCAATAAACAAAAAAGAAGGAATAGTTACCTCCTTGGCAATTGGGAAAATAGTCTTGTGATAATTGAAACCTTCTTGTTGCATGAACCCCTTAGCAACTAATTGAGCCTTGTAGCGTTCAACAAAACCATCTACCTTGTACTTGATTTTGTATCCATTTATAGCTAATCGGCCTTCAATGTGAAGGTAAGGAAACTATGTCCTAAGTATGATTCTCTATGGGGCATTTATTTTTGCCTCTATAGCCTGTTGCCAATGCGGGTCACCAGTTGCTTCGTTATAAGAAAAAGGTTCATGGTCATTGGATATGCGACTAATAAACATGTGTTATGGTGATAGTTGACTAGATGTGACACAAAAGGATACATGACAATGTGTACATGGAGAAACCAATGTAGGATATTTATAATCTTTGGTCCATGTAGGGGGCAAATATGAACACTGGAACATCGAGATTGCTTAATAGTTGTCTGTTTAGGAATTGGTGATGAAGATCCATCAATAAACGATTGTAATAATGAAGTAGGAGAATGGTTCTCCTCAAATGATAATATTAGAGACTCAATTGCTAGATTTGTGGTATCAAGATTGGCTAGCACAGAAGATATGGGATCGGGCGCAATGGAGTCATATTGTGGAGTCACCACCATGAGAAAAAAGCTCGACCGAACGACCTAGTCCATGCCATTAGCATCGAAACACAACTATTATAAAAAGGACTCGATTAAGTATTTCCTCAAATGAGATTTGTACACACAAAGTGAACAATGTTGAGTGGCAATAATGGGGATGATTTATTTGGATGTGCACCAGGGTGCAAAGCTAGGAAGATAAACTGGAAAGATTAGGGAAATTTCTTGGGTGCAGTAGGTGCGAAGTGCACCCGGTGCAATAGAATTGCCTCGGGAAAGGTGGCTCTAATACTAAGTTAAATAACGATAATTCAGAAGATAGAAATATGGAAATTTGTATATAGTTCGATGTCTATAAAAGAGTACATAAAAAGCCTGTTTATATAGACTTTATGAAATGACTATATAAAGTAACAATATCAATCGAGATATACACGTTCATTTAAGAAATTCATGCAATTTTGAGTTTAACAAGTGGGTGGTCCTACTTTTTGTGTGCTACCGGTACCAATTCTTTCAATAAGGATTGATGACGATTTGATGTTGAGGCAAATGACTGGGATGAAAATGTCAACTCTTGAAATGGGACACCTTCGTGTAAAACTACGTCTTGGCTTATAAACAAATGACATGTAGATATCTCCATAACTTAGTAGCTTTTCTATAGAAAGGATATCCTATGAAAATTAAATCAAAGGGAATGAGGATCCATTTTATTCCGAGAACCACAATTGTCACATAGCACAAATAGCCAAAAAGTCTTAGGTGGTCAATGTTCGACCGCTTCCAAAAATCATCTCAAAAAGAGTTTGACCTTCAAGGACTCAACATGGCATGCGATTGATTAAACAATCTGTCATGACCATTTAGTCTTCCCAAAAATTTTAGGAATAGAAGCTTGGTACTTAAGTACTGAGGCTACTTATAAGAGGTGTTAATATTTGCGCACAACAATTCCATTTTGTTGGCCTATGTAAGTGCAAGAGCTTTCATGGAGTATCATAGATAGAAAAGACATACATTTAGTAGTGAAAAACTCGCATCTATTATCTATGCAAATTTGTTGGACAAATCTGTCAAATTGATTTTTAATTAGGGAGAATTAATTCAACAATTGAGAAAAAAGTTTGGCTCTTGGATTGCATAAGGAAAATCCAAATGGCACAAGCATAATCATTATCAATAGTAAGGAAAATGAGATTCGTCATAATATAGAGTATGATAAGGATCTCCGATGTCCACGTGGATTAAAGAAAAACATTAGAACTTGAGATGTACCGATTGTGAATGACAATTGTAATTGCTTTGCCAAAGGGCATACTAGACATTTTGGGTGAGGAAAACAAGCATTATGGCCCAAACAATAATGAGAAAGAAAAGTTTTATTACTAGTGGTAGCATTACATGAAAAGCTTTTGTCCAAGGAAGAAAAATCAAAGTCTTTTGAAAAGCTGATCCCCAAAAAATAGTCATTGTGTGACACTACCGAAGCCTACTAATTTGTTAGTCAAATGATCTTAACATAAGCAATTTTCAGAATTGAATATGGTAGACAAGAATTGTCCTCATAGGCCTTGGAAATAGATTTAAGATTGCACCTAAATTCAGGAATATAGAGAACGGTCTTAAGAATAAAATTTGGATTAAGATAAATAGTGCCAATTTTAGTGAGATAAGTGACATTTCCATTTGGAAGATATACTGATACAGAAGAGTCACGTCTTTTGTAAACATGAGAAAAAAATTGTTTATTGCATATTGTGCGGTTGCTAGCACCTGAATCGATTATCCATACATCAACTTAAATAGAATTTGTCTTGCAAAAATAGGAACTTAAAAGACTCATAGTTTTGTCGGTAGTTCTTAATTGACTTAGAGCCTTTATGATATTTTAATGCTAATATTGGGTAATTGTCTGATTTGCCCTTTCAGTCTCTTGTGTTGAAACCCGATAAACATATAATTCTCTCTCCCTTTTTTCTTTATCACTTACTTTCCATATAAATTTTCAGCATAAATCAACAAGTTGATGTGGATGCTTGCAATATTGAAAAAAATTACCTTTTGCTTTAGAATTTTGACCACCCCTTCTGTGATAACGTGGCATTCCGTAGACCATTAGATGGTTTATAGCTGGTGCTAACACGGCTTGATATGGGCCATTGGATTTGGCCGCATGGATGGGCAAATAATAGGCCTCGGATCCTTGTTTCTGACCTGGGTCGTCCATCCGAAACTGTTTAGGGTTTCCTTCCTCTTCCCAGTGAAGTCCAAGCGTCGCATGGTGGGACGTGAGGGCTGTAGGAGCTTGTTGAGATAGTCTCGTCGAAGCGGCAAGTGTCCCGCTCTCTCCTACCTGCACATATTCGACCATGGCTAGGTGTTAGTTCTCTTCCTAGGTGACTAGTTGGTGGATCTGTCTGAAAAGGTGAGTAGCTCTCATTCAAGAATAGGAGAAATTGAGTCACTTTTTCTCATTCTTTGATGACTTGATATGTTTGAGTCGCCTGGGGTCCCTTAAGTTGTTTTTCAGCTGTCTCGAGCTCGTTTCACAGAGTTGAGAGTCTGTTGAAGCAAACAATGATAGATAGGTTCCCTTACTTCAACTTCGACAAGACTTGGGTGAGCGAGAAGATCTTGGCTCAATCGAGCTTACCGTATATCTTGCGGATGTTGTCCCACATGATTTTTGAGTTTTCAGTTGGTGTGAGTTTGGCTGAGACCTTAGGAGCTATACAATTCCCGATCCATGTCCAAACTAATTGGTTGCACTTGCACCAATATTGTAGTAGCACCCTTTGAGGAAATCTTGTCCTGTCACTAGAGCTCGTTGGAAATCTTGAGCTCAGGTAGAGTAGTTGTCTATTCCGACAAGTTGTTGATTGATGAATCATAGTTCTGGTCTGTTGGCTAGTGATGTATAGAGTAGTGCCAGGCGCCGGGTGGCCAACGGTGGCTGGAATGACAGGGCAGGAAACTGGGTCGAAGGCTCGGGTAGGGACTTGTCCCTAAACTTGCTGGTGTCAGTTCGGGTCTCTGACCTGGAGGCGACCACTCCGACCCAATATTTGTGTTGGTCTCAAGAACAAAAGGAACTGGCCCAACTCCATTGGGTTGAGCTCCAACGGCTGGACTTGTCGGTGTCAGTATTGATAGCGGTTTTCATCGGAACTTGAATTTTGGTTCTTCGACCTGGTATCGTTGATAAATAAATATGTGGATTCCCATCCGGAGTGCTGAAAACTAACTGGAGGCAATCCAAAAAACTTTGCGGAAGCTAGGCTAGGAAAGAACGCTATGATAATGTGACATAAATTGAAGAAGAGATGATACAAATGGAAGATGAGTTATGGAGGAATTGTAATTGTATTTTTTCCAATATTGCTTGTACATGTACATAAGGATATTTATTATACAAGAAAATACCAATGGAAAAAAGTATACAAGGTAACATTTTCCTATATTACTAACTGAAAATCCAATTTTACGAATTGACCGAATCAATTTGTCCATAATCCAAAGAATTAGAATTGGATCAAATCCTATCTTCAACAAAAATGATCTTTTTACCTCTTGAAGAGTGAGGGGGCAAGGTGATTGATCAAGAAAGTGCTCTTATTCTTATACATACATGCATAGGTATATTTAAACAGGCTTTTTCTTTTTTTCAAAGAAAACGTTGCTCAAAACCTTGAGCTTGCGATTGGGGCTTAAATTAGAAGACGAAGTTCATAGCGTTATGAAGCAGAAATTAAACCCGACCTAAATTTGTAGTTTGGCCAAAGGAATAAAGCAAAGTTAAGTTTCCATCCCGTCAAAAAGGGAATAGCAAAGTTAGGCCGATCCTGATAATATGGATCGGCCGATCAAAAAAGGAAGATTTCCAACAAAGACAATATGATTCCACGGAGCTGTGCAAACTTTTTCTAATGCTTGGGCGGCAGCAGAGCTTTCCAGAAATGCTGGTGTGAACGTGAACATAAAAAGGAAAAATCGAGGATGATGAGGAAAGAAAGAAGAACGTGGGAAAACAAGAAACAGACCGGTGTCTGCAGGGCGGCACCACCATGTCGTTGAATCCAAGTCTTCATTGATTTTTGGGTCATGTCATGTGCCTCAAAGGAGCCCAAATGCATCAGCCACGCATGCCCTTTTCCCACACTGTATAAACATGTGCTTGTGATATATATATAATTTTCTGGGCTCTAGCCCAAATACTATTCCCTTTCTTTTTTCTGGGTTGAGCAAATATATATAGAATTTTTGGTCAAATTTTGCTTATTCTAGAAATGTTTCTTTACATAAGGGGACACATTACCTAGTCCCACTTTTGATTTGACTAGAAATGTGTGAAGAGGAACTACAGGAAGCTTGAAAAGGAGATGCCACAGCTTTAATGTCTCACGCCAGACCCTTCTTTTCTTTGTGCTCGCGAACGAAGACAATACCTTGCATTAAAGCAAAAGTGGATAGGCAAACCCTTTTTTGCTTCGTGGGTTTAGATGAGCGTACCTTTTTAACACAGAAAAGAAGAAAGTCACTACCGCCTACCGTTTCTTTATTCATGTTCCTTTTTCCCCCCGTAAAAAACAGTCGACCAACTATTAAGAAAACATTCGGCACGAATGGATTGCTAAGAGTAGAGTGATTCGTGTATTGCATGATCTTGAAGAGTCAGGATGCATAAAATCTTTCAAATGACAGTTATAATATTATTTCATCCTATCTTAGTCGGGCTGAATCCGGTCGGTCCTTTTCGGCTTCCGTGCCTTATCACATGACTGTTTACGTGTTTAAGTGGATGAATTCAGTAGAAGTTAATGACTTTTCCGAATAGGAAATCGACTGTCAATATCCAAGTGCCCGAGAAATACTGTGCATGTGGTGTTGCGTAGCTTCTTAGAAAGTACCAAAAGCCGAAAGGGGATCAAGACATATTCGTGGGGGACAAAGAGGATGGGGACAAGGACAGCAGAAATCAGAGAGCGGTTGAGTTCCAAGTCCAAAGAAAAAAGTTTCATTGGGGAAAAGCTTTTTGGCACTTCATTTCCATCGTCCAGCACGAGAAGGGTCCCTGACCATTGAATTCAGGAACCTTTTTCACATGTCCTTTGTTAATAAGTCAAAAGATATGATGGGGATTTTTTTGGATCCATTCCTCTGGCCACCAAGCTTTGCCAGTCTCTAATGACTTGAGAATAATACTAGCTAGATTCACCATGAAATTCTCAAGGAGGGCACCCCCAACTTTTTAGGCTGAAAAGAAAGAAAGAAGAAGAGCATACCAAAATGATTGCACTTCATGGAAAGTGAAAGTTGATTTATGGGTCAAGTCGATTGAACATGACAATATGACGTGGATGTCACTTATACCTTCTTAGCTGCGATGTCATCACACCAAGATTACTAGTTGAGTCCAAACAAGAATTTGACTGTGAAAAAAGCAATAAGATTTAAGGCAAAATCCATAAAATTCCTAAATTATAATTATCGTGACACATTTAATCTAAATTAAAAATTAAAAATTTATATTTGTGTGACACATTTAATATTCATTAAAGTTTTGTGAAAGAGAATCGTTAAAAATTTGCCTTCATAGATGCTAGAAAGCAAATAGAGTTTGACATGACACTCAAATGACTTAAGTAAAATAAAAATGATGTCTTGACTAAAAGAAATCATCTAACAAAATATTTTCGAAAGATAAATGTATCACATAAATACAAATTTGAAATTTTCTATATCACAAGAAAAAGGTTAAATCAAATGTGTTATAGTTGATATAATGTGGAGATTTTAATGTAAAAAAAAAATCATTGTAAATATATCATAATGATTATAATTTAGGGTTTTATTTTTGATTTTTCCTAAGATTTATCATTACTTTTCATGGGAGACACTTGACTCCCGCCCCGTGTTTTCTTGAGGGAGACTGAGTCTCTCTATATCTCCGATTGGAGACCCAAGGCGAGGCGAGAGGGAAAATGCTATCATGCTGCCAACTGTCACTACTTGGCGCTCCTCCCCTTTTGTCCCCTTCTGTTTGCTCTCTTCCGCTCTCTTCCGCTCTCTCCCGTCCTCTCTCCACTTATAAATACGCCCGACCACCGCCCGATCCGCACACTCTCCACACGTTGTTGCACCGATGGCCTCGATCTCAGACCCACCCCTACTGTCCGACTTCACCCAGCTCCTCCGGAGTTGCCCCACTGTCTCCTCCTCCTCTCCGATCCAGAATGCTGCCGTGGCGACGCCAGAGGAGTGTGAGCTCCCGGTCATCGACCTGAGCGGGCTGAGCAGCGAGCGCGAGGTGGAGAGGCGGTCGTGCGCGACGGCCATATGCAGGGCCTCTTCGGAGTGGGGATTCTTCCAGGTGGTGAACCATGGGATCAGCAGCGAGCTGCTTGGGGAGATGAGGAAGGAGCAGGTGAAGCTGTTCGAGACGCCCTTCGAGACCAAGGCCCGCTCCGCCCTCCTCAACAACTCCTACCGCTGGGGCAATCCCACGGCTACCTCCCCTGCCCAGTTCTCCTGGTCCGAGGCCTTCCACGTCCCCCTCACCAAGATCTCCGACCCCTCTTGCTATGGACAGTTCATCTCCCTCCGGGGAGTGATGATGGAGTTCGCCGCCGCCATGTCTAGGCTGGCCAGGACGCTGGCGGGGGTCCTGGCGGAGAACCTCAGGCACCGGGGCCGCAGCACCGCGTTCGACGAGACGTGCCACGAGAGCACGTGCTTCCTCCGGCTGAACCACTACCCGGTGTGCCCGCTTTCGCCAGAGATGTTCGGGCTGGTGCCCCACACGGACAGCGACTTCCTGACCATTCTGTACCAGGACCAGGTGGGAGGCCTCCAGCTCCTCAAAGACTCCCGATGGGTCGCCGTCAAGCCCAACCGAGACGCTCTCATCGTCAACATCGGAGACCTTCTTCAGGTATGAAAAAGGAAAGCACAAAGTTAAAACAGAGTGCCCAAAGTCATTGGCGTCCCGGGTTCATCCAATCAATGCTTATCCAATCCTTCAATGCACTGACTTTTCTCGTGTCTCGAACGAGGACGATGATTAACACGAGTTTGAATCGGTCATCTTTTTTGGGCAGGCGTGGAGCAACGACGTGTACAAGAGCGTCGAGCACAAGGTGATAACAAACAACAAGGTGGAGAGATACTCCGTCGCCTACTTCCTTTGCCCTTCCTACGACTCTCTGATCGGGAGTTGCAGAGAGCCCTCCGTCTACAGAAAGTTCAGTTTTGGCGAGTACCGGAAGCAAGTCCGAGAGGACGTCAAGAGAACAGGCCACAAAGTTGGTCTCCCACGTTTCAGGCTACAAATAAGTACATAAACACAGTTCGTTCGATTGAAATATACGAAAGCCATCCTATGGGGACCTCCATGGTTTATTAGTTTATACACAACTCTGAGAAAATATTAGTTTATTGAAAAAAAAAATGAAGAAGATGAGGAAAGAAGAGAAGAAAAGAGAAAAAAGGAGATTCTTTTTAGGTGCCTTGTGATGTATCTGTAAATCTATAGCATACCATCTATACTCTGCAGTCTTCAAACCAGCAAAGAAGGAAAGAGAGTCATGTACGAGTCAATATGGCCTTTGTATAAGATCTTTTTGAGAGACATTATTAGTACTTAACTGATGTCAAGCCTTTTTTACTCTCTCTCTCTCTGTCTCTCTCTCTCTCATTTGACCGCAATTAGCGTTCTCTTTTCGTTTATGTCTCGTATGTCATGCCAACCCTGAGAAGCTTATTCCTTGGGATCGCCGTGATTTTTTCTTGCCTTGCCTGAAATTTTTCCTGAGAAAACTGTAGGCCTAGCCGACGATGATCTTCTTACACATGGATGAGTTCAGCTCGGCGACCACATCGGCTTCCCTGAGGAGGTAAATTGTGCCCCTCTCCATGGCTTTCTGCACGATTTGCATCTCCTCTTCTGCCTCTCGGATTGCTGTCTCTTCCTTGCGGTTGTCATCATTGCTCTTGGCCTTGGGAATAAAATACTCATGCCGGATGAATTCCTTCAAGTTGTCCGCCAATTGGCGCTCGAACTCATGTGGCTCCTCTCTCTTGTCCTTGTATCCGTACTGCACGATGCAGCAAAACATCCTGATGCTCCTCGGTTCGACCTGCCTGAACAAGAGCTGCTCCTCCAGCTCGACCTTGCTGATGGAGAGCTTCTTGATCGAGACGATGACTAGAAAAAAAATGGATTGACAGAATATTTGCCACAAAATGTGATAATATAGGAGGAATGCCCTGCACGAGCTCAGATGAGAGGAGGGCAATCCCATGGACCCTGTTGATGCTTAGCTTCGTGGCAAGATCTCTGATGAACTCCGTTGAGACCTTGTTCTTGAGCTCGCATATCTACCGTTGCTTGTGGACGTGCTGCCAGAGCATCATGATTGTCATAAGGATGGCTGCATACACGAGCGACACTAAACCGCCCTCTGAACTTGTCGAAGACTGACGAGAGAGGGCAATTCGATAGAGCCAAAGAAGATGAAGAAGAGCACGATCCACCGTATGCTTGTCTTCATATCACAAGCATGATGAGAGTGACCATGCAAGTGGTGATCACCATGACGCTCCTCACAGTGATTCTTGTAATCAAACTTTCAGGAAACAAAATTATGAAAGCTACCAAATTAGGTCCAATTGGAATTTTTGTAGGGTGCAAATTTTTAAAGGTGCGAATCCTTAAATTGTCAAAACTTAGCACATGGGGACACTTTAGTACCAAAAGTTACAAAAGATATACTTAAGTACTAAAATTAGAGCAAAATGGATCAGTTAAATACCAACAACGAGAAAATCCAACCAAAATGCTGACATGATACTTTTTTAGTGAGTTGAGGTCGAAACAACATATTTTGAGCTTTGATATGATCAAATAAGCCCAAAATGACGCCGTTTTAGGCACTGATGTGACTAGATCAGCCCAAAATGACATCATGTAGTCTTAATTTGATTTTTATATAAATATTGTTTAAATAGTATTAAGAAGAAAAAAAAAGTGAAGTAGCAGCAGAACGAGTAGGGGCTCTCTCACCTGTGGCCGCCACCCTATCACTAGTGGGGAGGTGGCGGTGGCTACGAGGGTTGCCAGTGCTTGGGCAAGGGCCGACAACCCTCTCTGGACACCAAGAGAGGGCGATGACCCTTTCCCAGATCTGGGTGAAGGTCGCCCTCCCTTGCCTTGGCCTAGGCAAGGGTCGCTAGCTCTCGAGTAGGCATCGGTAGCCTTCGCCTAGATTTGGGAGAGGTCGTTGCCCTCTCCTAATGTAGGCCCTTGCCTCTGATCGGCGAGGGTCGCTGGTCATAGGCAGGGGAGCTCCCTCCCACCTATGATGCTGGTTTTTTTATTTATTTTTAATTTCATTTTTAAAATTATTTAATTAATATTTATGTTAAAATTAAACTTAACGTCAAAACGGCGTTGTGTTGAATGAGGGGAAGCTGAGGTGAATCTCTAGCAAGCCACATAAACGATAAAAATTATTAAAAAATTATCACGTCGGATTTCCGGCGACTTTTGTTGGAGTTGACACTTAAGTAATCTAATTTTTAAAAAAAGTGACACTTGATTGTATTTTTCGTAATTTTTGGCACTTAAGTGTCCTCCCGTGTCAAGTTTTGGCACTTGAGCTGTTTTTTTGCCCAAATTTTTATGCCAATCCATATTGATATGAATTTATTAGAAGTTTCCAATTTTCATAAGTACCGGTATACTACGTATCAGTTTATGGAGCTTAGTAAGGTGCTTAATGAAAATGGCTCTGATTGTAAATTAATAAGGATTGGAACAGTTCAAATTAAAATGCTCGATATAGTAGTGAGAATGTTGACTGACATGAGGCATGTACCGGAGTTGAGGAGAACCTTACTCGTTGAGTGCTTTTGACGGGTTCGATACCGGATGTTTGAGTTTAGGACACTAGGAGTACCAATACTTTCGTACGGCGCTCACTTTGGTGCCAAAACTTTTTTTTCGCTCACTTAAATGCTACAAGTTTTAAAAAATATTTACTTAAGTACCAATCTGCCGGAAAAACTAACGTGGCCATCGGAATGTTGATGTGGCTGCTGGAAAATAATATTTAATATTTTAATTAATATTTTGATTTTATTTGATTTTATTTGTTTTTTGTTTTATTTTTTTGTTTTTTTTTTAAGGGCCAGCAAGGGCCACCGTTGACCCTCGCCGGCTGCGGAACCCTCGCCCAAATTGGGCGAGTGTTCGGCGGCCGGCGAGGGTCAACGGTAGCCCTCGCCGGCCCTTGAAAAAAAAATAAAAAAAATAAAAAAAAAAAAAAAATTGTTTTCCGGTGCCATGTCAACTTTTCTAGCGCCACGTCAGTTTTTCCGGTAGATTGGCACTCAAGTGAACGATTTCACTTCGATTTGGTACTTAAATGAGCGAAAAAAAAGTTTTGGTACCAAAGTGAGCGTCGTACGAAAGTTATGGCACCCTAGTGTACTTACCCCGGATGTTTGCTGAAAGTGGAGTTTGGTCTCCCGAGGTATGCTTACTATGATGCAGGGGAAGATAAACTATGAATCACATCTCATCTAGGAGACCATAATGATTAGCTATTTTGCTAGTTTCTTGAGGCTTTAGGTTGGGACACGATACAGTTAATAGACTTGGACGCATGAGTGAGAGAGAAGTTGAGCATTTGCAAAGACTGCGACATGGGTAGTTAGTAGAGAGAGAGGTTAAGTTCGCCGGATCTCGAAGATGGCAAGCTGCATACACTCAGACTTGAGACCCTCTTAAGTTTCGTCCAATAGTGGTGTTAGGCATTTGTTGTTTGTTGATGGCACATCGACAAAAGTGAGAGTTCAACTTCTTAAGCACAAGAGCGAGGTGCTTGATCGGTTCAAGTCTTGGAAACCGATGGTCGAAAAGCATATAGGAAGGAAAACATATGCCTAAGAATTGACAAATGGTTGGAATTTTGTTTTGAGGAGCTTAGCCAATTTTGCGCAGTGGAAGGCATGGTGAAATACAACACGTGTCAATTCACCACAATTGCAGAGACTTGCAAATTTGATAAACGAAATTATTTGAGAGAGAGCTCACTCTTTGCTCTCCAATGCTAGGTTGGGTAAAGATTTTTAGGCCGAAGTAGAAATTCTGCTTGTTGGTTAGTGAATAGATCACCATCACTGGTAATTGATTGGAAACTTCTTGAGGAAACTTGGTTAGGTAAGGTTGCTAATTACACTGACCTCAGAGTGTTTGATTGCCCTACTTATGTTGTGTGAGTGATGGCATGCTGATCCAATGGTAAGGAGGTTTATGTTCCTGAGCCATGTGCACAAGAAGGAATATAGTTTGTGGTGGATTGAGGAAGAATTACCCGAGCTTATGTCCACAGAGATGTTACCTTTGTCAAATCTACTTAGTTTCAGAAGAGAAGTGAGGGATCAAGTGCAGAGAAAGATCTGGATGGTATATATAAATAAGTGGAGCTACAAAGAGAGCCTATAGATGTTTAGAGTGTAGTAGAGGTGACATTGTCTACAAAGTTGTTACTTTCAATAGAGTTGTTCATAGGTCCCAATTAATGAAGCTTCGAGGTGGTTAGTGAAGTTGGATGAGATAGAGGGCCAATTGCATGCAAATACTGATTTAGAGGTGCACTAGAGATAGTTTCAGGTTTGGAGATGTAGAGAGTGAAGACCATTGGAATGTTCTGAGTGACGCAGAGAAGTTTTGTCGGAAAAGCATCGACATGCTTCAATGTGGTTGAGAAATTTTGTAAGTACCCTACATGCTGCATATCATAAATTGTTTAGATTGTCACTTTGTACTTGGATGGAGGTGGAGCACTTGTCCCATGCATCACATTTTAGTATCATTCATTGTCTAAGTTATTTCATGGATAATACTAGGCTTGACCTTTCACGTGCAGTCAGGAGAACATTTATGAGTAATCTAGGTGAACATTGTGATACTGTAAAGTGGATTCTACTAATTTTGTTGGGACAGCAAATGTTGGCCATGTTTCAGAGGATGCGGTTTAAGTAGGGTGTCGTAATTGGATTTGTTAACCTCAGGGTCATGTAGGGAACCTAAAGGTTCTGTTAGTTGTGTTGTGGGTTGGAAGCCGTCATTGAGAGACATGATGATTTCTAGAAGACTGAGGTTGGAAAATAGTGACAATAACGGAGCTGAAGAGGTGGTGCAGTCTAATGATTTAGTTATTGATATTGGTGTGGGACATTGGATTGATGCGGTGGTCAGTGAAAGCTACAGATATAACTGGAGAATTGAGTTAATTGGTGACCCATATTTCAGCATAAGAATTCACATGCTAGGAGAGGGTGTGACAATGACAAACTTCTTGTAGTGGAGAATCATATGGATGTGTGGACTAAATTCATTCCTCTAAACAAGCCCGAGCTCAGCTGGGGCTTGAAGGATGTCTGCAATTGTTGCGTGCTCGTCTGAGCATTAAGATAGTCGACATGGGTGTTAAGATTATGTCTCAAGTTTAAATCCGAATTCAAAATTGACTTTTGGTTGAATTGAATAAGTAAGGAATTCTTGAAATAGTTTCCATGTTGGAACTTGATTTACATTCTCTCAAGTTTGATTCGACAAGTCACGTAAGTAAACATAAAAATAGATCCATTATACACTAGAGCAAGCAAGAGAAGTATTAGGATTTTCTCTTTAGAAGTCTTTTGAATGAGTTTTTAGTAAGAAATTGTGAGATTATACTAGTGTGTTTTTCTTTTGGTGTAATCTAGCGCTAAGAAGCAGTTGAGTGATTGTGTAAGCTATGCGATTTGCCAGATTCATTATGAATTTCTTGGTTGTTGGGCTGTCCCTGTAAAGTAAGTATCAACACTTGCACCAAATCACATTTGATCATTCCTCCTTGATTTCTCAAATAATTTTTTTTTCTCGCGTTGAACTTAAATTACAATAATCATTAGCCTCTATCTTATTTCACAACAAATGACAAGCGTATATTGGTGATGGAATTCACTGTCAGATGACAATAATATTATTTTTTGTGAAATTATGTGACCAACTTATATTGCGCACTCAATTACGACATCCTAGGATGTCAATTTATTATTCAAGCATTTGGTTCGAATGCAACAGATCTTGTATTTGACTCACCTTCTCGAATTTAGAAATCTTTGATATCACTCTTGCCACTTTAATATGGAGTCTCACCTAATGTAAGTTAACGAGGTTATCTGCATGCATATGTCAGGAAATGCGGCTTAATGCAGTTGAATATGTATGCGGAAGATCACAATATTGTTTTGTAACCCACTTCCCTAAACCAATCACTATATCTTTGACAAGGCTCAAGATTATTCAAAGAGCAAAAATACTTTTGTCAATCAATTCCTTTTTCTTTGTGAAATTGCGTAAAATTCCCTGGTACTTTTAGGATGTGGAACGCGCACCGCTAAACTTTCAATCGTTATGCAAAATTTCCCTTAAACTTTCACTTTGTTTCTACCATCAATCCTTTGTCTAATTTTCAATTTGCACATTCCTTATATGTCATTTTTCGAAGGTAAAATTATAGTTTTTGTGAGGTCTTTCAATGTCCCTCAACAAAATCTCTGAGCTCTCTTCCTATGGCAAGTTCATCTTTCTCAGTTACCATTCCTCCCTTCTCATCTCATCTAATCACATCTAATCTATTCTAATTCATCCCACCACCTAAGGAAATCTGGGTGGAAACGCTCTCATCGTCAACATCGGAGGCCTTATTCTGGTAACAAAAAGAAAAGAGCGCATAGACACTCACTACACATTTAAATCATTCTCCTGTATACCGTACAACATTATAGTGTATCATTATAATTGAGTACAAAAATGTTGTAAAATTGATTTACGACGTTACAGTGAATTGTTGTAACTAAGTTTAAAAAAGTCCTACAAGAAGTTGAAATGCGATGTACTAATATACCTTAAATATTCCCTTTTTTGTTTGGTTTAAACCGCTTCTTGCTTAATTTAGATCGATGGGTAGAGCTTGCATGGTGTCAGCTCAAACCCTACTAGGCCGACCCAAAACGATAAAATAGCTACTTGCTTTTGACTTATCCAACCTCAAGAAATTTTTGCTTCAGCTCGGTCCAGCCCGGCCCGATCCCGAGGGGCTCGAAAGCATTGTCTATTCGCCCAAACTGAACAAAGTGCCCAAGTCAATTTGGAGACGGGTTCATCCAATTCTTCAAAGATTAACGCAGGAATGAATTGCTCATCTCGGGCGTGGAGCCATGACGTGCACGAGAGTGTGGAGCTGAGCCCTTTGTACGACTCTGATCGGGAGTTGCAGAGAGCCCTCCTGTTGCAACTCAAACAGCTCTAAATCATTAGTTGAAAGCATAATTTAATATTTTAATACCCTAACAATACTCCTTATCATGTATTTTAGACGTTGGCATAAGTCATAGAAAGATTTGAACTCGTAATCTTTTACTTCGATATCATATGACATTTTTCTGGGACCATTCTCAATGATTTTAAAAGTATAAGTAGATACCGCATATATATAAAAAGCATATAAACTCCATTGTGATATGGGATGTTTCAATAGAAATCAAGTCCATAGGGACGTCAAAGAATTGGTCATAAAGTCAGTGTCCCATGTTTCAAGATATAAACATTGTATGCTTCGTTATGATATATAAAGCCTTCTGGTGGGGACCTATACTAGTCCCCAATTCTGAGAAATTTTATCCTTCATAAAAGAAGAAGGGAAGAAAAGAGAAGAGATTCCTTTTTGTATTCTTTGGTGTATCTGTATATCTGCAGCCTTCCATTCTTCCTTTGCGTAACATCTTTTTGACATACGACAATAGTACTTAACTGATGTCAAGCCTTCTCTCATGATCATCTGATGAACCGGCAGGCTCGGCCAGGGCCAAAGCCTCGGAAGAAAACAACCGTTAGACCTGTCAAATATGGCCTCCCTAAAAAGCATTTTCCAAGCTTTCTCATGACTAATTAAACAATCTTTGAGAATTGCTTTTATCTATTTGGCAAGCTGGTTACTAAGTAATTATGTAAAGTATAGGCCAACTCTGCGGTGGGCATTTCACCCACCACTCCATACCTTCTTTAGCGAGGTTGGCTATTGTACCAGCCAGCCACATCCCCAAACATTTCTCTAAGAGGTGGATGCGGTAGAGTTTAATTCTCCCTAGGATCAAAAGGACATCTGACAATGACATTTCAAAAAATTCTTCCTATGTCCCGCTAGTTCTTCCTGTGTTACTCCAATAACTTGCAAGATACTTTGTGACAGGGTTCTACCCATGATTAGAATAAAAAAAATAAAATAGGGTGACCATTACACAAAAGAAAAATGCCACATGACAATGATATAATTTTTTGTTAACAACTTTGTTTTTCATACTGACTATGGCCCTTGGTGGTCTATTCATTAAGCAACAATTTGATTTGAACGTGACAAATCGAATTATACAATCTCTATTCCAAGTAATTTTTGAGATCACTCATCATTTTATTTTGTCTCACTTAATGTGAGTTAATCAGGCCATGTGGATGCAAAGTGATGAATAAGGGACTAATGTAGCCATATATATAAATGGTGAGGACGTAAAAAATACTCGACCCCATCTGATCCAAAAATTTCGGGGGGCGTTTTCTTTTTCGGGTTCAAGTAATGAGTATATGATTTTGGGTAGTTTGACATTTTCAGTTCGAATTTTTTTTTTAATTGTGCTTCATCTTCTTCTTCCCTTCTCACGTGCACTCCCAAGAATTCTTAAAAAGCACCACAATTCATCAAAGATAATATTTAAAGATTCAATCCAAAAATTGATATTACATAACTCCGTCACTGCACCGCCATCGACTTCGTCCTCCTCGTTGACTCTGTCCTCCTTGTCGAATTTGTCACCGTAGACTACGCTGACATGTTTGGTGTCACCCCAAAAGAAAATCCAGTCCGACGAGCTCGCTTTAGTACATCTCTTCCAGGAGAACTTTTGGAGTGGTACGCGTTCACCCTCGAATTTTCAACCGTTATACAAAGCTCCCCTAGACTTTCACTTTGTCACAACAGTCAACCTTCCGACTATTTTTCCATTTCGTGTCCTTAATACGTGATTTTTCAAAGGTAAAATTGTAATTAATTTGAGGCCTTCATTGTCCCTCCACCTAGATCTCTGATCCCTCTTGTCGTGGCCAGTTCATGTCTCTCAAGTAATGTCCCTCCCTCCCTGCTCATATAATCTAATCTAATCTAATCTAATCTAATCTAATCTAATCTAATCTGTACAGCCCATCTCACTCAAAGGACTCTGGGTGGAAACGAATGAAACTGCTAGCGAGCATGCTGGCGGGGTCCTAGCAAAGGACCTGAGCTGTCGAGGAGGTGGCGCGTTCGCCGAGATATGCAAAGAGAGCACATGCACCTCCGGCTGAACCACTACCCGGCGTGCCTGTTCTTGCCGGAGATGCTCTAGGTAGCGCCCCCTACGGACGTTGACTTCCTAACCATTTTCTACCAGGCCCGAGTGGGAGGCCTCCGGCTCTTCCTAAGCTGACAAGGCTGTCAGAAAACTAATGTGGCAGCCGGAAAAGCTGACATGGCTACTAGAAAGCTGACGTGGCCACCGGTAAATAATATTTTAATATTTTAATTAATTTTTTAGAATTTTTAGAATTTTTTTTTTTTTTTTTTGTAGAGCCAGCGACTCTCGCCGGCTGCGGTACCTAGCGAGGACTTGACGGCCTCACCCGTGGTGCTTACGGTGAGGGCAAGGTGGCCCTCGCCTAGATTTGGCCGCAAAGGCCATAGGTTAGGTCGCCATTGCCCTCGCCAGCTGCAGGTGAGGCTGTGACAGCCTTCGCCAGTAGCTGGCGAAACTCCGACGGCCTCGCCTAGAGCCTTCGTGGTTGAGGGCGAGGGTTCTGTAGCTAATGAGGATCACTAGTCCTAGAGAAAAAAAGAAAAAAATTCGAAAAAATTAATTAAAATATTATCCACTAGTGGCCACGTCAGCTTCTGATGGCTACGTTAGCTTTTTTGGCAGCCAAATCGGAAGTGGTACTCAATTGAACGTTTTTCAAACTTGTGGCACTTAAGTGAGTAAAAAAGAGTTTTGATACCAAAGTGAACGCCGTACGAAAGTTTTGGCATTCCTAATGTCCCAACCTCTAATCTTTTTATCTTGGCGCACTCAAGATGATTACGTTCTTCAAAAAGTTATCCTCCACGCGTTAGTAAATTTACAATTAAATTACTATTTCTATGTATCCACCTAATTGTTAAGCTACATAATCCTTAGCCTTATAACCTAAATATAATTATTGGACACCAAAAAATTCTTGACGTCACATAAATATTATTACGAAAAATCCAGATGTCACGTGCTGTCACAGTCTCTCCTTGTAGATGTAGAGAGATCTTCAACACACTTTCAGAGGTGTAACTATACATGATGTCATTAAGTATCCCTGTAGAAATAAGATTCTTTCTTTAGCTTTGGTATATGCCTCACATTTGTCAATGTACACTTGACCTTGTCGTGAATCCAAATTTGAATCATCCCATTCCCCAAAATCTTATTGGCTACTTTATCCACTATTAGAACTCTGCTAGCATATGCAATTTGTAAGTAGTAAACCAATTGCTATGAGGCATCATATGATAAAAATACCCAAAATCTAGCACTAAACTCATCATAGTCTTTCCCAATAGATGGTAGAGAAAATTCACTTTCTTTCCCTTCATCATCATGTGGGCACTCTAGGAGATCTTCAACACTCCACCTTCAAAGGTGTGCTTATAATTGTGCCTTTGAGTGTCCCCAATAAAATAAATTTTTCATGAGTGTTGGTACATGCCTCACATTTGTCAGTGTGCGCCATACCCCAACATAATCCAAACCAAATTGTCCCATTCTCACAACCTTGCAAGTTGCATTATTCCCCATAAGAACTCGACCACCATTTGCTCTATTGTAAGTAGTAAACCAATTCCAACGAGACATTATATCATAAAAGCATCCGTAATTTATCACTAAATTCGTTTCCTGATGAACTAGTGTTTCCGATTAAGCTTCCTTCCTATTAATACATGAGCTTATTATTATCCTAGGTTGGAACAAGTTGATAGGATCCCCTTTTTTATGTCTCCATGCCCCTCCCGGGATGAACCAAATCGTCATTGAATTTGATTTTTCCATTCGAAGAATTGCTCAGATACCGGTGAGTGAGGCTTATTTGGGTGATTGGTATTGCTTAGAAGTAATATTGGATTTATCTATGATTTCTTATTCATGGACGTTGATAAGATCCATATTCGATCTCATAGAGTTCAATTCCCGTTCAAAAACTTATAGATCCGATGTCACATTTAGTAAAGATTAAGTTGTTGATTGGAATTGGATGTGGCAAGTTGAACACATTTCATTTAACTCCTTCATCTTCATGGAACGTGGACACAGGTGGTGCATGGCTGTCGTCAGCTCGTGTCAATTGACACAGGAGCTCCTCTAAGTGTTCTAGTTGACGGAGCATAATCAATTTGATTCCACTACCCTACATATCTCCCGTTGTTCCTCAGTAGCTCAATGGTAGAAATAGATTAATTAGTGGATTAGGTTGTATCTGACGCATATCCCTTTATTTAATAAAATAGAAAAATAAAAAAATAAATAAAACCTCCTGGCCCAACCCTAGACACTCTAAGATCCTTCGATTTCTTATTCCACTCGAATCGATTAAAAGAAGAGTAAAGCTGCATTACACACAAAAAATAAATAAAAATAACAAATCAAAGAAAAAGAAATAGGTAAATAGAAGATTCAAGAGGCCTGTAACGATCAACATAAAGACGAATGAGCCAATCCCTTATCAGTGTATGGACAGCTATCTCTCGAGCAATGTTTCGTCTCTTACTCGGAGAAAGACAATCCCGACTGGGTCTCCACTATTGGTAAGGCAGTCATACTTCCTTCACCTAAAAGAGAACTTAATTTAGCAGCTCTTTCTAAAAGGCGTGAATGCAAATAAAAAACATCTCCTGGATAAGCTTCGCAACCGGGTGGTCTTTGTAATAGAAGAGACATTTGGCGATAAGCCTGTGCTTGTTTGGAGAGATCATCATAAATGATTAAAGTGTGTCGTTTAGATTTATACTACTATAAGTACTCATGCTTCTCAAATCCATTTGCGGGTCAATCTATTCAAGGGTGGCTGCTTCTAGGCAAACCTCCTGGCTATTGTTGACACCTAAATTTTGGCGATTTATTTAAGTGTTTACTAATTGCATTGAAAAATTAGGGATTAGTTTTTAACCCCTTAACAAAAAATATTTTTCATTAAAATTGCATCGCATATAGACATTAGGAGCACTTGCGTCATTAGTTTTAAAATTTATCAAAAAAAAAAAATTATTTATCAAAAAAATAAAAAATAAATAAAAAAAAAAAGGAGAAAGAGGATCCGGGCCGGGGCTGGGCCCGCCCGGCCCCCTTTCTTTCTGCCTTTTTTCCCACGCATGGGCTCGGCCCACGTTCCCCTTTCTCTCCTTCCCCAGCCCGGCCCGTCCATCTTCTCTCCTTCTCTTCCGCGCGGAAGCACGCACCAGCAGGGAAAATAAAATATGAAGGCAAGTTGCAGCATGACAGCTCGGGAGGGAGCGATCTGCAGGTCAGAAGAGCAGAGGAGGCCAGACGGCAGCAGAAAATCAGGAGGGGGTTAGGTCGGCAAAACCAGAACAAAAAGAAAAAAAAGAGGAGAGAGGGACAAAGGAGAAACGGAGAAAACAAACGGAGAGGGGGAGTTCGAGAGGGAGAAAAAGAAACCGAGAACCGAGAGAAGAAAGAAGAAAGAAGTGGGGAGACCGGAGAAAAGCGGAGAAAAAAACGAGCTAGAGAAGGAGAGAGAGCGAGAGAGAGACCCGAGAGAAAAATCGGAGGGGGAGCTCGAGAGAGAGAGGAGGCGAACCCGGCGACCGGAGCGCGAGAGACAAAGCGAACTCGGGAGAGTGACCAACCTTCGCCGGAGGACCTTCCACCCGCAACCGTCCGCTGCGGCTCTTCCCCGAACGAGGTAAGTTTCCGAAACTTCAAGCGACCCATTCTTGGAAAACGCCGGGCCGGGGCTCGCGGCTGACCAGTTCACGCGAGCTTCGGCCCCCGGCGATCCCTCATCGACGTTATTGTGCATTCCGACTTGTTTCGTTTGAATCCGTAGCCCCCTTGGTAGTGTCCTTTAGATGTTCGATGAAATGCCCCACTGAAAAACCGAACTCAACTCTCGACGGGAGCTCGGCTTTTTTTTTTTTGTTTTTCTTTCCGCGTTGCTAGAAGTTATACTGTTACCATGTACTGCTTTCGACGTTTTTCGGGCTGGTCAGCGGGTTTATCTGTGCTGCGTGTGTCGGTTTGGGCATTCGTAGCTCACCGGAGTCCTATTCGGCGACTCTCGGGATGCCGGCCGACCGGCGGCCGGCGACGCTCGGCGTCGGTCGGACGGAACGACCGACACCAGGCGATGGCATGGCGACCCCCCAAGGCCCAGCGAGGACTCGCGGTGGCGCCGGCGTCGGTTCGGCGAAATGGAGTTGCAGGAGCGTCGGACGAGCGGGGTGCAGCAAGAAGAAGACCAAGAAGAAAAAAATAAGGAAAATGATAAAAAAGAAAAATTGGAAAGAAAAGACAAAAAGAGAAGGTGGGGAAGTGTCGGGCTGCATGGGGAAAGCATGCAGAGGGCACGTGAAGAATAAAAAAGATTAAAGAATAAAAAGAAAACAAATAAAAATCAGAAAAATCAGAAAAAACAAAGAAAAGCCCGAAAAATTCAGGCAAGGAGATGGGCTTCGCAACGGGCCCGCTTCCATTGGGCTGAATTTGTCACGGGCCGGGTTTTTTCGGCTGGGCTAAAAAATAGAAATCAAGATTGGGCCGTTTTTAGTAAAAAAGAAAAGAAAAGAAAAATTGTTCGTGGGCCTTCTTCGTGGAATTAAGGCCGGCCCGTTTCCTTTTAACCAATCAGGACCACTAGGGTCCGGGTTAGTTTAGTAGGGCCGGGTCTTTTGACCCGGTCCGAATTATCTCTTTTTTTTTTTAATTATATATTATAAAAATCATAAAAAAAAATCCAAAAATTCATAAAAAACATTAAAAAATTAAAAATCATAAAAAAATTTCGGAATGTCAGAAAACTCGTGGAAAATTAAGAAACCTGAAAATTTATAAAAATTTTCAAAAAAAAAAAAAATATTTTTTAATTTAAAAAAAAATCAAAAAATATTAAAATATTGAAAATTCCAAAAAAATTTCAAAAACTCCCAAAACTCCAAGTTTGTTTTAGAGTTTCCTAAAAAGCTCTAAAATAATTCTTGGACCAAATTTCACTTAAAAAGTGTCGGAAAATCATCGGCCTAAGATTGTGCTTAAAATCGAACAAGCCTTCACGGCTTCACCTTAGGTTTTAATTATCCTCGGATACAATTGCCCTTGAATGCACACTTATGATGCGATGATTATGGTTTCCCATTTTGTATTATTTATCTCCTAATGCTAGGTGTTTATTTTCGCATGCAATTTATTTAATGCTTTCTTTAATTGCTGATTGTTATTTTGATGACTACGCACCTGCATGATCACCTCATATGTTAGTGGTTAATTCTAAAGCCAATCCAAACTGCTTGACAAAAGTCTTTTTGAAATGAACAAGATTAGGTACCAAAATGGCACTAATTGGTTAATTAGTGTAATCAAGTCCCCGACCCTAGAATCTCTGGTTACGTAGAAAGTGAGGTCAACTCCCATGCCTCGCTTGGTTTTTAGCCGACCCCAATAGGCTAGTGGCGACTCCTCATTTGAAGATTTTCATGAACACCCAACGTCGCGCAGGGTATGAGCTTGGGAGAGCTCATGTCTAGTGAGGGTCCTAGACCCACCTTTTGGACAATACCCCTAAACCTATTTATATATTCAGATATTCCTTTCCCTTCGGGACAGAAAAAATAGGTCGCGACAGCTTGGCGACTCCGCTGGGGACTTGGTTTTAAACCTTAGAGGACTTAGGCCTAAATTAATCTTGTTCAAAAATATTTTTGTTTGGCAGCAAGGATTCCAGGTATGCCCCTAACATTAAAGGTGTTAAATGTTTTTGCAGAATGGGAGGTATAAGGGGAAGTGTTTACTCACCTTTGTCTTGCAGGGAGGTGTAGGAATGTATGGTTTATTTTTATGTACGAAGTGTTGTTTGCTTGTAAATTGTTGTGCATGTATCCTTTGCATTGCACTACACCTTAGCACACATAACCCGCCATGGGACCGGGCCGCATAGGATCATTTAGGATGGTGTTGAGGTGGATACCACTCCGACTACCACCATGTAGTACGAGTCGCCCATCTCAATTCCGAAATTCTTCTGACGTCGAGAGCCTCCACCCCGGCTTGCAAACGCGCAGCATGGGTCGACTCTTTGGCAAAGCCGAAGTCATGGGAACCCCGACCTAACCGCGACCATGCTTTGGTTCGGTCCGGTAATCCCGTGGCTTCATTTGAGCCGTCTAGAGTAGTAATTGACCCACAGTCTCATGCGCATGTCTATGTGATTGAAAAGAAAAATAAAAAAAGTCATCATCTTCGGTAAGTACAATTTCTCCTTTTCCTTGTTCATTTTTATTTGAACTTTCATTTTAAAATTTGCGGAGATCAATCGAACGCCCTCAGTGTAGGCTTCTAATTGGGAAAGTTGGCAATTACTCTTCATAAGCAAACATTCAGTGTCAATTTCAAAAATCCCTAATTTAGTTTTGCACAACGGATGATTTTGTTGAAGTTGTCAATCATGGGCTTAAAATCACACCTCGTCAAAAAATTCTTCCAATTCATGATTATGTTTTGGGGCACAAAAATTTGAAATCACACTTTTAATCAAATTCTTTCCCTCTCACATTTTGAGATTGAAAATTCAAATCACATTTTGTATATAGATTTCTCAAAATAAAAATCACCTCATTTCGGCGACAGTGAAAGCACAAATCGTCTTTCAAAATTAATGCCACATTTTGCATATGAAACCTTTGGGAATAAAGTCGACATTGGATTGATAGCCGCGGATCGATCTTTTAATGATGTCTCCTCTTATGATAAAATCTTGGCAAAATACCAAAATCCTGCAATAGGAACCATCAGGCGTGTGCCGTTGTCTCGATTTCATTGTAAGAGGCGACATCATTGAAAGATCATTTTCTCATTCACATACTGACATTATTTCCTTTTGCAAGATGCGAGTAACATTTACTCTTTGACATCTGCTTGACCATACAAATAAGTGGACCTTCAAACTCGGACAAGGATTGATTTTCGCTCATTTATATAATTTATCATTGTTTTCATTCTTGTGAAGAATCATGTTTTCCATTTTGGGTTTCGATTGCAGGCCCAGCTGACACTTTAAAAAAAAAAAAAAAAAAATCATCATGCAACATACATTTTTTAGCAATGAAATCCAATTTCATGAAAAAAAAAAAAAAAAAGAAGAGGAAAAGAAAAGAAGAAAAAAATTTGATTGAAGTGTTTCAAACGGGCTTTCAGGGTTAAGCTTTTATGCTTTTAACTCCAAAATGTTTCAAAAAAATGATTTTCAAGAAGAACTTGCATAGCATTTTATATCTTCTCTTAATCACCTTAGTAAGTTGACCCGCAAGATGATATTTTGAGACGGTAAAGTTGTAATCGTTCCGGGAGAAATACGGAATTTGGCCTTAAATGGAAAAGGAAAGCAACTCTAGACACCGTCGGCACCCATAGCCGAGTGGTATCCGGGGAGGAATCCGCCTGGTCCGATCGGGAGTTCAAATCCCGAAAGCGGCAGTAGCCGCGTAAATAAAAAAAAAGAAAAAAAAAGAAAAGGCGAAAACCGACTTTTTGCAACTTTCATTTTTGCGCCTTTTCCCCCTCTTCATCAGCCGCTTCTCTCTCCCACTCGCTCGGTCCTGGTTTTGACTGAACCCGCCACCACTGCAGCTTGTGATTTTTATGGATGAGGGAATCTCGAGAAGGATAATCTAGGATGGTAAAATTGTGATCGTTCCAATGGAATCAATTTATTCCAAAAGCGATTCGTTCATATATTTTCTGCGGGGAGAGAACTAAACAATTTTGACATTGGTATTTGACTTAGATCACAAGTAAATACTCTCACAAGTCTTGATCCTGGAATTCAAAGAGGATAAATTCAAATGAAACAAAAGCCCATCAAATGAGCATGACGGGGCACAAGGTTTCGACATGTCTTTGGAACAAGATATGATGAAGCTTAACCACTTGTCTTAATGTAAAGACATTGGAGCAACATTTGACTCTAAGGCAATATCTCTCCTTCCCCACCAATGACGCGTGCTGGGGCAAAAATTCATCACAAAAGGATGTATTGTTCCCAAATTGAGCCCAATTAAGTAGGGAGATAACACAATTCATCTTCTTTTATCACAGGGCGATCATCAACACAAGTCACTCAAAGCATAGCAAATCGCACCCATGAAGCATGATGAAATGGAGTTAATCAATTCGATGCCGAAAGGACGTATCACTCTTAAATTAGTCTAATTCAAGCTTGGAATGCAAATAACATGCCTTGTCTTTTGTAGAAAAAATGCACAGTGACCGCGGGAGCAGTGCCTTTCACCAAAGAAGCATGTTAAAGCACAACCATCCATTTTGGCGTAAAGGATGTATTTCGTTCCTAAATGATTTCCAATTGAGTGTGGAAATAACATGCCCAATCCTTTTCTTCACAGGCGATAAATGGAGCAAAGCATCCAAGAAACAATGCCCTCCAATGTCGAGACATAAATGCTCATACCCGAAGAGAAACACGTGAAGGGTAAATTGTATCGATTCCAAATGCTCATGTTGATATTGTCTCTGACATAATTCCCTTTTCCTTTGATAGGGAAACATCAAATGCAAAAAAATTGCAAGTGAAGGGCAATTTGGGGTTGCTAAATATCCAAGGATGTGATGTTAGCACTTGAATGATAAATGCGAGTGAGGGGTAACGAGGTATCGTTTCCAATCTTTAATTCCATCGAGGTTCTTACACTAACACATTCTTTTCTGTTGTTTACAGGATTGTCGCGTTGCCTCATGGCAGGTAAGTACCCTTCTTCTCGAAAAAAAAAAAAAATCTTTGGCGTTTTCTTGGAAAGCAAACATAAAAAATGTAAAAAAAAATAAAATTCCACAAAGTCTTTGAACATTATTTTTATCTCAAAATTGTATGTCCGCTTGGCGGATCACTCATTTTGAATTAAAATCCCACATGGAGATTAATCTACTCAGATGATCTCGACTAAATGAAATTGAGATGTTTGATCATGCCAAGTAAGAAATGCTTAGGATGATGAAAGGCAATCCATTTCCAAACACGTCCTTCAAACACTGTGAGAGTTGAGCGAAAAGAAGACCCATGTCATTTAAGGACAAAAGAGTCATTTGCAATTGGTACATGGACCAAAATGAAAAGAGGCATTTCTTCTCTCTATCTTACACATTGCAGGTGACCATAGTTAGCCCCTTTGAGCCTTTAAATGCGAAGAAATCAAAAAATACCCCTGTCAAGAAACACCCCACAATGGGGCAAATTTGGAGGTTTTGGTTGACATTATGCGGTGAAAAGATGAGAAAGACTTCATTGCTTTCACTTGCATTAATCTTTTTGTGGTAACTTCAGGTGAATTCTTATGAAAGCTTGAAACATCCCAAGGTGAAGAAGAGCATTCATTTCTCTACCCAAACACTGATACCCTTTGCTTAAACCAAGTTGAGACTAATTGTTCATTTCTGAAACCCAAGTGGTGATTATCTCCTCATATTTGGGGCAAAGCACATGATTGACCAACACAATTGGCATTTATCTGAAAATGTGGAAAGCATCTCGAAAGTCCTAAAAGCTCAAAAAGTTCAAAGGAGCAAAAGTCCAATGAAAATTAAGGGGCATGAAAAAGTAGTGTGCCTGGTAAAAGCAAGGCCAATGCCCGTGAAAAAAGAGAGAAAAAAAAGAGAAAAGATTTGCATCAAGGGGGTGATAAACTCCTATGTGAAAATAAATTGTCAAATTCAAAGTGCTTGCATCGAAAAGAAAATCGTTGCAAATGCACAAAAAAAAAAATTGAAAAAATTGAGAAGGACAAAGCTCTTATTTGACTAGTCAATGGACTTTCAAGACAAATCAGGTTTCAAAGATTCGAGTGCTTTCAAAAAGATTGAGTGATATGACAATGATGCCATGATAATCACCAACTTTCAAACCCCTTTTTGTGAAAGATTCTGAGCCTTTTGAGCCTTAACCAAACCGACATTACAACCCTTCCCGAAGTCTCTTCAGATTGTGATGATTCAAGTGAGAATAAGAACTCTCCAAAGAAGCTACCGCTCAAAGAAGTGGGGGCAAGGTTGTCTTATCTCATCTCAAGGTTACTTGACTTGTAAACCTGGCGAATGTGTTGACATACAATTGTTTCATTTCATGACCAATGATGCTTATCCATTGCTAAAGCCATGACCAAACCTGCATTACGGTCCCCTTTAAAAGACCTTTTAAATTGGTCAAGATGTACTTATTGCGAATGATTCTCAAATCCTTCGACATTGGAAATGCGAGGTAAATTGAGTGATCGAATCACTTCCCACATGAATGGATGGGATCAAATAGCCCTTCTTGAGAGCATGTGATAAGTCCTTTCTAACTAAGGAGCTCTCGCTTGGCATGCTTAATAAACCTTTTTCATGAATAGGATCATTCTGACATAATTTTTCTTCTAAAGGAATTTGAGAATTGATGATATCTTTCAAAGTCGATACAAGATACTTGTATATTTACCAAATAATTGAATTAGCTCGATTTGCTCATGCAATCATTGCTCTCTCTCTTCGACGTTCGATCAATTCAAGCTGTACTCTGTGTATAAATACTTGTAATCATCCAGGTATCCCATTATTTTGGAGTACTTGCCACTGTCTAGGTACTCTCCCTCATCGACACGGCGTGCTTCTGTAGCCTAGAGTCCCCCTCCTTGACACGGCATGCTTCTGTAGCCCGGAGTCCCTCTCATCGACCCCTCATCGACACGGCGTGCTTTCGTAGCCCGGAGTCCCTCTAATCGACACGGCGTGCTTCTGTAACCCGGAGTCCCCCTCATCAACACGGCGAGCTTCTGTAGCCCGGAGTCCCTCTAATCGACACGGTGTGCTTCTGTAGCACGGAGTCCCCCTCATCGACACGGCGTGCTTCGTAGCCCAGGAGTCCCCCTCATCGACACGGCGAGCACGTAGCCGGAGTCTCTCTCATCGACACGGCGTGCTTCTCACGAGCCCGGAGTCCCCCTCATCGACACGGCGTGCTTCTGTAGCCCAGAGTCCCCCCTCATCGACACGGCGAGCTTCTATAGCCCGAAGTCCCTCTAATCGACATGGCGAGCTTCTGTAGCCCGGAGTCCCCTAAATCACACGGTTTGTGGTCTATCCTTAAACCACACGGTTGGTGGTCTTCCCTTAAACCACGGGGTTGGTGGTGTTTCCGAAACCACACGGTTGGTGGTCTTTCCTTAAACCACGGGGTTTGTGGTTATCCGAAACCACACGGTTTGTGGTCTACCCCGAAACCACACGGTTTGTGGTCTTCCCTTAAACCACGGGGTTGGTGATATTTCTAAAACCACACGGTTGGTGGTCTACCCTTAAACCACGGGGTTTGTAGTGTTTCCGAAACCACACAGTTGGTGGTCTACCCTTAAACCACGGGGTTTGTGGTTATCCGAAACCACGCGGTTGGTGGTCTACCCTTAAACCACGGGGTTTGTGGTTATCCGAAACCACACGGTTCGTGAGTTCATCCTTAAACCACGCCTATCCCATCCGGTCGAAACTCGTTTTTACACGATGAGACCTCCCTGGTCGAAACCCGTTTGTACACGGTGAGACTATCATCTCCGGTCGAAACTCGTTTTTACACGATGAGACCTCCTTCTTGGTCGAAACCCGTTTTTACACGGTGAGACTATTCTCTCCGGTCGAAACTCGTTTTTACACGATGAGACCTCCTCCCTGGTCGAAACCCGTTTGTACACGGTGAGACTATCATCTCCGGTCGAAACTCGTTTTTACACGATGAGACCTCCTTCTTGGTCGAAACCCGTTTTTACACGGTGAGACTATTCTCTCCGGTCGAAACTCGTTTTTACACGATGAGACCTCTTCCCTGGTCGAAACCCGTTTTTACACAGTGAGACTATCCTCCTCCTGGCCGAAACTCGTTTTTACACGGTGAGACTATCCTCCTCGGTCGAAACTCGTTTTTACACGATGAGACCTTCTTGGTCGAAACCCGCTTTTACACGGTGAGACTATTCTCTCCTGGCCGAAACTCGTTTTTACACGATGAGACCTCTTCCCCTGGTCGAAACCCGTTTTTACATGGTGAGACTATCCTCCTTGGTCGAAACTCGTTTTTACACGATGAGACCTCCTCCTTGGTCGAAACCCGTTTTTACACGGTGAGACTATTCTCTCCGGTCGAAACTCGTTTTTACACGATGAGACCTCCCTGGTCGAAACCCGTTTTTACACGGTGAGACTATCCTCTCCGGTCGAAACTCGTTTTTACACGATGAGACCTCCTCCCTTGTCGAAACCCGTTTTTACACGGTGAGACTATCCTTCTCGGTCGAAACTCGTTTTTACAAGATGAGACCTCCCTGGTCGAAACTCGTTTTTACACGGTGAGACTATCCTCTTCGGTCGAAACTCGTTTTTACACGATGAGACCTCCTCCCTAGTCGAAACCCGTTTTTACACGGTGAGACTATTCTCTCCGGTCGAAACTCGTTTTTACACGATGAGACCCCTTGGTCGAAACCCGTTTTTACACGGTGAGACTACCCCTCTCGGTCGAAACCCGTTTTTACACGGTGAGACCTCCCTTCCAATAAGAACTAGTTACCACATAATAAGACTTTCCATCTCGGTCGAGGGACATTTTTCTTTACAAAATAAGATCATGCATTCACATCATTTTCTCATACGCAGCCCCTAATCATCATCGTTCATGGACAAAATTTAGGTGTCTCTTGTCTTTGAAATGAACCTCTTCGAGCTCCCACTCAAAGAGGGGCAGAAACTTGCGACACCTAAATTTTGGCGATTTATTTAAGTGTTTCTTAATTGCAGATTGAAAAATTAGGGATTAGTTTTTAACCCCTTAACAAAAATATTTTTCATTAAAATTGCATCGCATATAGACATTAGGAGCACTTGCGTCATTAGTTTTAAAATTTATCAAAAAAAAATTTATTTATCAAAAAAAATAAAAAATAAATAAAAAAAGGAGAAAGAGGATCCGGGCCGGGGCTGGGCCCGCCCGGCCCCCTTTCTTTCTGCCTTTTTTCCCACGCATGGGCTCGGCCCACGTTCCCCTTTCTCTCCTTCCCCAGCCCGGCCCGTCCATCTTCTCTCCTTCTCTTCCGCGCGGAAGCACGCACCAGCAGGGAAAATAAAATATGAAGGCAAGTTGCAGCATGACAGCTCGGGAGGGAGCGATCTGCAGGTCAGAAGAGCAGAGGAGGCCAGACGGCAGCAGAAAATCAGGAGGGGGTTAGGTCGGCAAAACCAGAACAAAAAGAAAAAAGAGAGGAGAGAGGGACAAAGGAGAAACGGAGAAAACAAACGGAGAGGGGGAGTTCGAGAGGGAGAAAAAGAAACCGAGAACCGAGAGAAGAAAGAAGAAAGAAGTGGGGAGACCGGAGAAAAGCGGAGAAAAAAAACGAGCTAGAGAAGGAGAGAGAGCGAGAGAGAGACCCGAGAGAAAAATCGGAGGGGGAGCTCGAGAGAGAGAGGAGGCGAACCCGGCGACCGGAGCGCGAGAGACAAAACGAACTCGGGAGAGTGACCAACCTTCGCCGGAGGACCTTCCACCCGCAACCGTCCGCTGCGGCTCTTCCCCGAACGAGGTAAGTTTCCGAAACTTCAAGCGACCCATTCTTGGAAAACGCCGGGCCGGGGCTCGCGGCTGACCAGTTCACGCGAGCTTCGGCCCCCGGCGATCCCTCATCGACGTTATTGTGCATTCCGACTTGTTTCGTTTGAATCCGTAGCCCCCTCGGTAGTGTCCTTTAGATGTTCGATGAAATGCCCCACTGAAAAACCGAACTCAACTCTCGACGGGAGCTCGGCTTTTGTTTTTTTTTTGTTTTTCTTTCCGCGTTGCTAGAAGTTATACTGTTACCATGTACTGCTTTCGACGTTTTTCGGGCTGGTCAGCGGGTTTATCTGTGCTGCGTGTGTCGGTTTGGGCATTCGTAGCTCGCCGGAGTCCTATTCGGCGACTCTCGGGATGCCGGCCGACCGGCGGCCGGCGACGCTCGGCGTCGGTCGGACGGAACGACCGACACCAGGCGATGGCATGGCGACCCCCCAAGGCCCAGCGAGGACTCGCGGTGGCGCCGGCGTCGGTTCGGCGGAATGGAGTTGCAGGAGCATCGGACGAGCGGGGTGCAGCAAGAAGAAGACCAAGAAGAAAAAAATAAGGAAAATGAGAAAAAAGAAAAATTGGAAAGAAAAGACAAAAAGAGAAGGTGGGGAAGTGTCGGGCTGCATGGGGAAAGCATGCAGAGGGCACGTGAAGAATAAAAAAGATTAAAGAATAAAAAGAAAACAAATAAAAATCAGAAAAATCAGAATCAGAAAAAACAAAGAAAAGCCCGAAAAAATTCAGGCAAGGAGATGGGCTTCGCAACGGGCCCGCTTCCATTGGGCTGAATTTGTCACGGGCCGGGTTTTTTCGGCTGGGCTAAAAAATAGAAATCAAGATTGGGCCGTTTTTTAGTAAAAAAGAAAAGAAAAGAAAAATTGTTCGTGGGCCTTCCTCGTGGAATTAAGGGCCCGTTTCCTTTTAACCAATCAGGACCACTAGGGTCCGGGTTAGTTTAGTAGGGCCGGGTCTTTTGACCCGGTCCGAATTATCTCTTTTTTTTTTTAATTATATATTATAAAAATCATAAAAAAATCCAAAAATTCATAAAAAACATTAAAAAATTAAAAAATCATAAAAAAAAAATTTCGGAATGTCAGAAAATTCGTGGAAAATTAAGAAACCTGAAAATTTATAAAAATTTTCAAAAAAAAATATATTTTTTAATTTAAAAAAATCAAAAAATATTAAAATATTGAAAATTCCAAAAAAATTTCAAAAACCCCAAAAACTCCAAGTTTGTTTTAGAGTTTCCTAAAAAGCTCTAAAATAATTCTTGGACCAAATTTCACTTAAAAAGTGTCGGAAAATCATCGGCCTAAGATTGTGTTTAAAATCGAACAAGCGCCTTCACCGCCACCAGTTTTAATTATCCCGGATACAATTGCCCTTGAATGCACACTTATGATGCGATGATTATGGTTTCCCATTTTGTATTATTTATCTCCTAATGCTAGGTGTTTATTTTCGCATGCAATTTATTTAATGCTTTCTTTAATTGCTGATTGTTATTTTGATGATTGCGCACCCGCATGATCACCTCATATGTTAGTGGTTAATTCTAAAACCAATCCAAACCGCCCGACAAAAGTCTTTTGAAATGAACAAGATTAGGTACCGAAAGGGCACTAATTGGTTAATTAGTGTAATCAAGTCCCCGACCCTAGAATCTGCAGTTACGTAGAAAGTGAGGTCCACTCCCGTGCCTCGCTTGGTTTCTAGCCGACCCCACAAAGCAGTGGCGACTCCTCATTTGAAGATTTTCATGAACACCCAACGTCGCGCGGGGTATGGGGCAGGAGAGCCCACGTCTAATTAAGGGTTTTCGACCCACCCTTTCGACAATACCCCTAAACCTATTTATTTATCGATTTCGTTTCTCTTCGGGACGAAAAAAATAGGTCGCGACAGCAATTAAAATAGCAATCTTTAATTCCATCGAGGTTCTTACACTAACACATTCTTTTCTGTTGTTTACAGGATTGTTGCGTCGCCTCATGGCAGGTACCCTTCTTCTCGAAAAAAAAAAAAAAAATCTTTGGCGTTTTCTTGGAAAACAAAAAAAAAAAAAAATGTAAATTTTAAAAAAAAATTCCACAAAGTCTTTGAACATCTTTTCTTTTCTTTTCTTTTTTACTAAAAAACGGCCCAATCTTGATTTCTATTTTTTAGCCCAGCCGAAAAAACCCGGCCCGTGACAAATTCAGCCCAATGGAAGCGGGCCCGTTGCGAAGCCCATCTCCTTGCCTGAATTTTTTCGGGCTTTTCTTTGTTTTTTCTGATTTTTCTGATTTTTATTTGTTTTCTTTTTTATTCTTCACGTGCCCTCTGCATGCTTTCCCCATGCAGCCCGACACTCCCCACCTTCTCTTTTTGTCTTTTCTTTCCAATTTTTCTTTTTTCTCATTTTCCTTATTTTTTTCTTCTTGGTCTTCTTCTTGCTGCAGCCCGCTCGTCCGACGCTCCTGCAACTCCATTCCGCCGAACCGACGCCGGCGCCACCGCGAGTCCTCGCTGGGCCTTGGGGGTCGCCATGCCATCGCCTGGTGTCGGTCGTTCCGTCCGACCGACGCCGAGCGTCGCCGGCCGCCGGTGGGCCGGCATCCCGAGAGTCGCCGAATAGGACTCCGGCGAGCTACGAACGCCCAAACCGACACACGCAGCACAGATAAACCCTCTGACCAGCCCGAAAAACGTCGAAAGCAGTACATGGTAACAGTATAACTTCTAGCAACGCGGAAAGAAAAACAAAAAAAACAAAAGCCGAGCTCCCGTCGAGAGTTGAGTTCGGTTTTTCAGTGGGGCATTTCATCGAACATCTAAAGGACACTACCGAGGGGGCTACGGATTCAAACGAAACAAGTCGGAATGCACAATAACGTCGATGAGGGATCGCCGGGGCCGAAGCTCGCGTGAACTGGTCAGCCGCGAGCCCCGGCCGGCGTTTTCCAAGAATGGGTCGCTTGAAGTTTCGGAAACTTACCTCGTTCGGGGAAGAGCCGCAGCGGACGGTTGCGGGTGGAAGGTCCTCCGGCGAAGGTTGGTCACTCTCCCGAGTTCGCTTTGTCTCTCGCGCTCCGGTCGCCGGGTTCGCCTCCTCTCTCTCTCGAGCTCCCCCTCCGATTTTTCTCTCGGGTCTCTCTCTCGCTCTCTCTCCTTCTCTAGCTCGTTTTTTTCTCCGCTTTTCTCCGGTCTCCCCACTTCTTTCTTCTTTCTTCTCTCGGTTCTCGGTTTCTTTTTTAAAACAGCCTCCCCCTCGGTCCTTCTTTTTTTTTTTTTTTTTTTTTTTTTCTGCTGACTTCCTGCTGTTGCTTTTCTTCTGCTGACTTGCTGCTGTTGCTTTGTTGCTGCTGCTGCTTTTCTGCGTCTGCTGCTGCCTCTGCTCTGCCTCTGCTCTGCTGCCCTCTCTGCTGCCACCTGCTGCTTTGACTGGCTGCTTTGTTGCTTTTCCGCGCGCGTGGAAGAAGAGAAGGAGGAGACGGGTGGGCCGAGCCGAAACAAAAGGGAGAAGAAAAAAAGAGAAGAAAAAAGGAAATGGGCCAAGCCCATGCGAGGAAAGGGAAAAGGGCCGAATGGGGGGCCGGGCGGGCCCGGCTCTCTTTTTTTTCGATTTTTTAATTAATTAATTAATTAATTAATTTAATTTTTAATTAATTTTAAAACTAGTGATGCAAATGCTCCTAATGTCTATATGTGATGCAATTTTAATGAAAGAATTTTTTGTTAAGAGATTAGAAACTAATCTCTAATTTTCCAATGTAGTTAATAAACGCTTAAAACAAATCGCTAAAATTTAAGTGTCAACATTTGTCAACTTTATGAAGATCCCATTGGATTTCGGAAGCTCGTAGCGACCGCTAAATATGCAGCCTAGAGGGATGAATAGGTTGATTATCAAAACTTAATATATTTTTGTAAAATTATCAAAATCAAGTTTGATATATGCAAGAATATTTAGTATATGTAGGAACAAACAAGTTTTATCAAGTGCAATATTTTTATCAAATAGATATAGAAATAAATAGAGAGATACTAGAAGATGCATGTAAAATTTTATTGTAGTTTAGCTTAGATCAAGTCAACATTTATTCTTCCAAACTAACAACCACGAACAAGGCTGGAATCCACTAGTAATTTCTCGAGTAGTTACAACGTAGCATGTGCTACTTCAACTCAAAGCTAATAGATCATACAATCATTAGTCAAGCACCACTAACACACCCGTACACTCCTTAAATATTACAATCAGCAATATTTCTCCCAGACTAACAACCATGAACAAAGCTGGAATCCACTAGAAATTTCTCGTGTAGTTACAATGTAGCATGTGCTACTTCAACTCAAAGTTGATAGATCAGACTATCATTAATCAAGCACTGCTAACACACCCGCACACTCTCCTAGACTAACAACCACGAACAAGGCTTGAATCTACTAGTAATTTCTTGAGTAGTTACAACGTAACATGCACTACTTCAACTTGAAGCTGATAGATCACACTATCATTAATCAAGCACCGCTAACACACTCGTACACTCCTTAAATATTACAATAATCTTAAAAGAGTATAACAAAAATGGATACAATCATGATTTCAATAATCAAAGAGGACAGGACTATATCCTGCTTTCATTAATTGGGGCCACTGACGTTCTTTAAATCCTTCGTGAATTTGTCAAACTCATTTAGGTGGGCTCTGATAAAAGTACCTTCAACAAATTGAAGCGGAAACATCCTCTCGAACGTACATAAGCAATTATTTGAACCATTTATGTAGAAGGGCCTAAAGTTTTTCCTAGAAAGTAGAGACGTCTTTGTCCTTGGTTACTTCAATTAACACCTTATTTGTGAGGCTCAAAAGGATTATACTCTGTCTTCTCCATCAACTCATCCTTATTGGCCTCTTTCATTATTTCTAACGACTTATCCTTACCATCCAATGCCATGGCTAGACCTTGGGCTTGTAATAGCACACATATCTTAACACTCCACAATCCAAAGTTGTTTCTTTTGTTAAACTTCTCAATTTCTACTTTTGCTCTGTACATATATATAGGAACACAATTTTGAGACAGTGACTAAATTCCCAATTAGGTCCAATGAACCCTAACCTTAGTTCTGATATAATATTTTATTAAGTAACGTGGAAGTTAATGGATCTTGTAGTTCAAATCTAACGCAAGATAACAAGATTACCAAAGAAATAACGACGAATTATGATAAACACAAGCAATTTACGTGCTTCAGCTGAGTATCAATACCTCCTCCATATAAAAAGCCAGCCATATAATCAGTCAGAGAATTATAATTATAATTGCTCGGCCGACTATTTCCCAACCTTAATTACACCCAAACTCACAATGTTTAGTCTGACATAATCGTTTAATAAAATAAATTATGGAAAATTACCTCATGGCTTCCAAATACTTACGATTTTGTAAAGCAAGTGATCTCAATTTGATGTGCTACATAAATCACATAATGAAATCTACAAAGAAGAAGCTGCAAATATTCAAATTGCTTGTTGAGTCTTTTTTTTTTTTTTGGTGCCGCTACTGAACCGCTTCTTGAATTATTTACATACTCTGCCCTCCAACATAGGGCAAAACATCGAGAACCCACGAATTGAATGTATTTTGAAACAAAACAGGAAATCATTTTCCTTCTCAAAGTTGTACTTCAATAATTAATAGGAAACATGGAATTCCATGGCACACGGTATGACGTCAACAAAATCCAATTTCTGAACTTTCCTTTAATCAAATAGGCTCCCTTATAATTTATCTTAAATGGAATTCGTTCACAAATTCAAGCTCGAGATATATCCTAGCAATACTCAAAGCTCGACCTGCCTATTAAGCCTGTTAAGTAGATGGGCCGAGAAGGTTAGTGTATATCTCTCAGTTCAGAAATTGAATTTCTTGCTGAATGCAAAGAAAAAGGTAATGTACAACTACATGGCAAGAACATTCATCAATAGACACAGGGGATACATACCACAACATTTTTTGTATTATAGAAAGCCATTAGTTATGAAACACGAACATGATGTTTCTTCAACTTGTCGTGTCCCTCTAAACACGCATTTAGCAGCTTTCCCACTAAATATTGCTGAGTTTATTTGACCACAAACAGTGTTATCTTCTCATTCATATCTCGTATGTCATGCCAACCCTCAGAAGCCTATTCCTTGGGATCGCCATGACTTTCTCGCCTTGCCTGAAATTTTTCCTGAGAAAACTGTAGGCGTAGTTGACGACGAACTTCTTGAACAAGGATGACTTCGGCTCGGCGACCACCTCAGCTTCCCCTAGGAGGTACACTGCACCCTTCTCCATCGCTTTCTGCACGAATTGCATCTCCTCTTCAGCTGCTTGGATTGAACTGAAAACAGTTCGATTGGAAGAAGTCGTCGACTTGACTATTCTTATTGATTGGATAGAATTGGAAGAGAGATTAGACAGGTTTGGCTGCGGCAGCGAGTCCTCCAATTGGACGGTTGATCCCTTGGCCTGTCCAACTTCTGCTAGCAATGTCGAATGTGGTGCACTGTTATTGGCCGTCTCATCCTTTCGGTTGTGATCATTGTTCTCGGCCTCGAGCAAGAAGTACTCATGCCGAATAAATTCCTTCAAGTTGTCCACCAATTGGTGCTCAAACTCGTGCGGCTCCTCCATCTTGTCCTTATATCCATAGCGCACAACGCAGCGGAACATCCTGAAGCCCCTTGGCTCGACTTGCCTGAACAAGAATCGCTCTGCAAGGGCGACCTTGCTGGTTGGGAGATTCTTGATTGAGACAAGGACTAGAACCGACTGGATAGATGAAATATTCTCCACAAAATGAGATAATATCGGAGGAATGCCCTGCACGAGCTCGGAATAGAGGAGGGCGACCCCGGGGACCCGATTGATGCTTTGGTTCATGGCGAGATCTCTGATGAACTCGGGTGAGACCTTGTTCTTGAGCTCGTACATGTACCGTTCCTTGTGGACGTAGTGCCAGATGATCATGACAGTCATGAGGACGGCCGAAAACACGAGCGGCAGGAAACCACCCTGTACAAACTTGTAGAAGACCGACGAGAGATAGAGCACTTCGATCGAACCGAAGACGGCAAAGAAGAGCACAATCCACCATATGCTTGTCTTCCATATCACAAGCATGATGAGAGTGAGCATGCCAGTCGTTATCACCATGACGCTCACCACAGCAATTCCTGCGACCAAACATTCGTGAGACAAATTAAATTATGAAAGCCACAAAATTAGGTCCAATTGGACTCAATTTTTAGGTCGGTCCAAATTAATGTAAAGTTGATAGAAGTTCCAAATGGAAAGTGTATGAAGTAAATTCCACATCACAACACATGAGAAACATGCCCAGAAAATTCTTGAATCATTGATCAAACTGAATATATTACATTTTAGATGATACTTTATTTCCACATATTAAATGCCTTGATTGCAGCCCTGATAGAAAGTGTTCTTTTTTTATTCCCGGTTAGAGAGGGAAGTAGTTTCTTCCTCTTCTTTTTATTTTTATTTTTTGGTTTTTTTGCTTTAAAAGTAAGAGAACATTTAAGTAGTTACATCACTTTGAACAACAAATGTAACTTTGGTAGTTACATTTGCAGGTTATGGGCTGGGCTAGCCATAGGTGGCCCGCCCATAAAACCCATTAGAAAGGAAAGCAAATAAATTCATCATGGAAGCCTCGCGTTTTGGACTTACCGTAGGCATGTCCAATGTTGGTTGTTGTCTGGAAGCCGGCGGTGACCAAGACGCAGGCGAGCATGAGCATGTAGTTCACCTCCGGTATGTAAACCTGGCCCTCGTACTTAGCCGATGTGTGAACCACCTTGACCCTCGGGAAGCAGCCCAAGCTCAGCGACTGCGAGATGATGGAGAACGCCCCAGAGATCATTGCTTGGCTTGCGATGATTGATGCAGCGACCGCCACCACAAACGTTGGCCAGTACAACGGCCCTGCTCATTGATCAACAGGAGTCACAAAACATTATAAAAAATGGGCTCATTTGCCAGCTCATCCTAACACATTGCGTGCGATTTTACCGACGGGAGCTTAATTCGGGTCAATTTTCTAAGTCCCGATCATGCCAATCATACTAACTATTTTTCTTCGCTAGATTATATCGTTTTTGAAATTAGAATCAGGCGTTGTATTCTAATTTTACGTACCTGGGACTGAGTTATAGAATGCATCGGCAAAATGGTCAGGGTGCTTCATGAGATAAGCTGCTTGTCCAATATATGCGGCCAAAATTGCGGGAAATACCAGGCAAGAGAAGCTGATCTGCATCAATCGTACACCCAAATAATCAAAACTTGGCCATGGGAACACATGTTACTAGACACTAATAGGACGTAAATACATTGCTCGAGGACCGTCTAAAAAAAGAAAAGGTTAACACTAAGAAAAGTCCTAAATTAGTATATTTGTAACAAATTTATTTCAAATTAATTTTTTTGACAATTAAAAACTCCAAACTATTATGTTTGTAACAAATTTATCCCGAACAAATTTTATTTTTAAGTTATAAAGTTCAAATCGATGCATTTGTGACAAATTTACTATCCATTAGTTTCCGTTAAATTGGATTAATACCACAAAAAAACACACAAACAGTAAGTCTGTGACAAACGAAAGGAAAAACCCTAAACTAGTTCATCATCAACTTTCATGTGTCACCTAATTCAGCAATTTCAAAGTAAAATTTCATGGAAATTAATACAAGGTAAATTTGTTATACATATTTTAGTTTTGGGTAAATTTATTATAACTGTTCTAATTTAGGGTTTTTCGTGGTATTGCCCAAAAAGAAAAGTTTTCAAACTTTCAATTTTGCGATTTATAGAAAAGAGACAGAAATTTTGTGCTTTTAGTTATTGGCATCGTTTCCTCAATGGACGGAGTCATGGAGACGAGAAGGGAAAAAGAAACAATAAACAAAGCACAATTATTAAAGAATTCCTAAAGAAGTCAAGAAGAGCTTCCTTCTGTTGAAAGTTAAGGCAAAGGGAATTATATCTACTTACTTGGATTGCTCGAACGTTGAAATGACCCAGATCAGCAAACATGGCTTCGGTGCCTGATTCAATTGAACCATCCACATCAATGAGCTTAAAATTGTTACCAACTTGTTTACCGGAAAAAGCCCGCACAAGCGTACGACATGCGGACCTGTGATGCAGAGGAGGATGCCGCCGAGCGAGATCCAAGCTTGCTTGCCGTTGCGGTTGAAGTAGTCGACGATGTACTTAGGGTTGAAGGCACGCAACACACCAATGTCGTACTTGAACAGGTTGAAGAGCCCGATCCCGCCGATGAACATGAACCAGACGAAGATGATGGGCGCGAATGTGAACCCGACCTTGTCCGTCCCGAACCTCTGGACGCTGAAAAGCATTATCAGGATCACCACCGATATCCCCACCACCGCGCCTGCATATCCATACATAAATATACGTTTATTGGAGGGAGTTTACTTATGGATTTTAGAAGCACATTTGCATCACCAATTTGCTTTTGATGAAGCACCGTATTTTTACCTGTGCCCAGTGACTTGATCCCGCTCACTGCTGAGAGAACTGCAGGAATCCAAAAGAGATTTAAAAAAAAAAAAGATGGATTGAAGAGGTTAACTTTAGCCTCCATGATGCAAAATATATTTCCGTCTATAGAAAGGAAAATCTGGTTTTAAGTTCTAAAAGGAGAATGCAGACTCTGCGGACTTTTCTTCTAACATGACGTATATTAAATTATAGGTTTTCACCAAGTGGAAGTCTATCATAATATTGGCAAAGTTGTCTCTATCCTATTATGCACTAATAGAATCATTGATTTCCTCTTTCGAATGTTATTCAGATAGATCAAGTTAAATTTCATTCAACTATAAGGACATAAAAACAGAAAATTGCGAACCATCTGCTATCCTATATATAAATTGTGCATGGGTAACCCTCACCTAGTGCTGGCAGGAATCAGCCGGCAACCCTCGCCATTCCTCAATCCAGAAAAAAAAAAAGGAAAGAAAAATACATAAAAGGAAAATTTCAAAAAAATGTTAAAATATTTTTAAAATTTGTCTATGTTAGCACCAGTTATATTTTCTAGGATGGCCAACGCCCACATTAGCAATTTCCAGTCAAAATTGGCCAAGTGGATTAAATTAACAAATTACCAAACGGTTTAGGACTTTTAGTAAAATGGAAAAGTCTAGGATTGGATCGGCGAAAATACAATATGTTTAGCCATTTTTAGACAATTTTCCCCATAATATTGACAAGGAGTCTCTATCATATTATGCACTATTAGAATCATTGATGTCCTCTTTCAAATATTTTTCAGATAGATCAAATTAAGTTTCATTCAAATGTGAGGACATGAAAACAAAAAAATTGCGAAATATCTATTATCCGGTACATGAATTGTGCATGGGTAACGAGAAAGAATTCTTCGACAGGGTTTTGATAGATAAACAGTGAGAAAGGACAGCGATTTAAACCTGAAATAGATGGAGTCAGAATACCATCCCCAATGACCATTGAAGTGCCCATGATGGTGACGAGGAAGAGCATGATCTTGGCGATCCTGCTGTTCTCCAGCATCTCCTTGATCTTCTGAGACCGTCGTAGCTGGTTTGATGGAGGGTCGAGCTTGTAGTTCGAAACTTCTCGGTCCTCCGGCTGCTGATTGGGGATCAGGCTCACTTTCGCATACCTACATATCAAAGAGTACAATGCGAACGTCCCTCCTGCATGCACGCATAAGGCACACTGATCAGAATTGCAAAAATCAAGTCATTGGTCGCCACCAAAGAGAAGAAAATGTTGAAAAATAATATATTGGCATGTGAACCTACGACAATTGGTCATGTACATATCATCAAAATCCGAGTGTGTAAACCAAAATAAAGATAAAAAAGCATACCGTCGCCGTTGTCATTGGCCAAGAGGACGATGAAGACATACTTGAGCATGGGGATTAGAACAATTGTGTAGATTATTAGCGAGAGAACCCCGAGAATATCTTGAGTGTCCTTAATTTTATCCGTAAATGTGCCCCCGATCACGTAGAGTGGAGATGTCCCTATGTCACCGTACACTACTCCTATGCTCTGAAATGCCAAACTCAATGTCCTTTGCCAATTCACCTGTAAATCATTTAATTATCACTTTAATCGCAAAAAAGAAAAGAAAAAGAAAAGCTCTGTTATTCAAGGAGGAAATAGATTTTTACTAAGTCCATCAACACTAAAAAGTTGGTGCAATTTATCATGGGTAACTTGTCATGATGCTGTCATTCATCTTTTCGAGAGTCCTTTCACCACCTATTGATATTTATGATTGATATGATGCCATAATGGTTCAAAGGTCCGTCCTAGTAAAACCGAGGCATTCATATCTGAAGAAGGACTACAAAGTAACTCTATGCGATATTTTCTTAAAATCCACTAATATCAAATAAAGAAAAGGGAAATAATTAACCAACGAAAAACATGTCTCCATGCGTCACCTTGGACGAGTAGGCATGGGACATAGAGACTCGACCCGCCTCGAGATTGAGAGAGTCAACACGGCACAGCCTCGCCCACGAGATCTTTCGCTCCTTCATGTTCAGCTCGGTCTTGTTCTCCGCCTCTCTCGCTTCCATCGCCACATCGGGCTCTTCTTCTTCCTCCACCGCCACCACCTTCCTCTCCGCCATCTTTTTTTCTTCTATCGCCAGCCTTTTTTCGCTCTGCTCCTTTCTCCCAAGGGATGCTTCCTCACTTTATAGGGCCTGGAGTGTCCAGGTGCTTTAATTTAATACTCGGCTGGACAAGTCGTGCGAACTGTTTGATGGGAAAAAAAAGGGTGATCATTGAGGCTTGTTTATGTGGAAAGATTTGACTTTTTGGGTGGTGAGACGTGTTTGTTTCGCGTTATAGGATCAGGATAATAGGATTTCTATTCTAGTTGACTAGGCTTCATTGATCAATTTGGTAAGTCGGGCACTTTTGTCGCTTTCCACATATGCAAATCGAGATAGATTTAACAGTGTACTTTTTCACGAGTCAGCTGTCTTAACTTACTTATTACTATTGTGACTGCTATTAACTATTTTGCCCTTTCCTTAAAGGGGCGGTTCCAAGAATGACATGTATTTTTCTTTGTTCCAAGGTTATGTTCAGAAGAAAGAAAGAAAGCCCAATAAGGAAAAGTGCAATTTGATCATAGCTAAGAGTATAACTAGGGGAGAGCTCTTTTCTCAAATGAGGACAAAGTCCAAATCTTGTCTCAAATTATAATTTAAAGTGACAAACTTAGTTTGGCTGGCTAGACAGAGCACACAAAACTTACGTGGTTGCGGAAGGAAGAAGAAAGAAAATGAAAGAAAACAGAAGAATATACTCCTGAATGAAGATGCTTCCGTCATGACCTGCAAAGCGTCATGTGAGTCACACATGTTCATTGGCTGGTGAAGTTTTGGTCGGCTTGTCAATTTAAAGCCTTATTTGAGATTAAATTTACCACTTCAAAACTTTATTTAGGATAAAATCCATTTTTAGTTATCTTTTGGAAAAAGGGCACCACTTTATTTCATTATTTGAAATTATTTTTTCAGAATTAATTAACTATGATTGATTTAGCTATACTCTAGGGATCTTATGTGCTGGTCCCAATAATCCCTCAAAAAATATATATTTTTCCTCCTTTTCTTTGTCATTGTTATAATATTTAAATGACATTGACATATACACACACACATCGTCTTCTTATTCATTTGTGGTTTCATAAGGGAGAACATTCAATGATCTATTCTAGTAGCATAAATTATACGTAACTAAAAAGATTTCACTACTTTGATTTAATTACCTGTGCAGCCGCTTGCTCCAAACATTACAAACTATCACACGATAACAAACTATACCTTTAATCTTCACGGTGCTGTCCTTTCACCTTAAGCATTTGGTGCGCATTCCATTCAACCCTTCGTCACTTTACTAGGTATAAGTTTCGAGTTGAGGCATTCTCAACAGTAGAAAATACAATCAGTCAATTTTTTGATAACTTAAGTTTTTATTTTGTACGGCAAGTCGACTGGTCCACCTCCTCCAAAGATTTTAAGGGTAAACTTCCCCACTAGATTTTACTCATGCAATGCTATCAACAAGGACTTGGATAAAAAATCATGAGAATGAGCAAACTCCATTGCCATCTAGGTCGAAATCTCGTTGGTTCTTAAGACAAAACTGATTACATGGATAAATGTGTTATTAGCAAAATTGGAAATGGCCAGGTGTAATTTGCAAAACTCGAAATGCGGTAAGCATGATAACCATTTCATTTACCTTAAAGGATGTTATTTTCGTACATCTTGACTGTTCCACTTCTCAAAGGGATTTTAAGTCCGCAGTCCCCCAAATTAGTTTGATACATTTGAAAATTTTACTTATGAAGTGCCCTCTTACGTTAATTTGAAACATTAAGTATAGAGTGTTCTGAATAAGACTTGAATATGTAACCGGAAAAATAAGTCAATAGAATAATCGAGATGCACCACGTCCGTAATCATAATAATTGTCTCAAGTGGCTCTTAGGAACAAAAAGAAAACAAAGGGGCTTTGAACAGCTCTTCGCGTTCCGATGAGGTAACGTAATTTTGTAAATGCTACAAACCATTCAGGTTTCAATTGGATACCTAGGATTGTATTTCTATCTTCTACCCAATAATTATTTACTTCTCGAGAATGCGTCGGCCAATCTTGTCTGACTTCCTGAAAGCGACATCTAAGAAAATAATCTCAGAAAGTTCTACCAAATGCCACGCATGTACTTCAAATGTTCCTCCAATAACCTAATCTTTCCAACACACTTGCGACGCGAGGGTTGCACCCCTAAAAAGATTTGAGGGTGACCTTCACATAAAAGAAAAATGCCAGATGACGACAATGTCATTTTTTGTAAAGTTATGTGACCAACTTTTATTGCATACTCGACTAGGAGCCCCTTGGAGGTCGATCTTTGGTTTGAATGTGACAAATTTTGTGTTTGAATTGCACCAGCTCTACGCAGAGTAATCCTTGAGATCGCTCGTGCTCTTATTAAGGAGTCTTATCTAATGTTAGTTGATTAGTTGATCTGACTATTTACATGGATAAGTTAAGAATGAGGACTGATGTAGCCAAATATATACGATGTGTCACCATATTGTCTTTTAATCTAATTTCCTAAACTAATCATCATTTCTTTGACAAGGCTCAAGATTATTCAAAGCGCAAAATTACTTTTGTCAAGTAATTCTTTTTTATTAAAAATTGCATAAAACCCCTCCTGAGCTTTCGGGCTAGTGTGCGTTTTCTTCCAAATTTTCAATCCTTACACAATGTCCACCCTAAACTTTCACTTTGTTTAGGGTGATGAGATCCGTGCGCAAATCGGGGCGATGAAATTTGAGTGAAAAATTTTCAAAATTTTAAATTTCTGCGAGAAGAAAAGAAGTGATAGAATTTAAAATTCGAGTATCTTCCTCCCATTTCCTTCACCTAGGGGCTCCCAAAGCCTTTTATGAGCATGTTCCTCCTAAATTGATCCTGTATAATTCACCAACGAGCTCACATAATCCAATTGACACAATATTCTCTACATTTTCTTTTCATAAATACATGAAGTTTATCTGATGATTTTTTTTTTCGAAAAAAAGGTGAGGGGAGATTCTAAGGGTCTGTCAAAGGATTTCAGAAAATGATTAAAAGCAGGACTTTCGTCCGAATCTCCACATACACGCTCAAAACTTTATAAATCCCCTAACCCCACCCCACCCCCAACCCCCCCCCCCCCCCCCAAAAAAAAAAAAAGAGAACTTCGCCAAAACCCAAACCCAAAATGGGAAGAGGTGTTGCGCGGTGCGTGCGGATGACAATTGACCAAGCAAAGCAGATCGATAAAATAAACGTTCGACGGCGAACTTCACCAATAAATTTGCATTATCGCTAGATAGTCGTAGCAATTATTGTCGGTTTTAAATTATGGCTATACAAGTGCACGAGAGAGTCATCAAATAATGTCTCCAATGTCAACATCCGTACGCTACTGGACAGGCCAGTCGAAACTCTGAATTCACGGAACATGGATGGATATTGGATCGTCATATGCTGCGCATTGTTGACTTTCAGGCAAATGAATGATCGTGATATGTGGCGCCTTGTCCATTTGTACTTAAATTAAACTATCTATAATGAACTATACAGTTATGACCAAAAAAAAAGCTATATAGTAGTTTATTTGAAAAAAGCAAAAAGAAAAAAAAAACCCTAGTTGTCAACGTGCACTTTCCTATTTCCACGAATTCTCACTTTAATTGAGACTGCATTTATTTCGCAGGAGGTAAATAATTTAAAAATTATTTTCCACAAAATGATCGCTCATATTATATGAAATAATTAATTCATGATAAATATTTTCATTATTGACAACAATTTTTGATTTAATATTTTCAGGGATAATAAATTTTTATTTTTATTCATTCAATTTTGTAAGCGTTACAAGTGATTATGTTTTGGAAATATTTGTAAAATTATTTATTTTCCGTAAAACAAACACACCTTGAGTGATAATTAAAGTCACATGAGCATCTCAAATAAAGTTGGTGGGAATTAAAACAATTCTTCATAACGAAAAAGGATAAGAAGAAGAAACCCCCATCTTATTCGAGTATTAAACAATTTAAATTGCAAAGCCCAAAGTGGATTGTACCATAGCACATTCTTAACGGCTGTCAAAACTAGGGGTGAGCATTGATCCAAGGTCAACCATGGACTGACCCAACTCGGCTAGTCATAGTCTAGTTCCTAAGGAAATTAGGCCGGTCTTTGGTCTTAGGACCCCTAAACCCTACATTATGTAGGTTGGTCCCGGTTGGACCAATCCTGTATATATTATGCATATAATATATATTATATGTACATGTACATGTACATATACATATGTACATGTGTGTGTATATATATAATATACATTTATCTACTCTAAACCCTAGCGTCCTTGCCTCTGTTTTTTCTTATGCGGTTCTGCCGTGTAAATAAGAAAGTTGAAACCTAACCTTGATTTGAACAAAAGAAAACACAAGAACCCTCTTTGCTTGCCTTGTGCTGTCCACTCACCTTAGCCTCACTTGCCTTACTCACAGGTTGCTTCTAGCCTCTCTTTACTTGCCTCACGAGTAGAGCTCAGCTGGTGAAATTGCTTGCCTCTCTTAGCCCACCCTATGAACACAACTCAACAATTGCAAATGGAGATTTCTGTGTTACCTAATTTCATATTTATATTTGATATTTATCGGTATTCATAATTTGATTTATCGATGGATATATAATTTGAAAGAGCATGTTTTTCCTTTTAAAAATTACAAAAAATGAAACAAAAAATTATTGTTTGGCCCCGAGTTGACCCTAGAACTAGATCGGACCTAAAAAGTCGGTCTAGTCCTCGACCCTAGGCTTAACAGGATCGGTCCACAGTCCAAATAATTGGGGACCAACATTGTGTGGGTTGGTCCTTGAGTTAGGTGCCGAATCGGTCTAACCCGGACCATGCTCACCGTTAGTAAAAACTAATAAGCTACTAGTGCTTGCACAAATTCTAAATTTACTCACTTTTTTAAAATTATGAGATAGTATAAATGTATTTACTCTAATTAGCATATAGTTATATTTGATATACAATACTTGTCATGCCCTGAACCCCAAGAACGTGACAACCCTTTCACTTTGGTCAAAAGGATGCGACGTCCCAGGACGCGTCGCCTACCACTCTTTTTATTCTTTCATTATGCGCAAGCGGAAACGAACTAACACCCAGTCAATCAATCAATCACAACAGAAATAAAAGGATGAACAACATCATAGCAACAAACCAACTCATTTATTTAATTACTAGATTAACCACTAAAGGAATGTTTTCCAATTTACAAGCCCATCAGTGGGTAAGTTCCTTTTTCCAAGCCAATCAAAAAGATGCCAGGGCTAGGTTAATCTACTCACTCAAAAACTCTTAGGTTCAGTACGTCCATTAGGGACTACCATGGTACAAGGACCCATCTGACTCATCAAACTTAGGCTTCGTCAGGTCATAGTCGGAGGGATATGGGTCAGCTATTGGTGGGACAAGGTCAGGATCCACCACGGCTTCGTCTGGAGGGTCCAACTTCATAGGATCCCAGTTTGTGTCCTCAGGGCCCCTACTGGGTGCCCATCAAAACCACACAGAGAGCCGATCAAGAGCTCGCCCTCCCTAATGTACCACACTAAGAACCAGTGGTGAACCCACAGCCCCGGTCCCTCATCCACCCATATGGTGGAAATGTACTTCTCATATAGGTGCGCCCGACCCAGAAAGCGGTGGTGCATCACGATGGTCTCCTAGTCTTTGGGGACCTCGTATCACACTGGAGGGTGCGTCATCCTAAGGACCTGAAATGGTTTAATTCAACAATGAGATATAATTTTAGCGAGTTTTTGCCCTAAGCCCTGGTTAGAACATCAACTCATCTCGGGATACCTATCATAAGAACAACCCCTCATGCAGATCAATGGCCACAACACTAATTGACTTAGTCAAATACATGATCTATTCAATAAACCTATGAATAATATTGACAAGCAGTCGACTCGCAGACTACCTTACCTGGTTATGCCATACCCTGCATGATAACACACATGCATATCACAATTAATGCATACTGCATCTTAGTAATGCATTCAATCAGTTACATTCGAGTCATATCGTAGGCGATCTCACTTGGCTATTGCCACACTTTGCATGGTATCAAATCAGGCGTACCACAAATAGTGCAACCAGCATATGCATAATCAGAACAAATGACGCAATGTTTCTCATGCACTCTTGTATTTATGCATGTTCCGATTATTAACGCCCCTTAGGGCTACAACCGAACTCCCACCGGTGTCTACTGGCATAGTCAGGCATCGCCTTGACCCATTGAGCTCGGCTACGTTCGGGACTCCCGCCCAAATGACATTCCCGAAGAAGCATAGGTCCGGCCTCTACCGTGATCCGCATCCGGACACCCACCGGGATTTCTGACAAGTCAAACTTCGTCCCCCGATCTCCCGCTGGGGTGATGGCTTCAATTAAGCCACCACACGAGCATACTACCATAGTCCATTTTAATCTTGCATATTAGCCGATGCAAATGTGGTACGTGCTCAATAGAATCAATCACTGCATATTTTTCATGTAAAATTGCAGGAAAATAATCACATGTTATCATGTTTTATTCCAAAAACCGCCCAGCTTCCATGTCTTATAAACAAAACATGCCCTTTTTATTTTCATGGCAACATTTAACATATGCATACACCCGATACTTCGGGGTTTTCCTTTTATATGTCCACGCGATTTTACCGCAATATCAATGCATTTAAACATTCAATAACGCAAATCATACAATCAATTCATCATTAGTACAAGAAACCAATCAACGTGTCTTAACAATCATGAAGGCATCGAATTGTTACTATAATTTAATTATGCATGAATAGTACTATTCATAAATAAATAAAATAAATAAATTATTATTAAAATAAATAATAATAATTTCGAATTTAATAAATAATTAAAATATATTCCGAATTTCAATAATAAATAATTTTTTAAAAAGAAAATAATTCTTTTTAATAAAATAATGCTAATCAAGATAAACCCCTAATCCTTGATTACCCTAATTAATCACAATTAATAAATACTAAGCAAGATTAATAATAAATCAAAACTAACCATGGTTAACTAACCTAACCATGCTTCAACCATGGTTAATTAACCCCACATTGGTTAATTAATCCAACCATAATCCAACTCTAGTTAATTAACCCAACCTTGGTTACTTAACCTAACCTTAATCCAACCTTGGTTAATTAACCTAACATTGGTCATCTTTCTAACTAGCCCTCTTAACCTTAGTTAGCCATAATTAAACCCCTAATTAATATTAACCATAACTAAACTATTCCTAAACAAGTTTAACGGACTAATCGAAGGATTATAGCATAAACTCACCCATTAGTTGGGCCAGAGACACAGGCGCGGCGGCGGCGACGACGGCTGCACATAGGGACCTTGACTACGTCGACCTAAAGCGGTCCTAAGGTGGAAACAACAACTGCAAGTGTCGGTCCTTGCTGTTCTGTAGAAAACTGAGCCAAACCAGGGGGTTCAGCTGTTGGCCGAACTAACCGGCGGTTCAGCAAGCTGCTGGCCGGTGTCCGACGGCTCCAGGCAGCTAAGAGGGAGGTGCCGATGGCTGGTCCAAGTGGTGGTGAGGCGAAAATAGTTGCGGCTGAACGTTTCCAGCCTATGCAGCAGTTGGAAATAGGGGCAGACAGAGGAGCAGCAAGGTCTGGACAGTCGGCGGGTTGTCCGGCGACCAGAATTGGTGAGCGGCGGCGACTGGGGGTACGGAATGAGGCTCTCAGTCGCTGCTAATGTCACGGTCTAGTCAACATCAATTGTCATACTTAGCATGATAAGCATTAACATGGACAATTTTTAGTGAATTTTTTGAATTTTTTCTTTCCTTTTTCTTTTTTCATTTTTTCCTAATGCTAGGCCAACACAAGGTCTCTGCCCAATCCTTGCCACCTCACTAGCCACAAGCAAGCTTTCAAATGACTAAGCAAAGGCACGAATAATAACTATTTTGTTCCAGAAATCAATTTTTAGCAAGAAATTAATTTTTGTATTTCTATTCCCCAAATGAGTTTATGAGGCAAAATAGACGTATGATAAGATACAAAATTTCTATTCCCGAAATAGAAATTCATTTGATAATGACACAAAATTTCTCTCTTTCGAGTGATGGTCGGAGGCAACGACAGCCGAAGACCGTCAGTGGTGATTGCAGTTAATGGCACTGATGACGAGAGGCAATTGGCTAATGGTTGCAGAGACCAATGGCGAGAGGCACAACGGCTAGCGGGAGATGGGTGGTTGGCGGGCAGTGGACAGTCAGGAACCATTGACAACAATGGTTGGTGGTGGGAGGCAGCAAGAGGCAATCGGTTGGCAATAGCGGTGGTGATCAGGTGTGGGGGATCAATGGCTGCAGGATGCGAGCAGTTGGTAGCAGCAACGATGGTTGTTGGTGAGGGACCGCCGGTGGCAAGAGGCCAACAATCGACGGTGGTTAGCGGCCGGCAAATGGCGACAGGCGATAATGAGAGAGAGAGATAATAGGAGTTTTTATTTCTCACTTTTATTCCAGAAATAGATAAGTAAAAATATTAACTCTGATTTTTGTTCTAAACCTATTTCTGGAGTAAAAATTTGTTTCAAGAATAAAAAAATTAAATTGCGTTACTAAACGAATTTCTGTTCCAAACCTGTTCCCGAGAATAGAAAAATAGAAAAACAGAGAAACATAATGATTATGATAGGCCCCCTAAACTTCTTATAGAACTTCATTCATATAACCAAAAAAAAAAAAGTTGCGTTTGGGGTAGCCTAACAAGTCAAGTAAAGTAGTAAAGTGACCCCGTGGAGAAAATATTGGGTGTGTTCAAAACTCCACGTAGGATGGTGCAGCACACCATTCAACTGTTGACACGTGTCCATCCGGTCCACCCTGTCTCCCTCTCCTCTCTCTCTATCAGATCCGGGCCCACATCTCTCACATCAACAGCAGACCCTCCCTCTCCCCTCTCCTCTCTCCTCTCTCCTCTCTCTTCTGGTTTCAACGCTCCGTTCCTTTACGGAGGAAAAAAAATGTTAAAAATCGATCTGCTTGAGGGGCGATGGCGGGGCTCGGGGAGGTGACGGCGGCGTCGGCGTCGGCGTCAGCGAGCAAGGGGCGCTTCACGGAGAAAAGAGAGAGAGCAGAGTGGAGGTCGCGAAAAGTGAGGGGCTCATGAAGAGCGAGGGAAAAATGCGACGGCGGAGACGGGGCCGACGGCAGAGGCGGAGGCGGGGGCATCGGCTCGTGGTTCGCTCTCAAAGACGCGCTTCTTCGCGGAGGAGAGAGAGCAGAGCGATTTTTTTTTCCTTCATAACTTCTTCGCGGAGGAGAGAGAGTGGAGCGTTGAAGACGGGAAGAGAGGAGAGACGACGGGACGAAGAGGAGAGAGAATAGAGAGGGTCTGCTATTGATGTGAGAGATGTGGGCTCGGATCTGACAGAGAGAGAGGAGAGGGAGACAGGGTGGACCGGATGGACACGTGTCAACAGTTGAATGGTGTGCTGCACCATCCTACGTGGAGTTTTAAACACATCCAATATTTTCTCGACCCCGAGGCCTGCCCATCAAATTAAAGCTACACCCTAGCTCGGCCTAGCCGATAAAATATTGAGTGGTCCTAGACTGCCAAGTCAGTGAGGTCTCCGACCACTCATGAAACGCCACATGGAGGTGTGGGCGCTATAAAAATAGGCTTCCTCCCTCTCTCTCTCCTCTCCTTATCATTCTTCCCTCTCTCCCTAGCCTGTGCTACCTCCCCCCTCCCCCCTCTCCCCTCTGCAATGCATTTACTCTTTCCTTCTCAGATGAAGGGAAGAGAACAAAACTATTTTCCTTTCCTCTACATTTCTTTCTCCTCGACGAAGGCTTTCGAATTTAGAATCCTAAAGTTTATCTGTCTGAACTCGTTGCTGCTCCAGCATTCGTCAAGCGGCTGTTTTGACATCTATCAAGTGGCCATTCCCTCATCGTCACTGACGAAGCACATTAAGGTGCCTCTGCCCTAGCGATCGCTTACTTCTCTATCCGCACTCGTTGCTGCTCCGTTTGTCAAGTACCTGTGCCAGCATTTGTCAAGCGACCGTTCTCCCCGTTGTCACCAACAAAGCACATTAAGGCCACCCCTACTAGGGAGAGAGAGGGAAGAAGCCTATTTTTCCAGCGGACCCCCGAACCTCCACGTGGAGTTTCATGAGTGATTGGAGACCATGCTGACTTGGCAGTCCAGCACCACCCGATATTTTCTACGGCCAGCCCATCAAATTAAAGCTAAGCTTCTTGAATTGGTGGGCCCGGAACAATAGTGCATATCACCAATTCACTAATTGAATTTTCTTGTTGAATGCAAAGGATAAAAAAGAGTGATGTACATCTACGTGGCATGAACATTCATTAGGACAAAAGGTGGTCCATATCAAAACATTGGTTGCGTTAAAAAAAGAAATTATTTATAAAACGTGAACATGATGTTTCTTCAATTTACGCTCTCATTTTGAACATGCATTTGGCAACTTTCCCATGGAATGTTGCTAAATTTTATTAGACAATCATTAGTGTTCTCTTTCATTCATATCTCATATGTCATGCCAACCCTCAGAAGTTTATTCCTCGTAATCGCCATGATTTTCTCGCCTTGCCTAAAATTTTTCCTGAGGAAAGTGTAGGCGTAGTTGACGATGATCTTTTTGAACCAGGACGACTTCGGCTCGGCGACCACCTCGGCTTCCCCGAGGAGGTACACCACTCCCCTTTCCATCGCTTTCTGCACGAATTGCATCTCCTCTTCGGCCACCCGGGTCGGACTGAACACAGTTCGACCAGAAGAATTTGTCGACTTGACCACGTTCAACGATTGGATAGAATTGGAAGAGAGATTGGAAGGGTTTGGCTGTGGCAGCAACTCCTCCATTTGGACAGTTGATCCCTTGCCATGTCCATCTTCCGCTAGCAATGTCGAATGTGGTGCATCGTTGTGGGCTGTCTCATCCTTTCGGTTGTGATCATTGTTCTCGGCCTCGAGGAAGAAGTACTCGTGCCGGATGAATTCTTTTAAGTTGTCCACCAATTGGCGCTCGAACTCATGTGGCTCCTCGATCTTGTCATTATATCCATACCGCACAATGCAGCGGAACATCCTAAAGGTCCTTGGCTCAACCTGCCTGAACAAGAACCGCTCCTCCAGCGCAACCTTGCTGATCGGGAGGTTCTTGATCGAGACAAGGACTAGAACTGAATGGATAGACGGAATATTCGCCACAAAATGTGATAATATCGGAGGAATGCCCTGCACAAGCTCAGAGTAGAGGAGGCCAACCCCAGGTACCCGGCTGATGCTTGGGTTCACAGCGAGATCTCTGATGAACTCGGATGACACCTTGTTCTTGAGCTCGTACATATACCGTTGCTTGTGAACGTAGTGCCAGATGATCATGATAGTCATGAGGACGGCCGCAAACACGAGTGGTAAAAAACCGCCCTGTACAAACTTGTAGAGGACTGACGAGAGATAGAGCAGTTCAATTGAACCGAAGACGACGAAGAAGAGCACGATCCACCATATGCTTGTCTTCCATATAACGAGCATGATGAGAGTGAGCATGCAAGTCGTTATCACCATAACGCTCACCACGGCAATTCCTGCAACCAAACAATTTGGCGACTAATTAATGATAAGCGCCAACAAATTAGGTCCACTTGGAATATATCATGGCCTGACCAACTTCTAATGGAAAGGAAAGTAAACAAAAATTCATGGACGAAGCCTAGGGATTTGAACTTACCGTATGCGTTGCCGATGTTGGTTGTGGTCTGGAAGCAGGCGGTGACCAAGACACAAGCGACCATGAGCATGTAGTTCACCTCCGGTATGTAAACCTGGCCCTCGTACTTGGCTGACGTGTGAACCACCTTGACCCTCGGGAAGCAGCCTAAGCTCAGCGACTGCGAGATGATGGCGAATGCCCCCGAGATCATTGCCTGGCTCGCGATGATCGCCGCGGCGACCGCAACCACGAACATGGGCCAGTAGATTGGTCCTGCTCATCGATCAACAAGACTCATGAAACATCATCAAACATAGGCTCATTTATACTGCGGGTCTCATCCTTAGACATCACGTACAATTTACTTTTGAGAGCATAAGTTGGGTCAATTTTCTAGATCCTGATCATCGCAATCATACTAATTATTTTTCTTTGCTAGATTGTATTGATTATAAAATTCAGATAAGTTGTTGTGTTTCAATTGTAGATACCTGGGATTGAGTCATAGAAAGTGTTGGCAACATGGTCAGGGTTCTTCATGAGATAAGCTGCTTGTCCACTATATGCGGTCAAAAGTGCAGGAAACGTGAGGCAAGAAAAGCTGATCTGCATCAATTGTACGCCCCAATAATCAAACTCAACGGAAATTGTAACCGTGTAGTTTGGGTAAATCCCAAAGTGGCATATGACAGTTTTTATTGTTTCGGTTTACTTATGGTCCAGTCGTTGGCATCATGTGCGCAGTGGACGGAGTCTTGGAGATAAGAACGAGATGCTATCTACTTACTTGGATTGCTCGAACATTGAAATGACCCAGATCAGCAAACATGGCCTCGGTGCCTGATTCAATTGAACCATCCATGTCAATGAGTTTAAAACTGTGACCTACTTGTTTACCATTAAAAAAACACACACACACACACACCCACAAGCACGCACACGCAGACCTGTAATGCAAAGAAAGATGCCACCGAGCGAGACCCAGGCTCGCTTGCCATTGCGGTTGAAGTAGTCGACAATGTACTTAGGGTAGAAGGCACGCAACACGCCGGTGTCATACTTGAACAGGTTGTAGAGCCCGATCCCGCTAATGAACATGAACCAGATGAAGATGATGGGTGCGAATGTGAACCCGACCCGGTCTGTCCCGAACCTCTGGGCACAGAAAAGGATTATCAAGATCACCACTGATATCACCACCACCGCATCTGCATGTCCATACATAAATTGATGAATTAGTATTTGCTCGTGACAAAAAGGAGAGAGTTATATGTGGCTTTTAGAAGCATATTTGTATTATCAATTTGCTAATAATTTATAATTGCATTTACCTTTGCCCAGTGATTTGATCCCGCTCACGGCTGAAAGAACTGCAGCAATCCCAAAAGAGGGGAAAAAAATTAAAAAGGACCAGAGAGGTTATGTTAGCTTCCAAGATGCTAAACATATTCTATTTATTTTATTTAGCAATAAGGGTTAATTCAAACCTTTCGACATTCCATATGAGTTATGTGTTATCGTGAACAAGGAAAATCTTGTTTTTAGTTTTAAAACATCATAATTTCGATTGGTGGCACGATCATGGTTATAATTATGATTATGATTATGACTATGATTATTATTATTATTTCTCCTTCAAAAGGAAGAAGGGGAGTCAATGGACTTTTGCCCTAGCACTATGGTTGTTTTTGTTTGCCCCTAATGTATTGCGTTCATGAAGTTATTGGTTTTTACTATATTAAAGTCTATCATAATATTGGCAAAGAAGTCTCTATCATGTTTTGCACTATTAGGAAACCATTGATGTGGTGTTTTGAATAATTATCAAGAGATACCAAGTTGAACTTCATTCAACTGTGAAAGCACAAAAAAATTAATCGAAACAGAGGACAATGTAACATAATCTAAAATATGTGAAAAAGATAATAATTTTTCGAGTTCTTACTCATATATTACTCTAAGTTAGAATGAGAATTGAGATATCTTTTCTTGAAATGCAGAATCACGTTCAAAACCAAAAAAAAAGAAGGAAAAAATTCCCCTTGATGTGCACTTTAAGTGCCATGTCCCGGAAGTCTTCCCTTTTTATTATTAACAATGAATCTGCGAATAAAAAACACGATGATGTATTGATTTTGGATTAAATATTCAAGATAGATACAGGTGTTTCGTGGCAAGTTGGACTAAAAGAATTCTATTGAAGGGTTGTAATAGATGGCGACTTAAACCTGAAATTGATGGAGTAAGAACGCCGTCACCAATGACCATGGAAGTGCCCATGATGGTGACTAGAAAGAGCACGATCTTGGCGGTCTTGCTGTTCTCGAGCTTCTCCCTGATCTTCTGTGCCCGTCGCAGCTGGTTCGACGGAGTGTTGAGCTTGTAGTTCGAAACTTCTCGGTCCTCAGGCTGGTGATTCGGGACCAGGCTCACCTTGGCGTACCTGCATATCAGTGAGTACAACGCAAACGTCCCTCCTGCACTCGCACGCATGGGTTCCGCAAGTCAAAGTTCCGAAAACCAAGTCATTGGTCACCACCGGAAAAAGAAGACAAGTGGCATGTGAAACCACCAAAAAATGGTCATGTACAGTATCCTGATAATCCTAATATGTGAAGGACGATAGAGATTTATGTGCGTACCGTCGCCATTATCATTGGCCAAGAGGACGATGAAGACGTACTTGAGCATGGGGAGGAGGGCAATAGTGTAGATGATTAGTGACAAAACCCCGATTATGTCTTGAGTGTCCTTAATTCCCTCCGTGAATGTACTCGCATACACATAGAGGGGAGATGTCCCTATATCACCATACACTATTCCTATGCTCTGAAATGCCAAACTCATTGTCCTTTGCCAATTCACCTGTAAATCATTTATTTGAAATTCAATCGCAGAAACCAAAAACACTCGGTGACTCGAGACCATGTCCATCAACAGTAAAAGTAGCTTATCATAATCACAGCGCGCTGCCAAAAGTGTGCGTAAAAATTAGTTTACTTAACTATAATTTGTAACAAGCATATAGCGATCGATTTCACTGCAGTTTCAAAAGGGGAGAATTGCCAAAAAAGTCCTAAACCTATTGGGGTTGTGCCAATTCAGTCCTAAACCTTTTTTTTTGACCGATTCAGTCCTAAACCTTTTGTGATTGTACCAATTGAGTCCATCCGGCCAAATTTGGCCGGCCGGAGTTGACGTGGACGCCGGCCGCGCGCGGCGACAATTTTTTATTATTTTCCGAATTTTTTTTTATTTTTTCCGAATTTTTTTTTTTTTTTTTTTTAATTGTTCTGTTTTTTTCTTTTTTTTCTCCCCCTCCCCTCCCCCACCACCGGCGGCGGTGGCCGGCCAGCTCCGACGAGGCTGCCGGCCACCGCACGAGGGCCGCGAAGCCCTCGCCGGCGGCCGCCGAGGGTCGCGGCCCCCCCGACCGCCCGGCCACCCTCGCCGGTGGCCTCGCCCGCACCGGGCGAGGCCGGGGGCCGCGGCGAGGCGGCCTCGCCATGGCCTGGCGCGGGCAAAGGTGGCCTCGCCCGCGGCCGGCGAGGCCATGGCGACCTTCGCCCGAGCCCGCCATGGCCTCGCCGGCCGCGGCGAGGCCGCCTTCGCCCGCGGCTAGGCCATGGCGCGGCCGACGCCGCCGAAATCCGGGCGAGCGGCTCGCGAGGCCGGCCTCTCCCAGATCCGGGCGAAGCCGCCTCGCCGCGGCCGGCCTCGCCCGGATCCGGGCGGCGCGCCGGGCCGCGAGCCTCGCCGGCGGCCCCAGTGCGGGCGAGGTCGCCGGCGAGGGCCGCGGCCCTCGCGCAGTGGCCGGCAGCCTCGTCGGCGCTGGCCGGCCACTGCCGCCGGCGGGGGGGGGGAGGGGAGGGGAGGGGAGAAAAAGAAAAGAAAAGAAAAGAAACAGAAAAATTAAAAAAACAATAAAAAAAATCTGAAAATAAAAAAAAATTAAAAAAATTATTAAAAAATCAAAAAATAATAAAAAATTATTAAAAAATTGCCGCCGGCGCCGGCCGGCATCCACGTCAGCTCCGGCCGGCCAAATTTGGCCGGATGGACTCAATTGCCACAATCGCAAAAGGTTTAGGACTAAATCGGTCAAAAAAAAAAGGTTTAGGCTGAATTGGCACAACCTCAATAGGTTTAAGACTTTTTTGGCAATTCTCCCGTTTCAAAAGACATGAGGGTCATGCATCTATTTAAGAGTCCTCCTCGTGTTTTTTGATATTCATGATCGATAGGATTCAATGATCATTCAACGGCTCGTCCTGGTAAAGGCTGCTTTTCATATTTCAAGAAAGGCGAACGGAAGAACGCTGCGATTTTTTTCTTGAAATCCACTAATATCAAATAAGAAAAGGTATCGATTATCTGATGAAAAGACATGGCTACATGCAGAGTTTGCAACAAGCACCTTGGAGGAGTGGGCGTGTGACATGGAGACCCGACCGGCCTCCAGGTTGAGAGAGTCGACACGACGTAGTCTCGCCCACGAAACCTTACGCTCTTTCATGTTCGGGTTCGTCCTGTTCTCCGCCTCTCTCGTTTCCATAGCGATCTCCGCTTCTTCTTCTTCTTCCCCCATCGCCACCACCTTCCTCTCCGCCATTGATTCTCTCGCTGGATCTGTCGCTCTTCCTTTCTTCAACGTGGAGTGCTGATTCCGCTCTTTATAGGGCCTCGGGAATCAAGACGTTTTTAACTGAATATTCTGCTGAACTGGTCGTACGAAGCGTTCGATCAAGTTGAGGGTGATCATGGAGGTTTGTTTATTTCAATAATCTGACATTTTGTCAGGGAGACGTGTTTGTTTCGCTGTAGAATTAGAATAATAAGCCTTCTTTTCAAGGTGGCTAGGTTTCATTGGTAGATTCCAGTAAGTCGCACGCTCTGGTCGGTTTCCTGAGGAGCTGCTTGAGATAAATTTATTTGCAGTAGCGTTCTATGAGTCAGCTTTCCTCTTAACTTATTTATCACTAGCGTGAATATTACCAACTCCTTTTTTTTCTTTATCTTAGGGGCGTTTTTCCAAGAATGGCCTGTATTTGTCTTTGTTTCAAGGTTCTATTCAGGAGAAAAGAATGCCCAATTGAGGAAAACTGCAGTTTGATCACATCACAAGACGAGATTTAATTTAACTATCATTGCTTTAGCTACACTCAAATGAGATGGATCTGATAGTTTGTCATTGTTTAGATGGTTAAATGACATTGACATATACATACAATGTAATAGTCTTCTTGTTCATTTGGAGTTTAATAAGGGAAAACATTCCACTAGTCGAGAGACGATGTCAAGTGAAGATCATGTTGGTGCAATCTATACATAATCCGTGATGAATTTAAATGGCAGATTTTTTTTTGTGGATATCCCGGACTCCCGCACCGACGGCACTACAAGGGTCCAACTAGTCAGACACCAACCAGAGGAGAACTAGCCTAGCCCCCATAGACTAGTGTCACCTTGTTTCTTTATAGTGATTCAGGTGGCATCCGATGTCGTCTTAGTGCATTCAAGATTTTACTTAGTTGAGTATTCTCGACATGATTTAAACCCAATATCATAAGAAATGAGTGAACTTCCCAGTCATTTAAGCCAAAATCTCGTCGACAATACCGATTACACATATAAATGCATCATTAGCAAAATTAGAAATGCCCACAATTGGGAATGTGAAAAATGATTCATCTGTCTTAATTGGCTCTTCTAAACAAAAAGACAAAAGTAACCACTGGATTTTTCTAAGTGGCCATTCTTCTCACATGAAAAGGAGGAGGTAGTGGTTCGAATCCTCACCTTCTCAGGAGGATTAGGGTGGGGTCGATCTAATTTTAGGAGTGGGTTTCAACTTTTACGCTCTGCAAGAAGATAGGGACAAAGTGTGAGCATTAAAATAGAAGTAGAGTAAAACGACAAAACAAAAGGACAAAAGGGCCTCCAACAGCCCTCCGGATCCCGATGAGGTGATGCTGCAAAACTAATCCAGTTTTCAGTTGGAGGCCTTGGAGAACATTCCTATTTACCCCCTAATAATTATTTAATTCTCCCTAGAAGAATACGTTGTCTGACCTCATGAGAGGGACATCCGAGAATAACACCTGAAAGAATAATTCTTCCTAATGCCATGCACGTTTTTCCAGTGTTACTCCAACGGCCTGCTCTTTGTAAGATACTATGTGACATGAATATTCTACCCCACAAAAAAATTGAGGGTGACCCTTACGTATTAAAAAATGCCAGATGACAATAATGTTATTTATGTGACGTTATGTGACCAACTTTTATTGCATATTCAAATATGACCCCATCGGAGCTTGATTTTTTGTTCACATTTGATTTGATAAGACAAATATTGTATATGAATTGCATTGTCTGTGCTCAAAGTAATTTTGAGATCACACTTATCACTTTATTCTAGAGTCTTATCTAATGTAAGTTGATCGAGTTCTTTGCGTGCATAGGTGAGGAATGAGGATTAGTGTAGCCGAATATACATATGGGTGTCGCAAAATCTTTTTGTGATCTAATTTCCTAAACCAATCACTATATATTTGACAAAGGCTCAAGATTATACAACGAGAAAAAATACTTTTGTCAAGCAATTCTTGTTCTTTTCGGGAAAATTGCACAAAGATGAACTTTCTAGGTGGTACACGTGTGCTCCCAAACACAAAACCACCTTTGGGCTTCAATTTGTTACGACCATTAACCCTCCGTCTATTTTTATGTTTACCCATGCCTAATATATGATTTTTCAAGGGTAAAAAACTTAACTTCTCGCTTTTTCAGTTAAACCACTCTTTTGGCCCCGAATGTGTTAAGAATTATAAAATAAATACAGAAATTTTTTTAAAAATTGGGGTTTAAATGGCATAAAAATTAATATTAACTATTTTTGTTATCCATTTATATGGTAATTTGATTACAATTTCTTATCTAATTCTAAAATTATTTGTCTTGTTTTGTACGAAGAAACGACAACCGCTCCCAGCAAACAAAGTGGTTCGATTCATCTACCAAGTATAAATTATTTCTGCCTAATTGGAAAGTGGGTTCAATTTCATTTCTTTTATTTTTTCTAATATTATTGTAAGTATATCTCTTTAGTTAGTCTTATTTCATAGTTATTTTGTTAGCATAAATTTTCTCGTATTGGGTTGAAAATTACAACGTTGCTTAGTTGTGCCATGCCAAAGCCATGGTGCTTCTGAATGGCTAATTGGTGAAGGATATAAGGAAAATAAATTACTTTCACTTTTCAATAATGAATGTCCGAGATAAAACTGAAATCTTAATAATAATAATAATAATAATAATAATAATAATAATAATATATATTATTATTATTATTATTATATATATTATTATTATTATTATTATTATTATTATTATGCCTGGGGCGAACAAGGCTTGCCCGAGGTCGACGAGGTCAACCTCCCCGACCCTCACCTTTAGCCATTTGTCAGGCATTGCTGAGGCCTAATAATTAGCTAGAGGAAGAAGGGAAGAGAAAAAAAAAAGAAAAAAAGGAAAATAAATAAAATAAAATAAATTTAAAAAAATATGAAAATATTGTAAAAAATTATCAACGTCAATCTCATCATGCCATGTAAGATAGCTGGCTTCCACATCAATAATTTCCTACCAAAATTAGTCATATGAACTTAATTGGTAAAACATAAAAATGTTTAAAACTCAATTGGCATAATTAAAAAGTTTATAATTGAATTAGCAAAAGTGTAACAAGTTTAAGACTTTTTAAACAATTTTTTTAAGATGAAATTAATATCAATGAAATATTTGTGACTAATTTCACAATTGAATAGTGATAATATAAACGCATTTCCAATTGAAGGATATTCACATAGGGGGCGGCCATTTGACTAGTTAAATCTAGGGTCAGGAAACATATATATCCACAGACGATGGTAATTCATTTCCGTCTAGACCAGGTTCAATGGCAGCCTGATTTTATTCTTTTTATTTATTTATTGTTTAAATTATCATATTATTGTAGAAATTTTAAAAGTCCAAACATACAATTAGTAAATAACAAGAGCTTTAATCTTTAGGAAAAATAGTATCGCAATTTATGTGCCTTTTTTTACATACTTAGAACACAATGTGATAGGTGGAATTGAGGATTAGATTTTTACATACAAGTGTAAATTAAATATGCAGTCAAGTCCAAACTCAATTATGGAAAGACAGGTAATGACAAGACGGGCATTAAAAGATAATGACATAATACATTAAAAATTCCAATTTGGAGGATCGTTTATATGATCCAATCAAGTGCTAAAAATTACAAATTTCATTAACTCATGAAATAAAAATAATTTGATAACTTTAATTAGTATTGACTAAGCAAACTCCGGTAAGTCTAAAATTTATGTAATGTGGTAAGAAGGGAGGGGTTATTGAATTCATTCAACAGAAAAATAATTGATGATAATACTAGAACTTATCGACAATTATCCTTGTTCTATGTTTGGTATGAAATTAATATTATTCAATTATCATTTTTCATCTCTCGTCTACAAATTTTTATTTCTCTTTCTCAGCACTTAAGTTTATCAACATCTGAAACTGCATACTACCCGGCACTTACTTTTCGATTTTATCAAAAGGGCTCGTCCTGATTAACTTGGACATGAAACCTTCATGAGGAGAATCAATCCTGTAAATAAGTAAGTTTAATATTATTGCCATGTTTGGGAGATTGGGGAAAATGAAGGTGATGAAATTCAAGTGAAGACTTTAAAGAAAATCTAAATTTTAGTGGGATGAAAAGAGGAGAAAAAAATTAAAATTGAGAATTTCAAATAAGAGCTTGAAGTGCCATCGTTTTCACAAAAAAGAACTTGAAATGAATATTATTTCAAATGAGGGCATGAAGTGTCCACATTTTTTTCAAACAATGGCCTGAAGTAGTTATAGCTCTAACCTCGCTGGCTGGTAAAATATTCTGGCCAATCTAGGGTACTTTTGTCCAAAGATAATTTTAATTTAATTAGACTAAAAATTAATAAAGATGAAAGCTTTTTTAAAAAAGAAAAAATAAGGCAAGAGGGCTTCCTCTCGCCTACGGCTACTGCCCCATGTCGGTGGGGTGGCAGCGATGGCCTGCAGGGTCACCCAGATCTGGGAAAGGGTCGTCGCCCTCTCCCAATTCTAGTGAGGGCCAATAGGCCATCATCACTGCTCCATTGGCCACGGGTGAAGGCTACAGGTAAAGAGCATGTGTGTTTCTTTTTCTTTTTTGGTATTTTTAGGAAAAGAAAAAAAGAAAGAAAAAAGGAAAAAGGAAAAAATAAAAACTAAAAGACAAAAATGCCCTTCAAGAGTTGGTGATTTGAAGTCCTTCTTTGAGACTAGTATAGTCATTTAAGATTCTTATTTGAAATAATATCCACTTTATGCCCTTATTTGAGAAAATGTGGGCATTTTGTGCCATTATTTAAAACGATATCCACTTCAAGCCCTTATTTAAGAAAATAAGGGCAAGGGCAGTTTTCCCTATTTAAAATTGTGAGTATTTTTCTTCAATTTTCTTCACCAAGGGGCTTTAATGAGCATGTTCCTCCCAAATTGGTCTTATAACTCACAACCATATCACATAATTCCATTGGCATAGTATTTTCTACTTTTTTCTATACAAAAGTGAATGTTCATTTGATGAAAAAGAGAGAGATACATATAGATTCTAAATGGTGAAATTATGTCTTGAGTTTGAGCATGAAGAGAAATTTTCTTAATTCAAGTAAGTTTCCTATTTTGGATCGAATTTTTGTCCATATATAAGAAGTGTCTCTTCATGAAGAGTATCCAAGAGGAGCCTGTGATCCTAAATTATACCCCAAGTATTTGAAGTCATGAAAATCTTGTGTTAAGATTTTGTGTAATTTTTTTGTAAGATTGCGAAATTATTTCGTGAGGAATTATGGTGTTAAAAATTGTGAGGATTAGGTGTAATTGAAAGCTAAAAAGCACTGAGAGTGTTTGGACTCGAGTGTAATTGTAATTTGTATTATATCGCTTGATCTATAGTAAAAGTTTGTACTACGCTCCCCATGGATATAGATCTCTTTGACTGAACCACATACATCTAGTGTTCGATTATTTTTTTATTTTGTTAAATTTATTGTCCAATCACTTGTTCCACAACAATTAGTATCAGAGCCAAACTTGACTAAGTTGAACCAAATTAATAGTGACAGAAGAAGGAAAAGTGAAAATCGACGAATTTGATGGGAATGATTTCGGTTTATGGAAGATGCAAATTGAGGATGAAAGTTGATTGAGAATTGCTAGATAGACAAGCATTGGGTGTTATTAAACCGACGTTGGCTTATACGTCATGTTTAACACTATGAAAGAGGAGACCGCAATGGGTTTGATGAATGTTCTATTAGACATATACAAGAAAATCCTTTGCAAACGATAAGGTCTACTTAATGTAACATATGTTAAACCTCAAGATATGTGAACATCCGTCAGTTGTTGATCATATCAATAAATCCAATGATATCGTTAGTCAATTGATTTTAGTTGGGATTGAATTTGAAGATGAGGTATATGTTATTATGTTCACTATCTAATAGTTGAAATACTACTGTTATTGTTGTTAGTGAGTCTTTTGGGTCAACAAACTTAACATTTGATGAGGTTCATGATTTGATTCTAAGTAGACACATTCGTATGAGAGAATCTGGTGAACATATACTTGCTACTTTAGTAGGTAAAACTAGAGGTAGAGTTAGTACTCATGTTAGTAGGAGTAGTGCGAAATATAAATAGACAAAGTCAATCTAGGACTAGTGATGTTATCTATTGGAATTGTGGCAAAAAGTGATATCTTTGAAGTAATTGCCTCAAGGTGAATAACAAGAAAGGTGTGGACACCCCAAGTGCCAAAACTTGGCACGAGTTTGGCATGAAAGGATACATAAGTGCCAAAACTTCCAAAAGTTACACTTAAATGCCAAAATTCGAGAAGAAAGAAACACTTAAGTGCTAACGGCGAACCACGTCAAATTTCTAGCAGCATTAACCGATTATTAATAGAATAATGCCATGTCGGATTTCCGATAAGTCTCAACAGAATCAGCACTTAAGTGCCCAATTTTCAAAGAAAAAGTGGTACTTAAATGTACATTTTGGAAGTTTTAACACTTATGTATCCACCTATGCCAAGTTTTGGCATTTGGGGTGTAATTCTTCCCAAGAAAGGTAGAGGAATTACAATTGAATCTACTGATGATGTTCCAGTTGCAGTTGATTGTGTTTTGGACAATGCTAATTATGACTTGTCCATCACTGAGGATTCATTGTTTTTATTTTGGGTCTGTACCAAGGATTCATTGTTTGATGGATTGATTATGGATTCTAATTGTTCATTTCGTGCTACATGAAATAGGAACTGTTTTACTACTTGTAAATCCATGAATAATAGTAAAATACAATTGGGGAACAAAGTTGAGTGTGATATTGTGAGTGTTAGCAGTATTAGAAACAAAATGTATGATGCTATTATGAGGACATTGACTAGAGTAAGGCATATTCCAGAAACAATTTTTTTTTTTTTTTTTGATTTCCTAGAGTGCCCTAGATTCAGCCGGTTGTCAATATACTTTGAAAAGTGGAGTTTTGAAAGTTGTTCAAAGTGTCTTGGTGATAATGAGAGAAATCAATCATGGTGACCTATATGTACTTCAATGGTGATAGTGACCGAATTTGCCATCAAGACGTCAGATATATTTGTTCGAGAGTCTAAATTGTAATATATGCATTTAGGCACATTGGTGAGATAAATATGATGATTCTGAGTGAAAGTAATATGTTGTGTGGTTATGTTGCTAAAAAACTAAATGTATGCAATTACAATGACGTTAACAAATGGTGAAAAGTGTAGTTGAATATGATTGTTAGAGAAACCACGAAAATTGCATAATTGATATACTTGGATGTTCATAGGTTATCATGGTTTCCTTAGAAGAAGAATGCCAAATTAATGCTAACAATAATGGATGACTATTCGAGGATGACTTGGGTGTTTGTGTTGAGTCACAAATTTAATATTGGTGTCAAGATCATGTAGTTAAAAACTTTGATCGAAAATGAGACTAATAAAACAATCAAGTATGTGTGGGTTGACAATAGTATGGAGTTTTGCTCGAAGCTATTAGACAAATTATACTTAGAGGAAGGTGTGGCGAGAAACTGCTCTACTTCTAGTGAGCCACACAAGTTGCAAAGCTGATGAGCATAATATTATTGTAGATGACTCATAAAATGTTCTTAAATGCTAGTATGTCTCGGAGAAATCTAGCAAATCTCAATTGACTACGATTGGATTCAAACTCCTGAAAAAATGTGATTAGGTAATGTTACTAATTATTTTGTTTTTAAAATATTTGGTTGCCCATGTTATGTTTGAGAGTGATGGTAAACTAGATGAAAGGGCAAGGAATAGGCTTTGCACAAGGTGAGTGGGGTTATCGATTGTGATGACCGAAATTAAATTCACATGTTTTTAGTAGAGAAAGTTTTCAATACTTCCAGATAGGAGTGATTGTAGTAGTGTTTATGTGGATTTGAATGGTGTCTAGCTCAAAGTGGAATTGCAACTAAAATCTCTTGAGGAAGTACTAGCGTAGTAATTGACACAGATGACAATTGTAGCAAAGTGGAGCCTATAGAACTGATGACTATTGTATTCGCCAAGTTTTTATAATGTGCATGTTCGACCTCCTAATATATTGGTACAATGGTGATTTTGTTTTATCTATGATAGATAATGGTGTGCCTAAAATTCCTTATGGAGTAGTTAAAGATGCAAGCATAGTAGGTATTCTAATAAGGTCCATAATTAGGTCCATGACAGTTGAGAAGCCCATGAGGAGCTGTAGAAGAGTAGCGGTGAAGTTTGGATTCCAATGAAACGATTGTAACTTGATTCAAATGTCAAGTCAAGGTAGAGAATATTGAAAATATGTTTCGAGTTTGAGCATAAGGAGGGAACTTTTTCAATTCAACTAGGTTTTCTAGTTGGAGAAGGTTTCTTAAAATAGATTTTCCTAATTGGGATCTAAGTCTTGTCTATATACAAGAAGTGCCTCTTCTGAGGAATATACAGAGGAGCTTGTTATCCTGAATCACATCCACAATGGTTGAAGCCGTGATAATCTTGTGTTAAGAATTTGTGTAATTCTTTTATAAGGTTGAGAGATTATTTCTTGAGGAATTGTGAGTTGTTGGGTGTGATTGAGGTTTGGAAAACACTAAAAATATTCGAGTGACTTAAGTAAAGTTGTAATCTCCATTGTATCACTTGATGTATAATTGAATTTTGCGCTACTCTCTATGTGAATGTAGATTTTCCCAACTAAACCATGCAAATTTGGTGTCCAATTATTTTCATGTTCTATTAATTATTTCATTCGATTGTTCCTTTCCGCAACACTAGGAATCCATAAAAAAAAATCACAAAAAAGGATTGAGCATCCGTTTCACTCTCATTTAGAACATTATTACATATTCTTAAAATAATAAATCATATGACTTTTCTCCAAATCTCCACATACACTACCAAAAATGAATGAATCTTCCCCTGATTGAGAACTTCGTTCAAACCAAATGGGAAAAAGGTGTTGCGGGCAATGGGTGTGGATGATAATTGACGAACCAAAGTCAAATAGACTAGTCTTAACGTTTGATAGCCAACTTCATTAACAAATTGCATTATCGCTAGATTAGTCAAAGCAATTATTATCAGTTTTAAAATTGTAATTATTGCAAGTGCAATTTGGGATCATCAATCATACCTCTAAAGTAATGTAAAGTAAAAGTTCCCCATCAATCATACGTCTAAAGTAAAGTGAAAGCTCCCCACGCCATTGGACAGGAGAGTTGAAATTCTAAATTCATGGAACATGGATGGATCGTCATAAGTTTAAGCCTCATTGACTTTTAGGGCAAAGGGTCCTATGACGCGGTGTGCCTCGTACTCTATATCTTAGACAGATTCGTACTTAGATTCAAGTATCACATATTAAACTAAATATCGATTTAATTAAGAAAAGATCATACATGGTCATCATGGGCACCATTTCGTGTCACACCTAACGATGCACTTCCCAATAATTATCACTTCAATCAAGTGAGTCGAAGTATATCTACAGTCCATGAAATGATTAATAATCCGAAATTGGTGTCCAAACTTGATTTTTACCAAATTGGTCCTTTGAATTTAGAAGCCGATTGCGGAGGGAAAGAAAATGAAAGGCTTGAGGGTAAATTTGGGAAGCAAAAATCATAACCTGCATACCCTATCCAAATATGAAAAAGGAGGAGCAAAGCTATATGAAAAGAATAATTCATGTATTAAAAGTATCTCACATCATTTATTTATATGATTTTATATATTCTTTATATACATCTAGTCTCAATTATTTATAAATTTAAGCTTTTGGATTTGGTTTTTAACCTCCATGAATTAGCATCTCAGTTCCGAAGGATTAGTAGAAGAAAAGGCCTATTTATTTTAAGTTTTTAACAATTTAAATTGCAAAGTCAAAAGAGGATTGCACCATAGCACATCCTTATCAATCGTAAAAAAACTAATAAGCTACCCCGTGCTTGCACGAGTTCAAATTTACTCATTTTTTAAAATAATAAATAATGTATATATTTACTTTAACTAATATATAGTTACGCTTGATTAATTTAGGATAATTAATTACGTTAGGGTATAGTCTATTTCAAAAGCCAAAGAATATCGATGATGAGTCTAATAAACTGTAGTGTCGATCAGTCCAAAGGCAGAAATGTCCATATCATTGAAATTATTAAGCTCATCAAGTTTTATCATGTATCCTCTCTATCTTAAACTTTAGAAATAGTGGATTAGAAAATTCAGTTTGAAGGAACTGCAAGAGGTAAACATCTATAAAGGATGTAGTACATACACTTAAAAGGGAAAATTATAAATAAATAAAAACTAAATCTATTGTACTAATCGAATTCTAAATCTTTTGATAATTTGTCAATATAATCATTCCAGTTAATTTTTGCGGGGTTTGGATGACATGGGCATCAACCGTCCTATGCAGCACAACCAATAGTAATATGGATAATTTTGTAATTTTTTTCAAAAAACTGAATTTTTTTGAAACTTTTTATACATTTTTTTCTTTTTTTCTTTTCTTTTCTTTTCCATTGTTTGCTAGCAAGGGTCAGCAGCCCTTGCCTGTCGGTGAAAGTGAAAAGAAAAGAAAAATATAAAAAAATTGTAAAATAACTAGTAACAATTTTTAAGAAATAAAAAATATAAAATTTGTCCATGTCAACGCCGCTCATGCTATGAAAGATAACCAAAATCCACGTCGGCAATCTCCAGTCAATAGGTCTTTGTACCTACATTGCCACCGTCATATAAGTGTTTTGACAAATACAACAGTTTATATAAATAGATGGGGGATCTCCTCTATATAGTTAGAAGAATTATTAGATGTTAGTAATATCGTGTGACACTTATTTCCTATGATAAGTATTGGACAGCCATTCTCCTTGAAATCAACGGAACCAAACACATTTATGCCTATAAAAGCGGAAGATTCTCTCAGGCAGAAATACATTACCATTCCACCTTCAAGGAAATTCTTTCGGTCAAATATGGAATCAAAAAGTTCGAGTTCCATCTCATAGGGCACCATTTCCTTGTTGAAATGGGGTCCATTTGACAAGATTCTAAACTATGGAAGTTGGGTTATAATGTCCCAACGAATGATGATATCTTTATCTAGGGAGTTAGAACCAAGGATTTTTGTGGTGATAGAGCACTGGGGAAAAAATTGGGTAGTAATGGGTTTGCTATGGAATTTAATAGCAAATGTGTCACCAGAAGCAGAATTGAAATACCTGGTATATGGCTTCCAATATTCTTCTAGGAGAATCTTGGTGTCTAGTATGGAGAAACTAGCTCCAATGTCTATGAGAGCAACACGAGAGATGGGTTTGTGGTATTTGACAAGAGAATTTTGATGGGTATGTAAGGGTGATGGACTAGTTCACAGATCTAGATTTCATTTTCCAAGAAAAGAGAATCTGGAAAAAAGGTGAACACTTTATTTTCAGAATCAGAAGCTGAGTCTGAACTATATGTCTGGATGGAACATAGAGTATCCCTAGAAGATTAATCTTCCAAAGAGAAGATGGACTCGATGTCAAAATCGCTAAGAGGGATTCTGGTGCTTTTCATGATTTTTTCAATTAGATGGCCACCACGCTTCTTTGCCTTAGGACAATTTTTGGCAAAATGTCCTTTTTTGTTGCAGACATAACATCTATCCTTGCTGCATTTCTTTGAGGAGCAATGGCGGCTTTTATGAAGGAATTTTCACTTCCCTTTTCTTTTCCTTGATCTTTTGAAAGAATATCGTTTGAAGTGTCTTTTTTCTTGCAGGCTGTGCAAAATAGATCAGTGTAATCCTTGGGACATTTGGTCTTTAGCTCTGGTTTTAAGCATGCTTTATCAAGTTGTTTCTTTTCTCTGAGATAGCTTCGAAAAGCTTCTTGTCAAAGACAAAGATCTTCTAGGGCGACATGGACAACTTGCTAAATTTCTCCGGGAGTAGCTTCTATCAAACTTTTCTGCAACTTGACTAACTTCCTTTAGGATGAATGTACACTAGAAATACCATAACTTTCATGCGCTACTCACTTGGGCACCACAAATTTGAAAAATCAATCACTTAAGTGCCATAGGTGAATTTTCTCGTTGAAAAATCCGACATAGACACCACCAGCACTGACATGGACAATTAATAAAAAAATTAAAAATTTAAAAAAATTCACATAGGTCGATTTGCCAGAAGTGGCACTCAAATTGTAGATTTTACTCTGATGTGGCACTTAAATGAGGGAAAAAAATTATGGCCTCAAATGAGCACCATACAAAAGTCATAACACTTCTACTATTCTTATCTTGATATAAGGGAAAGCAACTTAAATAAAATTATCCCATAAAAGAAATGGAATAAAAGTAGATAGGATTTCTTCCATTCATGGTAAAAGCTATTTTTCTCGAGTAATAAACTTTTTAAATAATCAAACTAAAATAAGAATTAAATATAAATAAAATTTAAACTCTATCATTAAAAAAATTCAAAATGACAAAAAATAGTTTTCATTTTTATATATTCCTATGTTTATTATATATTCAAATTTCTTTCCACTCTATGTTATGTATTTTGTATATATTATCTATCTATATTATTTGATTTTGTAGGTATAACTTATTATATGATAAAATTAAGGAATGAAGGAAGGTAATAAGAAAAAAAAAAAAAGAGATGGAAAAAAATAAGTGAATAAAAATGAAGTAGAAGAATCTAGATTTTAAATGAACTAATTCAAACTTGAAAATAATCTTTCGAATTCTCAAAGAATAAGAGGTAATGAAATCTCTAAAAAAAACCCGCCCTCTTTGTCTCCTTCTCTTTTGTGTCTTTAGTTCATGTTGAGACTTCATGACTCCTCAACAGATTTTTAGTTCACCTGAAAACTCCATAAAAATGGCAAGAGAGTCAAAGCTTATATTCCTTTGTAGTTTTTTAGTTCACGTCAAAAGTCCACGAAAGCATAAAGAGAGTCGAAACGTCATTTCCTCCGTAACTTTATAGTTTTTTCTTGAAAGTAGTAAGAGAATCAAAGTACTATACTTTTCATAATCACGAAAGTGAATAATCATGTTTTTTTCTCTTTTACTAGATTTGGCAATGAATTATAAGAGATTTTTACAATTTTTGTTTGTGTATTTTCAAGTTCATTTACATTTATATGTCATAAATACCAAACAATAGACATGATATGATATGAAATGTCCGACTTTATTATTGTAATTCACTAAATAGTTGATATGATATAATAATATCTCTCAATTGCATATTATATCTTATCCAATTCTATCTTGGTTAGAAATACAAAATACCAAACCTAGATTGCCACAAATAATGGTAATTCATTTCAGTCCATACCAGGTTCACAAGTAGCCTAGTTTTCTTTTTTTTTCTTTTTTTGTTATTTCTTATAAGATTTAGCATATTACTCTAAACATTTTAAAATCCAAACATACAATTAGTAAATAACAAGCATACGGGAATAGCGGGCATAAAAGTCTTTTCCCAAGCCCTTCAATGAATTAAAAATAGTGCGACAAAGTTACGGAGATTGAATATGACCCTCACATGGAAGCAAAAATATGAGAAATAGCAATTGTTTACTGATATACAAATCTTTCCTATCTCTCCACAGCCTTAATCTTTAGGAATAATGGTTATCCAATTTATGTGCTTTTTTTACATACTTAGGGGTTTTTAACACACTGTGATAGGTGGAACTAAGGATTGGATTTTTACGTACAAATGTAAATTAATATGCAGTCAATTCTAAACTCAATTATGGAAAGACATGGAACGACAAGACAAGCATTAAAATATATTGACATGACACATGAGAAAATTCAATTTTGAAGCTCGTTTTAACTAACCAATTAAGTACTGAAAATTACAAAATTCAAGAACTGATGAAATAAAATTTTACTTGATAACTTTAATTAGTAATGACTAAGAAAACTCGGGTAAGTCAAAAATTCAAGCAACGTGGTAAGTAACGGAGGGATTACTGAATTCATTCAACAGAAAATATTTTATGACAATACTAGAATTTATTGACAATCATCTTTCTCCTATGTTTGGTAAGAAATTAATAGTATTCAGTTATCAAATTTCATTTATCATCTAACATATCTGTATTTCTCTTTTCAGCATTTAAGATCAACAGCTAAAATTGAATACTATTAATAATTGATGAATATAGATATAATATAGGACATCGTATTCCTTGTCCAACTTGGCCTCAAACATTGGAAAGGAAATCAGGAGTTCAAATAGCAGATTAGGACGTTCACAAAATCCAATTTCCACTTTCTTTTAATCAATAGGCTTCCCTATAATTCAACTCAGGTCAGGCTTCGTTCATAAGTTCAAATCAAGACATATTCCAACAATACTCAAGTTCGACCTGCCTACTAAGCATGTGTCATTGACAGGCCTGAAACTTTAGTGGATGTCATTGGTTCACTAATTGAATTTTCTTGTTGCATGGGAAAAAAAAAAGGTAATGTACCACTACATGACGAGAACATTCGTTAATAGACGCACAAGGGGTACATAACAAAATATGTTTTGTACTAAAGAAAGCCATTGTTGATGATACATGAAATGACGTTTGCTCTCACTCCAAACATGCATTACGCAACTTTCCCATTAAAAGTTGCTACATTATATTTGACAACACGCAGTGTTTTCTTTTCATTCATATCTCATATGTCATGCCAACCCTTAGAAGCCTATTCCTTGGGATCGCCATAATCTTATCGCCTTGCCGGAAATTTTTTCTGAGAAAACTGTAGGCGTAGTTGACAATGATCTTCTTGAACACGGACGATTTTGGCTTGGCGACCACCTCGGCTTCCCCAAGGAGGTACACCGCACCTCTCTCCATTGCTTTCTGCACGAATTGCATCTCCTCTTCGGCCACTTGGGTCAGAGTAAACCCAGTTCGATTGGAAGAATTCCTCGACATGCCCACGTTGGTTGATTGGATAGAATTGGAAGAGAGATTGGACGGGTTACGCTGCGGCAGCGACTCCTCCATTTGGACTGTTGATCCCTTGGCCTGGCCAACTTCTGCTAGCAATGTCGAATGGGGTACACTGTTGTTGGCCGTCTCATCCTTTCGGTTGTGATCATTGTTCACGGCCTCGAGCAAGAAGTGCTCATGTCGGATGAATTCCTTCAAGTTGTCCACCAATTGGCGCTCAAACTCCTGCGGCTCCTCAATCTTGTCCTTGTATCCATACCGCACGACGCAGCGGAACATCCTGAATCCCCTTGGTTCGACCTGCCTAAACAAGTACCGTTCCTCGAGTGCGACCTTGCTGATTGGGAGGTTCTTGATCGAGACGAGCACTAGAACCGAATGGATAGACGGAATATTTTCCACAAAATGTGAAAATATTGGAGGAATGCCCTGCACAAGCTCAGAGTAGAGGAGGGCGACCCCGGGGACCCGGTTAATGCTTGGGTTCGCAGCAAGATCTCTGACGAACTCTGCTGAGACCTTGTTCTTGAGCTCGTACATGTACCGTTCCTTGTGGACGTAGTGCCAGATGATCATGATGGTCATGAGGACAGCAGCGAACGCGATCGGCAGGAAACCGCCCTGTTTGAACTTGTAGTAGACCGACGAGAGATAGAGCAATTCGACCAAACCGAAGACAGTGAAGAAGAGCACGATCCACCATATGCTTGTCTTCCATATCACGAGCATGATGAGAGTGAGCATGCAAGTCGTGATCAACATTACACTCACCACAGCAATTCCTACAACCAAACATTCATGAGACAAACTAAATAATAAAAGCCACCAAATTAAGTCCAAATTAACATAACCTTATCACAAGTATGACGACTTCATTTATTTTGCGGAAAATGAGTTACTATATTTTTAGAAAATAATCGTTTATATCACTTATAAAAATGAACGGAAGAAAAATATTTTCACCGTCTGACGTAAATGTTTAGACATAAATTATTATCAATAAAGAAACATTTTTTATTGACTAATTATACTAATAGATATCAGCCATGTATTGTGGGCTTACCGTAGGCGTTGCCGATGTTGGTTGTGGTCCGGAAGGCCGCAGTGACCACGACGCAAGCTAACATGAGAATGTAGTTCACCTCCGGGATGTAAACCTGGCCCTCGTACTTGGCTGACGTGTGAACCACCTTGACCCGGGGGAAGCAACCCAAGCGCAGCGACTGCGAGACGATGGAGAACGCCCCTGAGATCATTGCCTGGCTCGCGATGATGGCGGCGGCGACCGCAACCACGAACATGGGCCAATAGAGTGGTCCTGCCCATCGATCAACAGGAGTCACAAAACACTGTCAAAGGTAGGCTCCTCTTTATACTGCGGGCAGGAGGCCTTATAAACTTTTGCGGGCTCATTCTAAGACATCGCGCACCGAGCTTAATTCGGGTCAATTTTCTAATGCTTGATCATGGCAATCATACTAACTAATTTTCTTGGCTAGACCACATCTATTATGAAATTTACAAGAACTGTAGTGTCTCAGTTTTACAAACCTGGGATGGACTTATAGAAAGTGTCGTTAACATTGCCAGGGTGCTTCATGAGGTAAGCTGCTTGTCCACTATACGCGGTTAAAAGTGCCGGACAAGCGAGGCAAGAGAAGCTGATCTGCATCGATTGTACACCCCAATAATCAAACTCGACCATGTGAACACATGTTACTAAGAAAAGGTTCAGATGCACTCCTTGGATCCTTGGAGGTTTGTAGATTTCCTCACCAAAAAGTAGATTCCTTGCGAAACCACTGAAGGCACCCTATCTATCCAACATATATACTATTGACGGGCTGACAGGATTATATTTAGTATTTTAACGTATCGGTTCTGCACTTCTTAGCCCACAATTTTCCCCTGAATCTTGTTCCTCTTCAGGAGAAGGGAATACCCTCTTGATGTTTTACGTCCAAGGAATGTCGATGTCTTCACGAGACCTTAGACGAAGCAATTTAAAGTCATACTCAGGACCTGAAACTTTCAATTATGTGGTTCATAAAGAAAGAGAACTAAATTACGTGCGTTTGGATTGGGACCACGAATTCGGTGAGCAAGATTCAGAAATTTTGTACTTTCTTTATTGGCATCATTTCCTCAATGGACGGAGTCATGAAGACAAATAATAATAATCAAAACAAAATTTATTAAATATTCCCAAAGAAGTCAAGAAGAGCTTCCTTCTGTTGAAAGTTAAGGCATAGATAATTGTATGCACTTACTTGGATGGCTAGAACATTGAAATGACCCAAATCAGCAAACATGGCCTCAGTGCCTGATTCAATTTAATCATCCATATCAATGAACTTTAAACTGTGGCCTACTTGTTTACCCAAAAAAAAAAAAAGAATTCGCACGCGGACCTGTAATGCAGAGGAAGACGCCGCCAAGCGAGATCCAGGCTTGCTTGCCATTGCGGTTGAAGTAGTCGACGATGTACTTAGGGTTGAAGGCACGCAGCACGCCTATGTCATACTTGAACAGGTTGTAGAGCCCGATCCCGCTAATGAACGTGAACCAGATGAAGATGATGGGCGCGAACGAGAACCCAACCCGGTCCGTCCCAAACCTCTGGACGCCGAAAAGGACTATCAGGATCGCCACCGATATCCCCACCACAGCATCTGCATGTCCACCCGTAAATATACGTTTAATCGATGAATTAGTATATGCGTGACAAAAAGAAGAGAGCTGTACATTGATTTTAGGAGCACATTTCTATTTGCTAATCACTAAGCACTGTATTTACCTGTGTGAAGTGAACTGATCCCGCTCACTGCTGAAAGAACTGCGGGAACCCAAAAGAAATAAAAAAAAAAAGGAGCAGAGAGGTTATCTTAGCTTTCAAGATGCACAAAACAATTATTTTGTTCTAACACGACGTTCGTGAAATTGTTGGTTTTCACTATGTTGAAGTCTCAATCATAACATTGGCAAAAAGAAGTCCCTATCGTGTTATGCACTGTTAGGAATCCTTGGTATGATTTTTTAATTGATTTCCAAATATATCGATTGAAGTTTCATGTAATTGTAAGGACATGCAATGAAAAATTGCCAAACATTTGTTGCGCTGTGCATAAAATTGTGCGGGGATAACGAGAGAGAATTCTTTGAAAGGGTTTTAATAGATTATTTGCGAGAAAGCTTTGCAATCTAAACCTGAAATAGATGGTGTGAGGACACCGTCGCCGATGACCATCGAAGTCCCCATGATGGTGACGAGAAAGAGCATGATCTTGGCGATCTTGCTGTTCTCCAGCACACCCTTGACCTTCTGATACCATCGCAGCTGGTTCGACGGAATGTCGAGATTGTAGTTCGAAATTTCTCGGTCCTCTGGCTGCTCATTCGGGATTAGGCTCACCTTTACGTACCGGCATATAAATGAGTACAACGCGAATGTCCCTCCTGCACACAAGATTGAGGCACACTAGTTAGAATTGTGAAAATAAGTCATTGGTCACCAACAACAAAAACAACCAAAAAAAGAAGTAGCTACAAAAAACGGTCATATGCTGATAATCCTAGCATGTGAAGCACGATAGAGATATATGTGCGTACCGTCGCCATTGTCATTGGCTAAGAGGACAATGAAGACGTATTTGATCGCGGGGATGAGGAGAAACGTGTAGATAATTAGCGACAGAACCCCAAGAATATCTTGAGTGTCCTTAATTCCCTGTGTGAACGTACTCGCGTACACATAGAGTGGAGACGTCCCTATGTCACCATACACCACCCCTATGCTCTGAAATGCCAAACTCATCGTCCTTCGCCAATTCACCTGTAAATCATTTATATCAGCAATTTAATCGCAAGAACAAAACTCGGCCTTTTGAGGGGACAAAAAGATTTTTTCCAAGTTCATCAATAGGAAAAAATAGAATCAATTTATCGCGCTTAGCTTATTATTATCACGTCACACAGCCAACTGTCTCCGTAAAAATTTACTTCCCCATCGTTTGTATTTCTTGAATAGGTAAAAAAATAATGGAGAGATTTATAAGGAAAATGATTCTATGACAAGAACATATAAGCGATCTGTCTCACTGCAGTTTCAAATTCAGAAAATGGAATTAATTAGCTGATTTTAAAAAAAAATGACTGATCCAAAATTGGCAGAGAGCACCTGGGAGGAGTGAGTGTGGGACATGGGAACTCGACCGGCCTCCAGGTGGAGAGAGTCGACGCGGCGCAGTCTCGCCCACGAGACCTTCCGCTCCTTCATGCTTAGCTTCTCCGCGTCTCTCGCTTCCGTCGTGATCTCCGATCCTTCATCCTCCATCGCCACCACCTTCCTCTCCGCCATAGACTCTCTTGCTGGAATCTGCTCAGTTTCTTTCTCCCATGTGGAGTGATGACCCCGCTCCTTATACTTAATAAGGCCTCCGGAGTCGACGAGAGGTTTCAACTGAATATATTCTGCTGGACGAATCGTGCGAACTGCTCGAATAGAAAAAGAAGTTGATCATTGAGGTTTGTTTATTTCGGTAATTTGGCATTGTGCTGGGCAAATGTCACAGGCCGGCAGTTTTTGGACCACAAAATAACCCGTGTAGCGCCTGATGAGTGGATAATACCAGGCCAATCTTTGTTCTATGATTATTCTAGATAACAATACCGCGAATAGCTTTCTTATATGAAATCAAACCACACTAAGCTTAATTCGAGTGTCCAATCTATCAAGCAAAACAGCAAATCCATTTAGACTCAACAACTGATTTCAACCTGCCATGGCCTCATCAAGAGAGTAGTATCAGCTCCCAACTAGTTTGTGCATAAGATGCTAACCCCCTTTCAGAGCTCTTAAGTAATATAATCTTTCTATCCCAAAACTCCTAGCACAAATTGTCCTGACGGTACTTTCACAAATCAATTATATTTATCCCCTCTATATCACTTGCTTATATCACTTGCTCATCACTCAATAACCCTAATCTCCATTCACAAGTGTCATGAGTACGGGAGAATCATGGATCGTGACCAAGACGTGTTTGTTTAATGTGTAGGGTTCAATATAATAAGATGTCGTTTCAAGGTGACTTAGGTTTCATTGGTTGATTCGGTGAGTCGCACGCTTTTGTTGCTTTCTTCGGAAGCCAATTGGGATACGTTTCTGTAGAAGTTTTCCATGAGCCAGCCTCTCTTAACTTATTTGTTGCCAATTTCATTGTTTTTAACTCCTTTGTTTACTTAATTTAAGGGACTTTTTCCAATAATGCAATGTATTTGCCTCTGTTTCAAGGTTCTTCCATTCAGGATAAAAGAATGGCCAGTAGAGGATAAGTGAAAGCGGATCACGGGAAAGACTAAGAAGTAATTACTGTAGCTGTCTGAGCTACACGCTAGGATCTTATGAGCTGACCCTAGAAACAGTGGTGACTCCACAATAAAATAAGGGATTTTTTACTAGTTTTCTTGGTCATTGTTTAGATTGTTAAATGACATTCACTCATACCTAAAAGATGACAGTGGCGCGTGCGCGCGCATATATATAACATCCCAATAATTACCAGACAATGTCAAGTGAACGTCACCCCGTTACAATCTAACGTTCAATTCATGTTGTATTTTAATGGCACATAATATAGTAACAGAATTTAACATGATATTAGAATTAGATCTTTTTATAAGTTTTGAACTTTCGCTGCTTAAATTTAAGTACAGGTGGAGCCGCTTACTCCAAAAATTTAAATTATTAAAGTACGACAAAGCTTGTTTTTATTTTATCTAAACAGTACTACTCTTTCGCCCTAAGTATTTGGTACGCAAACTATTCGACCTTTCGTCACTATACTCGATACCAATTTCAAGGTGAGATGTATTCTTAACAGTGTAAAATATAATCCGTTACTTAATAGTATAGGCCTTTTTTTTTTGGTTGCATAGTGGATCAAATACTGTCCAAGGCTGGTTTTTGCGCACTAGACTGTTCCATCTCCCAGGGCGATATTAAGGTCGCAGTACCCATGTTAATTTAGTGCATTCAAAATTTTACTCATGGAGTACTCTCAACAAAATTTGAATAGAATATCATAAAAACGCGTCATTAGAATAATCAGAAATGCCCGGTCTGTTTCTGAACAAAAAGAAAACAAAAGGGCATTATTTAAACAGCTCTCCGAGTTGCAATGAGGTAACATAGTTTCATCAACGCTACAAAACCCTTCAGGTTTCAATTGGATACCTAGGAGTATATTCCTATATTCCACCCAATAATTATTTAATTCTCCTTAGGAGAATACGCTGGCCAATCTCGTCTGACTTCAGGAAAGGGACATCTACGAATAGTACCTCGAAAGATTTTTTCCTGATGTCACAACATGTACTTCCTATGTACTCCCATGGTCTGCTCTTCCTAAGTACCTAGTGTAAGTTGATGAGGTATATTTCCATGCATAGGTGAAAAATGAGGATTAGTGTTACCGTATATAAATAAGGTTGTAATCTAATTTCCTAAACCAATCACTTTATCTTTGACAAGGCTCAAGATTATTTCAAAGAGCAAAATTAATTTTGTCAAGCAATTCTGTTTTGGGGGAAATTACACCAATCTCATGAAATTTCAGGAGGGAAAATTATCCAAAAAGTCTTAAACCTATCGTATAGAGGTCAATTCAACCATAAACATTTCTTGTGACAATTTAGTCCTAAATCTTTTGACAATTTACCGATTTAGTTCTAAATATTTCAGCCGTGCCACTTTTGTCCTCAAACCTTTTGATGATTTGTTAATTTAGTATTAAACCTTTGGACAATTTGCCTTTATAGTTCTTCTATCTAAACATTAATATAATAGGTTTAGGACCAAATTGTCTAATCTTCAAAAGGATTAGAACTAAATTGATGCAAGGAAATGTTTAAAACTAAATTAGTACAAGTGAAAAATTTAGAATTGAATTGGAAATTATACAATAAGTTTAAGACTTTTGGAACACTTATCCCAATTTCAGGGTGGTGCAAGTTTACCCCGAACATTCAATCTTTACATAAAACTACCCCGGAACTTTGACTTATTACAAACGTCACCCCTCCGTTTATTTTTATTTTTTTGTTTTCACATGCCTAATATATGATTTCTCAATGGTAAAACTATAATATTTCTTGATTTTTTTAGTCATTGCTTCCATTTGTACTTTCATTTGATTATAATTAATTTTACTCCCAAATTATTAACCTTGTTTCGTATGTTCTAATTACGAAACGGCAGCCGGCCCTAGCAAACTAAGTGGTTCCATTCATCTAACGAGTGCAAATTATTTCTCTCTAATTGAAAGATGGTTTGATTTAATTTCTTCTTCTTTTTTCTAGTATTGTAATGTCTCTTTAGTTAGTCTTGTTTCATATTTTTTTCTATTGTATATATAAGGTTTGTTTTATGTAGGAAATTACAAGAGTGCCTAATTGTGTGCTTTGCCAACGGCCCTGGTGCTTTTAAATGGCTGCCTAACGAAGGATGTAAGGAAAACAAAGTACTTTCACATTTCAATAATAATATTTAGTGTTCAAGATAAAACTGAAAAACTTTTAGTTATGAAGTAAACCATACTATTACTATGGCTATTAATATGAGATAAGTACTGAAAAAAAAAAAACCTAAACCATTTCAATCCTAAACTTTTCCAAATTTTGTCCATTGAGTCAACCTAGCTAGTTTAGGTTGAAAATCATTGACGAGAAAACTAGCGGTCCTATGTAACATAGACAATTTTTTTTATAACTTTTTTATAATTTTTGAATTTGTTAATATTTTTTTATTTTTTTCATATTTTTTTATTGTTTGGATTGAAGGCCGGCAAGGGCCGCCAGCTGACCCTCACTAGGACTAGGTGAGGACGTTGTAGCTCTCACCTTCTCTAGTTGAGTGCCCCAATGCCCTTGAAATGGCTAATGAGGACTTGGGTGAGGGTCACAATGCCCTCCCTAGATTTGGGCCAAGCAAGGGTATCTCAACCCTCACCCAAACCCAATAAGGCTGCAACACCCAAATCTAGTGAGGGTCAGCCAACAACCCTTGACGGATCTCAATCCATCAAAAAGTAAATAAAAAACCAAAAATAATAATTTAAAAACTCAAAAAGTTATTTGAAAATGTTTATGTCAACACTGACCATGTTATGTAGGAGGATTGGTGTCGACATGTAATTTCGGGCGTAAAATTGATCAGATGAACTCAATTGACAAAACGTGAAAATATTTAGGATTAAATTAACACATTGAAATGTTTATGACTTTTTTGACATTTTGCCCTTGTTATTTTCGGTATTATTATTCTTCTTATTATTGTTGTTGCTGTCTAAAGATCTTTACATTTTTTCCTTTTTTATTTATTTATATATATGTAATCATGTTTAGTATCATGAGCTCGAACTCGAGCAATCATAAAGCCAAGCTCGAGTCACCCGCAAATAACTTGAATCAGTTTCATCCTAAGACAGCTTCACTCTTACTACTTACCCTTAAATTTTGGCGTCCGCATTAAACTTTTTCAACAAAAAAAAAAAAAAAAAAAACCTTTCGGAAAAATGGTGACCGGAGAGCTCAAGATAATCACAGGGATTAATTGAGGAAGACGACTTTTATCAGGAAAGCCAAAGGGCCCTTTCAATGAAATTGTTTAGAGATCTGCTTCAGACCATTTTTAACAATGATATTTCTAAATATTCATGTTTCTGTGACAGTATCATTAAATAATTTAGCAAGTATTTGCATGCTTATTCTTCATCATGTATGTTACATACTTACGAATCAATTTTCTGTGACATTATATTTTCAATGCAAATTACATCCTTAAATAAAATAATGCTTTTTTTCAATTAATGTTGAAATTATGAGCCAATCGTGAATTTCAATGAACAAGATGAAAATAAGATCAAACACATATTTGTGACTAGTTTCACAATCATAATAAGGGTGACTAGTGAAATCTAGGATATTCGCATGTTGCACGGCCATTTGACTAGTGAAATCTAGAGGCAGTGCCTGAATAGAAAGTTTGGGAGGCGCTCTCTCTTCCTCCCTCTCTCCCTCTTTGAATTTCAATTTTTCTTGGTCTCTTCAATTTATAGAGATGAGGGATTTGGCCTAGATCTCTCCCTCCACTCCCTAGTCACTTTCCCTTATATTTCTCTTATTTATTTCCTTACTCTTCCAATTTAGTTTTAGATTTGGGAGTTTTGCTCTCCCAATCTTAATTTTTCGAGTTTTTCTCTCCAATCTAATTATAGATTTAGGAGTTTTAATAAATAAGTGCCCTATCTCCGGTTTCAGTGGAATTCACAGTAGTTTCAGCGTCGAATTTGCACTCATTCAACATGTTTTTATTAAAAACTTTGGCGTCTCGCACTTGCTAAAAGGCTCGCTCTTATAGTTGTTAAATCTAAGCTTGCTCAACATGTTTATATTATCTTCATATGATGATGATGTTGAGAGCACCAAATCTAGGCGCACACCGCCGAAAGGTAAAGCCGTAAATACAAATGGAGATACTGCCATATACTCATCATTGATGATGATGTATGATCCAGTGATTGACTGCCGATCTTTTCACTTGGATGCAGGGAAAAATCTGGTCTTGAAGGACGAGCATGCGATTATCTTTGACAACCATACTTTGATGGTTACCTTGATCTTTGCTTTTTGGTTTGTTTTAAAGCTTTACAAACTTATAGATTCTTTAATGTATTATTTTAATAATGAGTGGGAATTTCTTTTGACCAAAAAAAATTAGAGGCGGGAAACATTTATTGCCGCAAACCCTGGTAATTCGCTTCAGTCGGAATCAGGTTCTGGGTAGCCTGGTTTTATTCTTTTTTGTTCTTATTAAAATTAGCATATTATTGTAGATATTTTAAAAGTCCAAACATATAATTAGTAAATAACGAGCATATGGGATCAATACATCAGTTGGGCTGAATGCCAGGCATAAAAGTCTTTTCCCAAGCCCTTCAATGAATTAAAAATAGTGCGACGAAGTTACAGATATTGAATAGGACCCTCACATGGAAGCCAAAATATGAGAAATTGCAATTATATATTGATATACAAATCTTGCCTATCTCCTTATAGCTGTAATCTTTAGGAAAAATGGTTATCCAATTTATGAGTTTTTTTTTTTTTACATATTTTGGGTTTTTTTTAAGATAATGCGATGGGTGGAATTGAGGATAGGATTTTTCCATACAAGTGTAAATAAAATATGCAGTCAAGTCCAAACTAAATTATGGAAAGACATGTAATGACAATACGAGCTTTAAAAGATAGTGACATGACACACTAAAAATTCCAATTTTTAGGATTGTTTATAAAACCGAATTAAGTGCTAAAAATTACAAATTTCAATAACCGATGAAATAAAACTTGTTTGGTAACTTTAATTAGAATTGACTAAGCAAACTCTGGTAAGTCAAAAATCTATGTAATGTGGTGAGTAAGGGAGGGGTTACTGAGTTCGTTCAACAGAAACATGATTGATGACAATACTAGAACTTGTTGACTATTATCCTTCTTCGTGTTTGGTACAAAATAAATAATATTCGGTTATCAATTATTATTTATCGTCTCACAAATTTGTATTTCTCTTTTCAGCACTTTAGTTTATCGTCTACAATTATATACTATTAATAATTTATGACAATACTATAACTTATTGACAATTATCTTTCTTCTATGTTTGGTATGAAATTAATACAATTCAGTTTTTTTTTTTCGATCATACTCTATCACTACTCTAACCATACTCTTACTCTCACTTTTAGATTTTTATCTTGCCTCCATGTAGGGCATTTGAGTCAAAACCCACATCTTAAGCTACATCGTCCCCACCCAAATCCCATAAGAAGGTGGGAATTCGAATTCTCCATCTCTCATTTCCCATGTGGGTGGTTTAATAAGATTCAATGATCAATTTACATTTAGCGTCTAACAAATTTTAATTTCTTTTTTCGGCACTCAAGTTTATTAACATCTAAAAATAAATACTTTCAGCATTTTTTTTCCAATTTCATCAGACAAGCCCGTCCTGATAAGTTTGGACATGAAACCTTTATGGCGAGAACCAATCAGGTAAAAGAGTAAGTTTTAATATTAATGCCATGGTTGGGAGATTAGGGACGGGGTTGACGAAAATCAAGTGAAAAATTTTTGAGAAAATTTATATTACTATGGGATGAAAAGAGGAGATAATTTTTTTAAAATTGTGAGTATTTTCCTCCAATTTTCTTGGCCTAGGGGCTTTTATGAGCGCGTTCCTCCTAACTTGATCCTATACAACTTACCAACCAAATCACATTTCCTACTTTTTTTATACATAAGTGGAGGTTCATCTGATGAAAAAGAAGGGGTATCTGGAGATTCTAAGAATCTGTCAAAAAATTATAAAAAATGATTGAACATGCATTTCACTTTCATTTAGAATAATTAAATAGACTAGAAAAATAAATGTACGACTTTGTCAAAATCTCCACATACCCACTAAAAGTAATTGAATAAATTGTCTGATTGAGAACTCCGTCTAAATAAAAAATAGTGGGGAAAAATATCTAATCAGTCATTAATCTCTTGTATGAATGCTAATTTAGTTATAAAATTTTCAATTTTATCAATTTAGTTATAAATATTTGCGAGAAATTCCAAAGTAACTTTTCCAACCAATTTTTCCCGGAGACATGGTGGTTTAAGTACCCCCTGGCCATCCTATGCGGTGCACCTCACATCCACGATTTTTAGAGAATATTGGCTAGAGGGATTACATTTGAAGTTAGGCAAAAATTTAGGATTAAATTAGTAAAATTAAAATTTTTAAAATTGAATTGATATCCTTACAATAAATTCATAATCCCAACCAAAGGTGCTATGCAATGCGTGTGGAAGAGACGTTTGATAGTGAACTTGATTATTAAACTGCATTATTGCTAGATAGTCGTAGCAACCGTCATCGTTTCTTATTATAATTATAAAGTGCACAATGAGAATCATCAATCATGCGTCAAAAGTCAACCTCCGCAGCAATTGGACAGGAGAATTGAAACCTCAACTTCAGGGACATGGATGGGTCGTCATATGTTACGCCTCACTGACTTTTAGGGCAATCAAAAGTCATATGAAGTGGTGCCTCGTCCACCGAAGAAAGTAATATTAAAGTATCAATATTATAATATATATTAGTCTACCTATACTCCAATAGCACCATGGACATTTTTTTCATGTTACTCCAAGTGATACCCTTTTCACGAATTATCCCTTTAATTAAATAACTTGAAGTAGTAACAGAGAATGGTACCAAAAACTCATAAATTGCATAAATACCAATTCAGTCTTAAATCTTTTAATTGAATCAATTTGGTTATAAACATATTTCATATTATATCAATTCAATCTATTTGACTAATTCAAGTCAGAAATCACAAACGTGGACACTAATTGTCTTATGTGACATGACCGATGCTGACATAAACATTTTTTGTGAGCGAGGCCAGCCATTTGTCAACGTCAGCCGTGCCACGCTAAATAAATATGACGTGAATAGTCAATTTGGGATCTTTAATGGTATTAACCCTAAAAAAAAAATGAAAATCTTTTGCGAGAATTGAGCACACTATATATGTTTTCATTACCAAGTGTTTTTCATATAGAGCTCCCTATAATATAATGATTATTACGAATCTTTACATGTATACAGTATCCTCTATGAAGTAATTAAGAATCCAAATTCGGTGTCCAAACTTGATTTTTACCATCAGACACTAATAGAGGAGTGCAAAAAAAAAAAAAAGGAAGGGCTTGTGCTTAAATTCGGGAGGCAAAAATAATAACCGTCATATGCTATCCAAATGAGAATGATAATGAAATAAAAAGAAAATTTCCACGAATTAGCATCTCAAAGCATTGAAAAAATAAGCATAAGAAATGCCCATCTTATTTGAAGTGATGAATATTTCAGATTACAAAATCAAAAGTGGATTGCGGCACGGCACATCCTTTTTTTACACCCCTTCGTTACAATCGTAAAAAAATGATAAGCTTCCCGTACTTGCACGACTTCAAATTTACTCACTTTTCTTAATGTGAGATAATATAAAAATTACTCTAAGTATCATATTGTTATAATTGATTAATTTAGCATGCTGACTTCCTATAATTTAGTTTATATCAAAAGCCCAAGTATATCAACTGTCACGTCGCCGACCCTCGAGAACGCGACGATCCCCTTTTTCACTTGTGGTGAAAAGGATGTGACGTCCCAGGATGCGTAGCCGATCATTCCTTTTATCTTATAATTATGCACACACGAAAACGAATATTAAACCCTGGTCAACAACAATAATAGGGATTGAAGAACGAACAAACCCCATAGCAGCAAACCAATCCATTTAGTCATATATCATATTAACTCCTAAATGAACGTCTTTAGTTACAAGCCAACAGTGACTAGTGTTGAGAAAACTCCTAGTTTTGATGCTTACAAAACATTTTATGAATGATATTTTATCAATCTCTTGAAGGAAAAGTACACAGAATGACATAGGCTTTAAAGTCGCCGGTAGCGTAAGATAAAGCATGAGATGTCTTAGAGTCCGACCGTACTGCACGGAAAGACTCATCCAGATCGAGATTTAAGTCCGAGATCGAGATTTAAGTCCGACCGTACCGATCGAGATTTAAGTCCGACCGTCGATCGAGATTTAAGTCCGATCGTACCAGATCGAGTTTTAAGTCCGACCGTACTGCATCGAGATTTTAAGTCCGAACGAACTGCATCGAAAATCTAGGCGGGACTCGGGACTTAAGACCGTCAGACTTAAGATGAACTTACTCGATAAGATCACCAACGGTAGAGTATTTCACTTACCTTAATTATGTTGATTATGTTATACTAATCTGATTGACAGGATCAATTAGTGGGCAACTTCCAAAGAAGAATAGAGCACTTATGGAAGCCCAGATTCTGATTGTATGGGCGAACAGAATCTAAGGGGATCTGATCTACCCTCAACGGTTAAAAATACTTGCCTTATAAAGTCTGTCTAAGAAAGGGAAGACAAAACTCTCAAGGAAAGAGCCAACGGTCGACTGTGGCTTGGAGAGTATTTAAGGATAGGTTGAGACTTAGGGGTAGATAGAGATGAACATTATTCCAAAGTTGATTCCTTTCTTCAATTGTTGTTCATAGTGCGTATTTGAGTGATCTCAGTGTTTTACAATAATGAGTGACTTAGTGAGACAGATCATCACCAAGTATAAACACTCGAGAGTGTGTAATCACCGTTGATCATATAGTGAAATACAACCGATTGGCTGGTCGACCGGAGAGTGGACGTAGGCTTGTCAAAAAGCCGAACCACTATAAACAGTGTTTGCAATCTTCTCTAACTCTCTCTACTTGATTTCAATTCATTGATTGCAAAAGTTATATATAGTTGCGTGAATAATCTCTCTACACCTATTCACCCCCCCTCTAGGTGTTTATACTAGTTATATCAATTGGTATCAGAGCCTCGTGCTCAAGATCTTGAAGTGTTTATTACTTCTAAGTTAAAGATCCTCTATGGCTAGTATTCTTGCACCAGGTTTGATTGAGGGGCAGAGTAACACTCGTCCTCCCTACTTCGACGGCAAAGATTACAATATTTGGAAGAATAAAATGAAGGCCTTTCTCAAATCGAAAGATCCACTCGAATGGGATGTGGTTGAGAGGGGAATTGACCCCATTGACAAAACCGGAAAAACGTCAAAGAGAAACGATGGGAAAGAAATAGAAACATCAGCCACCATCTCTCTAGAAGAAATGACAAAGAGACAAACTCTTGATGCTAAGGCTATCTACTCTCTGTATTGTGCTTTATCACCTAATGAATATAATCGAATATCTTCGTGTGATACAGCAAAATAAGTTTGGTATAGACTACATGTGACATACGAAGGAACTGATCGTGTCAAGGAGACCAAAGTAAATATATTACTTGGTCAATATGAATCTTTCAAGATGAAACAGGGAGAATCCATAGGAGACATGTTCGGTCGTTTTACGTAAATTGTAAACGGTTTGGCATATCAAGGACAACCCGTTTCGGACCAATGAAGGTCAACAAACTTCGAGAGGACTGTCAAAAGAATGGAACAATGTGAAGACATCTATCAGAGAAACTCTGCGAATTTCACCACTGACCGTCGATGAGCTCGTTGGTACTCTGCAGTCCTATGAAGCAGAACAAATGAATGAGGAAGTGGAATCCAGAGGTAAAAAGTCCATTGCTCTTAAGTCTAACATTGATTCTGATGTTACAGATTCTGAGGAAGAACTGGATGACGAAGAACTTGCACTACTGATCAGAAAAGTGAGGAAGTTAAACAAGAAAGGCGGGGAAGTTCAACAACAGAAACAAAATGCATAACTGACAACGCATAACCGATGACGAGGAAGATTATGCCAAAGATGTCATTTGTTTTGAATGTAAGAAAAAGGGTCATATTAAACAGAATTGTCCCAAGCTCAAAAAGAACAAAGGGAAATTCGAGAAATACAAGAAGGCCCTGAAAGCTGAAACATGGAGTGACACAGAAGTTGAGGACAGTGAAGACGAATATGGCAACATCTGTCTTATGGCCCATTCGGACTCGGACTCAAACAGATTCGGGATCGACTCGATTCGACAGAGAAATCGAGGTAAATCATTCCGATATCCCAATAGAAATCTCAGATTACATAAATGAGCTTTGTTTAAATTTAAAAACTACCTTGAAAAAGATCTCCAGTTTAAAAGTGGAAAATCGTAAGTTGAGTCATCAGAATTGTTCGTTAAAAGGAAAATTTAATGATCTCAAAAAGGAATTTTCAAAACTGGAGGAAAGTCGTGATTCTCGTTTTGAATGAAAGTGAGTCTCTTAAAAGGAACTTTTAGAAATAAAGAAAAATCAAAGTTCTTTGCAAAATGAGAATCTATTTCTTAGAAAGGAAATTTCGAATATTAATGCAAAGTTTTTCGTAGGGACGAAAACCTGCAGCATATTCTTTCTATCCAAATTCCTTATTATGATAAGTCAGGACTTGGGTTTTGCAAGGAAAGTAAATCGTTAATTGATTTTCCTAAAGTTAAGAAAAGAATTAAACAGAGACCTCCTCGACAGGCTTACAATAATCATTTTAAAAAGAATTTTGTTAAATCTGTTGGTCAAGAAAATCTAAAGTGTTCTAATTGTGGAGAAAGAGAACATTTTGAGAATAAATGTCCTAGAGTCTGGAGACTTGTTCAAAAGAAATGGATAGAAAAAGCTTATACTACTAACTTCAATGGACCCAAGAAAATTTGGGTACCAAAGAAAAAATGAGTATGTGTGAACATTGCAGGTAAGCTTCAGGAGTAAGAAGAAATGGTATTTGGACAGTGGAAGTTCAAGACATATGACAGGAGACTCAAAGATGTTCGTTGGATTCGAAAGAATCAAGGGAGGAACAGTTTCATTTGGAGGAAACACCAAATGAAATATTATAGGAATGGGAACTGTTAAGATCGGTAGCTTAATCATCAACAACGTTTCTCTAGTCAAAGGATTAAACTACAATCTTTTGAGCATTAGCCAGTTATGTAATGCCGGCTTCAGAATAAACTTCAAAGAGAACCTATGTTCGGAACAAGCAATGACTCTTCACGACTTTTACCGGACGAAGGCATGGGAACATTTATCTTCCGGACATAAATGAAGATACCGCAAAATGTCTATTATAGTCCAAGATGAAGCAGATTTGTGGCACCGCAAACTAGGGCATGTCAGCATGAAACAAATTTCCAAGCTTGCCAAAGAAAAAGCTTGTTCGTGGTTTGCCTTCACTAAGTTACAAGAAAACAGAGCTTTGCTCTGCATGTACACTGGGAAAACAGGTAAGAAGCTCATTCAAGTCTATAAAACAGATTTCTACTAATCGTGTGTTACAGCTTCTTCACATTGACTTATTTGGATAACCAGAACCCAGAGCATTGGAGGTAAGAAGTACTGTCTTGTGATAGTAGATGATTACTCTCGATTTACATAGGTATATTTTTTAGCAAATAAAGGAGATACCTTCTCATATTTCTCAACATTTGCAAAGAGGGTCCAGAATGAAAAAGGGTACTCTATTTCAAGTATCAAAACAGATCATGGGGGAGAATTTGAGAATCAAGACTTTGCAAATTTTTGTGACAAAAATGGTATACAGCATACTTTTTCATCTCCCTACACTCTAGAATAAAATGGAGTAGTGGAAAGAAAAAATAGGTCTTTGTAGGAAATGGCTAGAACATTGCTTATAGAAAGCAAGGTGGCAACTCGGTTTTGGGCAGAAGCTGTGTCTACTTCTTGTCATATTATTAACAGAGTATTTCTTAGACCAATTCTTGAGAAAAACCCCTATGAGATTTTTAAGGAAAGAAAACCTATTGTTTCCTAGTTTCGAATCCTTGGTTGTCTATGTTACATCCTTAAAAATATTAATCATTAACCTAGTAAGTTTGAAGAAAGGTCAGATGAAGGTATTTTTCTAGGCTATTCAAACTCTAGTAAAGCATATAGAGTGTTCAACAAGAACACTCAGACAGTGGAAGAATCCATGAACGTAAAGTTTCTGGAAAAAGAAGTTTCAAAACAGAGTAATACAGTAAATGAAGAATCAGATGCTACTCCTAAAAGATCTGGTCTCAACAAAGAAGCAGAATCTTCCCAGGAAATAGTCAAAGGAGCAACTCATGAAGAACAAGTAATTCAGCCTGACATTCCTACATCAGCAGAAGATTCCAATAATGATGAAGTTCCAAACCGAAACTGGAAGCATAAGTCTAGTCATCCTAAGGAGCTTGTGATTGGAAACATCAACGAGGGGATTCAAACCAGATCAAGAAACAAAAAGACACAGGTATCGTTGCATTGATTTCTGAAATTGAACCCAAAGGAATTAATGAAGCTCTGGTAAATGAAAGCTGGATAGAGGCAATGCAAGAAGAGCTTCAACAGTTCAAGAGAAATGATGTATGGGAATTGGTGCCCAAACCCAAAGGAAGAACTATCATTGGTACTAAATGGGTTTTCAAAAACAAAGTCAATGAACTTGAAAAAGTCACCAGAAACAAGGCAAGGCTTGTGGCAAAATGTTATTCTCAATTTGAAGGAATAGACTATGATGAAACCTATGCCCCAGTTGCAAGACTAGAAGCAATCAGACTACTACTTGCTTATGCTTGCTATCAAAATTTCAAGCTATATCAAATGGACGTGAAAAGTGCTTTTCTAAATGGGTTTATCAAAGAAGAAGTCTTTGTAGAGCAACCTCCTGGTTTCGAAGAACCAAGAAAGCCATACCATATATACAGATTAAAGAAGGCACTTTATGGTCTCGAAAATGGGCACCTTGAGCTTGGTATAAACGATTGAGCAAGTTTCTACTAGACAATAAATTCAAGAAAGGTATGATAGATACAACCTTGTTTATTAAGAAGGAAGGTAAAGATATACTGTTAGTACAAATTTATGTAGATGATATTATTTTTGGTTCATCTAATGAGCACTTGTGCAAGAACTTCTCAAGGTCTATGCAGGAAGAATTTGAAATGAGCATGATGGGGGAACTGACATTCTTTCTAGGACTTCAGGTCAATCAAACAAAACGTGGAACTTTTATCAATCAAGAAAAGTATGCCAAAGAATTGATTAAAAAGTTTGGAATGGAGAACTGCAAGAAGACTGAAACTCCAATGGCAACCTCCATCAAATGAAACGAGAAAGAAGGTTGATCAGAAGAATCATAGAAGCATGGTCGGTTCTCTTCTCTACCTTACTGCATCTAGACCAGATATTCTATATAGTGTTTGTCTTTGTGCAAGATTTCAAGTGGATCCTAAAGAATCACATCTTTCTGCTGTTAAACGTATTATTAAGTATATAGCCACTTATCCAAACTTGGGGTTATGGTATCCAAAAGAAACAGATTTTACTTTTCTTGGCTACTCAGATGCAGATTTAGCAGGATGCAAAATAGACAGAAAGAGTACTTCGTGTACATGCCAACTTCTGGGAAAAATGCTAGTTTCATGGTTCTTCAAAAAGCGTAATACGTGGCTCTATCAACAGCGAAGCGTAATATGTAGCACTTGGAAATTGTTGTTCACAGATTCTTTGGATGAGACAGCAACTAAGAGACTATGGAAAGGAAGAATCCTGTACAGAAATAAAATGTGATAATACGAGCGCCATAAACCTCACCAAGAATCTGATTCTACATTCTAGGTCAAAGCACATTGAGATCAAACATCACTTTATTAGAGACCATGTGCAAAATGGAGATATATATGTGGAATTCATTGATTCTAAGAATCAATTAGCAGATATCTTCACAAAGCCGTTGGACAAAAGTACATTCGATTCAATATGTGGGAGATTAAATATTATTAACCATTTTTTATAAATTCTATGAGAATAGGACAAAGTCTGATAGAAGCAATCGTCTGGACAGACTAGTCTTCGAAGAAGATTGAAAAATGAAATAATGGTATTTTGGGTAGGTATGTTATTTCCTTTATTAAATCTGGTAAATCTTTAGTAAGTTTTTGATCTGCATGATTGATTTGCATATTTTCTGGCATATGTCTATGATGATTGAATATTTTTGTTAAGATTAAAATAACTGCCATTTTAATTTGTTTTGGGATGCGACTGTTCATTTGTTCTCCTAACGAAGGGTATAAAAAGGTCTCAAAGTTGGGTCTTTTCCTCACAACTCTTCAGAACGTTTTGTTTACAAACCCTAACAGAGAAAAACGTTTTCTAAATCAATCCTCTCCAAAACCAACTTTCTCCGAGCATGGCCTCGAGATCCTCCGTATCCAGATCAAGATCTCCATCTCCAAGAAAAAGATCAAACAGGATTGCTGGGAGAGGAGGCAGAAGAGTCGACAGAGGGCAGACGCATTTCGACCTCACACAAACTTTCGAATATACTCAAGGAAAATCTCCAAGAGTTTCTTCTCAAAATGATCCTGAGGAATCTCCAAGAGCTATCCGCTCACAATCTGAAGAAAGAAATTTCTCACATAGAGGTACGTCTGGACTAACTCTACCCACACCTACTGAAAGCCCTCATGTAGTAATGAGGAGATATGAGAAATTAGTCCAAAGAAATGTTAGGGATGATGTCAAACTGTTTTTCTTAAGAGAGAAAGGGTATGCAAATGAACTCCGTCTCATTCAAGCAGTACAGGCCACAGAATCACCATCTACTCGTAAAGAACGAGTAAGTGATAAAGGGAGAAGCAGAGATAATGTGAAGGAAGATTATGAGAACATTTATAGAAATTTTGAAGTGAGAATGGGAATAGCTGCTGTAGCCCGAAACACAACCGGGAAATTATTTCGGTCCAGAGAACATAAGACTTTCTTTAACAAACTGATGGATCGAGGAATCATAAATCACAGAATTGTGAATTTTGATTATTTGGATGCTGCTGAAGTGAATCTGCGAGAATGTTTTGAAAAATTGTAGATGGACCAATTTTGCACTATTCTGCAGCTGTTTATCCTGAATTAACAGCATATTTTTACTCAAATTTGACATTTCTATCTCCAGACAGAATGCAATTCAGTGTGAATGACAGATTCTATGATGTTAGTTCAGACACTCTGGCTGACATTATAAAAGTTGAAAGAGGAGCATTTAGGCCAATAGACGTCTCTTATGAAACAGTTTGTAAGTTTCTTACAAAGTCTGTAAGGGCCACTATAACTTATCCTCTTTTAACTTCTGCAAGAACTATTTTGCATAAGATCATTATCATCTGTATTCGTCCAAAAGCCTCATCAAAGACTGATGTATCTAAATTTGAGGCTAAACTGATGTGGGCTATTGAAAAGGGAATACTTGTTCTCACCGCCTCACACAAAATATTGCATATGTATCGGACAGTGTCGAAGGACAAAGGACAGCTACCCTATGGAGCTTTAGTGACAAGGATCTTTGATCATCTTAAGATAGACATACCCAGAAGATTCAATACTAAAACTCTTCCCATAATTGCCATTGATATGAAAATGATCAATAAGATGAGACTGAAGGATGTTGCAGAGACATGGAGACGAAAAGAAAAGGAATTGGCTAGAGCAGAGACAGCAAAACGAAAAGGAAAAGAATCACCGCCGCCGAGCCAAGTTCTAAAAGGAGAAGACAACTCCTACTGGTAGATGAAGAAGATGAAGAAGAAAGTATCTCCGCAATTCTGGCAAATATGCGTCAAACTTCTCAGAAAATGTCTAAACCAGAAACAGAAACACATGCAGAAAACATTCTCAACACAGAACATGAGAAGAATGATGTATCTGAATCAGAAGAAGATCCAGAAGAAGAAGAAACAGAAGAAGAAGAAGGAGATGAGAATAGGAAAAAAGAGGGGCAACAAGGACAGAATGAAGCATCAATTCAGGGGGAGCATCCTTCTGAACATATTGAAATACAAGTACCTGCAGCTTCATCTGAGAATGTCGATTTTCAGAAGATCTTAGCACTTTTAACAGAGATTAGGGATCGGCAGGTAGAAATGGAAACCTCCTTCAATAACAAACTGGAGACTCTCGAGAAGACAGTTAATCAGTGTATTGACAGGATTGAGAAGTCTGCATCAGATATGGAGGATTTCACCATTGTTCGGACCCCAAACAAGAAAACCTCTTAAAAACATCTTTTGAGTTAAAAACATGTTTTTGGAGTTGACAAAAAGGGGGAGAGTAAATATGGCTTTTATTTTTTACTTTTGATGGATGGATGCATGGATGCATGACAGCTAGCTTTATCATTGTATTGATGCATGATACTATGATATGAAAGTTCTGATTATGCATGGCTAATGACATTTTCTTATATGCTGATCACACAGTACTGATAAAGTCTGAATCATGTAATATGAAATTATGTTGCTGCTGTATTGTCTATACAGGGTTGATATGGGCTATCCTTATGAGTTGAGCAGAATAGTTGGAAGCATGCTCTATTTAACCATATTTTGCAGGGACGTTAAGCCATATGTATGAAATGTTTTGTCATCATCAAAAAGGGGGAGATTGTTGAGAAAACTCCTAGTTTTGATGCTTACAAAATATTTTATGAATGATATTTTATCAATCTCTTAAAGGAAAAGTACACATAATGACATAGGCTTTAAAGTCTACTAGTAGCAGAAGATAAAGCATGAGATGTCTTAGAGTCTGACTGTACTAGATGGAAAGACTCATCCAGACTGAGATTTAAGTCTGATCGTACTGCATCGAGATTTAAGTCCGATCGTACTGCATCGAGTTTTAAGTCGACAATACAGATCGAGATTTTAAGTCCGAATGAACCTGCATCGAAAATCTAGGCGGACTCGGGACTTAAGACCGTCAGACTTAAGATGAACTTACTCGATAAGATCACCAATGGTAGAGTATTTCACTTACCTTAATTATGTTGATTATGTTATATTAATCTGATTGACAGGATCAATTAGTAGGCAACTTCCAAAGAAGAATAGAGCACTTATGGAAGCCCAGATTCTGATTGTATGGGCGAACAGAATCTAAGGGGATCTGATCTACCCTCAACGGTCAAAAAACTTGCCTTATAAAGTCTGTCCAAGAAAGGGAAGACAAAACTCTCAAGGAAAGAGCCAACGGTCGAGTGTGGCTTGGAGAGTATTTAAGGATAGGTTGAGACTTAGGGGTAGATAGAGATGAACATTATTCCAAAGCTGATTCCGTTCTTCAATTGTTGTTCATAGTGCGTATTTGAGTGATCTCAAGATTCCTATTTTCTTTGAGGAAGCTTCGGAAAGCTTCTCGCCGGACAGATCATCACTAAGTATAAACACTCGAGAGTGTGTAATCACCGTTAATCATATAGTGAAATACAGCCGATTGGTTGGTCGACCGGAGAGTGGATGTAGGCTTGTCAAAAAGCCAAACCACTATAAACAGTGTTTGCAATCTTCTCTAACTCTCTCTACTTGATTTCAATTCATTGATTGCAAAAGTTATATATAGTTGCGTGAATAATCTCTCTACACCTATTCACCCCCCCTCTAGGTGTTTATACTAGTTATATCAACTAGTTCATTTCCTTTCAAGCCTACAAAAATATGCTAGGGTTGGGTTAATCTACTTCATCAAAAGCTTGGGTCCTACACACCCGTCATGGACTATCAAAACGTATCAACCCATCTGAGTCAGGCTCCGACAGGTTGTAGTTGGAGGGATAAAGGTCAACTGCAGGTGGGGAAGAATCGGGATTCATCACTGCCCCATCAGGAGGATCTAACTCCATGGGATCCCAATCCACATCTTCAAGGCCTCTACCAGGTGGGCCATCAAAATCCCATCAATGGCCATACAAGGTGTCGCCCTCTCTAACGTACTAGGCCACAAATCAATGGGGGATCCACAATCCCGGTCCTTCACCCACCTAGATGGTGGAGACATGCTTCTCATACAAATGCACCCGAACCAGGAACCGATGGGTCGTAATAATGGTCTCCTAGTCTTTGGGAGCCCCAAACCGCACTAGGGGAGGGGGCGCCATCCTAAGGACCTGAAATGGTTAAATAATAACCAATGAGATATAATCTCAATGAGTTCATGCCCTAAACCCCAGTTAGGACATCAACTCGGCTTGGGGTACTTATCATGCAATAACCTCCTCAAGCAGATCAACGGCAAAGAACACTCATTGTCAATTCAGATACATGATCTACTTAGCACTTCCATGAACAACATCAACATGCAACCAACTCACAAACGACCTTACCTGGTCAGGCCACACCCTACACGATAAGCACACATGCATAACACAATCAATGCACATTGCACTCTTAGTAATGCATTAATCAATCACACTTGAGTCATAACGTAGGCAATCTTACTTGGCCATTGCCATACCCTGCACAATATCACTTCAGGCATACTATAGTCAATGCCACCAACTCATGCATAATCAAAACTCATGTTGACATATTTCTCATGCACCCCTGCATTCATGCGCGTTCTGATTATTACGACCCCTTTGGCCACGACACAACCTTCTGGTTGACAGTCTACTAGTCCGAAACCATGCATCGTCCCCCCCCTCTCGTGGGGCACAGCTACGTCTGGATCTTCGCCTAGATAGCATTTTCGAAGGAGCATAGGCCTGGCCTTTACCGTAACCCACATCCGGACACCCGCCGGGATTTTTGACAAGTCGAACTTCGTCTCTCAATCTACTGCCGAGGTGACGGGTTCAATTAAGTGACCATACGAGCACACTACCATAGGCCATTTTAATCTTGCATATTAGCCAATGCAACGCGGTACATGCTCAACATAATAAATCACTGTACATTTTTCATGTAGAAATTGCAGGAAAGAATGGTAAGCAATCACATTTTATTTCAAAACTTGTCTCGCTTTCATGCATTATCAAAGAACATACCATTCTCGTTTTTCTCGTAAAACTTAACATACATACGCCCAATACCTCAGGGTTTTACTTTTTTTATAGACCATGCAACAGTACGCATACGTCAATGCACAATTTATCAGATTAGTTAGGCATGCGATAATCTCAACCAATCACACAATTAATTCAATATTAATCCAAGCAACAATCCAATATGCTTTAACAAACCAAACACATCAAATAATTTTCATAATTTAATTATAAATAAACAGCACTATTCATAATTAAATTATAATTCATTATTATTAAAATAAATAATAATAATTTCAACTTTGATAAATAATAATTATTTCGAATCTAATAAATAATAATTAAAAAGAAATTATTTGTTTTTAATAAAATATTACTAATACAGATTATTCCCCATAATCCTTGATTACTCTAATTAACCACCGTTAATTAGCCTTAAGCATGATTAACCACAGAATCAAATTTAACAACGGTTAACTAATCTAACCAACCTTCCCAACCACGGTTAATCTTAATCAACCTCCTAATTAAGATTAACTCTAACATAATCTCCCCCTAAACAATTTTAATGAATTAATAGAAAGATTATAGTGTAAACTCACCCAGCGACGAATCCGACGGCATCGGCGTGACGGCGACGGCGAGGCGGACAAGCGGCACATCTAGTTCACCGAAACCAAGCGTTTTGGAATTGGGTCTCGGCCGAAACGGTTCAGACCAAGCTTACTCACGGAGCAGGGAGACTCTATGGCGGCTCCGGGCGGCTAGGACGGACTCCGGCGATTGGACAGAGGCGGCTGAGAGCGACGGCCGGCTAACAGCAGGTGGCCATTTAGCCAAACTAGCAGTAGGGAGAAGGATAACGGAGGAGAGAGCGGTGGCAGCAGCTCGGGCGGACTCGAGCGATGGTCGACAAGGCTTATGGTGATCTAGTGCTTCTAAACGAGCGGCCGACGACTCTAGCGACCAGGTGGGATGGTGGGATGCTGGTTCGAGTGTTTGCCACGAGAAATAGAGAGGAAGACAGCAGCAACTGTGCTGGGCAGTTGGCTGGCAATGCAAGGTGCAAGTAGTTAGCTTGGGTGGCTGAGGCGAGCTCCAAAGTGCCACTAGGCAGTGGTTGGCGAACCAGGGCCTACCGAGAAGGAAATCGGCAGAGGAAAGAGGCAAACCTAGTGAGGTGGCGACCCGCAGTGACTCGCGGTGGGCAGGAGACATCCTTCAAGTTGTCCAACGTCTCAGAGAAGGAGGCTGGTGCTACGGTGGCAGTGGTCAATGGTTGAGGCGGAAGGGGCGTAACAGCTCGCAGCCTCAGCTGATGGAGGAAAAGAGGAGAAACGGTGGGTAGCGGTGGTTCAAGGAGGGTTAGATTGAGCTACGGCAAAGGCAATGGCCATCAATCGAAGCAGCGACGGAGGAAAAAGGGAGAGGTGGCAGCTGCAAAACCAGAGGAACAGCAGAGGAGGACTAGTTCTCGGGTCGGTTTGGCGTTCGCTGGGCTCCGGTAGCGGGCCGGTGAAGCGGTGGTGCTGCAACGACGACTGAAGTGGCGGACGAAAGGGGTGGCAGCAGCAAGGGAAGTGCAGCAATAGCAGCAACAATTCAACCGAGCAACAAAAATTAAGAAGAAGAAGAAGAAGAAGAGAGAGGAGGGGGTTGCAAAGGGAGGGAGAGAGAGAGAAGGTCAGAGGGTTAGAGGAGAGGATGGGGAGCGGCTGATAGCGTGAGATAGGGGAGAAAGGGAGAGAGAAAATAGAGGGAGAAGGGACATGAGAGAGAGAGGGGTAAGGGACAGCTAATGGGGGATGTCTAAAAAATCCCCCACCCAAATCTCTCATATTCCCACTAAAATTCAAAATAAAATATTGTCTCTTAGTCCAAAATGGACTAGGGGCAATTTCGTCCACGCGCACTTTTCAAGACCGAAAATTCCCGAAATACCTTTGGCCAAAAAATACACAACGAGAAGCGTCAAGTTTAATCCTCGACCCAATGATCCCTAATTTTCGATGTTCCCTAATGGACCAGAATTTTCGGAAATTAATGAGGCTGAAATCCAATAATTTAATATCGATGTCCTAAAAGCCCAACAACCGGATTTGGATAGAAATCATGGCCAAGTCAATCAATTGCAACTCTAGTGTGTCTCAGACTAACGGGTGGTTTTTTAAGAATCGCATGTCCACGAAGTCTTTTGCAGCCTCTCCCCTTCGGTTAGTATCTCGTGAGTGATCAATTCAGAGCGAGACCGACAAACAGTGCATTGATGAGCTATGCATTCAAAAAATCCAAAACAAGTCGAAAAATCCAGGATGTCACATCAATGGCGAGTCTAATAGACTCTTTGTTGTAAATGAGTTCCAATGACAAAATTACAAAAAACCCTGAACTTATTATACAACAATCATTTCAGTCCTATTTTTAACTTGGCCAATTTAGTCTTACCTTTTGATGATTTTTCAACATAATCGTTCAAGCTAATTTTAGTAGAAAATCACTGATGTGGCAGTTCGATTTGTGTCAGTCATCTTACATAGACAATTATTGCAATTTTAAATTTCATTTTTTTTTCATTTTATTCTCTTTCCCTTTTCTTTTTTCTCTATTTCCCTCCATTAGGGATCGAGTCTCGACAATGGAAATAAATTGGAACAATCGTTCATGTCAGCACCAACCATGCCATTAGGATGCCTGGCGTCCATGTCAGTGATTCCAGCCAAAATTGGTTGAAATTACTGCATTAATAAATTGTCAAAAGGTTTATGATTAAATTTACAAAATTAAAAAATTTATGACTGAATTGGCGACCATACAATAGATTTAGCACTTTTTAGACAATTAACCCGTTCCCTATCAGGTGACTTATTTAATTGATCATCATTGTTTGAGTAAATTCATTCTTTATGATCCATATTTATTTTTCATCAAGATTGTATTGAACATATACTATATGCAACCTTAGCTGTCCAAATTTTTTTTACAAGTTGAATTTAGCCAAGAGCAAAGATCTATAGATCAAATGCATTGACAATTTATTGACTTATTACAAGTTCAGTGATGTATTCATGTAAATCAAGATTTATACAGAGTATAATGAATTCAAGTTGGACAGTGTATTTCCATTGCTTCATTAGGACAGACTTGTAGGTCGATTCAATTACGAGAGATATACAGTTATATATGTAATGTAATATTCAAATTTACGGCAAAATTCATGTACTAGGAGGATAAGCTCAAGAGATCAACTATATCAGTTGCTATGATACATAGGTATGGGCTTATCTAATGCCATGAAATGTAGTGCATTAGAAATATGCGCACAGTAGAGATAATTTCTATAGACCAAAATTTTTATTGCGTGAGGAAAACCATAGCCACTAATGCAAAAAAATATAATCTCTTGACATAATTTATAATGGCCCAGAAAGAGGGGGAAATGGTAGGTTTGCGCAACCCTCGTCACTACTATTATTGTCTCTACCCTCATAAAGAGGATCACCAACATTCGTTGTTACAAGTCCTTTGTTTTTCGTCGACCGATCTTCATTTTCAAAAGCAATGCTATCTCGCAACTAGCCGATCTCTCCATTATCATCGGAAGAGTTTTCGTAAAGAAAAAGAAAAGAAAAGAAAAGAAAGAACATTTTACATTGCTGTTAGTGGTCTAATTTGCAACACCTTAGCTTCGGAAACTTTCCAATTTTGTTAATACTCTAGAATACCAATATTAGGTATTATTTGTTGTGGGACTCCATGTCAATTTTGAGCATCATTAACATGTGAGAAGTTGTTATATCATGATGGTTCTTCCATGATGTGATGTGTTTGATAGACATCAATTGACCTGAAGTAGTGTGTTATGAGAGACTCTTTCAAGAGGTGTGAACAGTTGTCTTTTAAAGAAATTAAGGTAACTTCCTCATAATATAATTAAGAGACATGGAAAGAACGTTTTGAAGTAGAACGCTCTCCCTCTTTCTCTCTACGAAGAAAACACACAAAATGCTTCTGCTATTACTTTGAGAAGATAATCGGCATTAACATTGTAAAACAAAAATATTTTCCTAGTGATTGTATTCAGACCAACATGAAATCATATCGTCCACCATTCACTAGTGATTCAATGTATATTCCTAGGTTATTCATTTATCGTGCATCAAAGAAATTAATCTTTTCTTCCTGACACTTTTATCCAATATAGGTATCTGAGCCTATGTTATGATCTCTACCTTATTTTTCTATCGAGTGTTTTCACTTGTTGTTTGATATCGAGATCAAGAGGATGAACTTCACATCATTTGCATGTTTATTACTCAAAAATTGCAATATGAATGGTAAAAAATGAATCGGACATGAAGAATGGGTTTCAAGAATAAAGACAACTGATCTATGTGGCCCTATCTCAACAATTTCTTTTTAGTAAAAATGAAATTTTATTATAGAGGATGAAAGATCTCATCAAGACGAGCAAAACAACGGGTCAACCACTGCTGAACATTGCCAGAAAGCACAGCATTGCCAACCATGCGCTAGGATTACCTAGCGTGTGAGCACCACATGTGCATTGCATGGCAAAGCGACGCCTAAGGCATTGATGTCATTGATGATGTCAGCAACCCGGTTGGTAACCGACTCGATGACATCATCAACCCAACCTATTTGCTAATTGGCGACCCGACCCAACACAACTTAGTTGACCGGTCAACAATCAAACCGATCAAAGCAGTTGGACTGATTGACCAGTCGAATCGGTCGAACTAACTTTTGAGCCAGTATTCCCCCGGTGCATGCGCCATAGGGGCAGCACACTTAAATGGCACATTTGGGCACATGAGAACTGTGATTAGAGTGTGATTGGTGTCGTTGTGTTCATATTGAAGTGTTCTACATTGTGGTATAGTTATATTAAATTTTCAAGGCCTTTAAGGGTATTAAAATGCATACAAAAATCTAAATACACGTATTTTTGGGGTATAACTACATTATGTATTCCTTTTAACCTGTATTTCTTTATGATCTTGGAAATATAGAAACTAGCCTACATATAATTGACCATACATAAATTGAGTAGAGCAAGGTTCAATGATAGCATGTATGGTTTAACGTGCTAGCAATTTCCTAATTCTGAGCAAGCTTGGATAATGGCTGGAGATCCTTTATTTTTTTCATTATGTCTTTACTTCCGCTTTTGATTGTAGTTATTGCATAAATGTTCTATACATTAGTTCACATCATGCCATGTCATATGATTACTAGAAAGGATGTGATCACTACTCTCGGTATTTTTAATTATATTTTCTAGTGGGAGTTTATAAGTTGGTAGAATTTGAAAGAGTTCTCAACTAGAACTTTAAATTTACACAAATTAAACAAGTTAATAACAGTAGAACAATCATACACAAAGCTGATTGGAAGCATAATGAACCTTCATTTTCATGTATTTTGTTGAATTATCGTTAATTTAGTGTCTTTATAGCAAATTTTATATGTGTGTTAATGTGAAGAATGTGCTATAATGGATTATGCGTTTATTATATTAATGTGTAGTAGAAATTGATTATGGTTTCAACATCCAAGACCATTATGGCATATCTTAACAATTGTGAGAAGATGAACGATAACAATTATGATATTTAGTATCAAAAGGTTTAGTACATCATTTAGGAACAAGGAGTTTTGGAAACTCTCAACCACATCATGAATGAACCTAAATATGGAACTTCAGCTCAAGATAGAAGAGATCAATAAGCTTATCAAGCTTGGAAAAGAAAAAATAGCACCACTCGCATCACGTTGTTTAGAATTTGAAAGTATAAAGCTCAAGAAATTTGGGCTGCCTTGAAAGACAAGCTTGGGGGTGCATCTGCCACTAAATTGAGGAGGCTCACCATCAAGTGTGACACATTCCAAAAGCGCCAAAATCAAGGAACGAGGCAACATCCGATGGGAGATATCAAACATGATACGTAAGTTGAAGATGATAAGGCATACCCTAATTGATAAACAATAAGTTAATTTTGTTATAAGGTTTCTTCTTCATAATTGGGAGCATATGAAAATCAAGATGACATGCAATGAGAATATCGTCACTTTTGATGATATAGCATGTCATTTAGAATTAGAAGACGAACGCCTAAAGGCTGCGAGATACTCCACACATGCTTATGTTGTTGACTCTAGTTTGCACAAAGTTTTGGGCTTTAAACGCAATAGGGACTATAAATTCAACAACAAAGAGAAATAGACTGGTCGATACCCAAGATAGTTAAAACCCTCCGACGCAAGAAGCATGGTGAGAAGAAGGTGAAATGTTATAATTGTAGTAAGTTGAGTCATTTCATTCGTGAATGCATTGAGCAGAAAAAGGTTCGGCATTACTTAATTAATTTAAATAACGTTTATATTTCTAGCACTATAATGCTTGCTAAATCTCATCATATGTGGATTATAGACTCGAAAGTAATAGACCACTTAATTAGAGATTGAGGAGCATTTGTGGAGTATCGTTAAATACAACTTGAAAAAATATGGATATATGTTGAAAATAACTTTAGAGTTGAAGTGAAGGGTATTGGCATATGTAAATTGATTTTATTTGATAGTCGAAGCCTACTCCTACATAATGTCCTCTATACTCCATATATTCAGCGAAACTTAGTCTCTATAGTTATTCTCTAAGTTTATGTTATATATTGAATTTTCATTATGATTGTGTTGACATTATATTTGAAACAGCTTATTATGGTTCTGGTCATATAATAAATGGTTTTATGGTATTAGACATTAATTATGATGTGTTCAATATTAATGTTGATGGTTGTTTTTCTTGAATTGCATCTTCTAGTAATAAGGAAATCAATACAAGTATTTGACATGCTAGACTAGGTAACATTGGGTTATAAAGAATGAAAAGATTAGTTAGAGAAGGTATTTTAGGACCACTCACTAATATTGATTTACCCATATGAAAACATTATGAGTAGGAAAAATAACTAGAAAATCATTTGGTAAAGACATTAGAGCTAAACTTCCATTGCAACTCATGCATTTTGACATTTGTAGTTCATTGAATGTAAGGGTGATGCATGAAGCCTCATATTTTATCACTTTTATAGATGACTTCATGCGTTTTAGTTATGTATTTCTAATCTCTCATAAGTCAAAAGCATTAGACTACTAAAGACAATATATAACTTCGGTAGAAAATCAATTGAACAAAACAATAAAGGCATTGAGAACCAATCACAAACATGAGTATCTGTCTAAGCAATTTAAGGCTTTTTGTGATGAAAATAGAATTGTAAAACAATTGACTATTCTTGGTACTCTGCAACAAAATAGAGTTGCTAAGAGAATGAATAAAATCTTATTGGAAATGGTTAAGTCTATGATAATACAAGCAACTCTACCCATCTCATATTGAGGAGATGCATTATTGATTGTTGCCTATATACTTAATCGTGTGTCCTCTAAGTTAGTTGCTTCTATATCCAATGAATTGTGGACTGATAGGAAACCAAACTTAAGTAATTTATGACATTGAGGGTGTACAACATATGTTCATGATTTTTTCCTTAAATATGGTAAATTAAGGCCTAGAAGGAAGAAATATATCATTGTTAGATACTCTAAACACTCTAAATGGTACGTATTCATAGGTGAATAAGTTAATGGAAGTGTGACTGAAATGGAGTCGCGATATGTCATTTTTTAAGAACGATTTTCCTAGTACAGGTGAGATCAATAAGGACTCCCAATTATATGGAATGGAAGATCCTGATAACACACCCACTAATGATGTCGATGAAAATGAAGATTTCCGTCAACATATAAGATCTAGTGGGAGTGTCACATTGCTTGGCAAACTAAATTCACAAGAAGTTCAGTTGCATAAAAGTAATTATAAAAGTATTCCTCGTTATCGTTTTGAAATTGAAAGTAAAGCATTTATGATTGCTTCACAAGATGATCCAGAGCCTGAGCTAGTCCAAGAGGCTCTCTCATCCCTTGATACAAAAAATAGAAAAAAGTTTTGGAAGATGAAATAGAGTCTATGAGGGCAAACCATGTCTGGGATTTGATTGATCTACCACCTGATCAAAAGGTTATTGGAAATAAATGGGTTTTTAAGATTAAGCGAATGATGGATAGATCTATTGAAAAATATAAGGCTCACCTTATGACGAAAGATTATACTCAACAAGAGGGTATAGAGTATGAAGAGACATTTTTGCTATTTGTAAAGTTTGTCTCTATATATCTTATTTTAGCTGTTGTTGCATATTTAGACCTAGAATTACATCAAATAGACGTAAAGACAACATTTAATGGAGAACTTGATGAAGAAATCTATATGAAGTAACTGATAGGTTTTATAACTGAAGATCAAGAGTTTACAAGCTTCATCACTCAATGAATGACCTTAAGCAATCATCTAGACAGTGGCATTTTGGTTTTCATCAAATCACAACTTCTTTTGGGTTCACAATGATCAAAGAATATCACTATTTGTATATCGACCGATCTAAGGATAAATTTGTGATTTATCTCTTTATGTGGGCTAGGAATGATGAGAATTTGATTATTACTATAAAAAAATGGTTGTCCTTTAATTTTAAATGAAAAACATAGAATAAGATATGAAAAACATAGAATAAGCTACTTATATATTGAGAGTTAAGATTAAAAGAGATCAATCAAGGAAACTATTTGTTATGTCACAAGAGTCTTATATAATGAACATTTTTTAATGTTTCAATATGCAACATTGTAATCACATTAATACCTCTATCATGCAAGGTGAAGGCCTAAGTTCTATGATATGTCCTAATACTCTAGAAGAAAAGAAAGGAATGGAAATTGTTCCTTATGCTAGTGCAATCGGAAGTTTGATGTATGTTATGATGTGTACTCAACCTAATATATGCCATGCCGTAGGGTTAATAAGCTGATACTGGTCAAATTTTGGTCAAGCATACTAGAAAGTAGCATAGAGAATTCTGAGAAACTTGAAAGACACCATGAACTATCAATTTTGTTTTCAAGGGAGTGATTGCTAACTGGGGAGGAGACTTCAATGAGTGTGAATTGACTTCTGGGTATGCATTCTTGTGTAATGAAAGTGCAATTTCTTAGAAAAACAAGAAAGGGACATGCATAGCTATATCTACAACGGAGCTAGAATTTATTACATGTTCTGCTGTGGTGTACGAAATAGTATAGTTAACACATTTCTTGGAAAATTTAGCCATTATCGCCAATGTCCCAAGACTAGTGACAATTTAGTGTGATAGCGAAGCAACTACTACTTATGTGAAAGATCTCAAGTATCACGTTAGGACGAAGCATATTAACATAAAAAAAAATAACTTTATCAAAAATATAATAGTGCGGAAGGAAATAGTCCTACAATATATATCAACCAATAGGATAGTTGTTGATCCATTCCTGAAGGCTAATTCATCTACAAAGGCTATTACTAAAGACATGTTCTTGACCCATAGGATATCTATGGGGTTATATAGAATGTGATATGTAATATTATCATGGATCATTAGATTATATATATGTGAACATATGTATTGTACTAGTTTGTTTTTTAATGAATTTATGTTTCATCAACAAGAATAAATTCATTAGATTAACACAAACACAGATATATTGTTGAAATGTATGTCGCCTGGCAACAATTGGCTCATTCACACAAGCAATCACCTCAAGTGCTCTAGTTAGTAGGTTGAGATGAGATGGTATGTACTATATATGTTGGAAGAGCAAGTTTAATAAATAATATAATTTATGTCGTCTTGATTAAAATCAAGATGAGGTCTGTGATTTGAATGTGATAAGAATGAACATGATAGTCTCATAATCATGTAAGCTCAAAGGAAGCTAGATGCAAGTACTTAATTGGGTGTTGTAGAAAATAAGCTGATATAGCACTCGAGTTAAACATAAATACGTAAGAAACACATGACTATATTTAGGCTAAAATCCATATAATAGATATGTTTAATAAATGACATACGCTTTTATAGAAAGAGAAATCTACTATTGCATATAATTCATACTAAATGTGCATTATTCAATTGATAAGGGAGATTGGTAAAAATTATTCCTATTTACTTATCATATGAGTCAATGAGGTAATTTATAATTTACTTCATTTTATGTCATATATTACTTCTGACTATGCTCTCAAAATAACATATCAACGTTGTTACTTTAACATGTTACCGGCGATCATGAATAGCTTTATATGACATGTCTAAGAAAGCAATTGTTTTGAAATGGAGAGAGACAAAAGTGCAAATGAAGATTATTATTATTTTACATCTATCATATTTTTTACTGGTCAACCAATTATATCGCCTTCTGTGGTTTTGGATATAATTGTAAATACATGGTATTTTGAAAATAGTCAAGTATAACCTTTAAAGGATAGGTATACTTAGACTAAGAGGTACGAACCCCAGGAATGCCAAAACTTGGCATGGAGGGACACTTAAGTGCCAAAACTTACAAACGGTACACTTAAGTGTCAAAATCGGAGCAAAATGGATCAGTTAAGTGCCAACGGCGAAAAATTCCGGCCAAACCGCCATATGTCCATTTTCCGGCAACTTCATTTGCTGACGGAGCATTTTTTTCAAAATAAAAAATCCACGTGGAAATTTTAATAAAAAAAATTGTCCATGTTAGATTTTTAAAACATTAAAATCGATTTTATTAAAAAAAAAAAAAAGAGAGAGAAGAAGGGGATCGGCGAGAGTTGTGTAGCCCTCGCCGATTTCCCTTCCCCCCCGTTTTTAAATTAATCAATTTTATAATAATTTATTTTTTAAATTATTTAATATTATTTAATTAATAATTTTTAAAATCCACGTAAGCGCAAAAACGACGTCGTTTTACACTGATTTTTTGTCGTTTCAATTTCCGGCGAGCCATATAGGCAAAAAAATTAATAAAAAATTGCCACGTAGGATTTCCGGCAGGGTTCCGGCGACTTGGCATTGAAGTAATCCATTTTTTTTTTGGAAAATGGCACTTAAGTGTACCGTTTGTAAGTTTTGGCACTTAAGTGTCCCTTCGTGCCAAATTTTGGCACTCCCGCTGTACTTATGCCCTTAGGCTAATATAGCAATGTCGCGACCTCACCTCAGGTGCACCACCTAGGGTTTGGCTAATAGATTACTAAGCATAAACTTAGCTCAGACTCTCCCAAGCCCATACAAATTCGCGACTTAGGGTTTAAGTTTTTAAAATGCATATGATTTTTACTTGGAGTCGCCACTAATCTATTTTTTGGTGGGTCGATTAGAAATCCAAGTAAAGTAACGGGAGATTTACTTTACTCCTACGAACCAGAGACTATGGGATCGGGGACTTGATTACGTTAAATTTCTCTAACGCCCTTTCGGTACCTTTTCTCTTTTATTTAAAAAAAATGATTTGCAGGCAGTTTTTGTTGATTTTAATTTACTCCTTAACATGCAATGTGATCATGCGAGTGCACAACCATTATCTAACACTCAATGAAGCAAAGCAATAAATAAATTGCAAGGAAAAGGAGGAAGTTGCTTACCTTAAAACTACGAAAGCATCTGCTATGTTAGCTTAAAAATTACATCAATGATCCTAGATATAATTTCTAGTTAACACGCACTCATTCAATTATTTTTTAAGGTTTTCACTTATTTAATGAAGCCTAAAACTACGTGCAATGCATGTAATGACATACGAAAGTGTAACTATAATAGCATGCAATGTGCAACCTAATATGCAAACTATATATCATGCTACATTAATTATTTAACTTAATCTAATGCTAGAAAATATTTAATGCAACTACCCTAATATGTCACGCATTCAAATGACCCTAAACATGCAATGACTAGATGACACACGAGAGATGACCTAATTCTACATGACATGAGCATGGCAATTTTTATGTTTTCTTTTTTATAACTAATGAAATTTCCTAAAATTTTCTAAGCATCTACGTCATATGCAATGTAGACTATAAGACTAGTCTGACATGAAGTGCATTAATCTACCCTATTATGCAAAAGATTTTTTTTATGCATTTTTTGTAAGTTTATTAAAAAAATCAACACATAATGCAACCGATCATATAAAGCACACAATTTAGCCCCGACCCAAGATAGAAAATCAAAACAATCAAAAACCTGATCCGATGTCTCGCGGCTCAATATTTTTTATTATTGAGATTTTTTTTAACACGACACAATGACCTTACTTAATTGGAATTCAATCAAGCATGCAATACTTTAAACGAGAAAAAAAAATATTCAAGAATTAATTTAGATAGGAACTTTACCTACCTTGTCTCTTGGGAAGAGGCCTCCTTTTGTGAGCCGACCTTCAAGACTTGCAACAAAAAGAGACGCTTTTTCTCCTCTCTCTCTATATTGCGTTGCCGCTCCTTTTCTCTCAATTGTGGCTATCTATTTCAGTGTGTATGGCCCCCCTTTTTATAGGTGAAAGGACTATGTTATTTAAGAAAAGATGATAAAATTGCACGTTGCATATTTAGCTTTTGTATCCCACGTGCAATATTTTTTCAATATTTCATCCGACACCTTCCTTGAATATTGAAAGAATAATGCGAATATTCTCGGGAACATTCTTATATTCCCGAGAATATTCTCATATTCTAGCTCGTCACCCCTTAACGGGAATATTTCATCCGACACCTTCCCTGAATACTGAAAGAATAATGCGAATATTCTCGGGAACATTCTTATATTCCCGGGAATATTCTCATATTCCAATTCGTTACCCCTTAACGGGCCTAGCCAAATTCTTTTTCATTGTGGGCTTAGTCCAACTTGTTAAATTAAAGCTTATAACCATTAATTGAAACCCATCTGCCACATGTCCAATGCAAATGCAATAATAAATGCTCCTAAAACTATATGCTATGCAATTTAATCCTAATATTTTTTGTTTAGGGGTTAAAATTAATCCCTAAATTTTTGTGCATTAAATTATGAATGATCAATCAAAATTTAGGTGTCAACAGCTGCCCCTTTTTGAAGGTGAGCTCGCAGAGGTTGCATTCAAAGATAAATTGAGACCTAAATTTTGACCATGCATATGTGATATAATGTTAGTTTTTGTGGGAAAATGAATCCCATTTTAAAATGCAATATGATATGATGCATGGAAAAACTAATGCAAAGTATGAAAAAAAGAAAAGAAGAAGAAGAGCGTACCTGTAGTTACTTACCAATCGATACGGTAGAGCATCTTGAGACACGTGATGAATTCCATGAGACTTGCAAAACATCTGAAGATCTGGAATTCTCATCAGATTTCAAAAGAGATTAAGCACCAGGAAATCACGTCCAGTATTTATGGGTTCAAATATCTGGAATTCACATCAGACATTTGAGAATATTTACTGAACACCTGGAAATCACATCAGGTATTTTAAGGTTCGAACCTTTGGAATTCACATCAGAGGTTTGAAAATATTCACTAAACACCTGGAAATCACATCAAGTATTTAAAGGTTTGAACATCTGGAATTCACATCAGACATTTGAAAAAATTCACTAAACACCTGAAAATCACATCAGGTATTTAAAGGTTCGAACATCTGGAATTCACATCAGACATTCGAAAAAATTCACTAAACACCTGGAAATCACATCAGGTATTTAAAAGTTCAAGTACAAGGAATTCTCACCGAATACTGAAAAAGTTTTAGGACACTGGAATTTTCGCCTGAAATTCTCATTAGGAATTTTGACCAATACCTGGAATTCTCATCAGGTACTTTTGAATTATCTTGAGAACAGATACCTGGAATTCTCATCAGGTATTTTGAAGATTTAACAGTATTTGGACAAATTCATGGCTTCAAAGAGGAGCTCTTTGGTCTCTGAAGAAACCCACCTGTCAAACATCATTAGAGCAAATGTGCATTCAACAGCAAAGTGAAGAATTAAAGCCATTCTTGGACAGTAAAACTCAAGGAGACCCATGCGTATGTTTTTCATCCCCATATTCCACCGGTTAGAATCATCATCAAGACAATTTTCACTCATAGTGTGGACTTCTTGAAAATGCCAGATGAGAGACTTTTAGTCTGAAAGGGTTTTTCACTCACTCTCATTTAAGAAGGCTACTTGTCCCGATTAATGCGGGAATATCTGAATCACTCGATCTTACCATCAAGTCAACAAGGATTCGAGCTTTCTCGCAAGCGGTACGATTTTACCAATCTGAAAGGTCTTTACCAGGATGTGATCTTGGTCAACGGCTTAACAAGGGGACTCTTTGAGTCAAGGCTATTAAAAGAACAATTCTGCAATCATCTCCAGGTTTACAAGTCAAGAATCCTGCAAAATGAGATAGAAATAATCTTGCTCACACTTCTTCGAGCAATGCTTAAGACATGTGAACACCTACATTAATTCAAGTGCCCTAATCTGAAGAGACTTTATGAGGGACGTAATGTAGGCTAGGTTCACGGGCTGAGAAATGAAAGGATTATCAAGCTCAAAATGTGTGTAAATGGGTGAGAGTTGGTGATCATCTTGACATTACCACCAGTCTTCATCTTCGCCATCAAGGATTATTTCCAAAATGTGTTCTGTTGACGGCAAAAGCTTTGCATTTGACAACTTTTCACGATCAATAGTCATCCATCTTGACTCTTTTTCATTTTCTCTTGTGGGCATTGGCCTTGCTTTTACCAGGCATACTGCTTTTTCTTGCCCCTCTTTTTACTCTTGTGTCTATGGGCATCGACCTTGCTTTTACCAGGCACACTGCTTTTTCACGCCCCCTAGTTCTATTTTTAACATCGACACACTGTTTACAATGTATCAAATTTTCATTTGGATTTCTAAAGGTCTTCACATTTTGTTGGCGCCCTAGACCATGCTGTTTCTTGAATGATTACTCTTTGCTTGCCCCAGTGTTGGGGTGATCACCAACTTGGTTCAAAGAAATGAATTTTTAGGCTCAAAGGGCTATGCAACGGATATACGTGTGTAGGATAGAGAGAAAAATGCTCTTCGTCATCCTAAGGCACTTGGATTATTGTTTGAGTTTATCTACAATAAGATACCCAAAGATTGATGCAAGTGAGAGCAAGAGAATTTCCATCTATTTTCCTCGCCACGTTATGCCAACTTACCTCCAATTTGCCCCGATATGGGGTGGTTCTTGACAGGGGTAATTTGAAAGAAATCTCCACAAGTGTATGAGGCTCAAAGGGGTTAAGCAATGGTCTACTTGTAGTGTTTAGGATAGAGAGATAAATTGCCTCTCGTCATTTTAGTTGTTGTCCCTTTCGCGAGAAAACCCTTCACCTTGCCGACATGGATTTTTTCACACTCATCTCACTATGTATATACAAGGGATTGTGTACAGGATAAGGCTTGCCTTTCATCATTCTAGCAAATTTAAACATTTCCACACTATTCATTGAATTGTCTATTTTGACAAATCTCGAGTGAAATTGGCGAATTAAACAAACTATCATGTGAAAATGCTTCACGATGATAAAGCAACTAGGCTCTATTCCTGCATCGAATTCCAAAGTCAGAGCTAAAAGGTATTTGTGTCTTGCCCCTCTTTGTAAGGGAGCCTGAAGGGGTTCCTTGCAAAGATAAATGACACCATCCATCTTTTGCCCCTGCAAAAATAAAACATGCATGATTATACACTCGAGGCTTCATCTTCATTAAAGCAGATGGTGCAGGATCATGCCTGAGACATAAAGTAAACAATCAGGGAGACAAACAGGGTGAACAAGATGCATGCTGAAAAAATCTTTTTATTTTGGAAAATTTTGAGAGAACATGAAGAAGCCCAGCCTTCAGAATTAGTTCCATGCCGTTTTCTTTTTGGTAGGATTTCATCACAGGGCCAGTTTGGTGTACTTCAACATGCCCTTAAAACATGAAAATCTTAATGTATTTTATTGGATGAAAAGCAAATTACAATATTGGAATGAGAGAAATCCTAACATGCAAACTAGGAAAGCAATAAAGACTCCTGCACAAAGGAGTATGCAAACAATTAAAATTCTCCTACTCTCGAGCTTCATCAATGGTGAACACTAAATTCTCCTCGAACAATTCGATCATTCCTTCAACATCGTCATCTTCTGCATTGGATTGTAATAATCTTCCCTTGCGCCACAAACTTTACTTTCTGGTGAAGGCTTGAAGGAACTACACCTGCTACATGTATCTATGGACGACCCAACAAGAAATTGAACGCAGTGGGTATATCCAAAACTTGGAAAACCACATTGAATATCATCGGCCCTATTTGCATGTCTAAATCAACTTCTCCAACTGCTTCTTTCCTAGTCCCGTCAAATGCCCGAACAGAGGTCTTAGCTGCACGAATTTTCTCCAAATCATACCCTAGGCATTTCAGAGTTGCTAGAGGGCATATGTTTAAAGTCGATCCATTATCAATGAGTACACGGGCCACTAAAGTATCTCGACACCTGACTGAGATATAAAGGGCCTTGTTATGTCCTCTTTCTTCATCTAGGAGCTCCTCATCTGAGAAGGCAATTTGATCTTTTAACAAAATGGACCCGACAAATTCCTCCAACTTCTCATGGTCAATGGATTCTGGGACGTGTATCCCACTAAGAACTTTCATCAAGGACTTTTGATGCTTATCTGATGTCTGGAGCAACTCTAACAGGGAGATTTGTGCGGGCATTCTGTGAAGCTGGTCTACCACATTATACTCACTTGCCTTAATTACAGCTAAGAATTCTTTAGCTTCCTCATCAGTGATTGGCTTGACAGGTTGTGAGTTGGTTTGAGCATAGGTGCGCCCCGATCGAGTGACCACATCTATCTCCGCATCATAACACCATGGCACTGCTTTATCACTTGTATACGCATAGGGTTGCGTAACATCAAGAATTAACTCTTCCTCATCAGACAATGGTGTGTCGATAATGATCAATCCATCCTCGTCCAATGCATCCTCCAATGGTGGCATGTCAAGAGGTAGGGGGCCAATCTCATCAGCTTTAATGTTCCAGTCAGCAAACTCATCCCCTTGATCGGTAAACTCCTCTTCCAGGTCAATAAGGATTGGAGTGATGGTTGAAATTATGCCAGTGTGGTCTGCATATGCAATCATGCCTTGGTTGGATATCGCCTTAACTCTTTGTTTCTTCTAAGACATTGTAGGTTTTTTTGTCTCTAAATAATACCCAGCACGAACTAAACTATCATAAACGTCATCCACATGTACTTTCAAGTTCTTCTTCCTGCCAGCATCAAAACTGAAAATGGCATTTATACCTTCCGCGTGGTCAGGGAGTGGGTTATTCTGGACGTTCGGTTGTGTATCGTGGAAGGAGACCACCTTAGCATCCAAAAGATTTTGGACATTGTGTCTCAGCGTATAGCAATCATCAACCGAATGCCCTACTTCCCCAATATGATAATCGCATGTCTTGGATGAGTCATAGTTAGGGAAACGCTCAGGATTGGTCCGCTTAGGCTCTTTGGCCAGTAACCCTTTCTTTTGGAGGATCGGCAAAATCTTGGACAAAGGTTTAGGAAGTGGCGTGAACTGACGCCTGGAAGAGTTCCTCTGTTGGCCATAAAACGGTCGGGCTCCTCCTTGTTGGGTTTTCTGGGTGGAGCGAGGCAATTGGACATAAGCTGCATTAACCTCCGCTACGGGTTCCTTATCTTTTTTGGCTGAGAATCTCTTATACGAGTTGGTCTGATCGGACTCCCATCCATCATGCAGGGCCATTTCAATTCGTTCACCAACAGGGATTAGCTGATTGAATGACTCGGCAGTTGAACCGAGCATCCGGCTTTGATATTCAGGCGGGAGTGTCTTCATAAACAAATCCATCAACTCTTTCTTCGTCGGTTTGGGACTAATTTGAGAAGCCACGGCTCGCCATCTCGTGACATATGCCTTGAAAGATTCCGACTTCTTCTTTTCTGTACGAATCAAATCCTCCCGGGATGGGGTAACATCGATATTATACTTATATTGCTTGAAGAAAGCATCAGTCAAATCCTCCCAAGTCTCTAAGAGATTAATTCTCTTCATGATGTACCATTGCAATGCCAGCCCTGTCAAACTCGCTTGGAACGACTGAATCATCAAGGGTACATTGTCAACATATTGGGTCATCCTGACCAAATATGTCTGTAGATGGATCTTTGGGCAAGAGGTGCCATCATACTTTTCAAAGTCAGGCATTTTGAACTTCTTCGGCACTTTGACTTTTGCATAAAGAGACAAGTCTATCGGGCTTTGGCATTCTGAACCCTATAGTTGCTTAAGCTTTTCCTCGATTTTCGCCAAGCGTTTTTCTTGCTCGGTTTTCGGTACGACCGGGTGCATCACTTGTACCTCATCATCAGCAACAATTTGAGGCATGTTAGTGGTTTTGACTGTAGGAGCATCACCAGAGTTTGACGGGCCAATTGCAGTTGTATTCTTGCCTTTATCTCTCGAATCACCAATGGGAGGGTGTTGAGGTAGCACCACTTTAACTTGCGGAGCTGATGGGACAATGTTCGATTTGAGGGAATCTATTTGTTTAGACAGCTGCTCAAGGACATTCAGAACTTGCTTCATTTCCGTTTCAAGGGCAGCGACACGAGCTTGTTCATTAACACGTGCTTGTTCAGTGTTATCGGCCATTGTTGCTCTAGAACGAGTACGAATAGGCAATCTCAGGCGAGCCGTGTTGTATCAATGTTACCTTGATGTAAAAAGGAAAAAGCACAATAAGTATCATGACAAATGAAATTGGTCCATGACAACAATCGATCGCACATTTTATTAAGTGAAATTGAATTCCAATGACATTAATCTAAAAAATGAAAGTGACTCCCTTGGGAATTAAATTCCTAAAACATCAGTTTAAGAAATTGAAATAACACTCTAAAATTGAAATTAAACTCCTAGACATGAACATAAAAACAATCTAGTGACTCTTCTCTATATACAATTGACCTTTTGTCATGGACCCCAAAAAAAATGACAAAATAAATAGATTGCATAGTGTAAGGTAAGAATACTTACTTCATGAAGGAAAAATGGCAATCACATAGACATACACATGAGACGTGAGGTTCGACACATAAACTATAGGGCTTAGCAAATTAGAGTTAAGAGGAATGATCCGACTAGTCGCAGTCTCGCGTACAAAGGTCGGGTCCTCTTAGCTCCGGCTTGGTCAAAGAAAATCCTATAGTCATGCGATTTCGCAGACAAGGATAAACATTTTGACACCGAGAAGAAAATTTCGAAGTTGAGAAAGGCAACCTCTACATCGCAGTCTCGCGTTCAAGGTTGGATCATTTCTCAACACCATCCTAACATCCTTAATTGCGGTCCAGGTCCGACGGCAGGTAGTGTGTGCAAAATGTAGTGAAAATGCATAAGCATGCATAACAGTTTAAATTCACAACAACACTTTAATAATTTGAATTTAAAACATTTATTCACAACTCCAACCTGCAAGACAAAGGGTTAACAATCACTCCACCCCTTATAACTCCCATCTGCAAAAAACATTTAACACCTCAAATGGTTAGGGACGTACCTGGTATCCTCGCTGCCAAACAAAAAAAATTTTTTAAAAAAAGAGAAAATTGGCCTAAGTCCACTAAGAATTTAAACTTAAGTCCCCAACGGAGTCGCCAAGCTGTCGCGACCTCACCTCAGGTGCACCACCTAGGGTTTGGCTAATGGATTACTAAGCCTAAACTTAGCTCAGACTCTCCCAAGCCCATACCAATTCGCGACTTAGGGTTTAAGTTTTTAAAATGCATATGATTTTTACTTGGAGTCGCCACTAATCTATTTTTTGGTGGGTTGATTAGAAACTCAAGTAAAGTAACGGGAGATTTACTTTACTCCTACGAACTAGAGACTATGGGATCGGGGACTTGATTACGTTAGATTTCTCTAACGCCCTTTCGGTACATTTTCTCTTTTATTTAAAAAAAATGATTTGCAGGCAGTTTTTGTTGATTTTAATTTACTCCCTAACATGCAATGTGATCATGCGAGTGCGCAACCATTATCTAACACTCAATGAAGCAAAGCAATAAATAAATTGCAAGGAAAAGGAGAAGTTACTTACCTTAAAGCTACGAAAGCATCTGCTATGTTAGCTTAAAAATTACATCAATGATCCTAGATATAATTTCTAATTAACATGCACTCATTCAATTATTTTTTAAGGTTTTCACTTATTTAATGAGCCTAAAACTACGTGTAATGCATGTAATGACATACGAAAGTGTAACTATAATAGCATGCAATGTGCAACCTAATATGCAAACTATATATCATGCTACATTAATTATTTAACTTAATCTAATGCTAGAAAATATTTAATGCAACTACCCTAATATGTCACGCATTCAAATAACCCTAAACATGCAATGACTAGATGACACACGGGAGATGACCTAATTCTACATGACATGAGCATGGCAATTTTTATGTTTTCTTTTTTATAACTAATGAAATTTCCTAAAATTTCCTAAGCATCTACGTCATATGCAATGTAGACTATAAGACTAGTCTGACATGAAGTGCATTAATCTACCCTATTATGCAAAAGATTTTTTTTATGCATTTTTTGTAAGTTTATTAAAAAAATCAACACATAATGCAACCGATCATGTAAAGCACGCAATTTAGCCCCGACCCAAGATAGAAAATCAAAACAATCAAAAACCTGATCCGACGTCTCGCGGCTCAATATTTTTTATTATTGAGATTTTTTTAACACGACACAACGACCTCACTTAATTGGAATTCAATCAAGCATGCAATACTTTAAACGAGAAAACAAAATATTCAAGAATTAATTTAGATAGGAACTTTACCTACCTTGTCTCTTGGGAAGAGGCCTCCTTTTGTGAGCCGACCTTCAAGACTGCAACAAAAAGAGACGCTTTTTCTCCTCTCTCTCTATATTGCGCTGCCGCTCCTTTTCTCTCAATTGTGGCTGTCTATTTCAGTGTGTATGGCCCCCATTTTTATAGGTGAAAGGACTATGTTATTTAAGGAAAGATGATAAAATTGCACGTTGCATATTTAGCTTTTGTATCCCACGTGCAATATTTTTTCAATATTTCATCCGACACCTTCCTTGAATATTGAAAGAATAATGCGAATATTCTCGGGAACATTATCATATTCCAGAGAATATTCTCATATTCTAGCTCGTCACCCCTTAACAAGAATATTTCATCCGACACCTTCCCTGAATACTAAAAGAATAATGCGAATATTCTCGGGAACATTCTTACATTCCTGGGAATATTCTCATATTCTCGGGAACATTCTTATATTCCCGGGAATATTCTCATATTCCAACTCGTTACCCCTTAACGGGCCTACCCAAATTCTTTTTCCTTGTGGGCTTAGTCCAACTTGTTAAATTAAAGCTTATAACTATTAATTGAAGCCCATCTGCCACATGTCCAATGCAAATGCAATAATAAATGCTCCTAAAACTATATGCTATGCAATTTAATCCTAATATTTTTTGTTTAGGGGTTAAAATTAATCCCTAAATTTTTGTGCATTAAATTATGAATGATCAATCAAAATTTAGGTGTCAACAAGCAAAATATGTCTGGGGCACTACGAAACATCAACTGTTTATTCTTTCCTGATGGGTGTATAATTAGAGCTTACAAGTGCCGGTATGAATTGTTTCTTAAGTAGATGAATGTTGAATACCTTGTATTCTTGATAGAGTATTATCAAGCCCATCATGTCCGAGTGGGAGATGTTATGTCACGATAATTCGTCCATGATGGGATGTGTTTCATAGACACTGGTTTCACCTGAAGTGATATGTTATGAGAGGTACCTTTGAAGAGTGCAAATAGTTGTCTTTTAAGGGAAGTTCAGGTAACTTCCTCGTGATATAATTAAGAGACACGAAAAAAATGTTCTGAAGTAGAACTCTCTCTCTCTCTCTCTCTCTCTACAAAGAAAATACACATAAGGTTTCGGCACTACTTTGAGAAGACAATTAGCATTAATATTGTGGAATGAGAATACATTCTTCTTGATTTTATTCGAACCAATGTAAAGTTGTATCATTCATTGTTCACTAGTGATTCAACTTATATTTTTAGGTAATTCGTTTATCATGCAATAAAGAGGTTAATCATTTCTTCCTGACACTTTTAATAACAAGAATCACCGTCAAGTGTCTTGGCAAGTGTGAGTGCTGAAGTCAAGCATGCCTTCGTCGAGCAACCAAAGTTGAGCACTATAGGGTGATACAGTTTTTTTTTTTTGCCACAATCCAAGTTGGTTTTCCACACAATTTTATAAATGTTGTGTGAGAAAGACGTGTCAACTTTCCAATCATGAATTTCTTGAGCGCCTATCAAATCTAATGATGTGGACCTAAGTAGGTCCTTAAAAAGTTCAAGGAAGAAGAAATAGGTGAGAGATCTACTATGGGATGACCCCACAATATCACCTCCCATATTCCCTCCTACCCAAGAAGAAAAATATAATGGTGGGAGTTGGGGAGGTATAACGAGTGTGGGCATCAGTACGTAAAAATAAGGAACACAGTATCAGCCCATTTGAGTTACCAAATAGGTAGGGCGACCCCGACATGGGATGTGAAAGTCCCTACAGCTTGATGAGGTTGCACTATAACCAAACACCGAGGATCTAGTGATAATGCGAATTACATTGATATATCCTCATCCCTTGTATGTGAGCACTTTTGTCATAAACTTTTGAAGAATGTTGCACCTGTCATATGCAAGTTGTGTGCTTCAGCTTGAGGGAATTGTTCAAATATATGTATGGATGTCTGCGAATTCTCTGTGCAGAATATTACTGCAGACACTATTAAATATTATGGATATCATTTGATATTTTGCTATTTCCTAAAACAGCTAATTTTCTTATTTAGATTAAGATAGCTTATTTTTGTATTAGATTGGATTACTTCCTTCTGTACATAATATTCGAGTATAAATACCCCTTGACACATTACAAAGTCAAGTTATTGATGAAGAATATAACTTGTGACCATTTTCTCGCTCTCTCTTGAAGATTCTATAATATTTACATCAACATGCATATATTATTTATTAACCCGCAAGCGAGAGTTATTTACTGTACAAATTTGATTTTATTTAATAGGGAAAAAACAGATTCAGTATCACATTATCCGGCATGGCCTTTCTGCGTGTAGTGTTTTGAACTTAAGCTCGGGACAGCCGACTAGGATCTTCTCCTACATGCCCACTCTATTAATGTTATGTGTGTTCCTGGTGATATGCTGACTCATAAAAGCATCATAATCCATAAGCATGTTTAATTAGGTGGATGTATCAATGGAAATTGGTAATGTATATAGATGAAAGCCTAATGTTACTGGTGTCCTATCGCAAAAATGTCAGTTTTGTCTTGCATTTCCATCTTCCAAGGCATATAAGATTGCATGATGCTCTCTCTCTCTCTCTCTCTCTCTCTCTCTCTCTCTCTCTCTCTCTCTCTCTCTCTCTCTCTCTCTAAAAGATTAAACGAAAATGGTCGCTAGCAATTTGTCATTGTCGCTAACGAATTCCCGTAAAAGTTCTTCTGGGCTATGGTTTAGAGGAACAAAGTGTTGGGAACTCTTGTTTGAACATCATGTTTCTATCTACCCAATAAAAGAAGCAAGCCAAAATGATTTTCCCTGTCCTTTTCCAGACAATCGTTCATTGAAGTTGTTGATAGGGGTGTGCAAAGGAATCGGGAATCACTTGGGCCGCCCCGAACCAAACCGGACCAGTCCGAAACTAGCGGTTCCCATGAATATCAGTCCGATTCCTAGTTCCAATTTAGTGGAACCGATAAGTATCAGTCCAGTTCCCGATTCTAAGTGTGCAACTGCCTGTCTGCCCACTTGAACCGAACCGATACGGTGTTTATATATATATAAAGAAATTTCATCTCAATTACTTAATTATTTTATAGTTTTTTGACTAAATATATATGTATATATATATATATATGTATATTTGTAGTTAGTTGACATTATTGACTAATTATATTTCTCAAATATGTAATAGGATTAACCCTCTATTCTTTTTTATTCTAATAATCCTTTTACTTGTTTTTTCAACAACAAAAAAAAAAAACGAAGAGGAAGGAGAGGACCAATGGGAGATGTTGCGACACTTTGTCGTCATAATACGAAATTAAGAGCTAATGGCTCGTTTTAATTAATGAATGCAATTTTGTAGTGATTGGAGACTGGTTCTATAAACCCACTCAAGAATCAGATCATACCAGCAGTATGGTTCCCGAGTAGATCCATAGAACCAATAGGAAATTTTCGGTTCCCATTTTTCGGAACCAGTTCTTAGTAGATAGTTCTTGGTTTCAATGTGGGAACCACCCACCCGAACCATGCTCATCCTTGATTGTTGATAGCAAGCATGGTTTTAGAAAACAGCTCAAAAGAATACCATAATTTGTTTCACTTTGTCTCTTGTATGCGAAGAAAATCCACAACAATAGAAATGCTTTGAGAATAATAACGAATGTATTGTTTGTTCTTTCCGCATGCATTCCTATATGTACCAAATACTATGACACCCTAAATCCCACGTTAAATGACTAATATCTTCTTGAGTGATTCATATATACGATTCATATCAAAATAATCACTACTTCGTATGATTACTTGAGCACTTCTTATGAGAGCTTGACTCTTATAGATGGACCGTGTCATTGCAGATGGTTTTGGAGAGGATTTCTTTCAATAAATATGGGGTTTGTGGATGGACTAGGCATGTACCTGATCCAAAGAGGGCGAGGACTGATTCTTTAGCAGAAAGACTCAACAGTGGTCTGACTCCTTACAATCTACCAGGACGATGGAAGAGGGATGAAGGGCATGGATCGTGCATCAATTCGAGAGAGTATCATCGAGTGATATGGACCGAAATTGATGTGGGCATCAGTGCTTTAAATTGAGGCACTTGTGACATTCTGAGTTCCACATAGGATGAAGGCGTCTTCTTTGAGTGAACCATAAATGAGACTATTAAATTATCATCATCTCCTATTGTCGCCTTGAGCATTTCTTTTAGAGGCGAGGCCCACATGCATGGCGATGGGGCCTCGCCGATAGAGATTTTTCTCTTCCACGTTCTAAAACTTAGATTGGGCTTCTTTTTAAAATTGTGCCCTACGCTCAATAAGTCTAGTGTACTTGCACAATCACCCTCATAAATAAATTTAAGTTTTTTTGACATACAACATACTTTATTTAGATACATAGCAAATATCATTTATATTATTAGAAAAATTAGTAGATATTAGGGATATTGCAGATATTTCCTGCAACTACTTTTCTATTAGATTAGATTGCTTTCTTTTCTATCACTATTGTTTGGGTATAAATATCCATAGTTTGTAAATTGAGTAAAGAAGCTGTTTTTGGCTACTTTCTCTCTTCCTCTCTCTGTCTCTCTCTCTCTTGAAGATCCTAAAATATTTGCACTAATATGTTATTTTTTATTAACCTTCACATAAGATTTTTTGGCTTGGAACAAAATTGATTTTATTTATTAGAGAATAAAACAAGTTATCAGATTGTAGGACGTGCCCTTTTTGCTGGTAGTGTTTGAACTTAAGCTCGTCGTTGTTGACTGAGATCTTCTCATATATTCTTACTCTATTAGCATTATTTTCTGTTTGGTAGTGTGCTGACCCACTATGCGCAAGCATGTCTAATTAGGTGGATGGGTCGATGATATTGATGATAATAAAATGCTGTGTCACTAATATCCTTATGCAATATGTCAAATTGGTCTCGCACTGCCAAGTTCCAAGGCATATGAATTTGGATTGCATGACGTGAACTTGGATTGCATGATACTCTCTCTCTCTCACACACACAATAAAAGACTAGATGAAAATGGTCACTAGTAATTTGTCATTGTCACAGGTAAATTTGCATAAAATTCGGTCTTGAGGGACCCTAGATTCAGGTATCTTCTTTGAGGCTGGGATTTAGAAGCAGAAAGCATTGGGAACTCTTGTCTGACCCCATGTTTCCATCTACCCAAAAAAGGAAACACGACAGAGTTAATTTTCCTTTTCTTTTTCTTTTTTTGGGACAACCTGGCCCTTGAAGTTGTTGATAGCAAGCCTGTTTTTGGAAAGCAGCCCAAATAAATAAATAACAATACCATAATCTGTTTCACTGTCTCTTGTATGTAAAGAAAATCCACAACAATGGGAATGCTTTGAGAACACTAAAAAATGATAGGTCATTGCTCTGTACACTCAAATGATTGGATTGTTTGTAACACTCTTTTCTCATGCATTTTTGTATGTATGAAAACTATATAACACAATAAATCTCACATCAAATGATAGATGTCTTCTTGAGTGATTCGAAAGTAAGATCTTCACTAGAACAATCACCAACTCGTGCAATTTACTTGAGTACTCCTTATGGGAGCTTGACTCTTACAAATTGAGCATATTTTTATAGATCGTTTGAGAGAATCTCTTCCAATAGAAATGTGATGCATGAATTAATTATTTATATACTTGATCCAATAGGGGCGAGGAATGATTGTTCGGCAAGAAGACTCAGACAAGGATGTGACTCCTTATAATTTACAAGGACGATGGAGGGAGCATGGTAAGTCCCTATCATACACCAAATCAAGGGAGTATTGCCGAGCAATATACAACCAATAATGACAAGGGAGTAGTGCTTCAAATGGGAAAGCTTGTAACATTGTAAGTCTCACATTGAATGGAAGGGCCATTCTTGAGTGATTCGTAAAGGAGACACTCCCTGAGTAGCCACCATCTCCTCTTATTACTCTGAACATCCTTTTAGAGGTTAGACCCACATGGAATGGGTCAAGCCAATAAAGATTTTTTCTTTTACGTCCCAAATTTTAGATTAGATGAGAGAAACCTTCTTTAGTAATTCATAAGTAAGACTCTCAAAGTGATCACAATCTTATATTATTATTTTGAGTATTCCTTTTTGGGGCTTAACCCACATGAAATAGGTCAGGTTGTCACAAATAATATCTAGCATAACCTCTTTAACAATTGTGCGGTTCATAAATAGATTAAGCTCGAGCCCATCCAACAAGGGTGGGGAGTGATCGCAGTGAAAAGAGGGCCCAAATGAAGTGCAGCTTCTAAGAAGTCCCTCAGATGAAGAGAGGACGAGAGTAGGCTGCATCTCATGTCGAGTAAGGGAGTATCATTAGGTGATATAGGCTGACACTAACATGTAACATCAATACATTGGAGAGGGCGGATGGGATACATGTGGGAGAGTTCGGATCTCAAGTTTATAATACGTGAGCCTTATCTTACTTAATGCTTTAAGTAGCAGCGTCTATGATACTCCAAGTTTCACATCGAATATGAGAGGCCTTCTCGAGTAATTTATGAGTAAAACCCACCTAAAAACAGTCATTACCTTGCACTCAAAATATGCAGGACTTTGGCCCACGAGAAGCAAGATGGGCCATTATTAAGGAAACAATTTGGACTAAATTGTAACTTGAAAGAGATCTGTCGAAGTCAATGATTGGGCTTTTTTCTTGGGCCAGATGAGGAACGAGTACTCCAGCTCGAACGCCTTGTCGATGTTTAGGGCCAGGCCCAGCATTGAGTGAACAGAAAAGAATCGTGTGCGTGTCCCTGCATGGATCAAATGCATCGAGTTTCGATGCGTTTGTGAATATGTGAAATCGCTGTTTTTCAAGTGATGCTGGGCTTGGTTGGGGCAAGGTTAGTTTAGGTTCTCATCACGATTCCAGGAGTCTAAAAGCCCCCCAAATAATTTAATTGATCAATTTTCCAAAGGTCCAATTGATTTCCTATTAGTAGAGTCTTGTTTTGCACGTGAATTCCAATATACAGTGGATTTCAAGGAAAATTGGCTAAAAGGATTAGATTAGAATTTCGTACAAAGATCTAAATTGACAAAATTGAAAAATTTAGAATTGACTTGACATCGGTACAATAGAGTTAGAGTGTGTTTGGTAACATTTCTGCTCTTGAAAATAATTTATGTACATAAATATTTTTTTCCATTTTTGTTTCCGAGAAAAAAAATATTTTTTTTACTTTTTGATTTTGCTCCAATTCTATTCCCTGATCACTTTTCTACTCTCAAAATATCAAGTGAATTTTTATTCTTTTCCTGTTCTGAAAAATAAAAGAATAGAAAAATAAAATGTTTACCAAATTGGCCTTTAAAATCGATATGATAATTTTCTCCAAAAAAGGAAAACAAAAACGGGCTAATTAGCTCTATCGAGGTACTCAGACAATTGAAGAGTCATGTTTGATTAAATGACGCCTCTTAATGATTGGTCGTGTTTAGCTCAACAAGGGGTGGCAAGATAATGGTGGAACGAGAGGAGAGGAAAGCTAAATCCTCTATCATAGAGTCCCATGTCGTGCCATAAGTTCGGCATGACAATGATCATCGAAAGAGCTTGGTTTGGTCGAGCGAGGCCTCAACATTAGGCCTAGATTCTTGTTAGATGCATCAGAATGGAAATTAATTTTTAGAGCCATATCGACATGTGTCGCTTGCAATAAGATCAAGGCCACACATTGGCCGCTCCTATTTTCTCAAATTGGCATTATGACATCCCTGAATTAACTTACTTGAAGTATTGTTTATCCTATACTGAGTCTCATGGTTTTTATCTTTTGGCTGATAGACAGATACTTTCCTAGGAGGTCACCCATCATGGTAGTGCTCTAACTTAGGCTTGTTTAAGTTTGGAGCTCTAAAGCAAAGTTTGTTGTTACGTCAAAAGGCGTCTTCATGAATTAATTCCAATTTTCATATGTATATATATTCTAGAATAACTCTCCTTCTATTCAGTGCATAGTTTAATTCATTCCTACCTCTTTGCCATCCTAGAAGTCTGCTAAGAGTCACTCATCATCTTGGTCCTCTCTAGCCCCGGTGTCCACTCCTTGCCCTCATTAGAGCAAGTTGTCAAAGGCCCATCAGCTTCTGCCTGATTTGTCACTAAACCACACGTCTATTAGAGGGGGGGGGGTCCTACTATGATACTATAATATCTTTGTATTAACTCACTCGAGATATTATTCGTTTTGGCACATCTCATACCAAGCTTCATAGTTTTATCCTTAAACGTACAGAAATGCACTTTCCTAGTAGTTTATCCATCTTAATAGGCTCTAACTTGAGCTAGCTTTTGGAACTAAGTTTGTTATTACATTAAAAGGCGCATCTGTAAGTTAATTCCAATTTATATATACATACCAGATTAATTCTATATATACATACCAGAATCACTCTCAATTTTCAGTGCATTATTCGATTCATTCTTGTCCTCTTTGCTATCCTAAAAACATGTTAGGAGCTGCTCCTTATCTAGACCCTCTCTAGCCCCAACGGCCCCTCTCTTGTGAGAAGCTCGCCCTCTAGTGCCACCAAGAGCAATTCAATTGAATAGAACTTGCTAAACGACGTCACTTCCAGAGCAGCCCCCGCCACCACCAAGCCGATGTTCCTTTCCGAGGCCGAGTGTGAGAAGGTCGCCCTCCAGCACCACCTGGACAAGGTGGCCGCCCAAAGGCGCCACTAGGAGCAGTTCAATTGAATAGAACTTGTCGCGAGAGATAGAGCAGTTAAGAGATAAATGGTCGATGATCGCCACGGCAACCATGACCACGAACATGGGTCAGTGGTCCTGCTCATCGATCAACATGAGTCATGAAACAATATCACACAGGGTTTTATCTGTAGGCATGAAGCCTTATAAATTTCTGGGGCTCATCCTAAGACATCACGTAAATTCTACTTTTGAAAGCATAACTTGGATCAATTTTCTAGACAAACATACTGATTATTTTTCTTGCTAGATTGTATTGATTATAAAATTCAAATAAGGTGTTGTATTTCAATTTTTTACATACGTGGGACTGAGTCATGGAAAGTGTTGGCACGATGGGCAGGGTGCTTCATGAGATAAGCTGCTTGTCCACTATATGCGGTCAAAAGTGCAGGAAATGTGAGGCAAGAGAAGCTGATCTGCATCAATTGTCCACCCCAATAATCAAACTCAACGGAAATTGTAACCGTATAGTTTGGGTAAATCCATCATTTGCGCAGTGCTCGGAGTCTTGGAGATCAGAAGGATATACTACCTACTTGGATTGCTCGTATATTGAAATGACCGGGATCAGCAAATATGGCATCAGTGCCTGATTCAATTGAACCATCCATGTACATGAGTTTAAAACTGTGACCTACTTGTTTACCATTAAAAAAAACACACACACACACACACATACACACGGACCGGTAATGCAAAGGAAGATGCCGCCAAGCGAGACCCAGGCTTGCTTGTTGTTGCGGTTGAAGTTGTTGACAATGTACTTAGGGTTGAAGGCACGCAACACGCCGATATCTTACTTGAACAGGTTGTAGAGCCCGATCCGGCTAATGAACGTGAACCAGATGAAGATGATGGTTGCGAGTGTTAAACCCGACACAGTCCGTCCGGAACCTCTAGACGCAGAAAAGGATTATCAGTATCACCACCGATTTCAACACCACCGCAACTGCATGTCCAAACATATATCAGCATTTGCTTGTGACAAAAAGAAGAGTGTTATATGTGGGCTTTTAGAAGCATATTTGTATCATCAATTTGCTAATAATTAAGAGTTGTAATTATCTTTGCCCTCTGACTTTATCCCGTTCACGGCTGAAAGAACTGCAGGAATCCCGACAGGACAAAAAAGACCAAAGAGGTTATGTTAGCTTCCAAGATTCTAAACACATTCTTTTTTTATTTTTATATTTAGTAATAAGGACTAATCCAAACCTTTCGGCGTTCCACGTGGTTATGTGTTTTCGTGAACAAGGAAAATCTTGTTTTTTAGTTTTAAAATTAAAACATCATAATTTTGATTGGTGGCACAATTATCATCATCATCATCATCATATGAGACACTTTCTCCTTGAAATGGAAGAAGGGGACTCGATGGACTTTTGCTCTAGCACGATTCCCTTTCTTTGCCCCTAACGTATCACGTTCATGATATTATTGGTTTCTACTATATTAGAGTCTATCATATTTTGCTCTATTAGGAAACCATTGATGTGGTTTTTTGAATCATTATCAAGAGAAACCAAGTTAAACTTCATTCAACTGCGAGGGCCCCAAAATATATATCTCGAAACATCTGTTATCTTGCACATAAATTGTTCATGGTTAATTAATTAAGATTTTCCAAACAAAATTTCTCTCAATTGAAATGAAGATAGAGGATAATGTAGCATTATCTAAAATATGTACAAAAGATAACAATTTTTCTTGTTCTTACTCATATATTAGTGAATATTATCAAAAAAATTATAAAGTTATTGTTTTTTAGCTAATTTAATCCTAAACCTTTCAATTTTATCAATTCAATCATAAACATTTTCACCTTTTATCAATTTTGGTAGGAATTCACTAACATGGATGCCAATCGTTCCACGTGGCACGGGCAATATTCACATTGATAATTTTTAATAAAATTTTAATATTTTTTAAAATTTTCAAAAATTTTTATGATTTTCTCCTCTTTTTCTTTCATTTTTTCCCCCTTTCTCCTTCCTTTTACCGATGGTCGGCCAATGGCCACAAGTAATGGCTGGCCTCCCCCGCCACAAGTAAGGCTTAGTGGGATCGGTCACGCCTAGGCCAAATCTAGCAAGGCCGACCCTCGCCTAGCCTCCCTTGAGCTAGGGTAAGCCTCGCCTGGTCGCACCTCACCTGTGGTATGGGAGGCCAGCCCACTCGGTCGTTGGCCATTGACAAAAGGAAGAAGAAAGGAAAAAAAAATGAAAAAAAATAAAAACAAAAATAAAAACAAAAATAAAAAATTTAAATATTATTAATAATCATTCACATTAGCGCCGATCATTCACCGTGGCACCATCGGCATCCACACCAGAGATTACCAGCCAAAATTTGTCAGATTGGCTCAATTGTCATAGTAAAAAGGATTAAGATTCAATTGGCAAAATTGAAAGGTTTAAAACTCAATTGGCAAAAATATAATAAGTTTAGGACATTTTGGACACTTTTTTCCATATATTACTCAAAGTTAAAATGGGAATTGTGATATCTTTTCTTGAAATACAGAATCACAGTCAAAACCGAAAAAAGAAATGGTAAAAATCCCCCCGGGGCCCCCAATGTACACTATAAGGGCAATGCTCCTGAAGTGTACCCTTTTTATTATTAACGATAAATCTGAGAATAAAAAACACGATAATGTATCAATTTTGGATTAAGTATTCAAGAAGGGCATAGGTGTTTTCGGACAAGTTGGACTAAAAGAATTCTATGAAAGGGTTGCAATAAATGGCGATTTAAACCTGAAATGAATGGAGTAAGAACGCGGTCACCAATGACCATGGAAGTGCCCATGATGGAAAGTCGAAAGAGCACCATCTTGGCGGTCTTGCTGCTCTCGAGCTTCTCTTTGATATTCTGTGCCCGTTGCAGCTGGTTCGACGGAGTGTCGAGCTTGTAGTTCGAAACTTCTCGGTCCTCAGGCTGGTGAGTCGGGATCAAAGCTCACTTTGGCTGCCCGTTGCAGCTGGTTCGGCAGAGTGTTGAGCTTGTAGTTCGAAACTTTTATGCAATAAAAGGCAGTCAAAGTTCACTCTATCAGCCTATTTTCCTCCAGGGATATTGTTACCTAGAAAGATCACCTACAGTAATCCCTCTAGAGAGGCTGTCTAGTCAAACTGCATTCTTTATTTTAACATGTCGATACTCGCATACCTTGTACCCATCATTGATAAAATAATATTTTTCTCCTCTTTAACATGAGAATAATTTCAAATTTTATGTCACAAAATTTAGACGAAATAATTTAATTTACTTAATTCTAATATTCCTTGATATGCCTGACCGTGATTCGGGATCAAGCTCACTTTGATGTACCTGCATATTAGCAGGTACAACGCAGACGCCCCTCCTGCCCCTCCTGCACTCGCACGGATGGGTCACATGAGTCAGAATTATAAAAATCAAATCAGGGCCCACCGTAAAAAAAGAAAAAAAAAAAATGACATGTGAAACCTACGAAAAATGGCCATGTACACTATTCTGATAATCCTAGTGCGTGAAGCAGAATAGAGATTTAAGTGTGTACGGTCGCTGTTTTCATTGGCCAAGTGGACGATAAAGACGTACTTGAACATAGGGAGGAGTGCAATCGTGTAGATGGTTAGCAACGGAACTTCGATACTATGTTGAGTGTCCTTAATTCCATCTGTGAATGTACTCACATACACGTAGATTGGAGACGTCCCTATATCACCGTACACCATTCCTATGCTCTGAAATGCCAAGATCATCGTCCTTTACCAATTTACTTGTGGATCAATTATTTCAAGTTCAATCACAGAGCAAAAACCACTCGGTGACTTTAGGGGGAAAAAGATTCTTACCATATCCATTAACAGAAAAAAGTAGCTTCATAATGACGGCACGCAGCCAAAGGTGTTCATAAAAATTTGTTTACTTTACTATCATTTGTAACATGCATATAGCAATCAACTCCACTGAGAGTCACGCTTCTATCTAAGAGTCCTGTCTTTAGATATTCATGATCAATTGGATTCAATAATCATTCAACGGCTCATCTTGGCAAAGCCCACTTTTCATATTACAAGAAAGGCAGAAGGAAGAACCCTATGCGATGAAGGACAAGAAAGATCTTGGAAAAGAAAGAATTCTTCTTCGATATATTTTCGTATATTTTACTAATACAAAAAACATATATTTATATATACAAGAGAACCCTATTTTAGGCTAATCCTAAGATTCCCTTTAAATCAGATTGCATAACAGGTAATAAATCAATATACCAAACTTCCTAATTTAGTTTCACTTTTTAGCTAACGGCAACACTCCCCATCAAGTTGGGGCATTAATATCTTTAATGGCCAACTTGTCAAGTGTGTTGTAGAAGATCCCGCTCAAGACAGCCTTTGTTAGTATATTGGCCAATTGGTCTTTAGATTTAACAAACGAAAACCGAATTATCTTGGTATCCAGATTCTATTTGATAAAATGTTGATCTACCTCAATAAGTCTAGTACGATCGTGCTGAACTAGATTGTGAGAAATATCAATGGCTGCCTTATTGTCGCAAAACAAATTCATCTCAAACTTGGGAGGAAAGTCAAGTTCCAACATCAAACTCTTAAGCCAAAGAAGTTCACAAAGTCCTTTGGCCATCTCCCTGAATTCAGCCTTTGCATTGGACAATGCCACTACTTTTTATTTCTTGCTTCTCCAAGTGACTAAATTCCCTCCTACAAAAGTAAACTATCTTGATGTTGATTTCCTGTTGGAAATACTTCCCATCCAATCTACATCTATAAAACCTTCAATTTCAAGATGACCATTCTTTGAAAAAAAAAAAAGGTCCTTTCCCTCGAGTAGAATTCAAGTAGTGAAAGATTTGAACCACAACATTCATATGATCTTTACTAGGTGCGTGCATAAATTTACTAACAATGCTCACAGCATATGCAATATCTAAACGAGTATGAGACAAATAGATTGGCTTGCCCACTAACATTTGATATTTCTCCTTATTGACTAGTACCTAATCTGGATATTCTCCGAGTCTGTGATTTTGAACAATTGGAGTATAAACTAGCTTACAATCTAGCATCCTTACTTTCCTCAATAAATCCAGTACATATATTCTTTAATAAAGAAATATGCCTTCTTTTGATCTAGCTATTTTAATTCCTAAGAAATACTTGAGTCCCCTCAAGATACTTCATTTCAAACTCCATTGTTAACCTTTTTTGGAGTTTAGAAATCTCCCCCATAACATCCCATGTTATAATTATATCATCCACATAAATTATCAAAAATGTTACCTTTCTTTGGCATTGCTTCAAGAGCAATGTATGGTCTAAGTCGTTTCAAGAGTACCCATATCCTTTCATAGCCAAGCTAAAACAACTAAACCAAGCACGGGATGATTGTTTTAATCCATATAGAGAATGTAGCAATGCTTGGCTGTGAGGGAACATTGTACCCAAGTGGGATATCCACGTGGATCTCTTCTTCAAGGTCTTCGTGGAGGAAGGCATTCTTGACATCAAACTACTATAGTGGCCAATCTAAATTGCCCGCAGGAGACAACAAATCTCTAACAGTGTTAAGCTTTGCAATTGGCGAGAACATCTCATGGAAATCCCTACCATATGTCTATGTAAATCCCTCTACTACAAGCCTTGTTTTTTACCTCTCAATGGACTCATCTACCTTGGATTTATCAGAGAAAACCCATTTACACCCAATCAGTTTTTTCCCTTCAGGCAATCCCACAAGCCTCCAAGTTTTGTTTTTCTATAATGCCTCCATTTCCACTTTCATCACTTGAACCCACTTTTGGTCTTCCAAGGCTTCTCGTACTCCATCAAGAACATGAACTGAAGATACATTAGACACAAATGCCTTTAGTGGCTCTAACAATTTCCTCATTGACACATAGTTTACAATGGGATATTTTGATCTCATTTCCTCCACATCTGGTGAGTATCAGTTTAGGGGCTTGCCACGATTATGTCTAACAGGTAATTTATATCCAACAAACATATGTAAATCATCAAGATCATAAGATGTGATAGGAGAAATTATCTCAATGATATCCTCAAAAGATGAGTCGAGTACTAGAGAGGGGGGAAATTGTTCTTGTACATACTACTCCTATATGAGCTGCCTATCCCCAATTGGGACTATTGGGGCCTGCCCATTCTCTATCAATACTGTCAGGCTTACCCAACCTTCGAATCCACTTGCCCAGCCTCATGCCTAACCTCCGGTACTACCTGCCCAATCTTTATCGATACTGACGGGGCTTGTCTAGCCACTGACCCAAGGCCCATCATGACGTCGCCATCATCGCCACACTCCCACCAATTCTTCCTTTCTTTTTGTATTTCCCTCTGGAAGGAAGAATTGGATACTGAAAAAAAAAAGTTCTCTACGAAGGTCACATCCATAGTAATATAAGTTTTTCTGGTAGAAGAATTGTAGCAACGATAACCCTTTTGTTGCATACCATACCCCCACAAAAATACAACGCACAACACAGGGATTAAGTTTTGTATGCTGATTTTTATGGATATGTACAAAGGCAACACATCCAGAAACTCTAGGGGAAATTGTCATGACCGAAAGTAGAGAAACATATGGTGAGAGAGACTATGGTGGAGTCATAAATGCCAACACCTTTGAAGACATCCTAGTCAGGAGATAGACTGATGTGACGACTGCATTATCCCAAAAACTATTCGGAACATGACTAGCAATTAACAATGCGTGAGCTATTTCTAAGATGTGTCCGTTCTTCCGTTCAACTACCCCATTCTATTGTGGTGTTTGTGTACAAGACATCTCATGAAGAAGATCATGTTGCTGGAGATATATTTGAAGATGCTGATTAATGTAATCTCCATCATTATGGGTACAAAGAGCTTGAACTTTAGCGCCAAATTATGTTTGTATCATAGTATGAAAATCACGAAACACATTTGACATTTGACATTTATGTTTAATCAAATATAGCCAAGTCATTCGAGTGCAATCATCAACCAAGGTCACAAATCATTTAATTCCCAAAATAGTAGTAATGGGAGAAAGACCCCAAACATTCGAATGAATTAAAGAAAATGGAACTCCACCCTTATTCAAACTTATTGGAAAAGGAACCTAATGACTTTTAGCCAAAATGCAAGTTTTCACACTAAAAATTGATTCTTGTAAATTCGAAAACAACTTTGGAAATAAATATTCCGTATAGCCAGAGGATGGGGACCCCAAACGATGATGCCATAGCCAAATCTGTCTCTCCTTGCTACTAGAGGAATGTTGTGTATGATTTACACTCCTAGAAATGAGATCCTTCAGGTAGTACAACACCCTCCCCCCTCCCCCCTCTTTTAGTATCACACCCAATGACCTCCTTTGTGAGAATATCCTGCAAGAGGTAAAAAATTGGATACATTATAGCAACACAACTAGGCTCTTCAGTGGCTTGGCCAACGAATGTCAATTTATTTGATGATGATGGAACTAGCAATGTATTAGATAAAGAGAGTGAGGGGTGAAAGAGCAATAGTCCCAACTTTCGTCACAAGATAGGTGATTCCATTAGTATTGGCAATAATATGACATCATGGTTTTGTAACCTTGATGAAGTCATTTGGGTTGAAGGCCATGTGATCTATAGCACCTAAATCAATAATCCATCCATTGTACTCATCTTGATTGGAACTAAATAAAGCACAACTACGATTACCTTCACATAATGTAGTTGAATTACTAGTTAATTCTACCTAAGAAACCAACGATAAATAAGGCTCTCCAATTACCAATGAAGCTTCCCTTTTTCGCCATTCGCCTCACCTTTAGTTTGTTCTCATGCCTTAAGTTCTTTCCACCAATTTGGATATCCATGTAACTTAAAGCAAGTCTCATAGGTAAATATCGTGTTCCCACAATGCGTGCACCATCAACGGGTAGGGATTTCTCCTTGGGATTGTATTACTTTTTCCACCACTCATAGAGACGGCCATCTTGGACATTCACAGCATTGGCACCTCTTGGGTCTTGTAGGCAATCTTGGGGTCCATTCTTAATCCCCCTTGATGCCGTGATGGTGGCGTGTGTGATGTCTGTGCTCGCCAACATCACACTTGTCGTACATCTTCCCGTCAAACACGAGCACAAGCTTGCTCAATTGTAGGGAATGGTTATATTTGGAGCACATCAACTCGAACTTTATCCAGGCAATCATCTAATCCATCAAGGAAAAGATACACTCTATCTTCCTATATAGCTAAATTGTATCTCTCTATATCAGTGGGACATACCATCAGATGTGGACGGCAAGAATCAATCTCCCTCCACAAACCTTGAAGAACTTTGTCGTAAGTTTCAATGAGTCCTCCAACTTGTCTCATTCTAGTCACACGTCTCTTTAAATCATAAACTTGAGAAGTATTGGTTCTATAAAAAAAGTAATAGCAACCGAATCTCACACCGTCTTTGGAGTTGGGATATGGATAAAATCACCTTTCAAGGTTGGATCTATGGAATTAATTAACCATCATTCCACTGTTGAATCCTTGATTTTTCACTTTCTAATGTGGGTCTATCGGTTGGGGTTGAGGAAGGTCCCCATTGATATATTCCAATTTGTCTTTGCCAAAGATATACATCTCAACAACTTAAGACCAAAGGCCATAGTTGGTGTTGTCCAACTTGATGGCGATCTACATTACAAAAGACTCATGGTATGACATTTGAATCTAGGTCTGATTATGGGTTAGAATCTATTGCATCTTGGTTGTCAAATCCTCGAGGATTGTTGCTGTGGAGGGACTTTCATTGCACCCTTGTGGGGCACCAATTTGATTTGGTCTGCCATGACTGTTGTTCACGTACCAGGTGAAGAAAACTGTTCTAATACCATAAAGGACAGGAAACATTTTGGAGAAGAAAGAATTCTTCTTCAGTATATTTTCGTATATTTCACTAATACAAAAAACATATATTTATATATACAAGAGAATCCTATTTTAGGCTAATCCTAAGATTCCCTTTAAATTAGGGAGCATAACAGGTAATAAATCAATATAGAAAATTTCCTAATTTAGTTCCAATTTACACATCATGCCAACATGCTATTGTTTTCTTGAAATTCGTTAATATCAAATAAGAAAAGGGATCGATTTGCTGATGATAAAGCATGGCTACATGCGAAGTTTGCAACAAATATCTTGGAGGAGTGGGCTTGGGGGCATGGAGACTTGACCGTCCTCCATGTTGAGTGAGTTGACTCGGTGTAGTCTCGTCCACAAGACCTTCCGCTCTTTCATGTTCGGGTTCGTCCTGTTCTCCTCCACTCTCGCTTCCATAGTGATCTCCGGTCCTTCTTCTTCTTCCCCCATTGCCACCACCTTCCTCTCTGCCATTGATTCTCTCGTTGGATTTCTCGCTCTTCCTTTCTTCAACGCGAAGTGATGATTCCGCTCTTTATAAGGCCTCCGAAATCAAGACGTTCTACCTGAATATTTTGCTGAACAGATTGTGCGAAGCGTTTGATAAAGCTGAGGGTGATCATGGAAGTTTGTTTATTTCAAAAATCTGACATTGTGTCAGGGAGACGTGTTTGTTCCGTGTGTAGGGTTAATATAATAAGCTTTCTTTTCAAGGTGGGCTAGGTTTCATCGGTCGATTCAATAGGTCGCATGCTCTTGCTGGTTTCCTCTCAGCAGCTAGTTGAGATAAATTTATTTGCAATAGTTTTCCATGGCTTAGCTCTCTTTAACTTATTTATCCAGTGCGCCAAACCAAAACGTGTTCTTTATTTTAGAGTGTTAGTACCTACACGCTTCACATTTCGTATTTGATATTATATATTATTCTTTCCCAATAAGATAGGAATACTTCCATATTTTATGTTTCAAGATTTAGACAAAGCAATTTAAATAGTTACTTAGGTCAACTTATTTATCACTAGCATGAATATTATTAACTCCTTTTTTCCTTTATCTAAGGTGCATTTTTCCAATAATGACATGTATTTGTCTTTGTTTCAAGGTTCTATTCAGGAGAAAAGAATGCCCAATTGAGGAAAACTGCAGTTTGATCACATCAAAAGACTAATTAATTTAACTATTGTTGCTTTAGCTTCACTCAAGGATCTGGCCCTAATAATTTGTCGTTAGTTTCTTTTTGTTGGTCGAAAATTTGTCATTGTTTACATGTTTAAATGACATTGACATATACATACAATGTAATAATCTTCTTGTTCATTTGGGGCTTAATAAGGGAAAACATTCCGCTAGTTGAGAGACGATGTGAAATGACAATCGTGTCGATGCAATCTATATAAAATTCGTGATGAACCTAAATAAAAAATAATTTCATAACAAAAATTCACATGATATGAGAATTAGAGGTATTTATATGCTTTAAAATTTCACTTTTTAGAGTTAATTAGATGTGCAGCCGCTTACACCAAAAATTTTAAACTATCAAGATCTAACAAAGGATATCTTTTATCTTAATAGTACCAGTTTCGAGTTTCATGTTGAGGCATATTAAACGATGTAAAATATAATCTGTCAGTTTAAACCCTTTTCTTTCTTTATAGAGAATCAGATGGCATCCAACATTGTCCTGGTCTATTAAGAATTTTACATGATTGAGTGCACTCAATAGGATTTGAACCCAAGATCATAAAAAATGAGTGGCCACTCTTCCCACATAGGAAGAGAGAGGTAGAGAATTCGAATATTTATCTTCTCAGGGGAGATTGGGATGGGATCAATTAAGTTTCAAGTGTGGGTTTCGACTTCTATGCCCTGCAAGAAGACATGTCAAAAGTCTGAGAATGAGAGTTAAAGTAAGAGTAAAGTAAAACCGACAAAAAAAAAAGTCAAAATCTCGTCAACAATACCAATTACATATATAAATGCATCATTAGCAAGATTAGAAACCCCCCCCGGTTGATATCATGAAAATCGTTTCATTCATCTTAAGTGGCTTTTCTATAAATAAATAATAATAGAAAAAGACGAGGGCCACAAACTAATAAACGCTACAAAACTGATCCAGTTTTCAATTGGAGGAATTGGAGAAAATTCGTATCCCCAGCCCCCAAACCCCGCTCCCCCTCGCCCCACCCCCCCCCTCGGCGGAAAAAAGTGATTATTTAATTTTCCCTAAGAGAATACGTTGGCTAATCTTGTCTTGACTTCATGAAAGAGACATCTAAGGATAACATCTCGAAGAATTCTTCCTAATGCCACGCATGTTTTTCCCGTGTTACTCCAACGGCCTCTCTTTTTAAGATATTAGGTGAGACGAAGGTTCGACCAAAAAAAAAAACTATTCAAAAAAATCCTAAATTTATTATATTTTTACCAATTCAGTTTTAAATCTTTTAATTTTGCTAATTCATTAATAAATTTTTTTTACATTTTACCAATTAAATCCATCCGGCCAATCTTGACCAAAATTTGATGATTTGCACAAAGATTATCTTACATGGCATGGCCGGCACTAACATAGACAATTTTTAATAATACTTTAATATTTTTTCAAAATTTTTATTCGTTTTTATTTTCTCTTATTTTCTACTATTTCCTCTCTTTTCTCTTTTTACTTGTGACTAGTCAAGGTCCAACCACCCTTGCCGGCCACTAGGTGAGGGCAACAAAGCCCTCGCCGGCCGTTGGTGAGGAATCACGACCCTTGTCTGGCCTTGCACGAATCTATGTGAGGCCATGGCCATCGCCCAAATCAAGTTGGATTGAAGCTCCTTAGCGGACGTAAGGTGTGTGATTAGGGTTTTGAAGTGGGAGGGATCAAGGCCAGTGTGAGCTACACTTGCTAGAACTAGGTGGATTAGGGATCCATGGCGACGATGGAATTAGGGTTTTCTTTTCAGCTACATCCCTCTTTTCTTTTTTACTTGTGGCTCCAAATCTTGAGCCTATAGCTACCATGGCCGCTCAAGCTTGAGCTTAGGTTTGTAGCCATAATGACCATATGGTGTCGCGACCTCCCCGAAATTCAGGCTCTCATAAGCCCATACCAATTCACGGAGAGAAAAATATGCTATAATTATGTATGACGTTCACTTTAATGCCAAAACTTTTTGTAGAGTGTCAATTTTTTTGAAAAATGATCTTTTCTGATATGGCATTTTTTATTAATTTCTTAAGCTGACGTGGCTCATCGGGACAAAAAATGAGTCATGTAGCAGGTTAAAAAATAATCACTTCAATGCTAGTTGTTGTAAAAAAATGATCATTTCAGTGCTAATAGTTGGTAAAAAGTGATCACTTTAGTGCCAATTTTAATAAAAAAATGAATACTTTAGTGCCAAAAAATGTCACGTAATTTTTCTAGCCAAAGTTTCTCATCAAAAGCACTTACATGATCATTTTTCTCCAATTTTGGCACTTAAGTGAGCTAATGAAAAATTTTGACACTAAAGTGAGTGCGTTTCTCCCCTAATTCATGACTTAGGGTTTAAGTTTTCTTAACATATAAATCATTTTCATTCAGGAGTCACCATTAATCAGTTTTTGGTGGATCTAATCCCAATTAAAGTATCAAGAGAAATACTTTATTCTTACAAACCAAATATTATAAATATGGGGACTTGGCTATACTGAATTTCTCTAATGCCCTTTCAGTATCGTTCCTTTTATGAAAAAATGTTTGACATGAACCTTAAATCCATTTTATTCACTTCATAACATGCATGATGACCATGTGGAAACGCAAACCACCAATTTAATATTCAATAAAACAATGAATAAATTATTGATATGAGGAGAAATACTTTATTCCTACGAACTAGAGATTATAGGTATAGGCTTTTTATATGTCACGCGACATTAATTAAATGACCTATTCTAATGAAGGACAAATATTAAAAGCAACTATCCTAATGTGTCATGCATTTTAATCTAAATGACCCTAAGTATGCAATTACTAAATGACGTGCGATATGCAAATTATTTTTACGTATAATGCACATGATTTTTTTTATAATTCGGAATTAAAAATACCCTATGTCTAAACACGCAATTTAAATTGAGAAAAGAAAATCAAGATTATCCAAAAGCAATGTTTTTGGCTTTTTTATTTTAAACTTCGGAATAAATAAATAATCTAATCTAAACATGCAATTTAGATTCAAGTAAACAATATTCTAGCAAGAATCAAATCCAATTCAAATATATTTTTTATTTGGGTTTTCTTTTTTTAAAGAAAGAAATCAAATAATGAATAAATATTTTTTTAAATAATACAATCCACAACCTCATGTTATCTATCTCAAATAATGACACAAAATAACTGACGATCGTATCCAAGTAGATAAGGATATCGATGGAAGGTTATCTGTTCAAATTTGGATCTAAGTAGTTATGAATAGGATGAAAAATTTTCCATACCCAGACATCATATGTCATAGTTAGAGATTAGACGGTCGTCGGCCGTGCATGTATGTTGTTAAGTTAGGAAAGTTTCCTAACTTGGGGGATTTTGTGGATTTTGTGGATATTGCATCATTTAATTAAATATCTAACTGAATACTCTGATTTTTAACAAAATATATCAAACAATTGCAAGATATCAAATTACTCAAATAAAGCAATTAAATATTCTAAATTTACTAGAGAAATGCGTCTTACCTAATTTGAGGGTTTTATTTCCAAATTTGGAGCAAGTGCGATTGGATCAGAATCACGATCAGGGGCAGCACGGTGGTAAACGGCGGTGGGTGGAGACATGCACGGTGGCACGTAGCAGGGAGCTCAGCCGCGATGGGTGCCTCAACCGTGACAAGAAACTTGGAATGACTCAGGCGTCACGGGCCGCTCGGGCACGGTGAAGCAGCAACAGGTCGCTGGGGATGAGCTGTTGTGGTGCGCGGTCGGGTTCCTGGTTCGATTGCTGGTTCAGGATGAGCGCCAGCCGCCGGTGTAGTAATCGACCCGATACAGAGATGTAGAGTTGTTTGTGCCGTCGGGATCCCGGGTCGTAGGTATTGCTCAAGCGTGAGGTGTCACCAATATGGAGCACAAAAGAGGCAACACTTGAAGTGGAGAAAATATTGGTTGGGTTGAATACTCCACGTAGGATTATGCAGCTCACCATTTAGCGATGGACACGTGTCCATCCGGCACTGCCAACCCTCTCTCTCCTCTTTCTCTCTGTCAATCCGGGCCCACGCAGCAGACGCTCTCTCTCCTCTCTCCTCTCTCCTCTCTCGCCCCACCTTTGTTTCTCTTCCGGTCGGTTGCAAAGGAAAAAAAAATTGCTCTGTTCCTCCACGGCGTGGTCATGGTTCACGAGCAGAGGGGCATTTGCAGAGAAAAGAGAGAGAGCAGAGCGGAGGTTGCGAAGAGTGAGGGAAAGACGCGACGACGAAGCTTGGGGAGGCAACGGCGGAGGCGGTGTCGGCATTGGCGTTCACGAGCAGGGTGTGCTTCACGAAGGGGAGAGAGAGAGCGGAGCAGAGGTGGGGCTCGGGGAAGCGATGGCGGAGGCGGTGTGTCATGGTTTGCTAGCACAGAGGGTTTCGCGGAGGATATAGAGAGAGCTGAACGCGATTTTTTTTTTCAACAGGGAAAGAGATTTGGGAAACGATAGAGAAGAGAAGAGAGAGGAGAGAGGAGAGAGAGGGGTCTGCTGTTGCGGGTCCAATTGACAGAGAGAAAGAGGAGAGAGAGGGTTTGCAGTACATTAAATTTGGATTGTGGGCCAAGGCGGACACATGTCAATCGTTGAATGGTGAGCTGCATGGACCCACGTGAAGTATTCAACCCAACCAATATTTTCTCCTTGAAGTTGAAGTGACGGCGTTGTGAGTGATGAACAACGCAAAGGCAACGAAGACACCAACTTTTGACTTTTCTCTGCACTTGCTCTCACTTTTGTGAACGTCTGTATGTTCTACACGTCCAACCTGCATGAAGAGAAAACAAAACCCCTTTCTTTGGCGTGTCATGATGACGGGGTCGTCGTGTGCGATGAATATTCCCGATACCAATCCCCCTCACGTTTCTCTCTTTTTTCTTCAATGGAAAGCTCACGAATCACACGAGCGACGGCGGCAGCAAGGATCGGCGACACTGAAGACGTCGCCCAGTTTGTGGATGCTCGGCGGAGACCTCAGCCAGGCGAGGGAAGCCTGGCTGAGCAACTTTTCTCTCTCCTTTCACTCGTATATCTCTCTATGTGCTCTCAAACTGTGAGTTTTCCTCTCCTCCTTTTCTTGCACCGAGAGCCTCTTTATATACACAATCCTGTAATCTTTTTTGAATAAAGCCACAATATTTTATTTCCTCTTTAAGCTCAAAATATGCATGAAGATTTCTTTCTGCTCGTGCCTACAGATGCGCGAGGATGTACTGCCCAAATATATGCCCCGCGTGCAACATTACCTCTTATTTTTCAAGTTTTTTTTGCGCTCTTCTATTTCCTTTTGTGCGCACGCTCATATCTATCCGCGCAAAATGAGTATCCTCCACCGATTTTATTTCTTTAAACCAAATATCAGTCCACTATTGATTGAATATTGCCAAAAATTCAAGATCGTAATAGAATTTTCCTGAATTCCAAATCTCACAAAAATGAGCTTGTAATATCTCCTTCTTATGTTTGCGAAGATATATGAATACATTGCATGAATATATGAAAAATATACCATTATATCATCGAATATTGGAAGAATAATACAAATATTTTCCAAATATGCCTATCTTCCAACTCGTAAAAGTCAAAGCTCATCCGTTACTGATCCAATGCAAATGCGATTAATGAAAATATAAACTAAATAATAAATGCTTCTAAAACCATATGTTATGTAATTTGGTTCTAATATTTTTGTTTGGGGGTAAATAATTGATCCCTAATTTTCTATGCATTCATTGGCCATCACTAGCCACAAGTGAGAGAGAGAGAGAGAGAGAGAGTGAGAGCGAGAGAGAGAGAGAGAGAAATTTAAAAGTTCGATATAATATTAAAATATTATTAAAAATTGTCAATGTCAACGCTAACCCTTCTACGTGGATCATCAGTGTCCACATCAATTGTCGGCTAAAATTGACCAGATTGACTTAATTGGTAAAATGTGAAAAGGTTTAGGATTAAATTTGCAAAATTGAAAGGTTTAAGACTAAATTGACAAAAGTGCAATAGATTTAGGATTTTTTAGACAATTTTTCTCAAAAAAATTGAGGATGACCTTTACATATTTAAAATTGCCAAATCATAAGCCTTCATGAGATTGATTTTGATACCTCGGTATTCTCAGGGCTCTAAAACTGTTAATACCCCTCAATACTAGATTGATATGATAAATCAATACATTACTACCCCAAGGTTCTCAATTAACTTCAATGATGAGCAAGTTGGGTATTTTGCAAGCACAAATGGGCTACAACAAGGTGACCCTTTTTCTCTCTACCTTTTTGTTCTAGTTATGGAAATCCTTAATAGAATTATCATGGGGAAAATTGCTACCTTACCTTAAGTTCCATTGGCGTTGCAAATCGCAAAGGGTCACTCATTTATGCTTTACCAATGACATGTTCTTATTTGCTCATGAGGATGTGAACTCCATCTTTTTCCTTGTTGATGCACTCAATGATTTGCGGCTCTTATTACAGGACTTAGATTTAACCCAAAGAAATTACATATCTTTTTCTCTAGGTTGTATGAGGATGAAAAACACCTTATATTGGATCACACGCTTTCTCCACGGGTACCCTCCCCATCAGATACCTCAGTGTCCCACTTGTTACGCGAAGGCTTACACACATGGATTGTAAGGGCCAAACTGAAAAGATTTTCTAGAAAATAGATGGACGAGATATGAATTATATCAGCTTTGCAAGAAGACTTCAACTGGCCAAATCGCTACTTTTTTTCCACTTGCACCTACTGGATGCAAATGTTTCTCATCCCAAAGCAAACTATCTACGAGATTGAAAAGAAGATTAGTCAATTCTTATGAGCAAGAAACATTGAAACTCACAGATCCCACAAAGTTACATGAAAAGTAATATGCTCGCCAAAAAAAAAGGGAGGACTAGGCCTGCTTGATTTGAAACTCTGGAATAAAATATTGATGGGCCGTATGCTTTAGAGTCTCATCAATGATCATCCTCATCCCCACGGAGTACTTGGGTTCATCACTTTAAATGCAGAGATGCTCTCATTATGCAACTCAACATAAACAGTAATATGGTTTGGAGTTGGTGACGAATTCTCAAGCTAAGACTTGCTTTAACACCTATTATCTCTAGCCAAACATACTATTGCAAAGAGATATGCAAGGAATTCAACAAGAGGGACCAGCCATGGACTAGTATTAATTAATTGAGACCAACGGTATTAGCAAGCATAATTTTATCAGTTAGCTTATTTGTAGAGATAGACTACCAACTACAGTAGCCATAACACGGTGATTGTCTTTAGTAGATATTGATTGTGACTTTTGTATGACTGGTATAGAGGACAAAAATCATTATTCTTTTAGTGCACCTGGACAAGTAGGGTATGGCATGGTATTTTTGGCACAAATGGTATTTGGCGCTCTGCAAGAGGTTGGAAATTAGAACTTCAATAAATGATCGAGGCCACCAAGGGCAAAAACTTGGAGGTAAGACTCCTTAAGCTATCTTTCTTAGCGACTATCTATTGCATCTGGATAGTACGCAATTGCATATGGTTTCAAAATAAGTCGATTAAGCCTCATCTTTTATTGGCTAGAATTCGAAAAATTGTAAGAGGTAGGACATCACTCTACCAATAGTGTAGGCCTTCTCAAGCAAATATTTTATTGGCTACTATACGCAGGCTTGCTTCCTCGATCTTCTCACATAATTAGACTTTTAAAATGCTAGGGGATTCCTCTAAACTTTTGTACCTCATCTGATTAATAATATTCACATATTTACATAAAAAAAATGCCAGACGACAATAATATTATTTATATGAAGTTATGTGACCAAATTTTATTGCATATTCGAATATGACCCTGTCGAAGGTCAATTCATTGTTCGAACATTTGATTCGAATAAGACAAATATTGTATTTGAATCGCAATATTTTTGCTCGAGATTACACTTGCCATTTTAGAGTCTTACCTAATGTAAGTTGATCGGCTTCCTTGTATGCATAGGTGAGGAATGAGGATGAGTGTAGCCGAATATATATGGGGTGTCCCAAAATATTTTTGTGATCTAATTTCCTAAACAAATCACTATATATTTGACAAGGCTCAAGATTACTCAAAGATAGAAAAATACTTTTGTCAAGCAATTCTCTTCTTATTTTCGCCGGGGGGAGGAATTGCACAAAAATTCCATGAACTTTCAAGGTGGGGCACGTTTGCTCCCAAACCAAAATCACCCTTAGACTTCACTTTGTTGGGGTTATTAACCCTCCGTCTATTTGTTCGTTTACGCGTGCCTAATATGTGATTTTTCAAGGGTAAAAAACTGATCTTCTCGTTTTTTCAGTTAAATCAGTCTTTTGGCCCCGAATGTGTTAAGAATTATAAAATTAATAAAGAAAAATTTTAAAAATGAGCTTTAAAAAATGTTGGCATAAAAATTAATACAGCTATTTTTGCTTTCCATTTATAAGGAAATTTGATTACCACAAGGAGCTGTCAATGATCTCATGGTGGTAGGACTTGCAGACAAAGTAGATAACTGTCTGCACGACCAAATCGATGAGCATTACCTTCGACAGCAACAACAAGCAGATCAGACCAACCCCGATCTTGACTCCAATAGGAACCCAGTCCAAGAGCACCAGGGATTCAAAGAATGCCTGGACCAGCACGATGCTCACCGAGACACCAAGAGAACACCAAACCAACAGGCCCATATTGCCCTTTATCAGTCCCTTGCTCTTCACCATCGCCTTCTTTCCATACACATCTTCAAGAACCGAGATCGTACTCGCCAGTTTCCAAATCATGATGATATAAACAAACCCAACAGCGAAAAAGATCGAGAGAATGACCCCCACGGCAATTACAAGTGCAGGGCCAACTAAAAATTGCATCGAGATGAGCGATGCGATCAAAAGCCCTACAGTCACGACAGTGTAAACACAGAAGAGTGTGAAGCACCAGAGAAAAGTTACCATGAGCCTCCTCCACATTCTGGGCACGATGCTCACGATCTTCTTGAAAGTAATCTGCTTGGCGGCATAATTGCAGGCCACTGTGTACACAACAGCTGAGGTCGAAAGCAGAGAGGAGATGAGGAGGAAGATGAAGTAGCCGAGCGTGACGAGCCATAAAGCGACCCACTCCTTCTCGAGCATGCGGGACAGTTTCCTGTACTCCGGTTTGTCCTTCCAGGCATTCAAGATGATCTCAAGATTGAGGATCTTGTAACAGAGTTGCTGCGAGATCAAGGAGTAGGCGAGGAAGATGATGCAGAGAGGAGGGAGGATGAGTGCGAACGTGATTTGGGCGAAGATCTTTCTCCATTCGAGGATGATCTTGGAGGTCTCCCTGTAGACGCCGAGGAAACCAAGGAATTGCAGCTCGTTCTGGTCTTTGTCCATCGTTCCTTTCCCACAGAGAAATCGAGAACGAGTGAAACGATCGATGTGTAGAGAGACTGAGATATTTCTTGAAGCAGAATATGAGACTTAAATACTTATAAAGGGTCTTGAGAAGAAAAACCACAGAGTGAATAGATAAACTTTTGCTAAACTTGCCGGCCCTGAAAAAAAGGAGATAGGGAAATAAAAACAAGATAAAAGCAAAAAAATTATAAAAAATTATAAAAACATTAAAAAAATTCACGTCAAATGAGAAATGACACTCAAATGATTAATTTTACTTTGATATGACACTTGAGTTAGAAAAAAAAAAGATTACAACACTTAAGTAAACACCGTTCAAAAATTATGACACTTGTATTATTCTTCTTCCCACTTTCTCGGCTCTCAACTCGAAGTTTCTTCGGTTCCTGATCTAGCGACATCATAGCAAGTAACGCGTGGATGGGTCCTTTCCTCAATTTGGGTAGCCATGGAATTCAGCCGAGTCAATGCTTTTTGGACTCTGCGTCAAAGTGATAATATAGCGTGGAAAGCGAGTGTGTTTGAGGCCCTTGGCCAGGAAATCTCCATGCGAAGCTTACCGTCGTGCCGAGCGTCCTTGGCTATGATTCGCTTTATCTACATGCTTTGCTCTCGCATTCCGATCTCATCATTCCTTCTTATGTAAGTTGCATTTTCCCGAATCTACGTTTTAATGACCGTTATATCTTGCACTTAAATACTCAGCAGATGTTCATAGTTGAGATCTAAATATGAGACTTGAATAGGAAAAATTTTAAGAACTTGAATTGAGCATAATTGCCCATGATGAGCTTAACATGGATGAGAACAGAGACATCATAGTGCAAGGTCCAATATATGATAGGTCTATTGAGCTTATGTACATGGTTCATGACCCAGAAAAGTTTGAGATAAATCATGATGAGGGCATCATTAATCATAAATATGAAACTCATAAACTCAAACTGATGATGCTTTTGATCTAAAGGTAAAAATACATGTGCCATTTTTATGAGTGCCTTATGCTAATGAATCATATAAATGCATTAAAAAGAGTGAATTTACTCATATAGGATATACACTACGATGCTCAAGCTCATTCATATAGTATGGTACGTTTGTTTTGAATTTAGATAGGTTTCATTTATAGAGACAATAATATATAATTGAGCTCACGCTAATTATATGGTCCTCCTCAAAGCATTCCATCCATGCTTATTGTTGTAATATTTGATGTCATTTGTTTATTAGGTTTATATGATTTTCATATACATGTGGTCTTCCCCACCTATGAACTTAAGTTATTAAATTGGACTTTCTAATACTCATAAAGATATTTCGAATTGGAGGTGTCGTACGATGATTTACTTGCCATGGATGAGAATAGAGACGTCATAGTGCAAGGTACAATATGATAGGTCTATTGAGCTTATGTATATAGTTCATGACCCACTAAAGATTAAGATAAATCACGAGGAGGGCATTATTAATTATAAATATTAAACTCATCAACTCAATCATGATGATGCATTTGATCTAAAGGTAAAAATCACATGTGCCATTCTTATGAGTACCTTATTCTAATAAATCATATAAATGCATTAAATAGAGTGAATTTACTCATAAATTCAATAGGATATACACTGCAATGTTGGAGCTCATTCATAGAGTATATGCTCAAGCTCATTCATAGAGTATGGTACGTTTATTTTAAATTTAGGTAGGTTTCACTTACGGAGACAATAATATTCAGTTGAGCTCAAACTAATTATATGGTCCTCCTCAAAGCACTCAATTTGCTCACAGAGAAGTGAAATCGAGGTTGTCTTCACCAACCTATTCTCTTTCCTAGGTGTTTCCACCAACGAGGGCTACTAGTGGTAATCCCTCTAGTGAGGGCGCCTAGCCTGGACAGCATTTCTTATTTTTACGCGCTAGTGCATGCATGTCTCGCACCCCTCATTTCAAAAAAAATTTCCCCAATAAGATGAGAATACCCCATGTTTCATGCTATTTATATGGTCCTCCTCAAAGCACTCAATCCATGCTTATTGTTGCAATATTTGACATCCTTTTTTATTAGGTTTATATGATTTTCATATACATGCAGTCTTTCCCTACCTCTGAACTTAAGTAATTTAATTGGACTTTCTAACACTCATAATGATATTTCGAATTGGAGGTGCCGTATGATGATTCATTTGCCATGGAATCATGAGATATTTCGGTTCTTTCGACTTAAGTGAAGTTGGGTCACATGAGCCACGAGTATTTAATAATTTATCTAAAATTAGAGACGAGCTGCCTATCATGTTTAGTGGGAATCAACTTAGCAGTTGAAGAATCCATGTTACGAAGGGGGAAAAAGGTAAAATACTAACTATTTGAAGAAAATCTAACAATCTTAGTAACCTTGCTCCCTTGCTTCAAAGCTTTGGCACAGAGAGCAGAAGGAAAATAACTAAAGTTTCCGCAGGTTTTTATGAGGTGCTCTTTTCAACTTATTTTGTCTTCATGTGTCATTAATTTCGAGTATATTTGGTCCACTTTTTTGCTCTCTTTTTTTTTTTTTTGTACTTTTCTTATATCATTTGAAAGTTAATTTTTTTCTTTAACGTTGGACGATCAAGACTTCCATTCAAAGCGTACAAATGTTGATGGGTAAGACTCATTTAGATTTCCTCATCAAATTTGTTGAGTTTACAACCTTTATTGTTTTCAAAAGTTTAAAGGTCAAACAAAAGCAACTTCACTATAAGCCGCAACCAACATTTTTCTTAATTTGCTTCAATTTCCATATGATGACAATGATGATCAGAAGATGCACCATTAGTAATAAGGATTTTGTTTATTCTTGTATTGCGTCTAAAATTACAACGTGCTTAATTATGGCAAGCCAATGCCGTTGTGCTTCTAAACGGCTAACTAGTGAAGGCTATAAGGAAAATAATTTACTTTCACTTTTCAATAGCGAATGTTTGAGATAAAATTGAAATCTTTTAGTAATCATATTATTATTATTATTATTATTATTATTATTTTGATAGGCCGACAAGGTCAACCTCACTGACTCTCACCGCTTGAGGCTTGACAATCGGCTAAAGGAAGAAGGAAAGGAAAAATAGGGAAAAAAAAGACAAAATAATAAAAATATATATAAATTTGAAAAAGTATTAAGATATTATTAAAAAATATCTAAGCATGTCACGTATGACTGTCGATATCTACATTAGTAATTTCTGACCATATTGACCAAATAAACTCAATTGATAAAATGTAAAAATGTTTAGGATTTAATTCACACAATTAAAATGTATATGACTTAATTGGTAAAAGTGTAATGTGTTTAGGATTTTTTAGATAATTTTTCCTAAGATGAAATTAATATCAAAGACATATTCGTGACTAATTTCACAGTCAAAGAGTAAAAATAAAAACACATTCTCATTCTAGGGCTATCCGCATATCACGGTGATTTGACTAGTGAAATCTAGGGGCGGGAAACATATATAGCCAAAGCCTGGTTTCCTTTTTTTTTCTATTTCTCATCAGAAATAGCATACCATTGTAGAAATTTTAAAAGTCCAAACGTACAATTAGTTAATAACGAGCATACGGTACCAGGCACATAATTCTATTCCCAAGCCCTCCAATGGAGTAAAAATAGTGCGGCACTGTTACAGATTCTTTTTGGTCGGACAAAGTTACAGATATTGAATATGACCCTCACATGGAATCGAAAATATGAGAAATAGCAATGATTTATTGATATGCAAATCTTGCCTATCTCCTTTTAGCTTCAATCTTTAGGAAAAATGGTTATCAAATTTATGTACTTTTCTTACATACTTAGGGTTTTTTAACACAATATGATAGGTGGAAATGAGGATTAGATTTTTACATACAAGTGTAAATTAGATATGCAGTCAAATCTAAACTCAATTATGGAAAGACATTTAATGACAAGACGAGCATTAAAAGATAATGATAGGACACATTAAAAAATCCAATTTTGAGTATCGTTTATATAACCCAATTAAGTGCTAAAAATTACAAATTTCATTAACTGATGAAACAAAACTTATTTGATAACTTAGTATTGGCTAAGCAAACTCTGGTAAGTGAAAAATTTATGTACTGTGGCATGTAAAGGAGGGTTTGCTGAATTCATCCAACAGAAATATAATTGATGACAACACTCGAACTTATTGACAATTACCCTTGTTTTATGTTTGGTATGAAATAAATCATATTCAATTATCATTTTTTATTTCTCATCTACAAATTTTTATTTCTCTTTTTTAGCATTTAAGTTTATCAACATCTAAAAATGAATTCTATTCAGCACTTATTCTTCAATTTTATCAAAAGAGTCCGTCCTCATAAACTTGGGCATGAAACCTTTATGAGGAGAATCAATCAAGTAAAAAGTAGGTTTAATATTAATGCCATGCTTGGGAGATTGGGCGAAATGGGTCTGATGAAATTCAAGTGAAAACTTTTTAGAAAATTTAATTTTATGTGGGATAAAAAAAGGAGAAAAATTTATAATTGTGAGTATTTTCTTTCAATTTTCCTCACCAAGGGGCCGTTATGAGCATGTTCCTCCTAAATTGATCCTCTATAACTCACCAACCAAATCACATAATTTCATTGACACAATATTTCTACTTTCTTATACATAAGTAGATATTCACCCGATTAAAAAAAGAGAGAGAGACATGTGTAGATTTTAAATGATGAATATATGTCTTCAGCTTGAGAATGAAGAGAAAACTTTCTTGATTCAAGTAATTTTCCTATTTTGAATATGTTTCCTAGTTGAATGGTTTCTTAGTTGGAAAAGGTTTTCTAAAAGAGAGCTTCATATTTTGGATCGAACTCTTATCTATATATAAGAAGTGTCTCTTTATGAAGAGTATTCAAGAGGAGCCTTGATCTTCAATTGTATCCCGAGTGTTTGAAGTCATGAAAATATCATGTTAAGATTTTGGGTAATTCCTTTGTGAGATTGGGAGATTATTTCGTGAGGAATTGTATAGCTTGTGAGATTTATTAGGCATAATTGGAAGCTAAGAAACACTAAGAGTGTTTAGACTTGAGTGTAGTGGTAATTTCCACTGTATCGCTTGATCTATAACAGAATTCTGCTACTCTGCCTAAAGATATAAATTTCCCCAAATCACATAAATTTGGTGTCTGATTTTCTTATTTTGTTAAATTTATTATACAATTGCTTGTTTCATAACATTTGATATTAGAACTAGACTTGATTGAGTTGAAAAAAATTGAAAAGTGAAAATCAATGAATTTGATGGGAATGATTTCGGTTTATGGAATATGCAAATTGAGGATTTTCTTTACTAGAGGCATATGCACCTACACATGTTTAGAGAGAAACCAAATTCAATGAAGTTGATTGAGAATTGCTAGATAGACAAACATTTGACATTAATCTGGTGCCTGATTATTTTTTTGTTTTGTTCCATTTATTGTCTAGTTGTTTGTTTCGTAACAATTGATATCAAAGTCAGACTTGGCTAAGTTGAAACAAATCAAAACATGAAAATCAACAAATTTGATGAGAATAATTTTAGTTTATAGAATATGCAGATTGAGGATTGTCTTTACTAGAGACATCTACATTTACCCATGTCTAGAGAGGCTAGATTCGATGAAACTGATTGAGAATTATTGGATAGACAAACATTGTGTGTTAATTGGGTATCTGATTATTTTCTTGTTCTGTTGAATTTATTGTCCAGTTGCTTGTTTCGTAACAATTGATATCAAAGCCAGACTTTGCTGAGTTGAAACAAATCAAAACATGAAAATCAACAAATTTGATGAGGATGATTTTGGTTTATGAAAGACGCAGATTTAGGATTGCCTTTACTAGAGGCATATAGACTTACTCATGTCTAGAGAGAAATCAGATTTGATGAGGTAGATTGAGAATTGCTAGATAGACAAACATTGGATGTTATTCAACTAACGTTGGCTCATAACGTCGTGTTTAAAGAGAAGACAAATGCAAATATAATGAATGTTTTGTTGAACATGTATAAGAAAACCCTTGCGATTGACAATTCTACTTATTATAATATGTATTAAAGAATATGCGAATTTAACTAAAAAAAAGATACGCAAATGTGCGTCAACTACTAATCATATCAATGAATTCAATGTTATCACTAGACAATTAAGTTCAGTTGAGATTGAATTTGAAAGTGAGGTACGTGTCTGACTATCTAATAGCTGAAATACTACTATTATAGTGATAGTAATTCCTCTAGGTCAATAAACTTAACATTTAATGAGATTCACGACTTAATTCTAAGTAAACACATTCGTAGGAGAGAATCTAGTGAACTTGTACTTATTGCTTTAGTAGGTAAAGCTAAAGGAAGAGCTAGTACTCGTGTTAGTAGAGTAGTGCAAATTTGAATAGACAAAGTCAATCTAGGACTGTTGGTGTTATCTGTTGGAACCGTGGCAAAAGAGGGCTTCTTAGAAGGGATTGCCTTAAGGTGAATAACAAGAAGGGCAAAGGAATTATTGTTAAATTTGCAGATGATATTGTAGTTGTAGTTGACTATGATTTGGATAGTGTTGATTATGACTTGTTTGCCTTTGAGAATTCATTTTTTACATATATGGGTTCTGATTGTTCATTTCACGTTACATCAAATAGGAACTAGTTTACTACATGTAAATACATGAACAATAGTAAAGGTTATTTGGGAAACAACATTAAGTACAATGTTGTGAGTGTTGGCAATGTTAGAATCAAAATGCATTGTGGTATTATGATGACATTGACCAAAGTAAGACATGTTCCAAAATTGAAAAAGAATTTAATTTTCTAGAGTGCCATAGATTCAGATGGTTGTCAATATAAAAGTTTGAGTTTTGAAAGTTATTCAAAGTACTTTAATGATAATGAGAGGAATCACGCACAGTGACTTGTATGTACCTCAAGGTGGATAATGACTAATTTGGCATAGTTACACTAGATGCATCTATCAAGAATCTAAATTGTGGCATATCTATTTGGACACATTGGTGAGAGAAATCTAAAGATTCTGAGTGACAGTAATTTGCTGTGTGGTTATGTGGCCAAAAAACTGAATGTATGCAAGTATAATAACTTAGACAAACGGTGGAAAATGCCGTTCGATATGATTGTCAGAGAAATCATGGAGATTGCAGAATTGATTTAGTTGGATGTTCTTATGTTATCGTGGTTTCCTTTGAAAAAGAGTGCCAAATTTATTCCAACAATTGGGATGAATACTCGAAGATGACTTGGTTGTTTGTGTTGAGTCACAAATTTGATATTATCATCAAGATCAAGTAGCCAAGAGCTTGAATTGAAAATGAGATTGGTAAAATGATCAAGTATGTGTGGATTGACAATAGTATGGAGTTTTGCTTAGAGCTATTAGACAAACTTTACTTAAAGGAATGTGTCACAAGAAACCGCACTATTGCCAAAAAGTCACCCAAGTTGCATAGCTGATGAGTAGAATATTACTGGAGATGACTCATAAAATGTTCTCCAATGCTAGTATTTCTAAGAGATTCCTGTAGATGTACTTAGTACGGTGACTTACGTGGTGGATAAATCTCAATTGACTATTGATTGGATGTCAAATTCCTGAAAAAATGTGGTTATGTAATGTTATTAATTATTCTGTTTTTATAATATATGGTTGCCCATATTATTTCGAGAGTGATGGTAAACTCGATAAAAGGGCAAGGAAATGCATATTACTAGGCTATGGACAATCGTACCCCCGGAGTATCAAAACTTGGCACGATGGGACACTTAAGTGCCAAAAGTTATGAAATGTACACTTAAGTGCCAAGATTAGAGCAAAAATGATTAGTTAAATGCTAACAACTATAAAATCCGGCCAAAATGCTAACATAGCACTTTTCCAAGGAGTTGGGGTCTAAATGGGGTCGTTTTTTGTGCTGACATAGCCAAATAAGCCCAAAACGACGTCGTTTTGAGTGCTGATGTGACTAGATTAGTCCAAAACGACGTCGTTTTAGCCAAATTTTAATTTTTAATATAAATATTAGTAAATAATATTAAAAGTGAAATTTGAAAAAAAAAAAAGAAAGAAAGAGGCAATAGCCCCGCCTATAGCGGCGCCCCATCATCGGTGGGGCGGCGGCAATGAATGGCGATGGTCGCCAACGCTTGGGTGCGGGTTGACAACCCTTGCCAGACGCTAGGAGAGGGCAACGACCCTCTCCTAGATCTAGGCAAGGGTTGTTGGCGCCGGGGAGAGGGCTGGCGGCCCTCATCTAGATCTAGATGAGGGTCGACGCTCTCTCCCGACATCTGGAGAGGGCCATCCGACCCTCGCCTCTAGTCAACGAGGGTTGATAACCCGCGCCCAAGCGTCGACAACCCTCACTGTCCATTGCCGCCGCCCCACCAACGATGGGGCGATGGCCACAGGCAAGGGACGCCACTGCCTTTTTTTTTTTTTTAATTTCGCTTTTAATATTATTTAATTAACATCTATATTAAAAAATAAATTTCGGCCAAAACGGCATCATTTTGGGCTGATCTAACCACATCAGCACTCAAAATGACGTCGTTTCGACCCCTACTCGCCGGAAAAGTGCCACGTCAACATTTTCGCCAAAATTTCTCACCGTTGGCACTTAACTAATCATTTTTGCTCCGATCTTGGTTGGCACTTAAGTATCCCATCATGTCAAGTTTTGGCACTTAGGCTATACTTTTGCCCTAGGCTATGCATGTGGTAAGTAGGGCTATCGGTTATAACGCCTGGAATTAAATTCACATAATATTAGTAGAGAAATTATATTTGATGAGTCTCTGATACTCCTAAATAGGAATGATTGTAGTAGTGTTTCTATAGACTTGAACAATGTTCAATTGAAGGTGGAATTGCAACTAGAAACTCTTTGGGTAGCGAGTACTAGCGAAGTAATTGACAAAGATATTACTTGTAGCAAGGTGGAGCCTATAGAACTAATAACTACTATATATGCTAAGTTTGACACTGTGTGTGTTTCTCCTGATATATCTCATACAATGGTGGTTTTGTTTTATCTGTGACAGATAAAGTTTATGTCTAAGAATTCTTGTGGAGTAGTTAAATGTATAAGTAAAGTAGGTATTTTAATAAGGTCCATGGTTATAGCGAAGTTCAATTGAAGCTTGGACTTGGAAGAGGTTTGTGATGGTTGAGAAGGCCATGCGAGGCCGTGGGAGAGTAGCTATGAAGTTCAAATTCCAACAAAGTGATTCTAACTTTACTCAAACTTTAAGCCAAGGTAGATATTATAGAAAATATGTCTCAAGTTTGAACATGAGGATGAAACTTTCTTGATTCAAGTAAGTTTCATAATTGGAAAAGGTTTTCTAAAAGAGAGTTTTCTAATTTAGATCACTCTTGTTTGCATATAAGAAGTGCCTCTTCATGAATAGTATCAAAGAGGAGCTTGTAATCCTAAATTACATCGTTCATGTTTGAAGCTGTACAAATTTTGTGTGAAGATTTATGTAATTCTTTTATGAAAATGAGAGATTATTTTATAAGAAATTGTGGGGTTAGACACTATCAGAGTTATTTGATATAATTGAGGGCTGAAAAATACTAAGAATATTTGAGTAACTCGAGTGCAATTATAAACACCATTGTATCATATGATCTATAGTTGAATTCTACGATGCACTTCCCATGGATGTAGGTCTTCCTGACTGAACCATGTAAATAAAGTTTGGTTTTTTTCTTGTTCTATTAATTCTATTGTTTGATAGCTCATTTCCGTAACACTAATATTCTTTCAAAAAAAAATGGAAAATGATCGAGCATCTATTTCGCTCTCATTTAGAATATTATTACATATACTTAAAATAATGCAAAAGAACACTAGGAGTGCCATAACTTTTGTACGGCACTCACTTTAGTGTCAAAACTTTTTTTTCGCTCACTTGAATGCCATAAGTTTGAAAAAACGTTCACTTGAATGCAACTTCCGATTTGGCCATCAGAAAAGCTAACATGGCCGCTAGTGGAGAATATTTTAATATATTTTAATATATTTATTAATTTTTCAAATTTTTTGAATTTTTGAATTTTTTTGCTTTTTCTTTTCTTTTTTTTCTTTTTAGGGCCAGTGAGGATCACCGGTGACCCTCGCCGGCTGCAGAACCCTCACCTTGGGCCATGAAGCTCGAGGGCGAGGCCGTCGGAGCTTCGCCAGCCATTGGCGAAGGCCATTGCGGCCTCACTCGCAACTGGTGAGGGTCTCACCAGCGCTCGCCCAGATCTGGCCGGCGAGACCCTTGCTAGCCGTGAGGAGGCCGCGACGGCCTTCACCAACAGCCGGCAAAGCTCCGACAACCTCGGCCCAGGCCTTCACGGCCAAGGGCAAGGTGGCCCCTGCCTTTGCGGCTCAGGGCAAGGCGGCCCTTGCCCAATTTGGGCAAGGTTTCCACGGCCGACGAGGGTCACCGGTGACACCCTTGTTGCCCCTAAAGAAAAAAAAAGAGCAAAAACAATTCGAAAAAATTAATAAATATATTAAAATATTGTCCACCAATAATCACATCAGCTTTCCGGCGGCCACGTCAGCTTTTCCGGTGGCCAAATTGAAAGTCGCACTCAATGGATGTTTTTTTAAACTTATGGCACTCAAGTAAGAAAAAAAAAGTTTTGGCATCAAAGTGAGCACCGTATAAAAGTTGTGGCACTTCTAATGTTCTTCTGTCATTAAAATAATAAATCGTATGCCTTTTCTTCAAATCTCTACGGACACAACCCAATATGAATGAATCTTCCCCTGATTGAGAACTTCATCGGAACGAAATGGGAAAAGGCTGATGTGTGCAATGCGTGGGGATGAGTATTGACAAAAGCCGAATTTGATTAGTCTTAATGTTTGATAGCCAACTTCATTAAAAAAAATTGCTCTTCCCCTAGTACTAGGAAATATGGGAAACTCTCCAGTCTCACTGGGTAAGTGACACACTCTTGGATTTTTTCCCAAGAACTTTTTTAGAGGACTTGCCCAAGTAGATTACCCCGATTACCCCTGATTGATACTTTGTCCATACGAAATGGGAAAAAGGTGTTGTGTGCAATGCATGTGTACCGCGATTGACGAAGCAAAGCCAAATTTGATTAGTCTTAACGTCTGATAGCCAACTTCATTAACAAATCGCTAGATTAGTCAAAGCAATTATAGTCAGTTTTAACGTTGTCATCATTGCAGGTGCAATTTTGGATCATCAATCATGCCTCTAACGTAAAGTAAACTCCCCCCTCCCAAAATAGAAAAAAAACGAAAAAACCCAAAAAGTCCCCATCCAATTGGCGAGGAAAGTCGAAATTCTAAATTCGGGGTACATGCATGGATCGTCATATGATTAAGCCTAGTTGACTTTTAGGGCAAGTGAAGGGTGACGTGGTGTGCCTTGTACGAAGAAGATTTGTACTTAAATTCAAGAATCGCATATTAAACTATATATCGAATTAATTAAGAAAAGATCATACATGGTCATTGTGGGCACCATTTCATGTTACTCCTAATAATGCCCTTCTCACTTATATCACTTTAATTAAAGCTCCGTTTATTTCACGGAAAATAATTTTCACGAAAATATTTTCCAGATTTTTTGATATTTGATTCGCGGAAAATAAGCTTCTAGGAAGACATTTTTTGCCAATGAAAAAAACACCTTCAAAATTGAGGAAATTATTTACTGCTTATTTTTATTTTTCCTTTTCATTTTTAAAAAAAATTGAGTTTTTAATTTTAAATTTTTACTTCTTCCTAGGCCAATTGCCAGCCATGGCAATAATTGGTGACTAGCCGAGGAAGCACAAAAAATAAAGGAACGGAAAAAAAAGGAAATTATTTAAAAATAAAAAAATGGAATTTTTTTTTTGTAATTTTCCCAAAAAATCAAATCAAATACCAAACAATGAAAATATTTTTTAATTTATTTTCAAGTTTTAGTCTAACATAAGAAAATATTATTATTTTCTTAATTAATCTTTTTTCAAAAACGTCACATTTTCTGCGAATCCAACGGAGTCTAAGTGGATCGAATTATATCTATAGTACAGTCTATGAAGTGATTAAGAATCCAAAATTGGTGTCCAAACTTGAATTTTACCAAATTGGTCATTTTGAAATTAGAAACCGATTGTGGAGTGAAAGACAATGAAAAGGCTTGAGGGAAAATTCGGGAAGCAAAAATAACAACGTGCATATCCAATCCAAGTAAGAAAAAGAAGTTGCGAAACTATATAAAAAGAATAATTAATATGTTAAAAGTATCTCACATCATTTATCTACATGATTTATAATGCTTTTGATTTACATCCGGTCTCAATTATTATAAATTTAAGCTTTTGGATTTGGTTTTTTAACTTCCATCAATTAGCATCTCAGTATCACAGGATAATAAGAAGAAATGCCCATCTTATTTTAAGTATTTAACAATTTAAATTGCAAAGTTAAAAGTGGATTACACCATAGCACATCCTTGTCTATCTTAAAAAACCTAATAAGCTACCTTGTGCTTGCACAAGTTCAAATTTACTTGCTTTTATATAAATATGAGATAATACAATGTATTACTGTAATTAGTACATAGTTATGCTTGATTAATTTAGGATAATTAATTATGCTAAGGTTAAGTCTATGTCAAAAACCAAAGTATATTGATGATGAAGTGTCGATCAATCCTAAGACAAAATTTCCATATCATTGAAATTATTAAGCTCATCAAGTTTTACCATGCATCCTCTCTATCTAAAACTTTAATAATAGTGAATTATAAAAATTTAGTTTGAAGGAAATGCAAGAGGTAAATATTTATAGAAGAACCCCAAACTTTAGACAATTTTATAATATTTTTCAAAAATTGAATTTTTTTGAATTTTTTATATTTCTTTCTAAATTTTTTATTTCTTCTTTTCTTTTCTTTTCTTTTCCTGTTGGCAACAAGGGTCGGTGGCCCTCGCCCATGTCAAAAAATTGTAAAAAAAAAAAGTAAAAATCTAAAAATTAAAAAAATACAAAAATTATCCATGTTAATACGGGGTCCATACTTGAGAAAACCAACATGCATATCAACAATTTCTGGTCAAATTGGCTAGAAGGACTAATATTGGCATATTATTAAAAGATTTAGGACTAAATTGACCAAATTGAAAAGTTTATGACTTTTTTTAAAATTATCACTATGCTCAGTAGATCTAATGTACCTATATTGTCACCATCATATGTATAAATATGAGTGTTTTGACTTTCCTTACCAGATTAGATTGCTTTCTATACCTATTGTTTGGGTATAAATCCCCTTTGCTTGTAACACATTACAAAAATCAAGTTATTGAGTAAAGATGCAGTTTTTAACTTCTCTCTCTCCCTCTCTATTGAAGATTTTAAAATGTTTGCATGAATATTCCATCATTATTTAAAGGGAGAATGTCACGAAAACCCCAAACTTTACCCGTGTGACACATTTATCTCAAACTTTTTTTATTTAAATAAGAGTTTTTGGCCCCATGTGACACATTTACCCACAAAAAATCCCAAACTTTGCTTTGTGTAATACATTTATCCCAAACTTTTATTTTAAAGAGCATTTTCATCTTTTACTTTTTACTTTTTCTTTCTTTTTTTTTCCTGTTTTTTCCTTTTTCTTTCTTTCCTTTTTTCCTCCTCCACTTTTGTTGGAGGAGACGCCGTGTTGGGCCCGTGGCCATTTTTGCTGGTAGTGTTTGAACTTAAGTTTGGTGTGGCCGACTGAGATCTTCTCATATATTGTTACTCTATCAGCATCATTTTCTTTTTGGCATTATGCCACCTCATAATGCATAAACACGTTTAATTAAGTGGATGGATCAATGACATTGATAATATATAAATGAACGTGTTGTGTCACTAAATCCTTTTGCAAAATATCAAAAGGTTCCTTCTTTGAGGCTGAGATTAGAAGTAGAAAGCATTGGGAATTCTTGTTTGACACCATGTTTCTATCTACCCAAGAAAGGAATCAAGACGAGGTATTTTCCTTCTTCTTCTTCTTTTTTGACAACCCGGTTCTTGAAGTTGTTGACAGCAAATGTACTTTTAGAAAGCAGCCCAAATGGAAAAAATACCATACTCTGTTCCACTTTGTGTCTTGTGTACCAAGAAAATCCATAACGATGGAAATGCTCTGAGTATACTAAAATTAATAAGTTATTATTCTATATGCTCATATGATTGGATTGTTTATTACACTCTTTTCTCATGCATTTCTGTATGTACGAAAGCTATAACACCCTCAATCTTACATCAATTGATAGATGTCTTCTTAAGTGATTCAAAAGTAAGATATTCACGAGAAAATGACCAGCTTGTGCGATTACCTGAGTACTCCTTATGGGAGCTTGGCCCTTGTAGATCGAGCATGTTGTTATATATCATTTCAGAGAAAATCCCTTCCAATGGAAATGTGATTCAATGATGAATTAGGTAGTATAGTTGATCCCATAGGGGCCAATCGTTCGGTGAGAAGATTTAGACATGTAACTCCTTACAATCTACTAGGATAGTGGAGGGAGCTTGCAAAGTCCAAATCATACATTGAATCGAGAGAGTACTACCAAGCGATATGTACTACCAATGACAAGAGGGTGTTTCATATGGGAGAGCTTGTGACATCATAAGTCTCACATTAAATGGAATGGGCATTCTTAAGTGATCCATAAAGGAACACTCTCCTAAGTGGCCACCATCTCTTATTTACTTTAAGTATCCTTTCGGTGGTTAGACCCACGTGCACCAAGTCAAGCCGATAAAGATTTTCTCTTTGACATCCCAAATTTCAGATTGGATGAGAGAAATCGTCTTTAATAATTCAAAAGTAAGACTGTCAAAGTGATCTCCATCTTGTGCTGTTATTTTGATTACTTTTTGGGGCTTGACCTATATGGAATATGTTGGGTTGTCACAAATAATATTATAGCATGACCTCTTTAATAGCGTGTGGTTCATAAGCAAACCAAGCCCAAGCCCAAGCCCATCCAATGAGGGCGGGAATCAATCGCAATGGAGAGAGGGCCCAAACAAAATGCGGCTCTTAATAAATCTCTCAGACGAAGAAAGGATGAGAACATACTGCATTTCACATCGAGTAAAGGAGTATCATTGGGTAATGTGAGCTTAACACTAACGAATAACATCAATACATTGGCGAGGGCGGACAGGCTATATGTGGGAGAGGTCAGATCTCAAGTTGATAATACGTGGGCCTTACCTTACTTAATGCTTTAACTAGTAGTGCATTAGGAGAGGCCTTCTCGAGTAATTTATGAGCAAAACCCTCCTTAATACGGTCATTATCTTGCACTCTGAATATTCTGGACTCGGCCCAAGGGAAGCAAGATGGGCCATTTCGGGAACAATTTGGACTATATTGTAACTTGAAAGAGATCTGTCGAAGTCATTGATTGGGCTTTTTTCTTTGGGTCAGACGCCGTACCGATGTTTAGGGACAGGCCCAGCATTGAGTGAACGGATAGAATCTTGCGTGCATCGTTGCATTGATCAGATGCATCGAGGCTCGATGCATTTGTGAATATGTGAAATCAGTGATGGTGTGGGCTTGGTTGGGGCAAGGTTGGTTTAGGTTTTCATCATGATTAAAGGAAATCTAAAAACTTCCTAATTACTTGACCTATCAATTTTCCAAAGGTCCAATTGATTTCCCAATAGTAAAGTCTCGTTTAAATGTGATATCGAGATTTATTAGGTCTATACCAATTCAATTGTTAAGTCAACGGTTTTTAGCAAAAATTGGCCGAAATCATCATATTGGAATTTCAAACAAGAGTTTAGAATTATATTGGCAAAATTCAAAAGTTCGAAACTAAATTGACATCTATATTATAATTTTTGGATTGATTGGTTAATTTTTCCTCCAAAAACTAGGGAAAAAAAAAGAAGCTAATTAGCTCTATCGAGGGATGTAAATAATTGGGAGATAAGTGTATTGGAAGTTCTAAAACTTGTTAAGAAAGTACAATCGAATCGTAAAACTTTCAAAAAGTACAAATAAATTTCAAACTTATTATAAAAGTACAATCTAGTTCTAAAACTTTCAAAAAATGCAATCAAGTATTAAAATTTATCAAAAGTACAAACAAATCATTTAATTGGTTTCACATTTTAAAAGTTTTAACTCAATCATATTTTCATGATAAGTTTTAGGACTTTTTGCATTATTTAAAATTTTTAAAATTCGATTTGCACTTTTATAATAAATTTTAAAATTTGATTGTACTTTTTCAAAATTTTAGGATTTAATTACACTTTTTTACATAAATTTTAAGACTTTTAATACGTTTATCTTCACAATCGAGTAGCCATGTACGACGATATGGTGCCTCTCGACGATTGGTCGTGTTCAGCTTGAGCAGGGGGCAACAAGACCAAGGTGGATAACGAGAGGAGGGGAAAGTGTAATCCTCTCATCATATAATCCCACGTCGTGCCATCATTTCGGCTTGACAGCAATCGTCGGGAAGTGCTCGGGTTTGGTTGTCCGGTCTATCAGAACGGGAAATTAATTTGTGGAGCTGAACCGACCCGTGTCGCGTCGGATCGGGTCCTTATCTTTTCATTCTAATTTTTTCAATAAAATGCTTTTCAAGACCCGTCTGGATAATTCTGAGGCCCATCGGACCCAGACCGGGTCCGGCGAGGCCAGGGCCGGCGCGAGATCGGGGCCGGACACCGGCCGCTGCCAATTTCGCAGACCGGCGCGATCCGACCGTCCATCTCGGCCGTGCGCCGCACGATCAAGACGACGTTAAGAGCAGAAGCGAGAAACTCAACATTTGGATCGCGAAGAGTCTTCGTTGAATCCTCTCAGCTCGACTTCCTTCCTTCCATCTCCATCTTCTTCTTCCCTTCCTGCAGTTACCCAAGCGATCTCTCTTTCTTTCCTTCTCTCTCTCTCTCTCTCTCTCTCTCTCTCTCTCTCCCTGGTCGCGCTTATCCGACCATGAAGCGCCCGATCGACGACGTCGCTGCCGGCGCGGGCGCGGGCGCCGCCGCCGCCGCAGCCGCCGCCGCCAAGCCGGTATTCCTCACCAAGGCCGAGCGTGAGAAGCTCGCCATCCAGCGCCGCCAGGACGAGGTGGCCGCACAGAGGCGCCGCCAGGAGCAGCTCCTCCTCTCCCAGGATGGCGGCGGCGGCCCCCACTCCTCCGACCAGAAGCACTCCGATCCCGACCGCCGCGACCGCGATCGGGAGCGGGACCGACCGCGTGACCGGGAGCGGGAGCGCGATAGGGAGCGCGACCGCGACCGCGAGAGGGAGCGCGAGCGCGAGCGGGAACGGGATCGGCGGGAGCGAGATCGGGAATCCGAGAGGAGGAACCGCGAGAGGGAGCGCGAGGAGGAGGCGAAGGCCCGCGAGCGCGCGCGGCTGGAGAAGCTGGCGGAGAGGGAGCGGGAGAAGGAGCTCGATGCCATAAAGGAGCAGTACCTGGGGTCGAAGAAGCCTAAGAAGCGGGTCATCAAGCCTAGCGAGAAGTTCAGGTTCTCGTTCGATTGGGAGAACACTGAGGACACCTCCCGGGACATGAACTCACTCTACCAGAACCCTCACGAGGCGCAGCTGCTGTTCGGGAGAGGGTTCCGTGCTGGCATGGATCGCAGGGAGCAGAAGAAGCTCGCAGCGAAGAACGAGAAGGAGCTCCGTGAGGAAATTCGAAAGAAGGAAGGGGTTGAGGAGAAGCCCGAGGAGGCTCTTGCCCAGAAGCAGAGAGAGGAGGCTGCGGATGTGTATGATACGTTTGATATGAGGGTTGATAGGCATTGGACTGAGAAGAAGCTCGAGGAGATGACGGAGAGAGATTGGAGGATCTTCAGGGAAGATTTTAATATCTCCTACAAAGGGTCTAAGATACCTAGGCCTATGCGGAGCTGGGTAGAGAGTAAATTGAGCTCCGAGCTTCTGAAGGCTGTGGAGAGAGCAGGGTACAAGACGCCTTCTCCTATTCAGATGGCTGCAATTCCTCTTGGGTTGCAGCAACGCGATGTCATTGGCATTGCGGAGACTGGGTCTGGTAAGACTTGTGCTTTTGTGCTCCCTATGTTAACTTACATTTCAAGGTTACCTCCGCTGACTGAGGAGAATGAGGCAGAAGGGCCTTACGCTGTTGTGATGGCACCGACCCGTGAACTCGCTCAACAAATCGAGGAGGAGACTATGAAGTTCGCCCATTATATGGGGATTAAGGTTGTTTCGATTGTTGGTGGGCAGTCAATCGAGCAGCAGGGGTTTAGGATTAGAAACGGATGTGAGGTTGTTATAGCAACACCAGGGCGTTTGATTGATTGTCTGGAGAGGCGTTATCTTGTTCTTAACCAGTGTAACTATGTTGTCCTTGATGAGGCTGACAGGATGATTGATATGGGTTTCGAGCCACAAGTTGTGGGCGTGTTGGATGCAATGCCATCCAGTAATTTTAAGCCTGAGAATGAGGATGAGGAGCTTGATGAGAAGAAGATTTATCGCACTACTTATATGTTTAGTGCTACAATGCCACCTGCTGTGGAGCGGCTTGCAAGGAAGTATTTGAGAAATCCTGTAGTGGTTACAATAGGTACTGCTGGAAAAACTACTGACTTGATATCTCAACATGTGATGATGATGAAGGAATCAGAGAAGTTTCCCAGGTTACAGAAGTTGCTTGATGAACTTGGCGATAAGACAGCAATTGTCTTTGTTAACACTAAGAAGAATGCAGATAATGTTGCTAAGAGTCTGGATAGGGCAGGCTACAAAGTGACTACTTTGCATGGTGGAAAGTCTCAGGAACAAAGAGAGATAAGCCTGGAAGGTTTTAGATCCAAGAGATATACTGTGCTAGTGGCAACAGATGTTGCAGGGCGTGGTATTGATATACCTGATGTGGCCCATGTAATAAATTATGATATGCCTGGTAATATAGAAATGTACACGCATCGTATAGGGCGAACAGGTCGTGCTGGTAAGACAGGTGTGGCTACAACATTCATTACTCTAGGCGACACGGATGTCTTTTATGATCTGAAGCAGATGCTTATTCAAAGTAACAGTCCAGTGCCTCCTGAGCTGGCAAGGCATGAGGCTTCAAAATTCAAGCCTGGATCAATTCCTGACAGACCTCCTAGACGAAATGACACCGTTTTTGCTCACTAATCAAGCTGAGTTATTGGAAGATAGTTTATAGTATAGGGCCTAGTTATTGTTCCATGCACTGTGCAATGCTCTTTCTCCAAATGAAGAATTCAGTAGACTATTTGATGAGTGAAATCAGTCCAAATTTGTCCAGGTATCAGTGCACTGAGAGTGGTAATTGATGTTATTTCTGTTAAAAACATTGTATTTGGAGCATTGTTTTCGCAGCAGCAATTAGCTACTGCATCATTTCACTATTTATAGCATATGGAGGTTTTACTTATGGTGGATTGTTGAATCTAAATCCTTCTCTCTGATTTGCTCAATTATCTGATGTTTTGGTGACCTGGTTGAAATGTTCTTTGCCCTTTTGACTTTTAAGATCTTGCAGCTTAAAGACTATTATGTTCAACTTCTGCACAGTCTTGAATTGTTTTCTTTCATTTTGTGGATGTATTCTGTTTTCCTTTTAGTGTTTGGAAGGAACATGTTTACTGTGAGCTATCTGTATTAATAACATGGAGCTAATTGAATGTATACTGCAGATGTTATGTTAAGTTGAGAGCCTTGAACATTTTACTTATATGATGATCGGCAGATGTTTAGTTTATACATTTAATTTCTGTTAATATAATCAAAGTGCAAGTACAAGACATGTGGGAGCTGTTCTTGAGTGCTGAAATGGGTGAATCATATCCTCAGAATTTCAAACCTGATGTCTGCAGAAAATGAGTGACCTCTGCGTATTTTTTTATGTAGATTATAGATGAAAGTTGACTCCAAAACATTATCTGCTAAAGTTGAGGTAGTATCAGTAAGAATTGTCGTGCATTACCTTTCCACAGTTTTATAAACTTCTTTTTGTTACAGCTTAGAAAAGTACTTATTTCTTCTCAAAAATTTTTAAAACGAAAAAGGATGAGCATAAACAGTTTGATAAACATTCCAAATGAGTCTACATATCATATTTATGTGTTTTGTGTTTAAAAGAGTGAAGTATCAAACACTAATACAAAAGAAAGGAAAAATATGGTACCAAAAACCTTGAAATCCGGACTCGGAAGATCCAGTTACTAGTTATCAGGAATGACAAATGGAAGAAAGTTTGAAGTTTTGTATCTTATGTCATGGTCTTTTGGTTGGCTGAACGTCGGCATAATCTGGACATTAAGGATCCTTTAATGGGGCAAAGTAATTCTGACGAGCCAAAATCTTTTAGTTGAAGAGAGAGATGGGAAAGTTGTGAGGAAAGACTGAACTAGTGAGGGGAAGTTACTAGGAAGAACAATGAACCTCATCCTGTGATGGACTCCTGATCTCGGTAGACAGAAACATTTAGATGCAGAATTTAGTTGCAATTTTTCCCTGCCTCCCTATGACTACCCACAACGAAGGTAGTTATTCGCATTTGAATTTGAAATTTAAGATGTTTAAATCTGCTGCAGCACTAAATTGGCGTCTTAAATGACTGATATGATTAGGGTGCTGGAGGAATGGCTTTTGCAGTTGTCTTCTTCTAGTTGGTAGCTAGGTACACATTTCAATGCGTGGAGGTTTTGTTGCCTGGCAGTGCAAACATGCATCCATGGGCATTGGGGTCTTTTTCTTTCCCTTTTTGGTTTATCTTCTTGGGATTTTTTTTGGGGGGGGTTGTTAGTTATTTAGCTTTCAATAGTGTTATATTGAATGTAGTCTTGAGGACATTGATGTCTGATATAATAGAGATCATGTATCTCCTGAACGCTTGCGGTTTATTTCGGGGTTGGAAATGTAGGCTGTTTGCATTCTGTAATTATCTGCTCTGCTCTTGCACTTTCTTGTAGATTAAGCTGTTAGTGTTAGTTTATCCTCTCTATGAATAAAATTATCGAGGTGAACCTAATGTAACATTGATCATACTTTCGGATAGTCTTCTTATGGAATATTGGGATCCAGGTAGGGTGCTTCTGCTCAAGATCTACTTTTAGATTATTTACCTTAAGCTGTTAGTGTTCCCTTGTTCTCTCTACAGAGAATCATTAATGTGGCCTCTATGGAATAGCAGTTATTTTCTTTTGGAAAGTCTACTGAAATTTTCCCCGACAGGCAGGGAGCTGCCAAAGAGGGCAAATACTGTGGGTCATATGTTATATTCAGATTGCAGCTTCGTGGGTGGGCACTGTAATGTGATCTCATGGTTGGGATTAATTCACTTGAGTTGTTGAATGAGACACGGTGGCATCACTTCTCTTTATCATTTGCCATAACTAATTCGATCTTCTTATGGCTAGAATTTGTTTTCTTTGGTAAGTGGTAAACTGGGAATGAGCTTAAGAGAATCAGTGAGACTAGCTAGAGATATGAGGGACTAAGGTGAAGCATATATAGAGGCTCAAGGCATGCCAAAAGGAGAGGTATAGACAGCCTTGCCTTCAGTGGAGCCAGGCATATATGTAGCATCACTTGCGCACGCCAAGCGATGTTGGATGTTGTCTCTGCCCAGAGGCCTCTTTTTTTCACTTTGGACAAGTGATAAATTAGGAAATAAATCCTAGAGAATCAAGTGAGACTAGCTCACCGGCTTGATGGACGAAAGGGAAACGCATCTAGGTTCACCTTATCCCTTCATAGCTTATCTAGTATGGCTGGTGGAGGATATCATGATGCATGATTGTGGGACGCTTGCTTATTGTTACTGATAAGAGATGCAGATCGTTTGCCAGACTGATGAGGATTTTTCTTGTTCAGGTTTTTTGATGTTCTAATTTGTTAAATCGCACTGCTAACTGCAAAGAGTGATTTTGATGGATTGCAGAAGACAGAAACAAGGCATTTTAAATTCAAGAGATCAGAATCTCTTCACTCGTGCTGATGTATCAATTCCTCCTTTCCATTTGATACTTGGATAAAACCTTACGCTGTCAATATTTTTTTGTGAAGTATCGAGTTCTAGTTACTTGTGCTTTATATAAGCTGACGCATACAATTTTCCTATCTCAATTCTCATCTCTCTTTTTGTTACTAATAATTGTTTCTACCATGAGATCTAATCACTTCATACTAGGAACCCTACGTTTAGATGGATAGCAATTATCTGGATCATAAAGCCATTCTTCTTCGAATCCCAAGCTCTTTACAGGATGAATTATGACTGCACCAAACATAAATCACAGATAGAGGCAAACTTGTGGTGGGCATAGCATGTATATGGTTTCATGTAGGTGAAATGGGTTGTTTTAGTGACTATTTCTGGCGTAGTGGTCAGTCATTGCACACTATGTAAGCTTTTCTTTTGCATTTCAGTTTGAAAAGGGCAGGTAGGGAAACAAGCGGTGTTTCCATACAACAGTATATGTACTCGTCAGAACTGAATAAAATATGCACAGATGAATTGTAAATTTAAGTACATGAAAGAATGACTTCTACTTCCCTGTGGCATCCTCAAAAGGTTTTCGAGGTACTCCATGCCTTTGTATTTTTCACTGGGGCTTTGTGGCAGTTATGTGGAAGGCAATGTTTTCAAAGCTTACCTAGCTAGTCCTTAAAGGGATCTGTAATGCATGTTGATCCTCCACAGTTATTTCTGAATTTGAATTCTCCATTAGCATCCCTTCCTGGTGGCGTTTTACATTCGTGAGCATGTGAGGTCCAGAAGTCTGATTTACAGCTGAAGAAAGCAAATCAGAAGTATGATGATTGGTCCGGGAGGACCTTCATCTGCCTAAGCACCAAAGCTGCTTTCTTCTTATGTCCCTCCTCATGGAGAAGTTGAATAAGAACTCCCTCGATCCTTCGGAATGATGGATCGGTAAGATCTGTGTGACTCGAGATCTTCTCCAAAAGGTCAAGAGCTTTTGGTTTCGCTGATTGGGACCCTTTCTCCAAGACATGTAAAATGGCGTCTATGCCATGATTGTCAACAATGGCGGCAGTTGCTTGAGATAGTGTTCTGTCATCTGTCAGCAATGTTTCAAGTGCCATCAAAGCAGCCTCTTGCACGCGAGGATCTGTCCCCTTCAATGATTTCATGAGTGGCATCATTGCATCTGTCTTGACAAGGCAGAAAGTGTCCTTAGACAAGCAAGCAGTACCATGAACAGAACACAAGCTTCCAATTTCTGATGGGGTTGAACAACACCAGGAGAAGTTGGGGAAGAGATTCAGTAATCGGCCGAGTGGTGCTGTCTTTCTGTCTGCTGTAGGGGTAACCGTTGCCTGAGAAAATGACAAGCTGGTAGACTGGGATAAATGGGCTAGTGCAATTGCTGCACGTTCCTTGGCTAAAGAGCTCTGACTGGACAGCACACGAATTAGTGATGGATACAGTTCGAGTTTTCCTACTCGCCTTTGTAGATCAATCTTGGACGGTTCTGTGTAGTATAATAGTGCTGCTAGCGCATTCTCCAACAGAAGTTGTCCTGAAATTGGCAGAGTTTGAGCTTGATTGTTTTCCATGTCTACCCTGCATATGATCTCATATATGGCTTTTAACACATCTGATTTAAGTAATAGATCATCAACAGTGGTATCATCTTTCGGGAGTCGGCCGATTATTCCAGCAGCAACAGACCTTTCTTCCGGATCTGGTGAATGGGTAAGAATGGATGCTATTGTGTGAATGACAGCTTCTTTTCTGGGCGTTGGAGGAAGTGGAACTCCACCAAGGTTACAATTGGAGATACTGTATACAAGTTCCATTGCCCATCTTCTTACTGCAGGCTGGCCGTTTTCAAGGCAAGAGTAGAGATGGGCAATTGCATCATCATCCAATCGGATTAGTTCTCTAACTTGCTCGGATTTACAGCTGAGCCCCACCAGCAACTGTAAAAACTTTATTGTAGCTCTAGTCTCAGAAGCAGATATGAGGTGTAAGAATAAACCGATGCTGTGCTCAGACTGGAGCTCCTTCAAGCCTTGAAACGTCTGGAAGTCACAAGGCTCAGTGGCCCCGACCAGCAACGCAAGAACCTCTACAGCTTCTTCCTTCAAGTATGGATCAGACATTACATGTGAAACAAGGCCAAGCAAGAGCGGAATAGTCATGGGGTTTGCCAGGAGCTGCTTAGAAATAGCAGAGTGTGCCATGAGTTTTTTGAAGGCCCGGAGACAAGCTGATTTGCATGCTGGTGAGATTGAAGAGAGCATTTCGACCAGACTCTGAATAAATGAATCATTTTTCAAATCGATGATGCTAGTCTCCTTGAGTTGCATCTTTACTAAAGCTGCAGCCATCAGTGCTCTGGTCTCCTGCGATCCTGAATGAAGAGTTCAACAAAGTGATTACATGGTTCTTATAATAATGAAAGATTCTGTTAGCTGGTTTTATGTACCTTCACTGAAGCGACAAACAAATGGTCTGAAGTATCCACATTCCGCCATTTTGACTACGAAGTGGGTGTTAAAGGACAGATTTTGCAGCACCTTGTGAGCTTTCTTTGACACATCTCTCTCCCAGTGAAGCATGGAAACTAACAGAGGAATGCTGTTTTTGGCTTTTCCGATTTCCTCTGCAATTGCCTCTCTCGAGGACAGCTCCAACAAGACTGCAATAGCATTGTGTCCCGCTTCATCTTTATAGAGATGTTTCACAACGAGATGAATTGCCCCTGCTTTAACGATGGAGTCCTGCAACATTTTGGCAACGCTATCTCTCACACACTCGGTAAACAACAAAGTTGAAATAATCATTGCTGAGTGATCTCACCTTGCATTCTTCTGAATGTCTGGCTAGGCAGCCGAGGCATTCAAGTGTAGCCGCAGTATTTAACCTTTTGTTTTTCAGAAAGCTGACCAACTTTGGAATGGGCTTTTCTTCTGAAAATTTGGCAGCATAGAGAGGCGTCCTCAGGAGAGACTTCATCTCCTCTAAAGCGCCATTTTGTGTAGACTCCTCATCGGAATTGATCCCCTCTATCGCCACTTGGAATTTCAAGTCCATATCCCTTTGCCTCCATTCTTGTATGGATCCTCGAAGGGAGAGGTTTGGTGTTATGTCCAGAGAGGGAAGCTCCTCTTTGCAGGTGGGGCAAACTGTCTCTCCTCTTTCAAAGTGCTTTTGAATGGCCTTCTTCTCAAAGCTATGGCCACATAAGATGGCGACGGGCTCTGTCATAAGTTCATGGGAAAGTGGGCATAGAAATGAGTCGATCGGGTAATACTGGCGACGATTATCATATACAGGCCTTGTCACGATTTCCGTGCTGTAGAGAAGCTGTATTAGCTGTGACAGCTGAAGTGCCTCAGCCTGTTTCTTTTGAGCCTCCATATCTTCCTTCTCTTGCTTCAGAATTGCCAATTCCTGTTGCACTAAGGATGTATTCTCGCTTGCTCCAACAGCTTCTGCGATTTTCATCAAGAGTTTCATGGCACTCTCATGGTTATTTCTTTCCTGTTTTATCGAGTTCTCTATCTCCGAAGAAATTCTCTCAATTGCAGTCGAAGACTGGAACTCCACAGTCTCCAGTTTGTTGATGACGTTGGCGATCATAGTCTTTACATTCAAGCCGATGCTGAGATTGACCAGCTGAAATGAAGAGATGGTTTTGGTGATCTCTTTGGCCAACTCTTGCATCTGAGCGAGAACTCTGCTCGAATGGAGTATGAGGCGGAGGCGGCTGCCGGATCTGCAATCTTTGATGACATCGCGAGCCTGATGCAGCTGGGAATTCAATTTCTGCAGCGTTGTCTTTGTGAACTCAGAGCCGAGCTTGGCTTCGACCATCCCAGCGTCCACAGCCTGGAGGACGTTGATCAATTGCGATATGCTTCTGGAGAACTCCTGAAAGCTGTCCTTTGCGAGCACCACATCCCGTGTTTCGCCCACCAGCTCCATGGCTTGTAGGGTCACCCTGTTCCATAGTTCCTGCAGAGCCGCTCCTCTGACATCCTCGATTCCGATGTTGAAGTCCATCGGGTTGGGGGGGGGGGCTCGTTGGTCGTGGCAAATACGCAGAGACCAGGTGAGCTTACCCGAGTTGACTGAGATGATGGCGGGTTTCCTGGGAAACCTAAGCTCCGATATGGCCGGCAAGAACTGCGATGGACAACGTGAGCATGGTTCAGTCAATCTCCAGGAGTATAGGCCGGAGAAGGGAGAATTGAGGAAGGAGATGGACTATGAACTAAATGCTGGGTCCTGAGCAGTCCAGCAAAGCGACGGTCTTCACCCCTTTTTTTATCCCCTTCCGGCCCTTTCAAGTACTTCAAGAAGACTTCGTTAAAAATGTCGCGTCGGGAAAGTTGAAATCGAGAGCCCGGCACTGTGTTTGGTCTATCGTGAAGTTCGGGTCATGACTCGAAAATCAACTCGCGGCATGCACACGTTCTCGCGTTCACATCTTCTTTTTTCCGACAGGGACCCATGCCTCGTCCTTTGCTCCTTCGTTCTCATTGACCGCTCCGCGCATGCCGAGAAATACCGTAGCTATCGAATCAGAAACGCGACTTTACGCTTAGGAGCTTTCCTCGCAAGGAGACGATCCTTCTGAAATTGTCAAATTTGTCTCTACGCATCAGTAAGATCGCCATCCTGTTGGAAGTCAAAGCTGGGGCAATTTCCTTATCAGTTCTTGCGTCTTTCCCAGGGCGGCAAGAGCACGATTTTGACCTCGCTCATCTCGACACGGCTTGTGTAGACTCATTCCATCCCAAGTAGAGATTGTGTCAGAATTGCTGAATGCATAGACTCGACATATGAGGTCTGCGGGTGACTTTTTGCATTGGCACGCAATTAGGAGTGATAAGGTCCAGGGTGGGTAGGGTCTAAACTTGGACCTTGTATTCAATATTGTTATAACCGGTTCCTCTTTTTTGGATCCTGTACTCCACCCTGTTTTTATTGGACCCTGTTTTGGACCCGACCTTATTTTTCCGGTCTGAGAACAGGGTCAACACTGTTTTCATGAGAACCTGTAGTGAAAAAATAATAACGTAATCCTCCTAACATTATAAGACAAAGCAAAAATCCCAATAATACATACACATTAGCAACAAATATGGATATAATATTAGTTTCATTATCACAAATACTTCTGATATGATCTAATGTGCTTGCTCACGTGTATGTAACGGAGCTCTTATTAATAATATAGCTTTGTTGAGTTGGATTGAAAATACTTTAATTAGTGTTACAATAGTTAGTAGCACTTGTTCTGTGATTATAATAATAGTTGAAGTAAGACCATTAAAAAAGAAAAACAATGCATGAAAACAGTTATTTTTAACAATTATTTCAAAACAATTCTCCCTCAATTTGATTTAAAGAGAAACTTTCTTTTTTTAACAATTTTTCAAAGACAGAGATTCAAAGGCATTATATAGAGAGATAATTTAATTTTCTTTTAAAATGGTAAAAACCGATTTCAAAACCGGTCCGGTTCTAGGTGGGTCTTTGCTTGGACACTGTTCCCGGACCGGTTTCAACCGGTTCCCAAAAATTGGAACCGGTTCTCGGACCGGTTTAACCAGGAACCGGTTCCCGACCCTATATTTTGGGTGCTCCGGTCCAGGTTCTAGGTAAATTCAGTCCGGTTGCACACCCCTACACGCGATGATTTGGCCATGCAATGAACTTTCGACGTATGCATATCGATGGTCAAAATCGCTCAAGAGAAGGCGCACCTCCATGTCTGTTTCGAGGACTCAAGCTTGTTCTGCTTTTTTGTCAAATTGATGTCGAGGAACACCATCACAACTTTTTAAAGTGACTTAGACCTGGTCTTGGTCTTTTGTTTGGTTGATACTATTGTCTTCCATCTGAACCTACATTATTGCATTGCAACTAGCTACCAACTTATAAAATAAGCTCTAATAAGCAGCAAGATGACACTCTCAACCCCTCTCCGGTCATCATGCGAATCGAACAGGAGTGCCATTGAAAACCATTCATTGTGAGGAGAGCTCTTCCATGATACGACGAGAACAACAGAGAATCTTGTAGAAAGCCCTGGAATTGTGATTCCCTGATCGGCGCCGACAGCCGGTCACAAGATACAACCTTGTGGGGATGATTTTTCCCCGAGTTGAGGAAGCAAAATTACAGTCCTGAGAGACAATTGGTACGAGAGCTGTAATCTAAAACAGATGACTTTGCTAATGGGCTCACGTTACAGCCCAAAGCATGGGCCCTTTCTGTGCAAGCTTTTGAGTCTTGTACAAAACGTAGTGTTTAAATCATCAAGCCCATTGAGTTGGGAGTGTGATCAAAGCGGGGGTTTACAAGCAATTGAAACATTAACGTGATTATATTTCTCGTTATGTTTTGCTTTTTCTTGTATGTAAAATAAGAAATATTAATTCAATATTTCAGTCAAGTACATCAAAATTTTCTCCCTCCTTCTTTCCCCTCCATTAAAATTCTGGCTCAGTCATCAAGCTTTTCATAAATAAATTCTCACGAAAAATATCTTTTCTTCTAGTGTTAACTCATAATTCTATATTAGTGTGTATTATGATTCTCGCACCCATATTTTGGTGCGTTTATGAAAACCAATTCTAAGCTTAGATACCTTGCAACCAATCAAGGAAGCCGAATTCAAAGTAGACATAAATTCGCCCATCCGCTAATCTTGCAAAAACGATATCCATTCAATATTGCCAATTGAATCATAAATATTTTTCACATTTTACCAATTAAGTTCATCCAACCAAAATTGGCTAAAAATTGCTAATATGGACAGTCAATGCTAATGTGGACATTCTTTAATAATATAATAATAATATATTGAATTTTTTATATTTGTTGTTCTTTTTTTTTACTTTTCTTTTTTTTTTTTTTTTTTTTTCGATTTTGGAGTTAGGGACGATGAGGTTGCAGATAGGCGAGGGCCGACCAACCCTAGCTAGCTCTATGCGAGGGCATCGCAACCATCTCTAGCCAAAGCAAGGGTGCTCTCTTGCTCAGAATCGGCGAGGATTGCAACCTCGCTCGGGGTCGAGGGGCTGATGAGGGCCACCAAGCCCTCACTTGGCTAGATTTGGCAAGGGCGTCATGGTCCTTGCCGTTTCTAGGCAAGGGCTTGTGCGCCCTTGCTTTGGTTGACAAGGGCATTGTTGCCATCTTGCCGGCCCTAACTCAAAAAAAAAAAAAGCAAATTAAAGTGAAAAGAAAAATCCACATTAGAAAATTATGATCAAAATTGATTGAATGGACTCAAATGTAAAAAGTAAAAAAATGTTTAGAACTCAATTGGTAAAGGGAAAATACCACCAAAAACTTCAAACTATACCACTTGAAATAATTTTATCCTGAACTTTTTTTCATGCCATCAAAAACCCCAAACTATGCTACTTGGGACAATTTTATCCTAAACCCTTTTTTTGTGTCACCAAAGACCCCAAATTATATTATTTGGGACAATTTTACTTTGAATTTTTTTTGTGCCAAAAAAACTCTAAACTATGTCACTTGTGATACATTTATCCCAAACTCTTTAATTGAAGAGCCATTTTTATCTTTTTACTTTTTACTTTTTTTTTCCTTTCTTCATCTTCCCTGGCAGAGGGAAGCTAGCAAGGGCCACTCTCGCCTGTAGTGGCGTTTGGCAAGGGCAGCCCTCCTTAGCGTGGGGCGAGGGTCACCCTTGCTAGATCCGATGAGGGTGGCCCTCGCTTGAGCCGGTGAAGGTTGCCCTTGCTAGATCCAGTGAGGGCCACACTTGCTTACCTAGGGCGAGGGCGACCCTCGCCGATCTGGCAAGGGCCACCTTGCCCGGCATCGGGTGAGGGCCACCCTCGCCCTAGGTAGGTGAGGCAACCCTTGCTTGAGTTGGCAAGGGTTGCCCTTGCTAAATATGGCGAGGGTGATCCTTGCCTGATTTGGGTGAGGGTTGCCCGTGGTGAGGGTCGCCCTTGCTAGATCCGATGAGGGCCACCCTCGCCAAACAATGCTGCTAGCAACGGTGGTCCTCACCGACTTCCCTTTGCCATGAGGGAGAAAGAAAAAAAAAAAAAATAAAAAGACGAAAATGCCCTTCAGTTAAGGAGTTTTGGGTAAATGTATCTCAAGTGGCATAGTTTAGGTTTTTTGTGGCATAAAAAATAGTTTATGGTAAATTTGTCCCAAGTGGCATAGTTTGAAGTTTTTTGTGACACAAAAAAAAGTTTAAGGTAAAATTGTTTCAAGTAACATAGTTTGGGGTTTTTGATGACATGAAAAAAAAATTCAAAGTAAAATTGTTCCAAGTGATATAGTTTAGGGTTTTTGGTGGTATTTTTCCATTGGTAAAATTAAAAGATTTAGAATTGAATTGATAAAAATGTAATAGGTTTATGACTTTTTAAACAATTTTTCTGTTCATCCTCTTGTTATATTGTTAAGTTGAGATAGTCGACGCCCGCCCCCGCTCCTACCGGCAAAGGGTTGTCATCGTCGAGACACACGAGCGCTCGGTTCTTCCCTGCAATCAAATCAACAAAAGGGAAAAGAGACAGGGGAGAGCCACGACCCCTTTGTTCGAGGGGGGTTGTATGCGTGCATCCTCCCATGGTTTTTGCTTGGTGTGGGCCGATCGAGCTCGAGGGTCGGGGGACACAACTCGCCGATCCCGTTCAATGGCGAGAGAAAAAGAGAGAGAGAAGCATCAAAATCATGAAACGAAATAATGATGAAAGCAACAAGTCCTAGAACCCAATGGGGAACATGTTGGTAGCAACAATTCATTGCACACGACCGCGGTGGTTGTCATTGTGGCCCATTTGCTTTGACTCTCCCTTCCTCCCCCTCTCCGTCCATCCCTTTGGCTTCTGTCTTTTTGCGTTTGATTCTTTCATTTACAGAGATTTCTTGTTCCTCTTTTGAAGGGTTTTAGGCAGAAAACAGTGCTCTCACCTCGTTGGTTCCATGAGGACCGTGCATTCTCGTGCCGATAGGAGAGGTTATGTGTGGAGATAAGGTCGGGAGAGGTTTCAAGAAACACCTGCTCTTGCATGCACAAACGACGAAGAACGACATGAGGAGGTGAGGCGAGAAAGAAAACTTCGAATAAGACGAACAAGATTGACAGGCGAGTGGAATATTGAATGAGGCATCATATCAAGGGCATTCAAATTCGAAAACTAAATAGCGATAGATCAAGAGCTTCATGCATATATGTACAGTAGCAGCAGTCTGAGCCGATTTTTCTGCTGAACTATCCAACGCAGTAGACTTTTCATGCATGCTTCATTGAAAAAAAACAAATAAATTCCCTTATCCATGGATGAGTGTGTTGCAGCTAGCAATATAACCTAGAAGGAGAGTGAATAAATGATTTTAATAACACTTGACAATTTAATGTGAAAGTAAAACAGACAAGATGGATATTGTCAAACTCGGTTGAAGTTTGAGTCTGAAATGATGACGGTGATATGATAATATCAGCCTGTGTGCAAAAGTCTATAAAAATATTGAATAAAAGTTGAGAGATAGAGAAGATTGCATATAAAGTTTATAGTGGTTCGACTTAGAATAAGCTTATGTCTACTCTCTTATACCAACAATTTACTAACTAGATTTCACTAGTTAATAAGAGGTATAACTTTGCATGATAATATTTGAGTGTATGATAGATCTCACTATTTCACTTAATCACTCTTTCAATGCCTCTAAAAGATTACAATTTGTAACTCACGAAAGACAAGTACGTAAGTTCGAAGCTATCTTGTAGTTTGGAAAATTTTATTGTCGATCTTCTTCTTCTTAGGCATTTTGGTTTTTTTTATACTCCTCCACTTCCAAACTAACCATTGAACAATTTTTTAGAGGATTATTCTCCAATCAACCCCTTGAATGAAATGTGAAAAGAAGATTGAGTAATCATAGAAAGGTAAGATCCAAATCCCCATTTATTTGGTTGTCTGTATAAACAAATCTTCAATTTCCATAAATAGATTTCATCAATTAAGGAACGTAGCTTGTCTTTATAATGAGTGTCAATCAATCTAGATGTCTTGCATAAAGGATTTCATTGCAGAACTATTCTTAAAATTGAAGATTAATCATTACTTTTTATATTGAAATATTAGCCAAATCACTAGCTCTAACAATATAATTTATGGAGTTTGCATCCAAATGTATACATCCATGTAGATTTTAGACTCTGATGATATCCATCTTTAGTAGACTCAGTTTTGATGATATCCACATACAAGTTTGGCCAATATTCATACTATTGCCTTGATAATATCCATTCAGCAATGTTGACGAAGTAACTATTCAAAGTTTTAGTCATGATATTGAATCAATAGTAGGTAGAGTTTGCATATATTTAAGATTAACATAACCTTCTCTGCGTGAGTAGTTTTTGAAATAAAAGCACTATTATGCGATTTATCTGATTCAGGATAAATAATGGATCGTTTTGTCACTTTCAAAAAATATTAAAAGGTTTTCTCAACAAAGTACAATTAGTTAAATTAGAACCGTGTGATTAACGTATTTATCTACAAGATTTTTCTTATGAATATGATTCCGTCAGGCATTTTTAACATAAAGTTATGTGTAAATCATAATCATTCGAGTCTCCTGTAATTCAAAAGGCCTTGAGTTTCTCGAGCCGGCAGTGTTGAAATTATGAGGTGCACAGAGGATTGAAGCAAACACACACGTGCAGTTCTTGGGGGTGGATGTGACAGGACTCAATCTGGGAAGGCAAGCCGTGACCCACGCTTCGCCGTCTTTTCACTTTCAGAACATGGTGCATCTACAAAGTCTCTATCTCTCCTCTCTCTCTCCCCCATTCTTCATGCTCCTGGAAAATTGCGTTGGGGACACTTAATCCCTACCAAAAAGGACACATTACTCTTATGCTCTCACCATTTCTGCAGTGGGTAAATTTGATCTGATGGATCAAAACATGCAGATAGATTGAAATATCATTTGAAGTGACAAATACTGATATTTTAAAATATTTTTTATGTTTTGCGGAGATCTTACTTCTTTTGCTTACAATTAAACCACTTGAACATTTAAACACGCATGTCATGAAAATTTATCGTCATTTGAATTTGTGCGAGCATTTTTATAATCTATTGAAAAGACAAGTACAAATTTATTTTGCTAAGATTTGTATTGTAATCTTACCATGAATAAAAATAGATCCTTGATATTACGATGCAAGATATATTTGTCAAGATTCTCAAACTAATTTAATTTTTGGAGAAAATGATTGCATACCCAATTTTAGTGTTGTAGTAAAGACAGTTAGAGTTCATTTTTTTTTTTCACTTTTGTTCTTTTTATACATTTCTTTTCTTCAAACTTGGTAAGTTTCAATAATTCTCTTTCTTAAGTGTATTGGTTTTGTACACTTGTGACCTTGGTATACTATCTTTCGTGTAATAATAATATAAAAATGTTAATTGAGGTGTAGTGCAAGGGCTGTAAAACAAAGTCTAATATTGAATAATTGATGTGGCGTAAAGCTATTATATTGCATAGTTGGCCTTTGGCTCATTAGCTGGAACTCTTAATTGGAAGTGAGTCAATTTAGATAGTTAATGAGCTCGAACTTAGATTTACTCTTGGTGATCACTTGATGATGGAAATATCAGGCTTCTATGAAACATCTTAATAAATGATATTAGATTGGACGGTAGATTGGCATATCCTCGAAATGGGGTACTGATGTTGGATAATTATCTTAGGATAGGAATCTTATGACCAATGTTGTACTATCGTCATGGCTTGATATGATGGGATAGAGATCTATACAATGGTGTTGCAACACGTTCTTGGACTGATGTTGATGTTTGTTGCATAAACATATCCTTAGTTTAGAAATAATTATCCAAGTGGGAGTACATAATACATTCTCTTTAGTTCATAGCTCAGAGGCTTAAATTATTTAAAGAAAACAGGTCCAACTAGAAATAAGCTTGGGCTTACATTTGCTCTTCACAATCTCCCTATATCCTGACGGTAAACATTTCTTGGAGCTTAGCTTATGTGATAATTATGCAGTTAAATTATCTTGACTTTTTTATATTTGTTCATACAAATTCAAAATGAGGTCATTGTGATTCCAATAAAAATCTACATGAAAGGGTTTAGGATGAAGCGCCTGAAACTTGATGCCTCATTTTGGAGAGATCATCAAAAAGAGTTCAAATTCTAGTCTGTTAACATATCAACTTAAGCCCATCTCCACTGAAAAAAACTCAAGTAAAAACTAAATTATGGGCTGATTAAGAATCATTAGCTATTGCAAGCCGCATCAATTCTTCAATATTAGGATTTTTCACAACACCTTTTACACATGCATCTGATCAGCAATAACAAAAGTCCGTCCCATATGTGTATATAATCATGTCACCGTTAACACACCATTAGACAATCCATGGTAATTTTTTCTCTAATGGATATCGCAGTGCAGACAACAAGGGAGTGCTTTGTCAATTTCTCTCTGGAAACCACCCAGCATGACTCCAGCACACGTGTGGCTGGTCCTTGATGTCCTCCCCTTTGATCCAGCTGAAGAAAGTCCAAGATGCAGCCAAATGCCAACCACAAATTGGCCTTTTCTAGCCAGACACATCCCCATTCTTCTTCTTCTTACTTTGAACATTCATTGAGTCACCCCTACTTCCTTTATGAGGCCAGCTTTTACTCTTGATGTGATATGTTTGATGTTGAGAATTGTCGATTAGTGGGGTTTGTCAATGGCTCCATGCCTGCCAAATATTTATGGGATTTCGAAGCACAAAAATAAAATCTTGCGTATATGTATCCTCCAGAAAAAAAAATAGTGTTTAGTAATGAGCCAATCCTCTCATGTATCGAATTATAAAAAAAAATTGAAATGGATAATTATGGCAGGAATCTTAAAACTTGTATCAATTTGGCAGTTGAGTTTTAAAATTTTCATTTTGTACCTTGTCGCGGACATTAAGTTGAGATGAGCCCTAAATCTAATTTCCATTTAGTGACGGGAAACTTATCCGCCATTAAAAGGAAGATGATTCCAAGCTTTGGCAACGAACTTGCTGTAAAATGTAAGCGCGACTTCTACCACCCACTTGTAGGCAATTAACTTTCTATTTCATCGCCAAAGATATCTTTTTATAGTTAGTTTTACTTTTACTTTTTACAATTACTAAAAGTATGAATTTTTTTTTAAACATTATAGAATAAGAGAAAATTGAAATTAAATTTATAACCAGAAAAAAAGAATACTAACAGTTAGATTAAATAATAAAAATGACTAAAATTGATAATTAACCATTTTAACAAAAATAAATAAGATGATTTAAGAAAAATTAAGTGAAAAGGATAGAAATCTAGTAAGTGAATGTGGTTACTAAAGACTTTATGGAGCGTTCAAAGTAGAGATCCAACGTACAGCAATAAAACGGTCATAAGTTTTTATTCAAAAGGAGTTACGAGGCCCATAATATAAATTTGGAAAGCTCATTGGAAGTGCTATCCATTAATCTAGATGTATTCAAAAAAAGAACTTAGATTGTGTAATGATGAAAATAAAAAAAAGAATACTTGCCTAAATTATATGATCCTTTTTTGAATGAGCCCTATCATAGAAGGGTCAATTTTTTTATCCCAAAATCACATCAAGACGGGTTGGATAAACAAGATTTATTGTATGCTTTTTATTACTGATTAGGAAAAATTTGAAGAACAAAAAGATGCATTTGATAGAAATTTATTATCAACAAGAACAAAACCTTTCTTTATTTCCATTTTCACAAACTGAACAAGGAAGAATTCATTGAAAAGATCAAATAAAAATTTTGAAAATTGTCTTTAAAGCAATCATAACTGAGCCCAAGACTAAAAGTTAAAAAAAAATTTATTGAAATAAAAAGAAACAAGTAAAAAAATCCTTCATGGTCATACACATTAATCAACGATTTGGAATAATAGGAGGGAGAAAACAAAGAAAACATGGCAAAGGATCATCAGATTTGTTCCAGAAAAGCCAAACATGTAGTAATTTTTATGGATAACCAGCAAAATACTAATACTAATAACAAAAATACTAATAACCTAAAAGTAGGGTATAACACCAATATGCGTAACTCAAACACCAAATTGTTAACAAATGTATCAAAATGCCTTGACACACCCCAATAAACCACGTCACATGATACGGCATGACTAACATGATTATCAAGTGTGGTCACAACCCCTCGAAGTGAACCCCGAGGGAGTTTAATGGATTCTTAGGGGCACAAGTAACCCTCTTGTGAGGCGGTGCTTACGCTTTGCACGAGCTCTCCTAAACCTATCGATTGCAACTTGGTTTCTTATTCATTATATAACTGAATATATACTTGAGTCGCCATTAACCCATTCTAGGCCAATTAGAGCCAACATCTGCAAACCAGAGATTTTGAGCTCAGGAATTTGGTTATGCTATGCCTAATGACCGTGAACGGCACATTTTTCTTTTAAAAGAAACGGTGTTACATGCAATCTTTCTTTCTTTTTTATTCTTAAAACATGTAAATATATATCCTCATGGTTAAGTGCTCAAGCAATGGAATTAGACGATAAATCATAAAGTAAATAAATAAAAGATCTGAAAGAAAATAATCCGAGCCATACCGGGCAGAATTAATGCAAAGCCTTGTTATAAACTCCGAGACAAGACCCCGGAAATTACGGAATTATGCGTAATAAGACATAAATTCTAATTGCAATACGACGAAACTAGCAATAAGACATCGAAAAAGAAGAAGAGGAGGATGAGGAGGGTAACCTCCACTTGGTCCAGATATTTTCAGAATTTTCAAAAGAAATCAATGTCAAGCGAGAGTTCTTTGTCTCTTGATGCGTGATATTGCTCCCAACACAGTTTGTTCGTAACAGTTACAATTCCTAGTATCCAGTACGAGTCTGCAGATCGTCGAACGTAAAATTTCAATTTTCAAATCCACTACAACGAGCGTAATGATCACTTCTATGGGATGGTATTTTGTTTGTTTCTCCATATACGGATGCAAGAAATATTATATATTCTCACCGATCTCATAGTTCCCAAACAAGAAGTTACAGATAATCCGCCGTACGAATTCATTGCGTGCATGCATGCTGGCAACGATAACCATAGTCATCCAACTGCGTATCCTGCTTCTTCAGTTTCAGGGTTTCAGCGAACAATGGCTAAAAACAGACGATTCATTTTGCTTTTTTCTAATAAAACCGCACGCATAAGTTGAGCTATGCATTTTTTTCTCGACCTATAATTTATAGAGAGAGAGAGAGAGAGAGAGAGAGAGAGAGAGAGAGAGGAGATCAGGGTGGAGACAAAAAAAGAGAGGGTCCAAATTTACAGAGTCCCGGGCGTAAAGCTGGAGGAGGTGGTTACGGCCACATGCTCTGCCATAAATGCAAGTGCTAGAGAGAGAGAGAGAGGGAGAGATGAAGCCAAAGATGCAGGATTGATTGATTATGTGAGGGTGTGTGTGGATGATTTATCATATGTGATTGCTTGAACAGTGCATGTTGTCCCCCTTGGGTTGCTCTCCTTGTCTCCTCCTTACATTCACGTCCCATGCTTCATGGATCTCACTCCCCTCATTTTCTTTATGTCCCTTAGTCCTCGTGGCCACACCATGGCCTTTTGCATCACCCCCCCTTCTCCTTTCTTTCTTATCTTTTTCTTTCCCTTTTTTTCCTTGTATTTCTCTGATATTGACTGCTTTTTTATCCTTCCAGACAACGATAACGCCATTAGAAAGAGTGTTCTTTCTGAGAATTATTCACGATTTGTGTATGTCGCATTCTATTAGCAGGGATCCATACTGGCCTATTTAGATGCGATATGCAATTGAATTATATGTCCATGCGTGCATGTCATGATTGGTTGTTTCTTTACCATCACCGATCGTGCATAAATATGCCCCGTGCAAAGAGTCTCGGACAAGGTCTTTCCTACGAATAGTAGTATGAAATGTTGTAGGGCAAACAGTGAATAGTGCTGTGGAAGCACATGGGACACACTCTTGATTCAATTGGCACAGTGAAAAACACATGTTAATATATAGTCAAATTAAGTTTGTCACAAATCCAGCAATTGTGCACAGAGAGAGTGCTTGTACAAAATCATCACATCAACATGACAAGAGGGTGTTCTTGGCAAGAGCCTGCGAAACCTACCAAACCAAGCACAAGGAGACTGAAAGGGAATGCATCACTTGGCGACATAACCCTCCATCTTGTAAGGCTCCCAGAAAGGGACCTTCTTGCTGAAGAACCTCCCCGCCACCCTCGAGTCCAAGATCTTTAGGGCATCCTCCGACTTTATGCACCTGGGTGTCTTGTACTGGTTCACTGAGGACCCCTGTGACAAACAGTAGTCCATCAGCGCATCGAATGTCCCGTGCCTCACCACCCTAATCTCCAATGCCCCAATGGACTTGTCCTTGGCCCGGCACCGCCGGTACACGTAGTCCAGCGACTCCTCGACCCTTGAGCAACACTCCTCCATGATCTCACTGTTGAGCCCCCCAAGCTCGTCGATGATAGTGTTGTTGCCCTTGGCCTTGAGCTCCCAAAAGAGCACGTAGTGGCCCGGAAGCAACGACGTGTTGGGGTAGCTAGTGTACTCTGTCAGCAGGAACCCGAGTGGCTCCAGCAGCTTCTTTCGCCTCCGTGATCGCCTTGAGCAGGTCCTCCTCGCTGGTCTTGTCAGTGTCAATGCTCAGGACGACATTCTGCCGTTGCACAAACCGGAATTGGGGGGGCATTGTTGTAGAATCCGGTCACCATTAGGATGTCGCCGACCCTATATCTGTACAGGCCTGTGGAAGAGATTTTACAGGCATTTTGAGAGAAATGTTGAAATGACCCGATTCTTTAGTTACGATAATCAGTGACTAATTCTCAAGAACGGGGAAATTTTGGTTCAATTTTATCTGAAGATTTTTATGGTGTTGCATGTGACCTTAGGATATGAATATGTGATTTCCAATGTAACACCCCATCAAGCTGGTGTTTTAAATGCTATATATGGTGCTCAAAGTTTGAAGTTCCCAAAACATATGCATGTGCATGCTGGTTCAAAATTTGCACTCTTAGAGTAGCAAAAAAAATTATCAACCAACTGGGATCTTTCCTATTAAAGAAACTTTTGCATTGCATTTGGCACATGGAATGGTTGGGTTTAGAAGCCAGAAAGTGTGGCAGCACATTAATACATGCTCTATGCTGTGTCCTGTATTAGATCAGTGAGGCTTTCCATGGTGACGGTTGTGGTGGTTACCTAAACTTGCACACAAATATAGACCTACCAAATTCACGAAAAAACAGAAACAGAAGTTGGCTAACTGAATAGGGGCTTTGAGTGATTTAACTTTCAGACAAAGAAACAGATCTGAAGAGGGAAAAGAACACACCTGTAAAGGTTGTGACGATGAGCTCATAATATTGACCGAGCTTCACATCCACGAGATCAACGGTCTCTTTTACAGATTGTGAACCAGAATTGCCGTTGCATTGAACCTCTTGAGTCGTTTCGCCATGGCTTTTCTCCACGGGCAAGAACTCAAAGTAGGCCATGTTCGGTAGGAGGGTGTATGAGACATCCGAAGGCTTGCTCAGTGGCTTGAAGTTGATCCCAAAGAAGCACTCTGAAGAGGCATACATTGTGGAGATCAGAGGGAGCCCACCACTGTAAAACTCCAGAGTTGGGATGTATTGGGCCATAGAGCCTGTAACTATGACCTCAATGTACTTCGTTCTAGGCCAGATCTTCTTAATTATGCCTTCCCAAGATTCTCCTCCGCACTCCTTCTCGATTGAATTGGCTAAATACGGATCAGGCCTTCTGAGGATCGAGGAGACAGAGCTCCTGCAACCCAGGTCTGTGATCCAATCGCTGATTTGACCTGTTCTGATGTTTGAACATAATTCTCTCCAATAGTCTTCCAAGAACTTGATGGCCCTCAAGAAAGCGGATGCAAACACCGCTCCAACTCTGAGAACCTCGTCCTGTTGTACCAACCCACAAAGCAATTGGCAGTACATGCTTTGTTTGCTGTCGGAACACAAAATAGTCTCATCAGGGCTAGTGTATACATTGTACCTGTTATAAGGCCTCTTCCTGAAGTTGTCGCTCTTGTAGTAACTAGTCAAGACGGGTCTTGCCCTTAAACCGGAGGGAGTACTGATCTCTGGCTTGATAAATAGAAGGTACATCCCCTTGCCTCGGTCCAACCCATCGACATACCTGAAAAATTAGTGCGAATATAGCATACCGTTTCGAATTAGGATTTCACTGTTACATTCAATTCCTGCCAAGAATTTGACTCAGAAAAGAACATATGACGATGGAAGTACAGTACTTGTTCATCACGGGCACAAGGAGGTTGTAAAAGAATGTCTTTCGATCCAGGTCTTCTGCAGTTGAAGGCATCACTTTAGGCTGCCCGCCTGAGGTTCCCGAGCTGTGAGAAAAACAAACATGCACAGGACTCAGCACAATAAATATGCTTCAGTGAAGGCCAAGAACAGATAACAGGAAAAAACTTGGTATACCTTGTCAATAGCTCAGTGATCGGTTGGGATGAAATAATCTCGGATCGTTCCCCATTGGCGATCCTCTCGATGTATGGCTTGATGTCCTCATAATTCACCACGGGAACTTTCTTCTTGAACAGTTCCTTATTGATGCGGCCATCCAGGAAGCTGCTGAGGTACTCTGTCTGAGCGTTCTGCGTCAGGATCTCCTTCAACACCTGTCCCTGAATCTGATTTGCATCCGTGGTGAGATCCTCCAGAAGCTTCAGGCTGGCTTCGCTGTCGTTCGGGTCAAAGCTAAGCAACATCCTCTCGGCGAAATTGCTTTTTGGGCAGAACTTTAATGGTGAGCAGTTTTGGAATAACAGTTTAGCAAACTCCTAGGATTCTGTCATTCCTGGGGTGTGTATATTGACAACCCTGAAGAGCCACACTTTCTCTTTCACCAGACTGAACTCAAAAGGCGACCTCGCCGGCTGAAGCACAAATTTTATAAGCTAACTATGAATTCCCTCATATTTAACAGTCACTTCTCTTCCTCTTTCCCTCTCTCTCTCTCTCTCTCTCTCTCTCTCTCTCTCTCTGAATTGGACCATTTTTCTGTGTAGGTGCTGATTGAGGGCTTTAATAGAGGAAATGATTCTATATAACAGCTTTCTTGATGGGATTTTTTGGAAGGTTTTACACAATATCAGAAATGGAGGTGGAGAGAAGAAAATGAAATATTCATTGGAAGGCAAGCAGATGCTGCAATATGCTAATGCTAGGGGGGTGAAGAGGTAGAGAGGCTATGAAGGTCCTACACACGTGGCCTTGTCTGGTAAGCTGTGATTTAGATGCAACCCCATCATTGGTCAAAACTCCCTACAAGTGCCTATTCTTTAGCCAAATATATATATGCACTGTACAGTTTCAAGCCCACTGGCCATGTACTTATTTTTTCTGCTGAGATAGACTTGAAGAGCAAATAAAGTATTCACTCATGCATGACTCCTTTGCTTGGTCCTCCCACTGACACAAGAGTTAAGAAAAGGGTACAAAGAATTAAAAAAAATGATTATTTAATCAGAGATAAAAGCTGTGCTTTTTGCTGTACAAGAAATCCAAAATCTAAGTGACCTCAAGAAGAACAGAACACAGTTTAATCATATTGGCAATCATGGACGAACGTATCCTCATTCAGCAATCATTTCAAGGGTGGGTCAAATCCAAATTCCCTTCTTTCTAAATAAACTGATATATCTCTTTCTATCTTGCAATATTTATATATATATATTTTGCATCAGCAAGTCGATCATGATACTCCTACAAAATGATTGATCCCAATGAACTTTATGTTGGAATTTCAAAATATCCTCTCGTTCTCCAGTGTGACTCATATGCACGATGTGCATGATGTTACACTACTCCTCTCCTCTTCCTCAACCCAATGGAGATTTCAGCTATAGACAAAATGCATCTTGAAACAAAACAGGGCCTGTTTGGCTGATTCTCCAGCAGACAAACGACTGTCTGCAACAGTATGGAAGCTTCCAACTTCAGGCATCAACTGATGCCCACTACGAAAGACTTTGTGTCCCTAAGAAAACGAAAGCGGTCGAGCTCATGACTTCACGCTGTCTTGTTTAGTGTTAATAAAACTCTCAAATCGCCACTAAATTACTCATGAAAGAACTCTCAGGAGAGCTTTCTCTAGCCCCTACTAAATAGCAGAAAGCGACTCCCAAAGCACACAGCTGTCCTTTGATTAAAATGTCCATTTTAAAAAGAAAAGAAGAAGAAAATTATTCCAAATTATACTAATCTTGTCAGTTATGTAGAGCTCAAAAAATATATTTCTTTTTTCTTTTTTAATCCCTTTTTGGGGTTCCTTGCGTTTGTGAATCCGCCATCACATGTTCACGGGCTCAACTGCAGAATTGCCTACCTTAAAGGGCATGCTTAGCAAGATTAGTGGCATTATGGATATGCAATGTAACAGTAAATGTGATGCGTTACGACAGCCGTAAGAATTTCATTTGTCAGGTGCAGCTGGTTTCTTCACCTTCGCTAAAACAATGATGTGTTTTTTCGGGACCTTGAAGCAACCAAACCTTAGAAGGTTTGGCACTTCTTTTCAATTCCTTGTCTCACTTAGATTTTTTTGTTACACACTTTACTAGTTGAGTATATACATGCACGGGCGAAAGTTTTTTAAGTTGTGTAAGATTGGGATATGCTTTTTAATGAAATGTCTTATTTCAATGAACCTTTCTCTTTTGAATAAGAGATAAGTGCATTGAAAGTCCTAAAATTTGTTATGAATGTATAATTGAATTTCAAAAAGTATAATCAAATCATAAAATTTATCAAATTGGTGTAATCAAGTCTTTCCATTGATTGTATATTTTGAAAGTTTTAAGACTCGATTTCACTTTCATAATAAATTCTAGGATTTTGATTGCATTTTTTGAAAGTTTTTGGACTTAATTGTACTTTTCTGACAAGTTTTAGGACTTCCATTAAATTTATTACTTTGAATAAAATAAAGGTAGAATTCTTAGATCATATTTTTTATTGATGTAAAATATATGGATTCGATGACAATTAGAAAATTCTTAATGGTCACATTAACATGATATCAGCTATCTTAACATCAAAAAATTATTAATACTAGTTTTTTTATAACCAAACTCGCGTATTGAATGAGGTAAGTACAAATCTAATTGGAAATAAAATGATTGGATTGTGCACGAAAAGTACCCATTGCAAGAAGAATGATCAATCCCTAGCAATTTAAATTTTTAGGTGTCACTCCTACAGGCAATCCTTAATAAAGAGCTTGTTAATTCACATTTATATAGATGATCATGTGTGTTCGATCGTCCAACTATGTTATATACTTGTTACTTGATGGACTGAGAGGTGTGTAAATCACACAATGCTCCAACAACTTAATTAACTTTGGAAGCTATACATCGTTATATGATGCATTCATGGTAATCATTATCAATACCAAAGTACTTATTGTTATATTGACTAGCATTTTTTGTAAATGCCCGTATTAGTTTCTTCCTCGATAACACATAATTAAGGAAACTCTTTTCCCTAAAGATGAACCTCATTTATCTAATCCAACAAATGATGAAATTATCATGTGTTTTTACGATTTTGTTACTTTTCCTTGGACTTTTTTTTTAATGATCGTACCACTTTACATCCTTTTTTTTTTTTTTAATTACAACTTTGGAACTCGATCTAAACAAAAAATGGAAGACCATAAAGATTAAATTGCCCATCTTGAAAAGGAGTTATCAAATATCCTCAAAATCATAAGAGAAAATTCAAAATAAAGACTCGAAATATCCTCATCTTCTCAAATAATGGTCTAAAGTAGACATATCAATATCAAAGAAAGGTCTAACCTTGTCGGCTCGGTGGCCTACAAAAAATTCCATCTCATTAGGGATATTTTCGTCTAAATACAATTTAAATCAAATTAGATTAAAAAAAAGGAAAATACAGGCGGGAGGGCATGTGGTTGTTGCCCTATTGTTAATGGGGTGGCGGCGAGGACCAGCAAGGTCTTTGACAACCCTTGCCGACAGGAGGGAAGGCTAATAGGTCCTCGCAAGAGACAAGAGAGGGCAACAACCCTCTCCTAGATTTGGGCAAGGTTTGTTGACCCTCACGTAAGCATAGTGACCCTCTCCCAGCGACCCCAAGGTGGTGAAGTCTGAGGGCAATGGACAAAGGCCGTTAGGCCTGCATGAGGGTTGGTGTCCCTCACCCCTAGATCGAGGTAAGGGCAAACAACCCTTACCCATACCCTTATCCATATTTGGAAGAAGGTTGCTGCCCTCTCCCATTTCTAGCAAGGGCCTACTAGCCCTTGCCTCTACTTGGCAAGAGGCACCGGTGACCTCGATAGGCATCGCCGCTGCCCCATAGGTGATGGGACAATAGTCACAAGCGAGAGGGAGCCCTCCCTCCCCTGTGTGTGTGTGTGTTTTTGTAAGTTTTATTTATTTTTAGTTTGTCTTTTTATGAAAAGAAAAAACAAAAAAAAATTAAAAGAAGAAATTGTCCTTCACCAAATAGTAAGTTCAAACTCTTCTTTAAGATTGATATGGCCACTTCAAGCTCTTATTTAAAACAAAGTTTACTTGAGACCCTTACGTGAGAAAATATTTATGGCCCTTTATTTAAAGCAATATCCACCACTTCAAACCCTTATTTGAAAAAGTAAGGGTATTTCATGTCCTTATTTGAAAATTTTCCAAACCATAATACTGATCTCCGATGAGGACTCATCTCGCCATCACTTGCCATCATCGGGCGCCACTCAACTGACTCCAATTGTCGTTCCCAACACACCGCGTAGCCATGGTGGCCTTGCTGTGGTATTGATGATTCCAGATCTAGGTTTTCTCATATGAAGTCGTGAGCTCTTGACGAGAGAGAGAGAGAGAGAGAGAGAGAGAGAGAGAGAGAGAGAGAGAGTCGTTTAGGTAATTTAAGTGCTTAGCCATACGAAATGGAAGAGATATTTTGAGAAAGAACCGGTGACTTGACAATTATTATTATTATTTTTTCACAGATTTAATCTGATCTCTAGTTAGAAAAGTGAGGATACAAACTTGTGATTTTAAAAATTTGGCTAAAAAATGCAAAGCTATAAATGTAAGGATGGCTCTAGAAACTCTCTCAGACAAATAACTATTGCAAACTGAGAACAACTTTCCACCTAAAATTCTCCCCAGACGATTTTAAATATACTTTTGCCTATCATAAGGTGAACAATAACCATGTGTTATATGTTGACTAATAGGCAAAATGATCATTTTAAAAAGCTCGCAAAACTATCGCGCTTTTCCTCACGTCCTTCGGACTCCCTTTATTTCCCTTTTTAGTTAGCAGCCAGGCGGTGTCATGGCTAGGTTTTGTACACTTCGATTGATCTGCCTTTTCGAGTGATCTTAAAAACGTACTCTCCAATCGGTCAGGCACATTTAGGATTTTATTCTTAGGGTTCTTCCAATAAGATTTGAAGCTAAGATCACAAAGAGTAGTATGCTCCTTTTTCATCTAAACCAACACTTTGTTGGTGGCTTCTTATTTAATACAAATTATTCTAAGATAATCCAAATAGCCCTCTCTTAGTTTTTTTTCTTTTTCCATACGCACGTATGCATGCGGGGGAAACTGTTCAATTAATCTTATATCTATTTTGTAGAAGTCAATTCAGTTCTAAGCTTTTCAATTTTTTCAATTTAATCCAAAACCTTTGCATGAAGTTCCAATATAGACATTTCGACTAATCTTTACCAAAAATCACTGACATGACAGTATGCTTTATAGGACAGCTGATGATGATTAGGTCACCATGTCAGAGATTGAAAATTGGCTAGAGTGAAAAAATAATATTTTCGAGCAAAATTCATGATTGAATTAACAAAATTGAGAGTTTATAATTGAATTAGCATCTGTAATATAGGTTAAGGATTGATTGGGTAATTTTCCCCATGTATGCGTACGCATTTTTGCATAGCATGTACAGATATAAGTCTTTTGAACATCGTTTGTAATTCTTAATTCTTAGGACATTTTTATCATAGGGTAAGGTACCTTGTCACTCGTCAGTGCAGGACAACCAACGTAGATGACTTACCCACCTTGCAATTTCATATTGCTTTGCATTTCGTTACTTGTCATGTTATATTTAGATTCTCCTCACCACACTATCAGTACTTCATCCTCATTTAAAAAAGATCGGTTAGAGTTAATCTGCTACATGAACTGACAAACTGAATTTCATAATTAAATAATGACGATCTATGTTGTCTTGTGAAACCTTTATACCCTTAACATAATCTTCTCATGTACTGTTAAAGAGAGAGGCAAAGCAACTTCACTTTTCACATGGTTTCTCTTTATAATTATGTTCATTGCTAAGCTGGATAAATTGGGAAGAGTGGCGTGCAGGAGCCCCAGAAAGAGGACAAAGAACAAGAAGTGTCAAGCAAGTGAATCTTGTGTCTTTCCGAGGACCCTACTTTGGGATCATGAGCAATATGATTGGAAACATACCAATCGAACCCTAATTTAAAGGGGTTTAAACCAAGAAAACCCAACTAAAACACATGTTGTTTGGTGAATTCGAGACTACAGGTCAGACGAAGGAAAAAAAAAGCAATAACAATAATAATAAAAATAATTATTGAGAGTGTGCAGTAAAAATGCGATACCTTCATCTAAGGAAATTACTAAAAAAGAAGCAAAATCCAAACCTGTCAATATATTCAATTAGACTCACATCCACTAAAAAATTTAAGTCAATCAGCTATAAATAAACTAAAATATATGACATATTCTAACAAAAAAAAGAGAAATATGATATATACAACTATTTCACCTCACATTAATTCTGCAATACCAGACTTTCAAATGTAAATCACATGTGTACCTTAACAATTCCTCCTCATGCATGAGTTAAGTATTTGGTTTGCTCACCTTTAATTCAAGTATTTCTGTATCAACATATCTTAACTTGAATCTCCAACGTGATTTCTGAGCAGTATCACATGTGTACCTCAACAATTCCTCCTCATGTTGAGTTTAGTATTAGGTTTGCTCACCCTTAATTTAAGTATCTTTCTTCATTGACATCTCAACTTGAATCTCCAACCCTAGCTCAAGACTACATTGGTACACCATAACATCCATGCCTCATAAATCATGTTGATCACAAAATTTATTCCTCGAGATTTTCACCAAACATCAAAAAGGAAAAGAATGGGGGCCTACAATCTACCATCGGTTTTGATATCATTTGTCGAGGCGCTTAGTAAAATTCCGATAACTTTACTTAAACTTATTAATATATTTAGTTGAATTCATCTTTACTAAAAAAATTAAAGAATGAGTAATGAACTAATTAAAATACATTGATTATTTCATACTACAAGTCTCTGATGTGGGACTTTCTAACACAATTCATACGTATACTACAACAATAACAACAACAATAAAGAAGAAGAACCAAGAAAGTTTAGGGGCTTTAGGCTTTTTGGGTATGACCCGCCAGGTAACATGAGAAGCATGAGGACAAAAGATGAGCACCATTTGGAGCTTAGCTTTAATTTGTCTTTTCTGAACTTTTTCATGTTGGAATTATTAGAACTTTACAGCTTTGTTTGTCTTTTATCTCTTTGGAGTGATTCCAGCGGTTTTCTAAGAATGATGCGGAATTTATATTGAACAGGTTAGCACTTCCGATCTTAGGAAAGTCTGAAGCATATGATCCATGAATGATTGTGTGAAGGTTTTTCTTTCCTGTCACAGTACCTTTATTATGGAGATGTTCATAAGTGGGTGACCTAAAAGTACTACGCAGCTGTTACATCTATAATTTTTAGAGTGGTAAAGGACGGCGCCAAATAATCTCCTCACTAGATTAACGGTTCGATGTGCGTGATTCCATCAAGTAATACCATAGTCGATAAGAGACGAATTGAATTTCAATATTTATCGGTATTTGATGAATATCTATGGAAAAGAATTTGTGGGCCGTCACCATTTTTCCCCATGGCAATTGCCATCTCGGTTCAATTTGATGGAACAAACTATATATAGGTGAAGATAAGCAGGGATAGATCCTCATAATTTAGGTTAGATCCTCATGATTAATGTCTTGTAAGGGTTAGGGACGATTGATGTAGAGAGATTCAAATCTAATGCTGGTCAGATATATGTTAGAGCGTGAAGATAGATTAATGGCAGTTTGACAGGCATGGAAAACTCATAGATGAGGGGTACAATTGTTAAGGTACATGTGCGTCAGTCTAGCAAAACAAAGTTCCATTTGTGACGATTGTTGGCTTATTATTCTATAGTTTGAAGTTTTTTGATTAAAAATTAACCCACTTTTGTTACACATTCAAACAATATTGATGAAATGTAACTTTTTAGAATTAGCTTAAGACCTGTTTGATAACCATTTTGTTTCCAAGAATAATTTTACTCAAAAATAATGTGACTGGAAGGGATAAAACCTACACTGCTTCCGATAAGTGGCTAGGGTCAATTCTTTAGAAATTGAATGAGACTCATATACTTTACGTCCACACCAAGCACACATAACATTGCTGTAGAAAATATCATATTAGCTGTAATTGGATAAATTATGCAGACAAGATATAAGCTTGACATTGTTGGGTCAGTATCAAGAGATTTCCAGCTCAAGAACTGGAGATCATCTATTCAAATCGCACCAACCACGCATGTGCAAACTGCTATGGTCAAGGCCACCAGTATAGATTGAAGGCATGAGCTTAACTGATTCACGGGATTGGCAAGATGTCCCATGTCCTCCAAGTAGATTATATGGTTAATGAAAAAATTGATACCAGATAAATGACACAAGAACATTAAGCAGTTCAGCCATTGGCCAACGTCAGCAGAAATTCACTGATCCAAAATTCGGAGTATAATAAAAAAAAAGTCTTAAGACCTTTAACCTCCTAATATAATTGACTAATTGATCTTTGCTCATCTATCCCTCTTGACTCGCTTATTCAAGAAATATCGTCCTTCTACAACATTTCACACTGTTTCTCGAGTCGCGTTGTGCCTATTCTCCACTGTAATCAAGCTTTCTTTCTTCTATTTTCAAGGCATGCAGAGGTTAAGTTGTCCTATTGTGGCTCTAGCTAATACGGCATATATTGATATTCTCAAGTCACAATTAATCTAATGTGCTTTGTATCTAAGCAAATCCTTAAAAAAATTTGTTTGGGTCTTTATTCGAATCTTGAGATCACTTGAATGTAACATAGAAAGAGGATATTGCCGGGGACGGGCAAGAAAAATTTACTAATCAATTAGAGATTCCAAACATGCGGGTACTGACATATTATATTTACTTCATCTGGTGTTTGAGTGGCGTACCTTCCAGCTCCGTCCACTCACTCCTTGAACATCTCGTCGAGGAAAGGGCAAAAGAGAAATCTCTCTTCTTGGATATGAAGCAAAGTACTATGGTCCCATCCAAGGACTATTCATGTAAATATGTCAACAATTCTAAAATTCAAGAATCAGAAAAGTTAAACCCACAGAAAAAACAAGCCGGTCCTTGGTACTTGCAAACTATAGCTTCAAAAATTTCTTTCATGCGTAAGCGGCCATGTCTTCATCTTTGAGTTGAAGCTAAATCTTGAAAGCTGTCTTAAATCTTGTAAGCTGTCTTAAATCTTGTTTAAAAAGGAAAAACAACCTGGAGTTAATATTATCTTACACCAAACCAACCTCTCTTGAACGCTTGCAGAAAAAGGTAGGGTTTATGAAAATGCATCAACTAAGAGAAATATAAATTCTCACGACAGTCATTTTGCTCATAGTATATTGGATTAATCACTAGTTTTTTCACTTTGAAACAATGCAAGTGATAATGTTCAGTGAGTTAGTAACGAAGATATCATGCCCAACGCAACTTAGTTGATTTCTTGTTTACATCGCTCAAAAGATCTTGTCAACGTCGATAAACTTATCACAATCCGTAAAAAGACCCATGAAAAGGAAAATCTACGTGGTTCAAATGCAATCGTGAATGGCAAATTGAAATTGGTAAGCTTGTCTAGACATGGAAATGTGTCATGCATGGGTGACCTTCATAAACGACTCAACAAATCTAGCTCCGTTGAACTGAATGGATTAACCCTTACCAGAGTTAGCTTGAAAATCTTATATGCATTTTACACCATTTACACCCAATTAAAAACATCCCGTCATCATTTTCTCGTAACTAGTAAAATTGCAGGTGTTTGAATTAGATAGATCTGTATAATGCAAGATTATTCAACGCAACTTATATATGCCTCATATCACAAAATGTAATATGAATTGTTGAGGAGATAAAAGAAGAAGCATAAGATAAGTTTTGCATACGTGACTGATCTGCATGGCTACGAGCTCATTGGGTATGCACTAGCTTAATGGAAAGATAAAATCTAAAAAAAGGATTTTGGTAGGCGCATGGGCCTTATTAATTATTGATAGTAAGACACATATGTTGGGATTTGCTAGATTTGGTTGACCTTATTCAAGTGGAGAGGTGGGAAAAAACAAAGGGAGGGATGGTGTCACGCGAGGGAACAGAAGCCCTTGAGAAGGGGAGGGGAATAGGAGCGAAACAAGGGAGGAAGGGGCGAGGAGCCTTGGCTTGATCCTCGTGTTTGTGGATATGCGTGATAGCCCTTTTGGCTTCCCTCATGCTTTGACTATCCCGTTCTAAAAGTTTCCCAAAATTGGGTCTCCCTCTTTAAATGCTCCTGGCTCTTGCCCTTGCATCGTGCGTTTTGTCTTCTATCGATTGCAAGTTAGGAAGAAAGAATAGAGAAATGTTGGCCCTTGACATATTGGGATTTATCCTAGTGGCCACCATTTTCACATGAAAAGAAGGAAGTGCGGGGTTCGAATCTCCACATTCTCAGGAAATGTTAGGGTAGAGACGATTTAGTTTCAGATATAGGTTTCAACTCTCATGCCTTACAAAAAAGCATGACCAAAATCTGAGAGTAAAAGTTAGACTAGAAGTAAAGTATGATCGACCAAAAAAATTATTTAATTCATAATCATTTTCATTTCATGCATTCAAAAATCATTAGAGTATAAGAAAATATATTTTATCTCTTAATACTCCGTCTTGGGCGAATACCAATTTGATGATCTAGCCCTTACGGGATGGATTGTAATATGCGGGACCGTGGGCAAAGGATTGTTGAAGTTCAAAGTATATGAATGAATAAAATAAGCGAATAAGTGAATGGCTGATATGGCTATGTTTTAAGCTAATCATGATTGAGGAAATTTCATCCAATTACCTTTTTAATTTGTAGGTTTTGTGAGTTATGTAACCTATATGTGAAAAAATGAACAAAATACACTATCGAAGAAAAGAAAAGAAAAAATCCTAAACCCACCTCACTCTCTCCCTCTCTCACATTTGCATAGCCACCGCCACATCGTTGCGTTACCATTGTCAATAGCCCTCGCCTCTGATTCTCTATCTCTCTGATTCGATCGAGAAGGCTTAATAGCCGCCACGACCTTGGTTTCCATCAATTTGAGGTCACGCAAGGTCCTTTGGAGGTATGTTGAGGAGAGGGGCGAAGGCAGGGGATCTCGGCAACACGACAAAGGCTCGCTCACCCGGCGATGGCAACTTGTAGGCTCTGTGACAGGGACTTGTGGGCTTGGTGGTGGTAGCGGCTCGGGCTTGGTGGTGTTGGCGGCGTGGCCATGATGTCAATGGGCTACTCCACAGATTGCAAGAGGAGAGGGCAAGCTAAGGAGGGAGGAAGAGAGAGCAAGGGAAGAGAGAATGCTTTTTTGTCTATAATTTCGGTCACCTCATTAAGTGTAGGATTTTTCTGGAAAAACCCACCAATGAAATTCAGAGTTTGAAGAAAACATGACCCATAGGCAAAAGGAAAATTTGATAATTCAATCTCGAGACGTTGTCATCAATTCAAAATTGAATGTGCGGCCATTTACTCCAAAATACTTAAATTGTCAAAATGTGACATGCCTTCACAGTTCAAGGAGAAAAATGAAATAATGCCCAACTTAACCACATGAAAACACTTGTCATTTCATAATCAGATTCGCTATAGACATAAATGGATCTGTTCCACGACACACCCTACTTGCGGAAGCTGAAGTTATGGTCCAAATAGACATGACGAACAGGAATAAAAGCTCTACACGACCCAAAGGGAACAAAAGAACATGAAAAGGAAAAGCCCTACTCCGTGTATTAATTAATACTTGGTGGTTGCTGATTAAGCTGTGAAGATAGATAGACATGGGAGAGGAAAAGAAGATGTGATGAGGGGGTGGGAGTAGGTTTGACCCCAATTTAGGTGGGCAATGCGTACACATTGGCGGGCTGTGTTGACATCTTGCCTGCCTTGCTGTGGGATTAGAAGCCCTATATGTCTTAGACTCTAAGACAACCTTAAGAGCGACTTGAGCTCTCTGTCTCGAGTGAGTCGGTCTCGAGTTTCAGTGTCAATTACTTCGGCCAAATTCGCATTGGTAACAAAACCCTCATCAGACATCTTTTAATGAAAAGTGACAAAGACATCTTTTAATAAAAAGAATGCGCGGGCTCCAACCCGTGAACATTAAAAGAGCCTAGGAGAACTTAGGTAAGCTGACATGTAATGTCAAAGTACGGCCGGAAACCGGGTTAGGAAATAGGTTGACTCGAGAGCTTGCTGGAGGAGGTTTTATAGTTAAGGAATTTCCCAATCAATCATGTCAATTTAATATTAAATTTTCTAATTTTATTAATTTAGTCTTAAAATTTTATGCAAAATTCTATTGTAGTCCTTCCTATTAATTTTCACTGGAAATCAACAACATGGTAATGTACCACGTAGGATGGCTACCAATGACTAAACTATTACATCAGCGATTTTTGGTTATAATTGATCAAAAGGATTGCATTGGAATTTTGTACAAAGTTTGAGATAAAATTGGCAAAATTAAAAAGTTTATGATTGGATTAGGATATGAATGATAAAATTTCTAGCCATAAATTTATTTATGAAACAAAAGTAGAGTTTTCTATTTCTATTCTTGGATGGGTTTTAAGTAAAAAAATGTATTTGATAACGACACGAAATTTCTAATCTCGGAATAAAAATTCGTTTGATAACGACATAAAATTTTTTTTTCGAGTGATGGTGATTAAGGGGGAGGGGGGCCAACAAGACCAATGACCGGTAGGAGGAGGGGGAGAGGGCTATAGGGGGGTGAACAACGAAGGGGGAGAGGGTGACTGGGCGGTATTGGTGGTAGGTGGTGGTAGGTGGCTAGTGGGGGGAGGAGGCGATGACAGCTGGCAATCACTAGTGGCGATGGCGGTGGGTAGTCGATGACCGGCAGCAATAGGGGGAGGGGGTAATGGGGGCAACAACGATAGGGAGGGGGTGATGGTCGATGGTGATGGTAGCGGGCCGATCGGAGGGGGGGGTAGTCGAGTAAAAAATGGAAAATTTCAAAAAAGGGTAAACCTATTTTCTCAAATCGACTAAACCAGTCTCAAATAAGGACCTCAAATCGCCCGGCCAGCCAAATGTTCGGGGAGGGGGCAACAATGGTCAATGTTGATGGTAAAAAAAAACCCCAAAGCTGCACTTCATCTTCTAAGTTCCTTGGTCAAATTCTTTGTTAATGGAGCAAGATCCCCGACTCCCTAAGTTCCAAACGACGGGACCTTTCTCTCTCTCTCTCTCTCTCTCTCTCTCTCTCTCTCTCTCTCTCTCTCTCTCCGTGGAAGTGGCGAATGACTAACGATTGGGAAAAGATGATAAGGAGAGACTCCTTCGTGTTACATACAAGAGAATCAAAGATGTGACTTTACTTAAAAAATAGACAAAAAAAGAGAGAAATAATTTCTTATTTCAATTTTAGAAATAGAAAAGTAAAAATTTTTACTTTTTATTTATATTTCAAACCTATTTATGGAATAAAAATAGATTCCAAAAATAGAAAAATGAAATTATTTTACTAAACGGATTTATGTTCCAAAATTAAGTTTGGAATGGAATAATAAAATAGTTTTGGAACAAAAATAGAATGATTATTATGCATGCCCTTATTGTCCGCACAATAATTTTAGGACTGATTAGGTCATTTTCCTTTCTATAGCACATTCACAAGGATCATCAAAATCTTTCTAACAACTTGACTTTACCTCATGATTATTCTTGTCCATGCTCCACGTGGTAATTTGTTAATTTTAAATTCACTTATCTTATTAATTCATATATTTATTGAATTCATATAGCACATTCATGAATTTATTAGATACATATTGAATTCATTCAAAATTCATGAATTTCTTTTCTATTTAATTCAACATGGAAACTTTAGCATAAAGCTTCATAATTATTCGATTTCAAAAGAGAAAATAAACTGATTTTTCTAGTGAGAACTCTTCTCATGCTAATCCAATGTGTTAAGAGTGCACGACCTTCTCGAAGAAGGTGATTTGTTCCCAAGTCCTACCTCAAATTTCCCACCTTCCTGTTCACCTGATTTTTTGGCTCTTGATTCTTAATTAGAAATTTGGATCCTCATTTTTCCGAATATCCATTCTACCAAGATTCCCACCTTCCTTGCATTCGATTGATCCCCTAGTATCTAATTGGATCTTCATCAAAATCTTATTAGGCTGAACATATTTTCATAAAAACATCAACCATGGACTTTACTTCTCATAATTATTCTCGAGAACAAAACTAAGTGAGAACTCAATTTTATGTGATTTTTCTCATGCTCCAAAAGAGTTTGCACAAAAGAAGGATATTATAAAGTTGTCATTGGTGATTTGTAATATTTGTAATATGCAAGAGTGTACTTAAAATAGAGATAAGTGTTGAAATTCATATAGAGGTTACACAACTTCTTGCTCGAAGTTACATCTCTCGTAGACAGTTGTAAACAAATGCTCGATCATATACACAGTGGATTACAGTTGTTGGGTTGCTATTGCTAGAGCTTTGAACCACTTTAAAATTTCTTTGCAAGATTTATTAGGTCCATCTCCTTCACTATTTCAAATACTCATGATGCTATTTAATATGGAATAGTGGACGATCACGCAAAAGAACTGGAGGACATATTAGTTGCATCGTTTGGACATTTTTTTTGTCAACTAGAGGGAAATGGAGGACAATATCCATTTGCAAGCCCCAATTACTTGCACATATTACTGTCGATATTGTACTATATTCTTCTACTCTATATGTGAAAACTATGGTGACTCACTGTATTTGTAAACTAGATACAGACTTGGCATATGAATTGTACATGAATCCCACATTACTTGTCTATGAAATTTGTATGCTCTTTTTATATAATTGGTATCATTCCGCTTATTAAGTTAAACCTTTTGGGTTAGACACTTTCTAACATAGTATCAAATCTATATTCTATCCCAATTTATTTCACATTCTACCCCCTCTCCCGATGTCTGTCAAATTCAATGTATCACTTGTATCTCACATTGCTTGTTCACGGGATCTATATGTTATATTGATTTGGATATTCTAACGGGAGCATTATTGAGGAAGAGTAGGTCCTTGCGTGGTTCACGAGTATATATGGACATCGGTTGCTATAGACTAAGACAAGTTATAAAAATCCTGAAGTTGGACTCCACACATGCCCAGTTCACATTGCTTCCCAACCATTCTCTAGATGAGATCTCACAACATCTCATCTTCAAAATTTCACTTCGGCTCTTCCCCATCCCCAATAGGCTTTGTCGCTCTTGCCCATTAATTAATTGCGGGCACATCTTCCACTATTTTTGTCTCTTTCTAGTAAGTGGCTTGGAAAACGAAAAACATATGTTCATGGGTTGCTTGGTTACTAATTAAATCATGTTTGTCGGGTAATCCGATAGTAATCGCACGTTAATCCAAAATCAGGCGTCCTCCTAATCGGTCACCAAAGCTTAGAAATTGAGTTTTAGCGATCCGGGCCGATCTGAACAGGAAATTTTCGCGTTTATCCAGGGAGATTATTTAATTAATTGTCACAATGTAATTTAATTGCCTAATCATATGCCAGCAGGCAAGAGAGCTGGCTCCAAGTCGACGCTAGACCACGAGAAACCTTTCTTTAATTAAGGTTTTTTAATGAGAGGTGTTGACATCGTTTTCTTAAACGGGAGACTCACAAGATCCAAGAACATGATATTAAATAGATAAAAAAAATTAAAAAAGAAAAAGGCAAGTCAAGTTGGTGAAAGTGATGATGTTTATACGCAGCAGATTTTCTTTCAGTGCAAAAGATGGGGAAAGAAAATCCCTTGGAGGAGGTTGTTCACATGACATTTGAAAAGGCCCTTTGTAAATGAATAGGCAGGCCGGTGATGAGAACATGGGCCTTTAGAGTCGGATCCATAGACTTTTATCACAATTATTCCATGCGCTAAACTTTTATTTTCTCATACGATGGATGCAATGAGAGGAATCTAACTAATTTTCTGTCGAAATGCTGATTTGCCAAAAGCGTGATCGATGTTATGAACGTCATGTGGCTGCCACATCAGCATTTTGCTGAAAAATTGATGGGTTTTTTTTTATCAAAGTGCATCAATTATGGGATGTTGAAAGTTTAGTGAACAGAGACGAAAGTTCAATGACATGACAAATTCCATTAATATTCATTAATCCAAGTTTATTGAACTAACAGACTGTTTCCTTGTCATGTCCTCATGCGCTCGGCATTCGATTTGTCATTAGTTCCTGATATTGTACCCTATATCATGGTATAGCATTCAATGATGAACTATTCATTGTACTACATGTTATGTCTTTTCTTTGTACATGTTAGGTGGTGTCCGAGTTAATTTTAATGCACCTTGACTGATCCACCTCTTTAGGTGATCTTATGGGTGTACTTTTCCGCACCAGCCTTATGAGTTCAACATTTTACTTACAAATATACTGAACAAGGCTTAAACCCAGTATCATAAGGAAGAGCAAACATTTCATTGTCATATCATTCATCATATTACGTACAATGCCATTCATGAATACTTGTCATATTATTTTCATTTTATGTTATATTATGTGACGTCCTAAATTTCGACTTATTTCGGGATATATAATATGGTGTTAATAATGTTTACTCTGAACTGAATACTCATGAATTAACTAACTATTCGAAAAAGAAATTAAAAATCGATACACATACAACCTGTGAATTTAATCAAGAATGGTTGCTCGACCATAAAGATCAAAGAGGGACGATACTATGCTATTGCAAGCCAATTAACGAATGGAAATAAATCGATTCGGTAGAGGTACAAGGTCATATTACAAGTGATTCCCCATGACTTCGTTACTAACTACGAACAACATTAAACCGATTTCCTTTTTGGCTTTTTATTCAGGGTAAGTGATTACATGACAATCAAGAATCGCCTTGATTTGAAAATGTACGAACGTGAATTGAAAAGCTATCAACCACGGGTCAAATGCACGAAACCCCTAAAATGCCATTTGATAGTTTGTCGTACTAAAGTCATGATTGATCAATTTTAATCACAAATTTCAATCCGATTTCGAGTATTGAACTTTCGAGGATGTCGAGACTAAAATATTAGACAATGCCTCATTAATTTTCAAATTTATCGATAAGCCTGAAAATTATCGAAAAAAGATTTAATGAGCCAAAATTTGGAGCCCATAAGGAAATGGATTGATCGAATGCCCAATGGGCTTTGTGCCCGTTGAGGTTCGGCCATAGTGGGCTCAACCCAAGCCCAAGCAAGCCCATGAGCCCATTTTCTTCTCCATATTTTGAGTCCAAATCAATTTTATTCAAGCCCGAATAAAATTTGGCATGTATAAGCGTATAGTATGGTATACTATACTTTGGAAAATTACCAAATTGCCCTTTCTAGAAGCTTGCCTTAAATTTTTGAGGACAAAATGGAAAGAAAGTCAAGGGAAATTATGGAAATTTTGGGAAATTGGACTTAGCTTCTTGAGAATGCCTAATAAGAGAGTTAATTTTCTCTCTCTCTCCTCACTTCCCCCTCCCCCTCAACATCCAACCTCTCCCTCTCTCCTCTCTCTCTTTTTCTCTCATTCTTCTTCATTTTTCCTCTTGTTCTTGCTTTTGCCACCCCCTCATACCGACCAAACCACCACCATCCCTTGCCCAAGCATCCGTGTCGTCGCCACCTTCACTTGGAGCCGCCACGAGGAGCCACCAGCTTCTCCCTCTCTCTTGGCTCACCACCGTCGAACCCCACCACAACCAAGACCCATTTTCACCGGTGTCCTCATGCCATTTTCGGTGGTATTCATGTGAAGTCCTCGCCGTCGCCGTCACACTCATGTCATCAAAATCATTGCCATGTGAGTTTATGTTCTAATCCCATGATTAGTCCGTTAAACTTGCTTATGGTTAGTTTAGATTATAGTTAATTTTGATTAGGAGGTTAGTTAGAATTAATTATGGTTGAACTATGGTTAGTTAAAATAACTATGGTTGATAGGCGGTTAGGTTAATTAACTATGGTTAGTGAAGTTTAGTTAGTTAACTATGATTAATGTTATTAATTTTATTAACCCTAATTAATTATAATCATTTATTTTTTAAGTTAATAAATTATAATTAAGGCGATAAGCTATCGCGATAGGCAATCGGAAAAGGTGATAAGCTATCGTCAAAAGGACGATTAGCTATTGGAAATTAAGTGATAAGCTATCACTTATTGATAGGGTGCTATTTGTTACTTGAATTATACTTGAGTTATATGATATTTTTCTGCATGTGCCATGCTATTGATGCCTGCTTTACCTTGAAAAATGTTTGCCTCATGTAAAACACGGCGTAGTAATTTTTACAAGGGTTTTCATGCACATATAAAGGGATAACCCTAAAGTGTCGAGCTTGTATTTCAAGTTTTTTATTTTAAATGAGGTTAGTATGTTTAAAAAGTAAGGCATACAAAGTTTGACGGGTTTTCAATAAATATGTGACAACGTATGAGTATTATTGAGAATTATTAATTCAAATTAATTTAAAATTTATGTGTTTAAAAAATAAAATAATCTATTGTAGAATTTATTAATAATTTTAAAAAAGTAAAAATTATATATTTATTAAAATCGGTCCGGTCCAGTCCAATTCCCCTTAGGAACTGGTAACCAGATCGAAAAATCACCGATTCCATAAAATGGAACCAAGAACCGGACCGATATCTTAGGGAACTAGACCAAACTGGCCGGTTCAGTCCAGTCCCGGGTTGGGCGGTCCATCATACTCAGCCCTACTTTTTATTCTTTATTTTATTGACTTTAGTTTAAAATCAGTCACTTCCTTTTCGAAATGACACAAGACTCGATTCAAATAATAAAGCCGAAGACTTGCCCCTTCGATGAAAGTCTTCGGCAAAAGATATTTGATTGGGGAATCCTTTCTGACGAACACCTTCAAAATTTGTGGATCGGCGGTGCGATTTTTCTGCTTACCTTGTGATTTAGGATGTACTCAAGGAAAGTGTTGCGTTGATGATGTTGGAAACTAGATGGATTAAGCGTCCTACGAGAGTTGTTCATTCTAGTTATGGTGATGGCGAGATGAGTAGGGTCAGCAGGGTGTATATTCCAAGGCAGTTCTAGAATAGCTTCTTCTTCTATATGATGTGGGCGACCCATTTCTCTACAGTCGTAGCAGCAGCTCAGGCAGGCTTTGGAGATCTATCTGATTGTCCAACGATCCACTGAAGTTCTTGTAGAATCACGGTTTCTCATTTTCCAGTTCAATGTCTTATCTCCATCTGCACGAGTGGTGGTTCAGCATTTTTTACACTAACCATGCTTGTATGGCAATGAGAGAGAGAGAGAGAGAGAGTCCAGAGGGTCGGATGTCGTAGGTTGGACTCAGGCAACAATCCATCCCTTGCCTCCACTGCAAATAAGGTCGCGAGGCTGCGCCACCATAGTAGTGCATCTTCGACTGAGACTGAGGGCTGCTTCTTCTGTCATGGCTGAGGTCGTGCCCCAGCTCACTCGATCGTTGAGGTTACTCGTGTTTTTATTGAATGGTCCCGATTTGCTTTCTCTCAGTACATGAAAACTGTTGAATTTTCCAATCTCATCTATTGTCGAACTTGAGATGTTACCTTTTGCATATCAAACGTGACGAAATGACAAATTCGTTGAATTAGTTCTGTTTCCTCTAATCGAAGGAAACGGAAAATTCACTTCGCCGAGTTTGTTGAGACCAAAGGCTACAAAACAGCAGGTTTCGTCACTTTGCTCGCTATGGTTAGATCAAAAGGTGACTGAAAAAGTCCGCAACGAAAGTAGATTTTCTTTGCGAATGTGGTCGCGACCAAGTGCAATGAAAATATAATCTGGTTTGCTCTAATGCGATGAAGCCTGAACTTTAGCATGCTTGGTTGGAGAATGACAGCAAAATTTCAGTCTCGCGGCATCTGATAAGCTTCTGGTGTAATCAGATTTGATGAAATTGTTTCAAAGCAGCGATGAAGTTTTGATTTCGCTGCCATTGCATCGAGTAACAGCAACAAAACAGAAGTTCAGTCGCCATTGCATCGAGTAACAACCTCGGCTCAGCTCAATTCCCATCGATATAAGTGTTAGGACTAAGGGTGTGTTTGGTTCAGTTTTGCAAATAGGCTTTGAGTCAAATGCAAATACTGAAAGCCCAAAACTACTCGGGGAAATACAATTGTGTTTGGTAAAATTTATTTGCAAAGAGACTTTGAGCTAAATATGCATTTGGTAAAAAAAACTTTCATAATAAGACTTTGAGGGGTATAATATATATTTTATTTTATTTTATTTTTTTGAAAATTGAACTAAACCCTTCACCGGACCAACAAAGGGCTATGGCCGTCGACGCCAAATCTGGCTCGCCGACGGCTAAGGTTAGCCGAGGTCGGCCGACCTTCGACGAGGGTCACGTGACCCAACCAAGGGCCGCCGGAGGTCGCCCGACCTTGGCCAACCCTCGGTGAAGGTCACTCAACCCAAGCACTGCGCGACCCAAGCGACCACTGCTTGGGTCTCACGGCCCTTAGGTAGCTCTCGCGTGGGCCTTACGAGGGTCGCGCGACGGCGGCCGGTGGTCGTTCAACCCTCACGAGGCTCAGGCGAGGGCCGCCTGGGTGGCGCGGCGCCTGGGTCGCGTGACCCTCGCCGAGGGTCGCTTGACCTTGGGCGACCTTAGCCAACGGCCGCCAGTGACCATAGCCCTTTTCCAATTAAAAAGTAATAATCAAGAGCAAAATCGAAAATATAAAGAATTAGTTATGATAGTTTTGGAATGGAAAAATTAATTTCAGCATTCCACCAAATGCTGAAAGCTCAAAGCTAATCTCTATTAGCTTTGAGCTTCTATCATTTTGAAGGCCAGCTTTCAATTGAAATGTTGCTCCAAAACTGAACCAGCTTAAATCCGATGTCAAATCATTCTAGCAAACACGGTTTTGTAATGGTCTCTTGAAAAATTAGATAGAATTGTATGTTGCTCTGCTTTCATTGGTCATAAGAGATTGATGTGGGCGATGAGGTGAGATCATTGGACAGAAGCATGGTCAATTGTTCTTTTGACTGTTCTCTAAAAGTTGCTCATCAAACGTGTTATTTCCAAAAGGGTATGAATAGTAATGGAACACGCTGAAAACTTTAACAGAAAGTTACCATTTACTCCCATGTGACTTGTAAGTCAAGTTGCAAAGTCTTGAGTTTACCATTTTGAGGACCACCTTCTTTAGGATCATCCAAATATACAATGATACGATAGTAGATCAAGAATTTGAGATTAGAGCGAAGTGAGACGAAGATTATTCATTGAATAGTATACATGATTCTTCTCAAGAAATTATAACCTTGAAAAATTAAGAATTCGTTTGGACCTAGGGAGTTGTTGCGTATGTGTATGACCTTCGATTCAACCTGATCATAGGCCTAGTCGCAATCGGGCCCTATATAGGCCTTGAAGAACCGCTTTGGATGGCTGGGGCAATTATCTCCTTTTCAAGCTGGGCCCGCTTGTGCCCGATCTTTCCTGAAGAAAATTTAAATACTTTTCAAATACGGGCAGCACTCGATCAGGTACTTTTAGACTGGACAGGCTCGGTACTCAACTCGATCTACCTAGGCTCCACTTATCGATCTGCTCTAGCTTCGAATTCTTAAACCTTTGGTCATTGGGTCGTCATGCTTTAGCTCAATCTGTCCAGCTACAGGGCCTTGTGGGCATCAGCAAACAAAAGTGGTCCCAAACCAAGAACTTGGCGCGCACCTTCCCGGGGAGGATAGAATGGAAATTTCACCCAGTAGCTTCTTCAAGGTGTAATCCTCCTCGCAGAAGATGGAAAAATTTGCGACAAGCTTCCCCTTGGGAAACAAGGGCTCTAGGGAAAAAGGAAGGCTTCCGGCACAAGGGGAAGACCCACAAGCAGCAAAAAGCATAAGCTTGAATCGATGTTGAGTTCGATTATAAATTGATTATGAACTCAAAAGATTTACTCGGGCACTCAAAGTTCAAATACATCAAATCGTCTAAGTCAATTCGCCAAACTCCACTCTCTCTGCATGGAGGTGGGATATAGATTTTCTCCGTCTGAGGAAGAGCTCGTCAATACTCACCTGATGAGCAAGGTACTCGGATACGCTGACCATTGCGTCATCCCCGAGATTGAGGATTTCTATGCGTGGGATCCTTGGGATTTACCGAGAGTGTATCAAGGTGAGTTTCATTCGCCTTGTCGTTTCCCATTTACTTAGGCATGTGTTGTAGTACTTATTTGTGATATTGTAATGATAATTATGAGTTGAAAATTTGTCCTTACACTATTTCTAGTTATTGTGTGTTGATAAGTTGTCCTAAATTTTATTTCCCATGTGTGGGTGTAGATATATCAAATGTTCCATCGGATGGGTGGGACTGGTACTTCTTGTGCCCTTCTCCATATGTTGCCCAGAATAGCGAGCGCATCAAAAGGAAGACAAGGAGCGGTAATTGGAAGATCACAAGCCAAAGGGATGACGTCAGAACCCGAAACACTAGGGCCATAATAGGCACAAAAAGAATTTTGACCTTTTACAGAAGTCGAGTCAAGACCGGATGGGTTATGCACGAATATCATCTAAACCCTGAACTTCTCGATAGATATTCCTCAACCTTCCAGGTTCTCCCATTGATTTATCTAAGATTTCTCCTCTTTTTCATCTGCAAAATAAATTAGTGAGAAGTGATTCAGCGGTGCCTTGGGCTGGGCTGAAGAATGTAGGGTGATGGTCCTTTTGAACTTCATCATAATATCAATAGCTTTCAACAGGATGAGCCAATTGACCTCTTAGAGTGGCACAATTAGTTGGAGTGTCGGGATTTTCAATTTAGGAACTAGAGGTCACTTGTTCAAGTCCTGACTTGCATACAAACTAATCTGAGTTAGGATAAAGGACAACTTGCATGGGCTAAAAATCTATTTTTGATAGGTTCTTGAATTTGTACAGTATTTCTAGGACTTTATGCTCGTACCGAAATATAAAAAGAAAAACAGGAGCCAATTACACTATTGTATCATGTCGTCGTCGTCGTCATTATTATTATTTTTTGTTTTCACCACTCTCAGATTCTGCTAGCTGTGATCTTTGGTACATTAAAAATATGTATTTTTATAGATACCATACATCCTCTGCCGCTTGAAGCGGAAATCAGAAGAAAGCTATGATATTTCCCCAAGCTTTGAAGGAGGAGGTTCAAGTGCAACTGATGATACCCCAGCTCAACAGGAGTCAATAGAAGACACAGATCATGAGGTAAGCAAATCCAAAGGACCGAACCTTCTTTCGATCAAAATGATGTTCCATGCACTGAGTAATTAGCCGATTAATCCCCAAGTAATTCGAGAGTCTTTTAACACGGTTGTTTTTGTCCCGGCATCAGTCGTCGTATCAAACAACTCTGCAGTCACTCTCTCAGATAGAGCTGGTCGACGACAACCCACCCAGCTACTACTCGCATTACTCCTACGCTCCGCAGCCCTACGTGTATGACGACAGCCAGGTAACACGCGCACCGTTGCTTCTAATGCACATCGACGGTTTGACCAATTGACGAAGCGAATTAATCATTCACTGATTCCAGATTAGGCTAATGATCACTATGTTTGGTACAGGGCAATGATTTCTTTAATCAATGGAGCTGAAGAATTACCCTCTATGAGCTCTTCAACAACGTGGCTTTGCAGGATCCTTGTGTTAGAAAAGCTTTCATGTACCGTAAGCGTGTGTGTTTTGTGTGCCTAGGTATATTTTGGTAAGTAAGTACCGTACTGCAGATCCTGTAATGGGGCTTGGACTATTCCACGCGTTCAAAAATTATTAGAGGATAAGAAAATATATATTATCTCTTAATACTCCGTCTCGGGCAAATTCCAATTTGATGATGCGGGACCGTGGGCAAAGGATTGTTGAAGTTCACGGTATATGAATAACTAAAATCAGTGAATAAGTGAATGGCTAATATGGCTATGTTTTAAGCTAATGATGATTGGAGGAAATTTCATCCAATTACCATTTTAATTTGTAGGTTTTGTGAGTTATGTAACCTACATGTGAACATAAAATGAACAAAATACACTATCTACGAAAAGAAAGAAAGAAAAAATCCTAAACCCACCTCACTCTCTCACTCTCTCACATTTGCATCTCCACCGCCACGTCGTTGCGCTACCATTGTCAATAGCCCTCACCCCTGATTCTCTATCTCTCTATTGCTCGGATTCGATCGAGAATGCTTAATAGCCGCCACGACCTTGGTTTCCATCAATTTGAGGTCACGCAAGGTCCTTTGGAGGTCTGTTGAGGAGAGGGGCGAAGGCAGGGGATCTCGGCAATATGACGAAGGCTTGCTCACTCGGCGATGGCAACTTGTAGGCTCTATCACAGGGACCCATGGGCTCGGTGATGGTAGCGGCTCGGGCTTGGTGGTGTTGGCGGCGTGGCCATGATGTCAATGGGCTACTCCACATATTGCAAGAGGAGAGGGCAAGCTAAGGAGGGAGGAAGAGAGAGCAAGAGAAGAGAGAACGCTTTTTTGTCTATAATTTCGGTCACCTCATTAAGTGTAGGGTTTTTCTGAAATACCCACCAATGAAAGTCAGAGTTGAAGGAAAACATGAGTCATAGGCGAAAGGAAAATTTGATGATTCCACCTCGAGACATTTAACGTTGTCGCCAATTCAAAATTGAATGCGCAACCATTTACTCCAATATACTTATGCCTGCACGGTTTAAGGAGAAAAATGAAATAATGCCCAACTTAACCCCAGGAAAACACTTGTCATTTCATAATAAGATTCGATGTAGACATAGATGGATCAGTTCCATGACACACCCTGTTCGTGGAAGCTGAAGTTATAGTCCAAATAGACACAACGAACAGGACTAAAAGCTCTACATGACCCAAAGGGAACAAAAGAACATGAAAAGGAAAACCCCTAGTCCATGTATTAATTAATACTTGGTGGTTGGTGATTAAGCTGTGAAGATAGATAGGCATGGTAGAGGAAAAAGAGATGTGGTGAGGGGGTGGGAGTAGGTTTGACCCCAATGTAGGTGGGCAATGCGTACACATTGGCGGGCTGTGTTGACATCATGCCTGCCTGCTATGGGATTAGAAGCCCTATATGTCCTAGGCTCTTAGACAACCTTAAGAGTGACTTGAGCTCTCTGTCTCGAGTGAGTCGGTCTCGAGTTTCAGTATCAATCACTTAGGCCAAACTCGCATTGGTATTGTCGAGAAATAAAATCCTCATCAGACATCTTTTAATGAAAAGTGATAAAGACGTCTTTTAAAGAAAAGAATGCGCGGGCTCCCACCCGTGAACATTAAAAGAGCTTAGGAGAACTTAGGTAAGCTGACATATAATGTCAAAGTACGACCAGAAACCGGGTTAGGAAATAGGTTGACTCGAGAGCTTGCTAGAGGACATTTGGTAGTTAAGGAATTGTCCAATCAATCATAAATCAATTGTGCATATGTCAATTTAATCTTAAATTTTTTGAATTTGTCAATTTAATCTTAAAATTTTATGCGAAATTCTAATGTGATCCTTCCTATTAATTTTCATTGAAAATCAACGACATGGCAGTGTGCCACATAGGATCGTTGCTGATGACTAAACTATCACGTCAGTGATTTTTTGCAAAAATTAATCGAAAGGATTGCGTTGGAATTTTGTACAAAGTTTGAGAAAAAAAATTGGCAAAATTGAAAATTTTAGGACTGGATTAGAATATAAATAATAAAATTTTTGGTCAGAAATTGAATTCTATAATAAAATTAGATTTTCCTATTTCCATTCTTGGATGGGTTTCTGAGCAAAAAAACATATTTGATTACGACACAAAATTTCCAATTATGGAATAGAAATTCATTTGATAACAACACAAAATTTATCTCTTTTGAGTGATGACGACCGCCAAGGGAGGAAGAGCGACGACCGGCAAAACCAATGACCAGTGGAGGGAGGGAGAGGGGGTGATGGGGGCAGTGGCTTGTGACCGGCCACCAGCAAGGAGGGGAGGGGGCGACAACGGTAGTGATGGTTAGCTAGCGAGGGGAGGGGGCGATGGCGGTGGCGGTGAGGGGAGGGGGCGACGGCGGTGGCGGCCAACAGGGGGAGGGGGTAACGATGGTCAATGGTGATGGTGGCGGGTGGTGGCGACCAAAGGGAGGGTGGATTGTAACATCCTGAATTTCGACCCATTCCGGGATAGATGAAATAGTTATTTTATCAATGCGTTGTTAGTTACGTTTACTCTGAGTTGGCCCCTTATGAGTTAACTAACTGTTCGGCAAGGCAATTAAGGATTAATACGCGTACGACTAGTGAATTTAATCAAAGATAGGCCGCTCGACCATAAGGATTAAAGAGGAATAATACTACATTGTTGCATGTCAATTAGTGAACGGAAATAAATCGATTCGACAAAAGTACGAGGTCGGATTGCGGGTGATTCCACATGACTTTGATATTAATTGTGAACGACGTTAAACCGATTTTCTTTTGGTCCTGTACTCAGTGTGAGTAATTAATTACTCGTGATTACATGACAATCAAGGATCACCCTGATTTGAATATGCACGATCGTGAATTGAAAAACTATCAACCACGGATCAAACACGCGAGAACCCGTAAATGCCGCCCGAAAGTTAGGTCGTACTAAAGTTGCGATTGATCAATTTCAACCACGAATTTCAATCCGGTATCGGGTATCGAACTTTTAAGGATATTGAGACTAAAATATTGGACGTTACCTCATTGATTTTCGAATTTATCGGTAAGCCCAAAATTATTGGAAAATGATTCAACGGGCCGAGTTTTGGAGCCAAATATTTGGAAATTTGTGCTTCAACGGTAAAAAGACCAAAATACCCCTTTCTAGAAGCTTGTTTAGTATTTTCTTTTTCTTTTTCTTTTTCTTTTTCTTTTTCTCTCTCCTGTCAACTTCCTGCACACATTTTCTTCCCCCCTTTCTTTTGTTGACCCACGGTCAAATCTCTCTCTCTCCTCACCGATCAACCCCACCCCACGTTCTCTCTCTCCCTCCTCTTCTTTCGGTTCTTTCTCACCGAAACAGCAGCATAGGCTGCTGTGTTGCCCCCAAGTCAGCCACCTTTGCCGCATGCCGGAGCCACCATATGCTGCCAGAGAGTCCAAGCCGCGTCCCGGCATTGCCCGTCCGTGAGCCGCGTCCGTCGCCGTTCTTTCTCACCGAATCGGAACCACCCCGTCGCCGAGACCCATTTTTGCCGCTGCTTGTCTCGATGTTTTGGACATAGCTGCGCGTCGCCCTCACCGCCACTGTCGCGTCCGTGTCATCGAAATCGCTAAATCGTGAGTCGATTTCCTAATCCCTTAGTTAGGGGTTAATCTTGTTTAGGAGTAGTTTAATTAGTTTAATTAGTTTAATTATTGATTAGTGCTATGGATGATGATTGATTAGCATTAACATATTATTTGATTAAGCTTGCTTAGTGTTAATCATGGTTAGAATAAAGTAATCGCGGTTAGAATAAAGTAATCGCGGTTAGATTAAAGTAACTGAGGTTAGATTAAAGTAACGGTGGTTAAGTTAGTTAACTGTAGTTGGGTCAATTAACCGTAGTTGGGTTAGAATAGTAACCATGGTTAGTATTAATAAATTTTATTATTATTTTTGGAATAAATAATAATAATTTATTATTTTCGGAATTAATTAATTAATTATTAAATTATTTTATAATTTCGAATTATTATTATTATTATTACTATTCATTTCTGAAAATTAATTATTTTGGGGAAAATAATTAATTGTGATTATTTATGAGAAATGGTTTTAATTGAGTAATTTTGTGGGAAAATTACTATGGTCTAATTTTCTAATGTCAATAGTATTTATATACTACATTATTAAATGACATTGGTTTATTAAAGAAAGATTTTATTAAATGGAATTATTTGGGTTGGATGATTAATTATGGGATTGGAAAATAATTATAAGTATTTTGTGGGACTTAAATTATTTTTACTTAGAACAATCGACTATAGTATTATATGCTTCTTAAATGAGCATCTTGGAGTATAATCATAGTTTATACTTATTTTGAGATAATTGAGTATTGTTGGGAATAGTTGATTGTCGTAATCGTGAGGACACGAGTTTATTTATTATTGAATATTGAGACACGTCATTGGGTACTAGTAATTATTGAGGTACGTGATGATTTTGGAAAAGTATGCAAGTATTATGATGTTAATTGGTCGAAATTGATTGTCGGACTGTGACTTGAACTGCTGATTGTTGCAACTTTCATGAATGGTTGGAATGCTGCTATTGTATGTGACTTCTGGACACTACTACATTTCATTATATGTGTGTTAACTGTAATAGCATACCGCGTGAGCACGAATTATGTTTCATTCACGACCAAGCAAAAACAAAGATAAGAATGAACTGTTTGCTAATGTGTTGCATGATCAGATTAAAGTTAATAGCCCGGTTGAGCCGGATGACCGCCAATCCTTTGAGATTGTGCCGTGACCATTAGGTCGTCTGACAGTGGTCAGATGCGGAATCACGATTGAGGCCGAGCCCATGCTCCTTAGGGAATGCCGTCGATGGGGATAGCCCGTGACGTCGCTGTGCCTCATAGGGGAGGACGATGCCTGGTCTACGACCAGTTGATCGCCAACCATAAGGTTGTGCCATGGCCTTGAGAGTCGTAATAATCGAAGCACGTGTGGGCATTAAGATATGAGAAAGTTGTGCTATGTTCTGATTATTTGCATGCCTCTTACTGTTGTTATGAGGTGATTGACAGTTTCTGCAAGTTACATGTGCCAAGGCCAGGTAGGGTCGCATGTGTTTACATCTGCTTATTGAACTGTCGTCTGATAATGCTGCTTGAGGTGTGGTATGTGTTGTTTGCCAGAACTACGTTACATGATTAGACTACCCTCGAGGTGAGCGAAATTCCTAACCAAGGCTTAGGATTTTGACTTACTGAGATTTTATCTCACTGGTTATTGAATAACCATTTTCAGGTCCGTAGGATGGAGGATCGACGCGTGTTACGGCTTGTCGCCGTTTTTGAGGGGAGTAGATTAACCCTGATTTGTTGGTTTCATTGGCTCGATAGGAAGATGCCCATGGTAAAGGCTTGTACTTGTAAACTTCCTAGGGTTAATCAGTAAATAAATAAAGCGGTACTTTGGAGTGTGTTATTGTTGGGTTTTCCTAACTCAAACTCAAGAGTTCGGTTCAGTTCATAGTGCCCTTTATGGTATCAGAGCCATGGATTTGTTTGAATCATTTTAGTTTGCTAATTACCCTGTTTTGATACTAGAAGAAAGCCTCTCACCTCATGGAAACTACAAATTCATCATCCCCTTCTCTTCCTGTTTCTCTTACTTCTAACCTTTCCCTCCAGTCTCCACCAGACCTCCGAAAATCTTCATGTTCAAAGATCGACTATCTTTATGAGGTTTCTTACCTCACAGAGGATAATAAGATTGCAGAAACTCAGCTCCCCATGATGAACCCATATACTGCTTTTACTAAACCCTCTTCCTTCTCTCCACTCCGGTCTCCGACCAAACATACTCCACTTGTCAAAGAGTATGTGAGTCTTCTCGTTTTGATCAACATCCCATTTGCAGGTTTGTTAAAAGAGTATTCACGGTCTTCTCGTTTTGATCAACATCCCATTCAAGATGCCCAACAAGAAGGTTTGTTACTCTAAACTTCCTAGAGTTTCCATCTCAATGGATCCAACAAGGCTACTCTCATCTCCACTTCGGAGCCATCCGTCTTGCTTTAACTTTTCATGGTCCCTACTTACCGCAAGGATAGCCCTGTTAGATACCGGGTTTCTAGAATACCAACAAGCTTGTGTTGGCACCATTCAAACCACAATGAATGCGAGGAACTGTTTTTGTTACACTTTTCCCAAATTTCAACATCGCTCTTGCGGACCCCAACGCTTTTGCTCTTAAAGTTCAGCTACAAATTACTGGAGCCCCACAAACACCTGGATCTATTGCTGCCACCTTGCATTACCAAATGATCTACCGTGTTCAAAACCATGCCAGTGATCTTAACATCCCAAATTCTGAAGATGCTCTTGTTATCTCGGTCGACCATGACCAAACTTCTTGCATCCATGTCCCAAGGCAAATTCCTCGAAGTGAACTTGTTAAACTTCTTCCCGATAGTTGGGTCACCAACTACGAAAAACTCCACCGAGAATGGTAAAGCCGGTCCGATCCGGTGAACCAGTTCACTAGGAAAAAAGATGGCACATCTTGTTGCCATCAAGTTGATAAAACTAAAGAGGAACCTTCCTCCATTTTCCCTACCATTCTCCACTTTACTCCTTGTCCTACCGATCCAGTTTCATCGAACCGGACAACAAACAATTTGTCCACTCCTTTGGACCTCAAGGACCGGCCAATCCATTTCTTCAAAGATCCCACAGGACATCTTTTTCGGGATCCAGTTGTGCGTGTGCTTCATGCACGATTTGAAGACAAAGATGATACATCTTCCTCTAAGAAAAAGAAGAAAAAGGATGCACTCTATCAGCGGTATCTTGCTGGAGATCCAACTGTTGGACCTCTTGGAGAAGATGGTGGTAGATACCAGTTCATTGTCTCCTATGGACCACCCCAACCTTTTAAGGTAACCCCCACTCCATCTCCCTGTAAGCCAACTCTTTCTCCTGATTCACTATCACCCAAGCCTATGGTTACCTCACCCTTTTATAAGCCGATCCAGAAATGGGTAAGAAAGAACCCCTCTTGTCCCATCACATTACCCAGACCAGGTACCTGTGTACCTCAATTTGAACCACTTCCAGTCCTACCGAAAATATGCATGTTTCACCCTGAGGATTTCCCTCCACTTGAGGCCACAGAATCATCTGAAACTAGCACCCGTACCCGAAAATTTCCTCCTTTGGAAAAATTCTTTCGAAAAATTCTCGACCAGCAAAGGTACCAGCACTCACCCAAAATACCAAACCCCACCGGCATTGACGCACAAGGACAACGAAAGCAGCCCCTCTCGCTCCGTCGCGAAACCATCTTGAATTGGCAGGCGAGAATGCCCTTGCTCGAATGAGCTTCTTGGATCTGTTGCTACACGCGCTTGAACGTGTAGACAAGACCACCGACTTATCTTGTCGTATCTTTGAAAGACTTCCAAAACGGCTTCATCACGCTAGAAACCAAACAGAGGCACCTCTAGCCATTACTTGGAAGATCAAAAGCCGAAATTGAGAAACTCAAAAGACAAATCCAAATTCTCAAAAGTCGGCGAGTCATTCACTTCCATTGATCCGCCTCTTTTTACCACTCCTTCCCTACCGCAAAAAGACAGAATCATCATTTGGCTCATCATCCTCTTTTGCTGCTGTTTTAAGCTCAGCCGCCTCTCCTCCCCAGAATAATTTTCTGACTCTTCGCGAAAATCTTCGTAAGCTTAAATTAAAGCAAAAGAAATCCCCTCCTCCTACAGAGTCTTCACCACCCTCTCCAGGAACACCTGAACATCCTCCTGACGATTATCCTCCTGCAAATCCACCTGCCACCTTGACCATTTCCAACCCACTCGAAAACTTTCTTCGCCGCCAGATCCCTTCCATTGCTGTTATCAACCCATCTGTCACAAGACAGGTTGAAACTTCGTCTGAATCTGATTCTGATATTTTTATCGAATCATCCTCTTCGGCAGGAACCTTTTTCATGGCAGATAGTGTCAAAGATGAAGAAATACTATCTGAACCCGAAATCCATCACCAGGATCAACCTGATTCCACCCAGTCTTTTGCAGCCTCATCTTCCAAAGTATACTTTACTTTGGATGACATTCCATATTATAAGTGGCACGATAGGCTTCGGGGAATTTCATACTTGGCTCCTTTGCCCGGGCATATTTTGAACCCAAGATTTTATGATATTCTCCCGGAATTCACCGGTCGTTTTACGGGAGCACTTAAGGATTGGTGGCATACCGCTTGAGAACAAGATCAAATGTATCTTCGACTCAGCCCTGGATAATGCTATCCGAGATAATCCACATGTATTTCATTGGCAAGCCTGAAGATTCCAAAGAACTCAAAAGAAAAGAGTTCTTTGATCGAAAATGTTGTTCATTAAGGCGCAAAGATCTTGACCGACACTTCCAAGCTATGATCAAGCTATTTAATCTACTTGGTGATTGGAACCTCAAGCCTATCTTCTTAGCATCTATCCCAAGAGAACTTAGCCAAGCTGCGGAAAAACTCTCCGGCAAAAAAGGAAAAGTATAATCGAAGCTACTCTTGGTGAAATTCAGCAAGCCGTTCATATTGCCATAGAAGAACTTTGCCTCCGACGAGAAGCTTTCCGAAGCTTTCTCAAAGAAAACGGGAATCTTGACAAGGCATGTTTTAAACCCGGCCTAAAGATCAAATGTCCCAAGGATTGCTCTGACCCTTCCTGCACAGGATGCAAAAAGAAAAGGCATTTTAAACGGCTCTCCTTCCAAAAGACACGCAAAGGAAAAAGCAAAGGTAAGTGGAAATTTTTGCGAAAAAGCCGTCATCGCTTTTCTAAGAAGCGTAACAAAGACAGGTGTTATGTCTGCAACAAAAAAGGACATGTTGCCAAAAACTGTCCAAAGGCGAACAAGCGAGGAAGCCATCTGATAGATAAAATTACCAAAAGCACTGGCATCCAACTTGATGATTCGGACATTGAGTCCGTATTTTCTTTAGATGACCAACCATCTGAAAATACTCTCTGTGCTATCCAAACATATAGCTTAGACTCAGCCTCAGAATCTGAGAACGATGTCTTCACCTTCTTCCCTGATTCACCTGCAGAAATTGATCTCACTGACCCTGTCCATCACCCGTATATTCCCATCCACATCCTCTTGTCCAAATACCACAAACCAATCCCTTTGGTGGCACTCATTGATACTGGCGCAAGCTCTTCCATCTTAGACACAAAGATTCTCCCAGAAGAATTTTGGAAACCCTACACCAGGTATTTCAGTCGCTTCGGTGACACTTTTGCTATCAAGTATCGTAGTAAACCCATTACTATTCGGTTCTTCCCAAGTGTTCTCTTACTACCAAAGTCCTTGGTTCTCGGTCTCCGAGACAAAGATATCATCATTGAATGGGACATCCTCACTCAACTTCCCAAACTCGAGAATTCTTTCTAATGGCCTTCGGTTCAAAAACCAATTCCGGGAATTTGTAGAAATTAAACGTTTCTATGCACTTCAACCGGCCATCCTCGACCCAATAATCCAAAGTTTACTTTCTTCTTGTTGTCCGAGACACACTCCCAGTTTTCCCAAACTTGCACCCAGCCCTTGTGGAAAAACTCTTCATTTTATGTCAAACTTCCTTTCAAAAGGAATGAAGACATCAATCCTACAAAAACCAGCCATTCAGGAATGAGTCCTGAACATCTCGCACTGGCTCAACAAGAATACTCGAATTATTGGCACAAGGTCTCATTGAACCCTCGATTCCCAATGGGCATGTGAAGCATTTTATGTCAACAAACGGACCGAGCGTAACAGGTGGAAAAATGAGGTTAGTAATTAATTACCAACCTCGAATCAATTCCTTCAAGATGATAAATTCCCATTGCCCCATCGAAATTCCCTTTTCCTGAGCCTTGCTCGAGCAAAGATCTATTCAAAATTTGATCTTAAGGCAGGATTTTGGCAATTGGGTATTGACCCCACCGCATGCACCCAAAGCGGGTTCGCATTCCAAACCAACACTACCAGTGGACAGTTGTTCCTTTTGGCCTCAAAACTGCACCTTCCCTTTTTCAAAAGGCCATGTGCAAAATCTTCGAGCCTATCCTTCCAAACTCCCAGATTTATATTGATGATATCCTTCTATTCAGTCCTGATGAACAATCCCATTGCCAACTCTTGGCACATTTTGCTGATATTGTTCGGAAGCATAGCATTATGCTTTCTCAGAAGAAAATGATTATTGCCCAAACGGAAATTGAATTCCTTGGCATGCGCCTCATAGACGGAACTTACTGCCCTGAACCTCATATTGCTGATGAACTCCAGAAATTTCCTGAAAAGGATCTCAATCCTAAGCAAGTCCAGCAATTCCTTGGTATTGTAAACTATCTACGAGATTTTGTTCCCCACATTTCTCAATACTTACGACCCCTCCAGAGAATGCTCAAGAATAATCCTCCTCCATGGGGAATCAAGCAAACTCAGGCTGTTTTCCAGCTTAAACAGCTTTTGCAAAACCTTCCTCCGTTAAAGATCCCATCCAATGGCAAACGGATTCTCCAGACTGATGCCAGTGACAAATATTGGGCAGCCATTCTTTTCGAAGAAATCCATGGAACCAGGCATATTTGTGCTTACAAAAGTGGCCGATTCTCTCAAGCGAAATTCATTATCATTCCACTTTCAAAGAAATACTTGCGAGTCAAGTATGGCATCAAAAGTTCGAATTTCATCTCATTGGACACCATTTTCTAGTCGAAATGGATATGTCCTCCTTTCCTCAAATGCTCAAGTTCAAACAGAAGCAAGTTCCTCATCCGCAATTACTCCGATGGGCTGAATGGTTTTCCAAATACTCCTTTGAGGTCAAACACATTCTAGGAAAGAAGAACGTCCTTGCAGACTTCTTATCTAGACCAAAGGAACCAACCCAAGCAATCAACATGTATGTCAAAAAGGAACCTTTGTCAGACACATACCGCACCACTGACATGCAATGTGGCTGGCCGAGTCTAAAATATCCTCCTGATATCACATTGGCTGTTCGACAGAATGTCGTAAAAGAACGACTTCCAGAACTCATGTGGGAATATCATCTCCGAATTTTCCGAGAGCATGGAGGATTAATGCTTAGACCAGATGGACTTCACCCAGATTATCCATTTATTCATCCTCTCCATTGGTCTCCCAATGATGAATTTCCAGAAGACCTAAAATGGTTATTTTGGTACATGTTCAATCTGTACACCATAGCCATTGAATTTCCAACTGAGCAAATTTTGCAGGTTTTTATCAAGAACGCAATGGTCATGATCATAACCAGAAATATCTTGGATATTTTCGCATGGTTTAAACCTCACCAATACCGGAAGGAACTTTTCAAAATCCGAGAATCGTCAAGGAAGGCTGAACCGAAAGACACACTATTGTCTTGTTTCATCGACCTTGGACATATTGCCATCCCACTAGATGGATTTCGACAAAACCATTGCGAGGAACGTCAAGTTACAAGCCCCGGGTTTTCCAGAATTTGCACGAATTCACCGGACACTTCCTCACTCCATCTCCACCGGCGGCCGGACACCCGCATCTCGAGAACTCCGGAGGATCCTATGCCAAGAAAATCGCATCATCCCACCGAAGCATGGCTTTCTCCACAGTCCCCGCCTCTTGGGACCACCCTACACCCGGAATCCCACTCGAGACCGGATCCAAGAAGCACTCCATATTTTTTCGCGAGAATAATCCGGACTCCTCCACCCCCTATGATCCTTGGGGGGGGCCCTTTCACAAGACCCTTGGGGTGACACTCAAAATTACGCCCCCTTTTCCGGCTCTTTCGGCGCTAGCTCCTCTCGACCACCCGATCTGTCGGCAGAAGAAATCGAGAATCTCATCCGCACCTTCAAAAGAGCAAAAGACGGTAGCTCCAGTCCATCAGACATCGATGAAGACGCCCTCTTTGCGGAACAGCTAGCTCAACATAGCTCTGATGATTCGGACTATAGCTACAATGCTAGAGACGGAAGAGACAGATAAAAAACCGTCCTGAAAACACTGTACATCGGTTTTGTAGTACCTTTGTTCACTATTCACCCGTCTGTTTTTCTTTGTTCACTCGCCTGTTTTCACCGTAGCATCGGGCGAAAAACCACTTTGTTCATAGCTCCGGTCACGGGATTTCGTAGAACTCCCCTATGTGTAGCCCCTAAGTGGCTAGTTTGCTCCCATAATTATGCCCGAGCATGGCCAGTCTGCCTGCTCTTGTTGCTTATATCCTCCTCTGCCTATATAAGAGCAAGGAGCCCTCATTGCAAAAACCAGAGAGTGAAATAAGAAGTGTGTTGTATACTCTACTTCCAACATGATCTTCTAAACACTCCCATCTTCTTCTAGTTCGAACGGTGGTTTCGCTCAAACACTATGATTGAGAAAAATCCTGGAGTATGCTCTGCACTTGCCCTTAGGGGATCCTGTGCATCAGAATTTCCGATATTTTAGAGTTTACTATGATCTGAGTTCAGAGTCTGGGGAAGAACTTGGTGACTAACAGGCAGTCCCTATTAAGGCCGAGAGGGCCGTGTGTGAGATGGCATACTTGTCACAAGTTTGCAACTCAAACTCAAGAGTTCGGTTCATAGTGCCCTTTGTAATTGACTGGGGATTGTGATTCGCTTCTGCATGTGTTTAATTGAAAGATAAAAATAATGGTCGGCGACAGATCCTAGGGAGTCACAAATCAAATGACCGTGAGAGAAAATGGGTTGCCACGTGCTCGAGGGTCGGGACGTGACATGGATGGCTAGAGGTTAGGGAGAGACATTTTCGGGTAAGAAACAAATAAATAAAAAAAGAGAAATAATTTATGATTTCAATTCTAGAAATAGAAAAGTAAATTTTTTTACTTTTGATTTATATTCCAAACCTATTTTTAGAAAAGAAATCTGTTCCAGAAATAGAAAAATGAAATTATTTTACCAAACGGATTTCTGTTTCAAAAATATGTCTGTAATAGAAAAATAATTATTGAACAGAAATAAAATGGTTATCATGCGCTCCCTTAGCATCTGTACAATAATTCTAGGACTGATTAGGTAATTTTCCTTTCTATAGCACATTCATGAGGATCATCAAAATCTTTTTTTAAGAACTTGGACTTTACTCTCATGATTATTCTCGAGAACAAAACTGAGTGAGGACTCTTCTAATGCTCTAAGAGTGCACGGGGTGATTTGTAATATGCGAGAGTGTACTTAAAATAGAGATAAGTGTTGAAATTCATATAGAGGTTACGCAACTTCTCGCTCAAAGTTAATCTCTCGTAGACAGTTGTAAACAAATGCTCGACATATACACAGTGCATTACATCCTTGTTGGGTTTCTATTGCTAGAGCTCCGAACCACTTTAAATCTTCTTTGCAAGATTTATTAGGCCCATCTCCTTCACCATTTCAAGTACTCGTGATGCTATTTAATATGGAATAGTGGACGATCACGCAAAAGAACTGTGCACATGTACTTGCTTGCACGCCTAATTCCATCGTTTGGACATTTTTTTGTCGACTAAAGAGAAATGGAGGACCATATCCATTTGCAAGCCCCAATTACTTGCACTTGTTACTATCGACATCGTACTCTATTCTTCTACTCTATATGTGAAAACTACAATGATTCTTTGTATTTGCAACCTAGATACAGACTTGGCATATGAACTGTTCATGAACTCCACATTACTTGTCTATGAAATTTATATACTCTTTGTATATATTTGGTATCATTCCACTTATTAAGTTAAACCTTTTGGGTTAGATACTTTCTAACATAGTATCAAATCTATATCCTACCCAATTTATTTCACATTCTCCCCCCCTCCCGGTGTCTATCAAATTCCATGTATCGTTTGTATCTCACATTGCTTGTTCATGGGATCTATATGCTATATTGATTTGGATATTCTAACGGGAGCATTATCGAGGCAGAGTAGGTCTTTGCATGGTTCACGAGTATATATGGACATCGGTTGCTATAGACTAAGATAAGTTATAAAAATCCTGAAGTTGGACTCCACACATGCCTAGCTCACATTGCTTCCTAACCATTCTCTAGATGAGATCTCACAACATCTCATCTTCAAAATTTCACTTGGTCTCTTCCCCATCCCCAATAGGCTTTGTCGCTATTGCCCATTAATTAATTGCGGGCACATCTTCCACCCTTTTTGTCTCTTCCTAGTAGGAGGCTTGGAAAAACCAAAAACATGTGTTCATGGGTTGCTTGGTTACTAATTAAATCATGTTTGTCGGGTAATCCCATAGTAATCACACGTTAATCCAACATCAGGCGTCCTCCTAATCGGTTACCAAAGCTCAGAAATTGAGTTTTAGCCATCCGGGTCGATCTGAACAGGAAATTTTCACGCTTATCCATGGAGATTACTTAATGAATCATCACCATGTAATTTAATTGCCTAATCATATGCCGGTAGGCAAGAGAGCTGGCTCCAAGTCAACGTTAGACTAAGAGAAACCTTTCTTTAATTAAGGTTTTTTAATGAGAGGTGTTGACATCATTTTCTTAAACGGGAGACTCACAAGATCCAAGAACATGATATTAAATAGATAAAAAATAAAAGAAAAGAAAAGGGCAAGTCAAGTTGGTGAAAGTGATGATGTTTATAGGTAGCAGATTTTTTTTCAGTGCAAAAGATGGGGAAAGAAAATCCCTCCGAGAAGGTTGTTCCCATGACATTTGAGAAGACCCTTTGGAAATGAATAGGCAGGCCGGTGATAAGAACATGGGCCCAGAGAGTTGGATCCATAGACTTTTATCACAATTATTCAATGCACTAAACTTTTAATTTTCTCATACGATGGATGCAATGAGAGGAATCTAACTAATTTTCTGTCGAAATGTTGATTTGCCAAAAGCGTGATCGATGTTATGAACGTCATGTGGCTGCCACACCAGCATTTTGCCAAAAAATTGATGGGTTTTGGATCAAAGTGCATCAACTATGGAATGTTGAAAGTTTAGTGAACAAAGATGAAAGTTCAATGACTTCATGACAAATTTTATTAATATTCATTAATCCAAGTTTATAGAACTAACAAACTGTTTCCTTGTCATGTCCTCATGCGCTCGGCATTCGATTTGTGATTAGTTCCTGATATTGCACTCTATATCATGGTATAGCATTCAATGATGCACTATTCATCATACTACATGTTATGTCATTCTTTGTACATGTCAAGTGGTGCCCAAATTAATTTTCATGCACCTTAATTGATCCACCTCTTTAGGTGATCTTATGGGTGTACTTTTCCACACCAGCCTTATGCATTCAACATTTTACTTACCAATGTATTTAACAATGCTTAAACCCAATATCATAAGGAAGAGCAAACATTTCATTGTCACATCATTCATGATATTACGTGATATGCCATTCATGGATACTTGTCATATCATTTTCACTTTATGTTATAATATGTGGCGTCCTAAATTTCAACCCATTTCGAGACATATGAAATGGTTATTTTATCAATACGTTGTTAGTTACGTTTACTCTAAATTGATCACTCATAAGTTGACTAACTATTCGAAAATGTAATTAAAGATCAATACACGTACAACTAGTTAATTCAATCAGAGATAAGCCGCTCGACCATAAGAATCAAATAGGGACGATGCCACATTGTTGCAGGCTAATTAGCAAACGGAAATAAATCGATTCGGTGGAGATACAAGGTTAGATTGCGGGTGATTCCACACGACTTCAATACTAACTACGAACGACGTTAAACCGATTTCCCTTTTTATTACATGATAACCGAGGATCACTATAATTTGAAGATGCACGAATATGGATTGAAAAACTATCAACCACGGGTCAAACGCGTAAAAACCCCTAAAATGCCATCCAATAGTTTGATTATACTAAAGTCACGATTGATCAATTTTAACCACGAATTTCAATCTAATTATGAGTATCAAACTTTCAAGGACGTCAAGACTAAAATGTTAGACAATGCCTCATTAATTCTCCAATTTATCGGTAAGCTCGAAAATTATTGGAAAATGATTTAATGAACCAAAAATTGGAGCCCACAAGACCGAAGGCCCAATGGGCTTTGCACCCATTGAGGTTTGGTCATAGTGGGCCTAACCCAAGCTCAAGTGAGCCCAAGCAAGCCCAAGCCCACCAAGCTCAAGTGAACCCAAGCAAGCCCAAGCCCAATAGTATTTTCATGCCCATTTCTCTACATTTTGAGCCCAAACCAATTTTATTCAAACCCGTATAAAAATTTGGCCCATATACGCGTATAGTACGGTATACTATACTTTTGAAATTACCAAATTGTCATTTCTAAAAGCTTGCATTAAATTTTTGAGGACAAAATGAAAAGAAAGTTAAGGAAAATTATGGAAAATTTGGAAAATTGGACTTGGCTTATTAAGAAAGCCAAATAAGAGAGTTAATTTTCTCTCTCTCCTCACTTCCCCCCCCCTCCCAACGTCCAAACTCTCCTTCTCTCCTTTCTCTCTATTTTTCTCTCATTCTTCTTCATTTTTTTTCTTGTTCTTGTTTTTGTTGCCTCCTCGTGCTGACCGAACCACCACCGTCCACTGCCCAAGCTGCTGTGTTGTCATCACCGCCGCAAGGAGCCGCCTGCTTCTCCCTCTCTCTTAGCTCACCACCGCCGAACACCACCACAACCAGGACCCATTTTCACCGGCGTCCCCAGTAGTACCCGCATGAAGTCCTCGCCATTGCCATCAAGCTCATGTCATCGCAATTGTCGCTAGGTGAGTTTACGTTCTAATCCCTTGGTTAGTCCGTTAAACTTGCTTAGGGTTAATTTAGATTATAGTTATTCTTAATTAAGAGATTAGTTAGGATTAATTATGATTGAACTATGGTTAGTTAAAACAATCATGGTTGATAAGCGGTTAAGTTAATTAACTATGATTAGTTAAAGTAACCATGGTTGATAAGTGGTTAGTTAATTAACCATGATTGATAGGCGGTTAGGTTAATTAACTATGATTAGTGAAGTTTAGTTAATTAACCATGGTCATTATGTGGTTAATTTTAGTTAACCATGATTAATGTTATTAAATTTATTAACCCTAATTAATTATAATTAATTATAATTAAGGCAACAAGCTATCGCGATAGGTAATCAAAAAATGTGATAAGCTATCATCAAAAGGACGACTAGCTATTGGAAATTAAGTGATAAGCTATCACCAAAGATGTGATAAGTTATCGGAGTTTATTGATAGGTTATTGCTAGTTAAGTGATTAGTTATCGGAATTTATTGATAGGTTATTGCTAGTTAAGTGATAAGTGATCGAAAAATAATTGATAGGCTATTGCCATAGGGCAATAGCTGCTGTTTGTTACTTAAATTATGCTTGAGTTATATGATGTTTTCCTGCACGTGACATGTTATTGATGCATACTTTGTCTTGAAAAATGTTTACCTTCTGTAAAACCTAGTGTAGTGATTTTTACAAGGTTTTTATGAACATATAAAAGGAAAACTTCGAGGTGTCGAACTTATATGTCAAGTTTTGTATTTTAAATGAGGGCAGTATGTTTAAAAAGTAAGGCATACAAAGTTTGACAGGTTTTCGATAAATATGTGACAACATACGAATATTTTCCTGTATTTTTATGTGAAAAATATATAGTGATTTATTATGTTGAACACGTATCACGTTTACATTGGTTAATGTATGGAAATGAATTGAAATTGATTGATGTGGTGTGCTCGTATAGTTACATAAGTAACCCATCACCCTAGCAGGAGTTTGAGGGACGAAGTTCGATTTAGCAAAATGCCTGACGGGAGTCCGGATGCTGTGTCGCGATTGAGGCTGAATTGATACTCCTTTAGGAATGCCGTCTAGGTGAGCGTTTCAGATGTAGTCGTGCCTGACAGGGCGGGACTATGCCTAGCTAAGCCAGGAGGCATCGGCAGGAGTTTCATTGTAGCTCTTGTGTGGGCATAATAATCGAAACACGAGTGCATGTTTGCACTGATTAGGGCAAGCATGAGTTTATTTAGTGCAGGGTATAGTTGTGGTAAGGCAAGGTTGCCTGCAAATCGATTCGACTGTTGGCTGGTTATTGTGAGCATGAAAATGCTTGTTTGCATTAATTATGGCACATGTAAGTTTATAACATGCAGGGTATGTGTAGTGGCAAGATAAGAATGCTTGCAAGTCAAATCGACTGTTGAGTATTTGTTGTTGGGTTTGTTATGGAATTTACCGGTTAGATCACATTTATAGTCAAATCGACTGTAGAGTATTTTATTACCTTTAGTTTAGAATCAATCGCTTCCTTTTCAAAATGACACAAGACTCAATTCAAATAATAAAACTGAAGACTTGCCCCTTTGATGAAAGTCTTCGACAAAGGATATTTGATTGGGGAACCCTTTCCCGATGAATGCCTTCAAAGTTTGTGGATCTATGGCAATGTGATTTTTATGCTTACCTTGTGATTTAGGATGTACTCAAGGAAAGTGTTACGTTGATGATGTTGGAAACTAGATGGATTAAGCGTTCTACAAGAGTTGTTCACTCTAGTTACGGTGATGGTGAGATGAGTAGTGTCAGCAGGGTGTATATTCCAAGGCAGTTCTAGATAGCTTCTTCTTCTATATGATATGGGCGACCCATTTCACTACAGTCGTAGCAACAGCTCAAGCAGGATTTGGAGATCTATCTTGACTGTCCAACAATCCACTGGAAGTTCTTGTAGAATCATGGTTTCTCATTTTCCAGTTCAATGTCTGATCTCCATCTGCCCGAGTGGTTGTTCATCATTTTTGACACTGACCATGCTTGTATGGCAATGAGAGAGAGAGAGAGAGAGAGAGTCCAGAGGGTCGGATGTCGTAGGTTCAACTCGGGCAACAATCCATCCCTTGCCTCCACTGCAAGTAAGGTCGCGAGGCTGTGCGACCACAAGAGCACGTCTTCAGCTGAGGCTGAGGGTTGCTTCTTCTGTCATGGCTGAGGTCGTGCCTCAGCTCACTCTGTCATTGAGTTTACTCATGTTTTTATCGAATGGTCCCGATTCGCTTACTCTGGGTACATGAAAACTATTGAATTTTCCAATCTCATATGTTTTGGAACTGGAGATGTTACCTTTTGCATATCAAACGCGACCAAATGACAAATTCGTTGAATTAGGTCTGTTTCCTCTGATTGAAGGTGACGGAAAAATTCACTTCGCCGCGTTTGTTCAGGACCAAAGGCTACAAAACAGCAGGTTTTGTCGCTTTGGTCAGATAAAAAGGTGATTGAAAAAGTCCGCTACGAAAGTCGCGAATGTGGTCTCGATCAAGTGCAATGAAAATATAATCTGGTCTGCTTTAATGCGACGAGGCTTAAACTTTGGTGCGCTCGGTTGGAGAATGACGGCAAAATATTAGTCTCATGGCATTTGATAAGCTTCTGGTGTAATCAGATTCGACGAAATTGTTTCAAAGCGAGGACAAACTTTTGATTTCGCTGCCATTGCATCGAGTAACAACGACGAAACAAAAGTTCAGTCGCATTCACTCCACCCCCAAACAGGACGAAACCAATAAGAACAGTGTATGGTGATGAATCAATAAGAACAGTGTTCTTTTCCTGGAATGGGTCAGATCAGAACCGATTAAGCTGATGCATTGAGCTTCAACATGGGCGTGCCCGGAGAGGCTGACAACGCAATCGCAGAATATAACGTCATTGTATCTTGTAACATGAGATCCTAAAGACAAACAGGTTGATTTAAAATCCAATCGAGCCGAGCTCAGGCAAGACTAAGTTTAAGGGTTAGCTTTGAGTCGTGTTGCGCTGCGATCCTGCTTGCTACGTTGAGCCTCAGCTCAGCTCGATTCCCATCCATATAAGTGTTAGGACTAAATTGAATGTCAAACCATTCTAGCAAACACAGTTTTGTAATGGTCTCTTGAAAAATCAGATAGAAATGTATGTTGCTCTGCTTTCATTGGTCATAAGAGATTGGTGTGGGCGATGAGATGCGATCATTGGACAGAAGCATGGTCAATTGTTCTTTTGACTGTTCTCTAAAAGTTGCTTATCAAACGTGTTATGTCCAAAAGGGTTTGAAGAGTAATGGAACACGCTGAAAACTTTAACTGAAAGTTACCATTTACTCCCATGTGACTTGTAAGTCAAGTTGCAAAGTCTTGAGTTTACCATTTTGAGGACCACCTTCTTTAGGATCATCCAAATATAGTAGATCGAGAATTTGAGATTAGAGCGAAGTGAGACGAAGATTATTCATTGAATGGCATATATGATTCTTCTCGAAAAAATTATCACCTTGAAAAATTAAGAATTCGTTTGGACCTAGGGAGTTGTTGCATATGTGTACAACCTTCGATTCGACCTGATCATGCGCCTAGTGGCAATCCGGCCCTATATCGTCAATCCCACAAGCCTCTTATCCATTCTCATTCGATTACGGCGGGAAGAACCGCTTTGGATGGCTGGGGCAATTAGTCTCCTTTTCAAGCTGGGCCCGCTTGTGCCCTATCTTTCCTAAAGAAAATTCAAATACTTTTCAAATACGGGCAGCACTCGATCAGGTACTTTTAGACTGGACAAGTTCAGTACTCGACTCGGTCTACCTAGGCTCCACTTATCAATCGCCTCTAGCTTCGAATTCTTAAACCTTTGGTCATTGGGTCGTCATGCTTTAGCTAAATCTGTTCAGCTACAGGGCCCTATGGGCATTAGCAAACAAAAGTGGTCCCAAACCAAGAACTTGGCGCACCTTCCCAGGGAGGATAGAATGGAAATTTCACCCAGTAGCTTCTTCAAGGTGTAATCCTCCTCGCAGAAGATGGAAAAATTTGCGACAAGCTTCCCCTTGGGAAACAAGGGCTCTAGGGAAAAAGGAAGGCTTCCGGCACAAGGGGAAGACCCACAAGCAGCCAAAAGCATAAGCTTGAATCGATGTTGAGTCCGATTATATATTGATTATGAACTCAAAAGAATTACTCAGGCACTCAAAGTTCAACTCGAAGTTCAAAAACATCAACTCGTCTAAGTCAATTCGCCGAACTCCACTCTCTCTGCATGGAGCAATTTCAGGTGGGATATAGATTTTCTCCATCCGAGGAAGAGCTCGTCAATACTCACCTAATGAGCAAGGTACTTGGATACGCTGACCATTGCGTCATCCCTGAGATTGAGGATTTCTATGTGTGGGATCCTTGGGATTTACCAAGAGTGTATCAAGGCGAGTTTCATTCACCTTCTCATTTCCCTTTTACTTAGGCATGTGTTGTAGTACTTATTTGTGATATTGTAATGATAATTATGAGTTGAAAATTTGTCCTTACACTATTTCTAGTTATTGTGTGTTGATAAGTTGTCCTAAATTTTATTTCCCATGTGTGGGTGTAGATATATCGAATGTTCCATCGGATGGATGGGATTGGTACTTTTTGTGCCCTTCTCCGTACGTTGCCCAGAATAGTGAGCGTATCAAAAGGAAGACAAGGAGCGGTAATTGGAAGATCACGAGCCAAAGGGATGATGTCAAAACCCGAAACACCAGGGCCTTAATAGGCACAAAAAGAATTTTGACCTTCCACAAAAGTCGAGTCAAGACTGGATGGGTTATGCACGAATATCATCTAAACCCTGAACTTCTCAATGGATATTCATCAACCTTCCAGGTTCTCCAATTGATCCCTTTCATTTTTTTCTTGTGCAAAACAAATTAGTGAGAAGTGTTTTAGCGGTGTCCTAGGCTAGGCTGAAGAATGTAGGGTGATAGGTTCTTTTGAACTTCAACATACTATCAATAGCTTTCCACGGGATGAGCCAATCCACCTCTTAGATTGGCACATAAAGTTGGGATGTCGGGATTTTCAGTTTATAAACTGGAGATTGCTTGTTCAAATCTCGACATGCGTCTGAACTAATCCGAGTTAGGATAAAGGACAATTTGCACATGCTAAAAATCTATATCTGATAGGTTCTTGAATTTGTACAGGATTTCATGAGGTTAACTTGACTTTATGCTCGTACCATTGAAATATAAAAAGAAAAAGAGGAGCTAATTACACTATTGTATCATGTCGTCGTCATCATCATTATTATTATTTTTTTTACCACTCTCAGATGCTGCTAGCTGTGATCTTTGGCACATTAAATATATGTATTTTTATAGATACCATACATCCTCTGCCGCTTGAAGCGGAAATCAGAAGAAAGCTATGATATTTCCCCAAGCTTTGAAGGAGGAGGTTCAAGTGCAACTGATGATACCCCAGCTCAACAGGAGTCAATAGAAGACACAGTTCATGAGGTAAGCAATCCAAAGGACCGAACCTTCATTCCATCAAAATGATGTTCCATGCACTGAGTAATTAGCCGATTAATCCCCAAGTAATTCGAGAGTCTTTTGACACGGTTGTTTTGGTCCCGGCATTAGTCGTCGTATCAAACAACTCTGCAGTCACTCTCTCAGATAGAGCTGGTCGACGACAACCCACCCAGCTACTACTCGCATTACTCCTACGCTCCGCAGCCCTACGTGTATGACGACAGCCAGGTAACACGCGCACCGTTGCTCCTAATGCAAATCGACTGTCTGATCAATTGACGAAGCGAATTAATCATTCACTGATTCCAGATTAGGCTAATGATCACTATGTTTGGTACAGGGCAATGATTTCTTTAATCAATGGAGCTGAAGAATTACCCTCTATGAGCTCTTCAACAACGTGGCTTTGCAGGATCCTTGTGTTAGAAAAGCTTTCATGTACCGTAAGCGTGTGTGCTTTGTGTGCCTAGGTATATTTTGGTAAGTAAGTACCGTACTGCAGATCCTGTAATGGGGCTTGGACTATTCCACGCGTTCAAAAATTATTAGAGGATAAGAAAATATATATTATCTCTTAATACTCCGTCTCGGGCAAATACCAATTTGATGTTGCGGGACCGTGGGCAAAGGATTGTTGAAGTTCACGGTATATGAATAAATAAAATCAGTGGATAAGTGAATGGCTAATATGGCTATGTTTTAAGCTAATGATGATTGGAGGAAATTTCATCCAATTACCTTTTTAATTTGTAGATTTTGTGAGTTATGTAACCTACATGTGAACATAAAATGAACAAAATACACTATCGACGAAAAGAAAGAAAAAAAAAATCCTAAACCCACCTCACTCTCTCCCTCTCTCACATTTGCATCGCCACCGCCACATCGTTGCGCTGCCATTGTCAATAGCCCTCACCCCTGATTCTCTATCTCTCTATCGCTCGGATTCGATCGAGAATGCTTAATAGCCGCCACGACCTTGGTTTCCATCAATTTGAGGTCACGCAAGGTCCTTTGGAGGTCTGTTGAGGAGAGGGGCGAAGGCAGGGGATCTCGGCAATATGACGAAGGCTTGCTCACTCGGTGATGACAACTTGTAGGCTCTATGACAGGGACCCATGGGCTCGGTGATGGTAGCAGCTCGGGCTTGTGGTGTCGGTGGCCTGGCCATGATGTCAATAGGCTACTCCACAGACTGCAAGAGGAGAGGGCAAGCTAAGGAGGGAGGAAGAGAGAGCAAGAGAAGAGAGAACGCTTTTTTGTCTATAATTTCGGTCACCTCATTAAGTGTAGGGTTTTTCTAAAAACCCACCAATGAAAGTCAAAGTTGGAGGAAAACATGACTCATAGTAGAAAGGAAAATTTGATGATTCAACCTTGAGACATTTAACGTTGTCGCCAATTCAAAATTGAATGCGCAGCCATTTACTCCAATATACTTATGCCTGCATGGTTTAAGGAGAAAAATGAAATAATGCCCAACTTAACCCCAGGAAAACACTTGTCATTTCATAATAAGATTCGATGTAGACATAGATGGATCAGTTCCATGACACACCCTGCTCGTGAAAGCTGAAGTTATGGTCCAAATAGACACGACGAACAGGACTAAAAGCTCTACATGACCCAAAGGGAACAAAAGAACATGAAAAGGAAAAGCCCTAGTCCATGTATTAATTAATACTTGGTGGTTGGTGATTAAGCTGTGAAGATAGATAGGCATGGTAGAGGAAAAAGAGATGTGGTGAGGGGGTGGGAGTAGGTTTGACCCCAATGTAGGTGGGCAATGCGTACACATTGGCGGGCTGTGTTGACATCTTGCCTGCCTGCTATGGGATTAGAAGCCCTATATGTCCTAGGCTCTAAGACAACCTTAAGAGTGACTTGAGCTCTCTGTCTCGAGTGAGTCGGTCTCGAGTTTCAATATCAATCACTTAGGCCAAACTCGCATTGGTATTGTCGAGAAATAAAATCCTCATCAGACATCTTTTAATAAAAAGTGATAAAGACGTCTTTTAAAGAAAAGAATGCGCGGGCTCCCACCCGTGAACATTAAAAGAGCTTAGGAGAACTTAGGTAAGCTGACATATAATGTCAAAGTACAACCAGAAGCGGGTTAGGAAATAGGTTGACTCGAGAGCTTGCTAGAGGACATTTGGTAGTTAAGGAATTGTCCAATCAATCATAAATTAATTGTGCATATGTCAATTTAATCTTAAATTTTTTGAATTTGCAAATTTAATCTTAAAATTTTATGCGAAATTCTAATGTAATCCTTCCTATTAATTTTCATTGAAAATCAACGACATGGTAGTGTGCCACATAGGATCGCTGCTGATGACTAAACTATCACGTCAGTGATTTTTTGCAAAAATTAATCGAAAGGATTGCGTTGGAATTTTGTACAAAGTTTGAGAAAAAAAAATTGGCAAAATTGAAAAATTTAGGACTGGATTAGGATATAAATAATAAAATTTTTGGCCAGAAATTGAATTCTAGAATAAAATTAGATTTTCCTATTTCCATTCTTGGATGGGTTTCTGAGCAAAAAAACATATTTGATTACAACAAAAAATTTCCAATTCTGGAATAGAAATTCATTTGATAACGACATAAAATTTATCTCTTTTGAGTGATGACGACCTCCAAGGGAGGAAGAGCGACGGCCGGCAAAACCAATGACTAGTGGAGGGAGAGAGAGGGGGTGATGGGGGCAGTGGCTTGTGACCGGCCACCGGCAAGGAGGGGAGGGGGCGACAGCAATAGTGATGGTTAGCTAGCAAGGGGAGGGGGCGGTGGCGATGAGGGGAGGGGGCGGTGGCGATGAGGGGGGGGGCGGTGGCGATGAGGGGAGGGGGCAACGGTGGTAGGTAGCCAACAAGGGGAGGGGGTAACGATGGTCGATGGTGATGGTGATGGTGATAGTGGCGGGTGGTGGCGACCAAAGGGAGGGTGGATTGTAACATCCTAAATTTCGACCCATTCCGGGATAGATAAAATGGTTATTTTATCAATGCGCTGTTAGTTACGTTTACTCTGAATTGACCCCTCATGAGTTAACTAACTGTTCGGCAAGGCAATTAAGGATTAATATGCGTACGACTAGTGAATTTAATCAGAGATAGGCCGCTCGACCATAAGGATCAAAAAGGAATAATACTACACTATTGCAGGCCAATTAGCGAACGGAAATAAATCGATTCGACAAAAGTACGAGGTCGGATTGCAGGTGATTCCGCACGACTTCGATATTAATTGCGAACGACGTTAAACCGATTTTCTTTTGGTCATGTACTCAGTGTAAGTAATTAACTCCTCGTGATTACATGACAATCGAGGATCGCCCTGATTTGAATATACACAATCGTGAATTGAAAAGCTATCAACCACGGGTCAAACACGCGAGAACCCGTAAACTCCGCCCGAAAGTTAGGTCGTACTAAAGTTGCGATTGATCAATTTCAATCACGAATTTCAATCTAGTATCAGGTATCAAACTTTTAAAGATGTCGAGACTAAAATATTGGACGTTGCCTCATTGATTCTCGAATTTATCGGTAAGCCTGAAATTATTAGAAATTTATTCAACAGGCCGAGTTTTCAAGCCAAATATTTGGGAATTTGTGCTTCATGGATAAAAAGACCAAAATACCCCTTTCTAGAAGCTTGTTTAGTATTTTCTTTTTCTTTTTCTTTTTCTTTTTCCTCTCAACTTCCTGTGCACATTTTCTTCCCCCCTTCTTTTGTTGACCCACGGTCAAATCTCTCTCTCTCTCCTCACCGATCAACCCCACCCCACGTTCTCTCTCTCCCTCTCTTCTTTCGGTTCTTCCTCACCGAAACAAAAGCATAGGCTGCTGTGTTGCCCCCAAGTCAGCCACCTTTGCCGCATGCCGGAGCCGCCATATGCCGCCAGAGAGTCCAAGCCGCGTTCCGGCAACGCCAGTCCGTGAGCCGCGTTCATCGCCGTTCTTTCTCACCGAATTGGAACCACCCCATCGCCGAGATCCATTTTTGTCACCGCTTGTCTCAATGTTTTGGGCGTAGCCGCGCGTCGCCCTCGCCACCACCGTCGCGTCCGTGTCGTCGGAATTGCTAAACCATGAGTCGATTTCCTAATCCCTTAGTTAGGGGTTAATCTTGCTTATGAGTAGTTTGATTAGTTTAATTATTGATTAGTGCTTTGGATGATGATTAATTAGCATTAAAATATTATTTGATTAAGCTTGCTTAGTGTTAATCATGGTTAGAATAAAGTAATCGCTGTTAGATTAAAGTAACTGAAGTTAGATTAAAGTAACCGTGGTTAAATTAGCTAACTGTTGTTGGGTCAATTAACCGTAGTTGGGTTAGAATAGTAACCATGGTTAGTATTAATAAATTTATTTTTTTTGGAATAAATAATAATAATTTATTATTTTCGGAATTAATTAAGTAATTATTAAATTATTTTATAATTTCGAATTATTAATATTATTATTACTATTCATTTCTGAAAATTAATTATTTTGGGGAAAATAATTAATTGTGATTATTTATGAGAAATGATTTTAATTGAGTAATTTTGTGGGAAAATTCCTATGGTCTAATTTTCTAATGTCAATAGTATTTATATACTACATTATTAAATAACATTGGTTTATTAAATAAATATTTTATTAAATGGAATTATTTGGGTTGGATGATTAATTATGGGATTGGAAAATATACTTATGTGGGACTTAAATTATTTTTACTCAGAACAATCAACTATAGTATTATATGCTTCTTAAATGAGTACCTTGAAGTATAATCATAGTTTATACTTATTTTGGGATAATTGAGTATTGTTGGGAATAGTTGATTGTCGTAATCGTGAGGACACGTGTTTATTTATTATTGAATATTGAGACACGTGGTTGGGTACTGGTAATTATTGAGGTACGTGATGATTTTGGAAAAATATGCAAGTATTATGATGTTAATTAGTCGGAATTGATTGTCAGACTGTGACTTGAACTGCTGATTGTTACAACTTTCGTGAGTGGTTGGAATGCTGCTGTTATATGTGACTTCTGGACACTACTACATTTCATTATATGTGTGTTAACTGTAATAGCATGTCGCGTGAGTACGAATTATGTTGCATTCACGACCGATCAAAAGCAAAGACAAGTATGAACTGTTTGCTGATGTGTTACATGGTCAAATTAAAGTTAATAGCCTGGTTGAGTCGGATGACCGCCAATCCTTCGGGGTTGTGCCGTGACCATTGGGTCACCTAACAGTGGTCAGATGCGAAGTCGTGGTTGAGGCCGGGCCCATGCTCCTTAGGAAATGCCGTCGATAGGAGATAGCCCGTGACGTCGCCGTGCCTCATGGGGGAGGACGATGCTTGATTTATGACCAGTTGATCGCCAACCATAAGGTTGTGCCGTGGCCTTGAGGGTCGTAATAATCGAAGCACGTGTGGGCATTGAGATATGAGAAAGTTGTGCTATGCTCTGATTATTTGCATGCATCTTACTGTTGTTATAAGGTGATTGACAGTTTCTGCAGGTTGCGTATGCCAAAGCCAGGTAGGGTCGCATGTATTTACATCTGCTTATTGAACTGTCGTCTAATAATGCTGCTTGAGGTGTGGTATGCGTTGTTTGCTGGAACTAGGTTGCATGATTAGACTACCCTCGAGGCGAGCGAAATTCCTAACCGAGGCTTAGGATTTTGACTTACTAAGATTTTATCTCACTGGTTATTAAATAACTATTTTCAGGTCCGTAAGATGGAGGATCGACGCGTGTTACGGCTTGTCGCCGTTTTTGAAGGGAGTAGATTAACCCTGACTTGTTGGTTTCATTGGCTCGATAGGAAGATGCCCATGGTAAAGGCTTGTACTTGTAAACTTCCTAGGATTAATCAGTAAATAAATAAAGCGGCACTTTGGAGTGTGTTATTGTTGGGCTTTTCTGCTATCCCTGCTTTTGTAATTGACTGAGGGATTGTGATTTGCTTCCGCATGTGTTTAATTGAAAGATAAAAATAATGGTCGGTAACGGATCCTAGGGAATTGCAAATCAAATGACCGCGAGAGAACAGAGGTTGCCACGTGCTCGATGGTCAGGACGTGACATGGATGGCTAGAGGTTAGGGAGAGACATTTTCGGGTAAGAAACAAATAAATAAAAAAAGAGAAATAATTTCTGATTTCAATTCTAGAAATAGAAAAGTACAAATTTTTACTTTTGATTTATATTTCAAACCTATTTTTAGAAAAGAAATTTGTTCCAGAAATAAATAAAAAATGAAATTATTTTACCAAACGGATTTCTGTTTCAAAAATAAGTCTAGAATAGAAAATAATTATTGAACAGAAATAAAATGGCTATCATGCGCGCCCTTAGCATCTGTACAACAATTCTAGGACTAATTAGGTAATTTTCCTCTCTATAGCACATTCATGAGGATCATCAAAATCTTTTTTTTAAGAACTTGGACTTTACTCTCATGATTATTCTCGAGAACAAAACTGAGTGAGGACTCTTGTAATGCTCCAAGAGTGCATGGGGTGATTTGTAATATGCGAGAGTGTACTTAAAATAGAGATAAGTGTTGAAATTCATATAGAGGTTACGCAACTTCTCGCTCAAAGTTACATCTCTCGTAGACAGTTGAAAACAAATGCTCGATCATATACACAGTGGATTACATCCTTGTTGGGTTTCTATTGCTAGAGCTCCGAACCACTTTAAATCTTCTTTGCAAGATTTATTAGGCCCATCTCCTTCACCATTTCAAGTACTCATGATGCTATTTAATATGGAATAGTGGACGATCACGCAAAAGAACTGTGCACATGTACTTGCTTGCACGCCTAATTCCATCATTTGGACACTTTTTTGTCGACTAAAGAGAAATGGAGGACCATATCCATTTGCAAGCCCCAATTACTTGCACTTGTTACTGTCGATATCGTACTCTATTCTTCTACTCTATATGTGAAAACTACAATGATTCTCTGTATTTGCAACCTAGATACAGACTTGGCATATGAACTGTTCATGAACTCCACATTACTTGTCTATGAAATTTATATACTCTTTGTATATATTTGGTATCATTCCACTTATTAAGTTAAACCTTTTGGGTTAGATACTTTCTAACATAGTATCAAATCTATATCCTGCCCAATTTATTTCACATTCTCCCCCCCCCCTCCCGGTGTCTATCAAATTCCACATATCATTTGTTTCTCACATTGCTTGTTCATGGATCTATATGCTATATTGATTTGGATATTCTAACGGGAGCATTATCGAGGCAGAGTAGGTCCTTGCATGGTTCACGATTATATATGGACATCGGTTGCTATAGACTAAGATAAGTTATAAAAATCCTGAAGTTGGACTCCACACATGCCTAGCTCACATTGCTTCCTAACCATTCTCTAGATGAGATCTCACAACATCTCATCTTCAAAATTTCACTTGGTCTCTTCCCCATCCCCAATAGGCTTTGTCGCTATTGCCCATTAATTAATTGCGGGCACATCTTCCACCCTTTTTGTCTCTTCCTAGTAGGAGGCTTGGAAAAACCAAAAACATGTGTTCATGGGTTGCTTGGTTACTAATTAAATCATGTTTGTCGGGTAATCCCATAGTAATCACTCGTTAATCCTACATCAGGCGTCCTCCTAATCGGTTACCAAAGCTCAGAAATTGAGTTTTAGCCATCCGGGTCGATCTGAACAGGAAATTTTCACGCTTATCCATGGAGATTACTTAATGAATCATCACCATGTAGGCAAGAGAGCTGGCTCCAAGTCAACGTTAGACCAAGAGAAACCTTTCTTTAATTAAGGTTTTTTAATGAGAGGTGTTGACATCATTTTCTTAAACGGGAGACTCACAAGATCCAAGAACATGATGTTAAATAGATAAAAAATAAATAAAAAGAAAAGGGCAAGTCAAGTTGGTGAAAGTGATGATGTTTATACGTAGCAGATTTTCTTTCAATGCAAAAGACGGGGAAAGAAAATCCCTCCGAGAAGGTTGTTCACATGACATTTGAGAAGACCCTTTGGAAATGAATAGGCAGGCCGGTGATAAGAACATGGGCCCGAGAGTTGGATCCATAGACTTTTATCACAATTATTCAATGCACTACACTTTTAATTTTCTCATACGATGGATGCAATGAGAGGAATCTAACTAATTTTCTGTCGAAATGCTGATTTGCGGAAAGCGTGATCGATGTTATGAACGTCATGTGGCTGCCACATCAGCATTTTGCAAAAAATTGATGGGTTTTGGATCAAAGTGCATCAACTATGGAATGTTGAAAGTTTAGTGAACAAAGATGAAAGTTCAATGACTTCATGATAAATTCTATTAATATTCATTAATCCAAGTTTATAGAACTAACAAACTGTTTCCTTGTCATGTCCTCATGCGCTCGGCATTCGATTTGTGATTAGTTCCTGATATTGCACTCTATATCATGGTATAGCATTCAATGTTGCACTATTCATCATACTACATGTTATGTCATTCTTTGTACATGTCAAGTGGTGCCCAAGTTAATTTTCATGTACCTTAACTAATCCACCTCTTTAGGGTGTAGTTTTCCACACCAGCCTTATGCATTCAACATTTTACTTACCAATGTATTTAACAAGACTTAAACCCAATATCATAAGGAAGAGCAAACATTTCATTGTCACATCATTCATGATATTACATGCTATGCCATTCATGGATACTTGTCATATCATTTTCCCTTTCTATTATAATATGTGGTGTCCTAAATTTCAACCCATTTCGAGGCATATGAAATAGTTATTTTATTAATACGTTGTTAGTTACGTTTACTCTAAATTGATCACTTATAAGTTAACTAACTATTCGAAAATGTAATTAAAAATCGATACACGTACAACTAGTTAATTCAATCAGAGATAAGCCGCTTGACCATAAGAATCAAAGAGAGACGATGCCACATTGTTGCAGGCTAATTAGCGAACGGAAATAAATCGGTTCGGTGGAAATACAAGGTTAGATTGCGAGTGATTCCACATGACTTCGATACTAACTACGAACAACATTAAACCGATTTTCTTTTTTATTACACGATAACCAAGGATCACTATAATTTGAAGATGCATGAATATGGATTGAAAAGCTATCAACCACAGGTCAAACGCGTGAAAACCCCTAAAATGCCATCCGATAGTTTGGTCATACTAAAGTCACGATTGATCAATTTTAACCACGAATTTCAATCCAATTATGAGTATCAAACTTTCAAGAACGTCGAAACTAAAATGTTAAACAATGCCTCATTAATTCTCCAATTTATCGGTAAGCTCGAAAATTATTGGAAAATGATTTAATGAGCCAAAAATTGGAGCCCACAAGACCGAAGGCCCAATGGGCTTTGCGCCCATGGAGGTTTGGTCATAGTGGGCCTAACCCAAGCTCACCAAGCTCAAGTGAGCCCAAGCAAGCCCAAGCCCACCAAGCTCAAGTGAGCCCAAGCAAGCCCAAGCCCACCAAGCTCAAGTGAACCCAAGCAAGCCCAAGCCCACCAAACTCAAGTGAACCCAAGCAAGCCCAAGCCCAATAGCATTTTCAAGCCCATTCCTCTACATTTTGAGCCCAAACCAATTTTATTCAAACCCGTATAAAATTTTGGCCCATATACACGTATAGTACGGTATACTATACTTTTGAAATTACCAAATTGTCCTTTCTAGAAGCTTGCATTAAATTTTTGAGGACAAAATGAAAAGAAAGTTAAGGAAAATTATGGAAAATTTGGGAAATTGAATTTGGCTTATTAAGAAAGCCAAATAAGAGAGTTAATTTTTTTCTCTCTCTCTCCTCACTCCCCCATGTCCAAACTCTCCTTATCTCCTTTCTCTCTATTTTTCTCTCATTCTTCTTCATTTTTTTTCTTGTTCTTGTTTTTGCTGCCTCCTCATGCTGACCGAACCACCACCATCCACTACCCAAGTTGTTGTGTGTCGTCACTACCGCGAGGAGCCGCCTGCTTCTCCCTCTCTCTCAACTCACCACCGTCGAACACTACCACAACTAGGACCCATTTTCACCGGCGTCCCCAGTGGTACCTGCGTGAAGTCCTCGCCATCGCCATCACGCTCATGTCATCGGAATTGTCGCTAGGTGAGTTTATGTTCTAATCCCTTGATTAGTCCGTTAAACTTGCTTAGGGTTCATTTAGATTATAGTTATTCTTAATTAGTTATGATTAATTATGATTGAGCTATGGTTAGTTAAAATAATCATGGTTGATAAGCGGTTAAGTTAATTAACTATGATTAGTTAAAGTAACCATGTTTGATAAGTGGTTAGTTAATTAACCATGGTTGATAGGCGGTTAGGTTAATTAACTATGATTAGTGAAGTTTAGTTAATTAACCATGGTCATTATGTGGTTAATTTTAGTTAACCACGATTAATGTTATTAAATTTATTAACCCTGATTAAGTATAATTAATTATGTTTTAGGTTAATTAATTATAATTAAGGCAATAAGCTATCATGATAGATAATCGGAAAATGTGATAAGCTATCATCAAAAGGACGACTAGCTATCGGAAATTAAGTGATAAGCTATCACCAAAGATGTGATAAGTTATCGGAATTTATTGATAGGTTGTTGCTAGTTAAGTGATAAGCAATCGAAAAGTAATTGATAGGCTATCGCCATAGGGCGATAGTTGCTGTTTGTTACTTAAATTATGCTTGAGTTATATGATGTTTTCCTGCATGTGACATGTTATTGATGCATACTTTGCATTGAAAAATGTTTACCTTCCGTAAAACCTAATGTAGTGATTTTTATAAGGTTTTTATGAACATGTAAAAGGAAAACCCTGAAGTGTCGAACTTATATGTCAAGTTTTGTATTTTAAATGAGGGCAGTATATTTAAAAAGTAAGACATACAAAGTTTGACAGGTTTTCGATAAATATGTGATAACATACGAATATTTTCCTGTATTTTTATGTGAAAAATATATAGTGATTTATTATGTTGAACACGTACCACGTTTACATTGGTTAATGTATAGAAATGAATTGAAATTGATTGATGTGGCGTGCTCATATAGTTACATAAGTAACCCGTCACCCTAGCAAGAGTTTGAGGGACAAAGTTCGATTTAGCAAAATGCCCGATGGGAGTCCGGATGCTGTGTCACGATTGAGGCTGAATTGATACTCCTTTAGGAATGCCCTCTAGGTGAGCGTTTCAGATGTAGTCGTGCCTAACATGGCGGGACTATGCATGGTTAAGCTAGAAGGCATCGGCGTGAAGTTTCATTGTAGCTCTTGTGTGGGCATAATAATCGGAACACGAGTGCATGTTTGCACTGATTAGGGCAAGCATGAGTTTATTTAGTGCAGGGTATAGTTGTGGTAAGGCAAGGTTACTTACGAATCGATTCAACTGTTGGCTAGTTATTGTGAGCATGAAAATGCTTGTTTGCATTAATTATGGCACATGTAAGTTTATAACATGCATGATATGTGTAGTGGCAAGATAAGAATGCTTCTGTTGAGTATTTGTTATTGGGTTTGTTATGGGATTTACTAGTTAGATCACATTTATAGTTAAGGCAAATAGGGGGTCACTTTGCTATTGATCTACCGTCGATATGTGGTTACATGTTTAGGAATCCTGAGACGAGTTGATATCCTAACTAAGGTTTAGGACTGCAACTCACTGAAATATATATATATCATTTATTGTTGTTAACCATTTTTTAGGTCCGTAGTTATGGCGTCTCTATCACCATGAATCTGGTAGTGATGGAGCATGTCGTTGAGGGCAGCAAATGTGTGTCTGATTATTGAAAGAAGTAGATTAATCCTGCCTAGTGCCTTTAGATGACTATTAAGGAAGTCGCCCGATTGAAGGGCTCGTATATAAACTTCATAGGGTTAATTAGTGTAAAAATAAAAATGATGTTGCTACTGTTGTTATTAGTCTCTACTATCCCTGCTATTCAATTGACTAGGTGTTGTTGATTTACTTCTACATGCATTTAATCGCAAGATAAAAAGAATAGTCGGCGATGCGTCCTAAGACGTCGTATTCATTTGATTAAAGTGAACAGGGGTTCTCGCGAGCTCGAGGATCAAGACGTAACATGTTATGTCATCCTTGCATACATACTTGGGCTAAAGTACAACGGAAGTGCTAAAACTTGGCACAAGTGGACACTTTGGTACCAAAACTTGTGAAATGTACATTTAAGTGCTATTTTTATATATATAAAAAAGTGACATTTTAGTGCCAACTCCAGCGAAGGGTCCTAAAAATCCTACATGGCATATTTTTAATAATATAAATTACCTATGTGGCTTGCCGAAGAGTTGAGTTAGCTTAGACTCACCCAAAACAACGTTGTTTTCCCTAAATCGGCAAAAAATGATTCATTTAGCCCTAGAAATCAAATTTTAATGTATATATTAATTAAAAAAATTAAAAAACATAGCAATAGCAGCATATAGATAGGGCCTGCATTGCCTTCACCACCATCACCCCACTATCGCCGCAAGGGCTTGCAACAATCGGAGGAGGTTGGCCCGGGTTGTTGAGCTCTAGGTAAGGGCCTGTGACCCTGGCCGATTGCCGGCCGGGGTTGTTGGACCCTAGGCAAGGGCCCGCAACCCTGGTTAACTGCCAGCAAGGGCCTACAAGCCCTCGCCTAGATCTAAGGTGAGGGTTGCAACCCTCCCTTAGATCCAGTGAGAGTTTCCGACCTTCACCAACTCAGGCCAAGGGCAACCGGCCGACCCTTGCGACAATGATGAGGTGGTGGGGGCAAGGGTTGTGCAAGCCCTCATCAAACGTTGCTACTGCTGCTCTCTTTTTTTAATTAATTTAATTATTATTTATACTAAAATTTGAAACTGGAGGCAAAACGACTTCGTTTTGGGATTTATATAACCACATTAGCACCAAAAACAACGTTGTTTTGCACTTAACTCACTGGAAAAATGCCACATCAGCAACTTGGTCAGAAATTTTCGTTGTTAGCACTTAAGTGTCCTATTCTTCTATGATTTTGGCACTTAAATATACTTTTTAGAAGTTTTGGCTCTTCAATACCCACTTGTATCAAATTTTGGCACTTGCATTACACTTTAGCCCGTCATATAATCATTCTCGTATTTACATATTTTCATTAATGCATCTTATCAAAAGAGAATGGCAAGGGAAGTCTTAAATCTTGTGTATGGAATACAACTGAATCCTAAATCTTATGTACAGAATGTGAGGACTCCTAAGCATTTTAGTTGGTCCAATCCAATCGCAAACCATCTTCAAAAAGTGCAATAAGTCATTTCAATGAACTGTACCTAAAATTGCTAATATGTCACTCAAAAACTGCAATGCTTTATATGACATCCTTAAATCGCACTTTCCACATATTCTTAGGATCTAATTGCATTTTCCAATAAAAGTTGAAGACATAATTTACTAATCGGAAATTTTAGAACTTAATTGCACTTTTTTGTAAATATTTTAGATTTGATTGAACCAATTAAAAGGTCTAGAACTCAATTACATTCCATATATGAGGTTTTAAGACTTGTAGTGCAATTTTTCCATATTTTTGTGACCCAATTCTTTTCTCAATGAAAAAGATGCCTTCCGTTGGTGCCAAAATTGGCTTGTCAGGCCACAAAAAAATCAAAGCCCATTGAGCCCAGTCCACAAGAAAACGGGTCAATAATAGGCCGAAGTGAAGCCAATTGACGAAATGCCGAGGCTCGGTATTAGTAACTGCTCGGAGGGAATATGATAAGCATGAGGACAGTTTTGAAGAATTAGTGCTAATGATATTTACATTCCTATCGCACGTTGTTTATCTCCTGTTTATCCTTTATTTTATTGTCTATAGTTTAGAATCAATGCTTCCTTTTCAAAATGACACAAGACTCGATTCAAATAATAAAGCCGAAGACTTGCCCCTTCAATGAAAGTCTTCGGCAAAAGATATTTGATTGGGGAACCCTTTCCCAATGAATGCCTTCAAAGTTTGTGGATCTATGGCAGTGCGACTTTTCTGCTTACCTTGTGATTTAGGATGTACTCAAGGAAAGTGTTACATTGATGATGTTGGAAACTATATGGATTAAGCATTCTACAAGAGTTGTTCACTCCAGTTATGGTGATGGTGAGATGAGAAGTGTCAGTAGGGTGTATATTCCAAGGCAGTTCTAGATAGCTTCTTCTTCTATATGATATGGGCGACCCATTTCACTACAGTCGTAACAGCAGCTCATGCAGGCTTTGGAGATCTATCTTGACTGTCCAACAATCCACTAGAAGTTCTTGTAGAATTATGGTTTCTCATTTTCCAGTTCAATGTCTGATCTCCATCTGCTCGAGTGGTGTTTCATCATTTTTGACACTGACCATGCTTGTATGGCAATGAGAGAGAGAGAGAGTGTGTGTGTGTGTGTGTCCAAAGGGTCGGATGTCGTAGGTTCAACTCGGGCAACAATCCATCCCTTGCCTCCACTGCAAGTAAGGTCGCAAGGCTGTGCGACCACAGGAGCGCGTCTTCAGCTGAGGCTGAGGGTTGCTTCTTCTGTCATGGCTAAGGTCGTGCCTCAGCTCACTCGGTCATTGAGGTTACTCATGTTTTTATCGAATGGTCCTGATTCGCTTACTCTGGGTACATGAAAACTGTTGAATTTTCCAATCTCCTATGTTCTGGAACTGGAGATGTTACCTTTTGCATATCAAATGCGACCAAATGACAAATTCGTTGAATTAGGTCTGTTTCCTCTGATCGAAGGTGACGGAAAAATTCACTTCGCCGCGTTTGTTCAGACCAAAGGCTACAAAACAGCAGGTTTTGTCGCTTTGGTCAAATAAAAAGGTGATTGAAAAAGTCCGCTACGAAAGTCGCGAATGTGGTCGCGAACAAGTGCAATAAAATATAATCTGGTCTGCTTTAATGCGACAAGGCTTAAACTTTGGTGCGCTCGGTTGGAGAATGACGGCAAAATATTAGTCTCACGGCATCTGATAAGCTTCTAGTGTAATCAAATTCGACGAAATTGTTTCAAAGCGGGGACGAACTTTTGATTTCGCTGCCATTGCATCGAGTAACAACGACGAAACAAAAGTTCAGTTGCATTCGCTCCACCCCCAAACAGGACGAAACCAATGCCTCATTCCTTAAGGTCTGTTTCGGTCTATTCTAATGTGACGGAACTGATATTTCGGCTCAATGAGGTGGATCGATGGCAACCGAATTTTATGTTTGATTTCGGTCAGTCTCTTGACGATGACAAAATTCGTATCTCATTACCATTGATTGGCGTATGGTGATGAATCAGTAAGAACAGTGTTCTTTTCCTGGAATGGGTCAGATCAGAACCGATTAAGCTAATGCATTGAGCTTCAACATGGGCATGCCCGGAGAGGCTGACAACGCAATTGCAGAATATAACGTCATTGTATCTTGTAACATGAGATCCGAAAGACAAACTGGTTGATTTAAGATCCAATCGAGCCGAGCTCGGGCAAGACTAAGTTGAAGGGTTAGCTTTGAGTCGTGTTGCGCTGCGATCCTGCTTAATACATTGAGCCTCAGCTCAGCTCGATTCCCATCCATGATAAGTGTTAGGACTAAATTCAATGTCAAACCATTCTAGCAAACACAGTTTTGTAATGGTCTCTTGAAAAATCAGATAGAAATGTATGTTGCTCTGCTTTCATTGGTCATAAGAGATTGATGTGGGCGATGAGGTGAGATCATTGGACAGAAGCATGGTCAATTGTTCTTTTGACTGTTCTCTAAAAGTTGCTGATCAAACGTGTTATTTCCAAAAGAGTATGAAGAGTAATGGAACACGCTGAAAACTTTAACAGAAAGTTACCATTTACTCCCATGTGACTTGTAAGTCAAGTTGCAATTTTACCAAAAAAAAAAAAAAAAAAAAGTCAAGTTGCAAAGTCTTGATACGGCAGTAGATCAAGAATTTAAGATTAGAGCGAAGTGAGACAAAGATTATTCATTGAATAGCATACATGATTCTTCTCGAGAAATTATCACCTTGAAAAATTAAGAGTTCGTTTGGACCTAGGGAGTAGTTGCACATGTGTACGACCTTTGATTCGACCTGATCATGGCCTAGTGGCAATCGGGCCCTATATAGCCCTTGAAGAACCGCTTTGGATGGCTGGGACAATTATCTCCTTTTCAAGCTGGGCCCGCTTGTGCCCGATCTTTCTTGAAGAAAATTCAAATACTTTTCAAATACGGGCAGCACTCGATCAGGTACTTTTAGACTGGACAGGCTCGGTACTTGACTCGGTCTACCTAGGCTCCACTTATCGATCGCCTCTAGCTTCGAATTCTTAGACCTTTGGTCATTAGGTCGTCATGCTTTAGCTCAATCTGTTCAGCTACAGGGCCGTATGGGCATCAGCAAACAAAAGTGGTCCCAAACCAAGAACTTGGCGCGCACCTTCCCGGGGAGGATAGAATGGAAATTTCACCCAGTAGCTTCTTCAAGGTGTAATCCTCCTCGCAGAAGATGGAAAAATTTGCGACAAGCTTCCCCTTGGGAAACAAGGGCTCTAGGGAAAAAGAAAAGGAAGGCTTCCGGCACAAGGGGAAGACCCACAAGCAGCCAAAAGCATAAGCTTGAATCGATGTTGAGTCCGATTATAAATTGATTATGAACTCAAAAGAATTACTCAGGCACTCAAAGTTCAAAAACATCAATTCGTCTTAGTCAATTCGCCGAACTCCACTCTCTCTCCATGGAGCAATTTCAGGTGGGATATAGATTTTCTCCATCCGAGGAAGATCTCGTCAATACTCACCTGATGAGCAAGGTACTTGGATACGCCGCCCATTGCATCATCCCTGAGATTGAGGATTTCTATGCGTGGGATCCTTGGGATTTACCAAGAGTGTATCAAGGCGAGTTTCATTCACCTTCTCGTTTCCCTTTTACTTAGGCATGTGTTGTAGTACTTATTTGTGACGTTTTAATGATAATTACAAGTAGAAAAGTTGTCCTTACACTATTTGTAGTTATGGTGTGTTGATAAGTTGTCCTAAATTTTATTTCCCATATGTGGGTGTAGATATATCGAATGTTCCATCAGATGGGTGGGACTGGTACTTTTTGTGCCCTTCTCCGTACGTTGCCCAGAATAGTGAGCGCGTCAAAAGGAAGACAAGGAGTGGTAATTGGAAGATCACAAGCCAAATGGATGATGTCAGGACCCGAAACACCAGGGCCTTAATAGGCACAAAAAGAATTTTGACCTTCTACAAAAGTCGAGTCAGGACTGGATGGGTTATGCACGAATATCATCTAAACCCTGAACTTGTCGATGGATATTCCTCAAAGTTTCAGGTTCTCCAATTGATTCATCTAAGATTTCTCTTTTATTTTTTCATGTGCAAAAAAAATTAGTGAGAAGTGTTTTAGCGGTGCCCTAGGCTCGGCTGAAGAATGTAGGGTGATGGTTCTTTTGAACTTCAACATACTATCAATAGCTTTCAACTAGATGAGCCAATCGACCTCTTAGATTGGCACATAAAGTCGGAATGTCGGGATCTTCAATTTATGAACCGGAGATCGCTTGTTCAAATCCCGACGCGCGTCCGAACTAATCCGAGTTAGGATAAAGGACAACTTGCACAGGCTAAAAATCTATTTGATAGGTTCATGAATTTGTACAAGATTTAATGAGGTTAACTTGACTTTATGCTCGTACCATTGAAATATAAAAAGAAAAAGAGGAGCCAATTATACTATTGTATCATGTCGTCGTCGTCGTCATCATCATTTTTTTGTTTAGACCCTTCTCAGATGCTGTTAGCTGTGATCTTTGGTACATTAAAAATATTTTTTTATATAGATACCCTACATCCTCTGTCGCCTGAAGAGGAAATCAGAAGAAAGCTATGATATTTCCCCAAGCTTTGAAGGAGGAGGTCCAAGTGCAACTGATGATACCCCAGCTCAACAGGAGTCAATAGAAGACACAGATCATGAGGTAAAGTAATCCAAAGGACCGAACCTTCTTTCCATCAAAATAATGTTCCATGCACTGAGTAATTAGCCGATTAATCCCCAAGTAATTCAAGAGTCTTTCAACACGATTTTTTTTTTTTTTTTTTTTTTGGTCCCGGCATCAGTCGTCGTATCAAACAACTCTGCAATCGCTCTCCCAGATAGAGCTGGTCGACGACAACCCACCCAGCTGCTACTCGCATTACTCCTACGCTCCGCAGCCCTACGTGTACGACGACAGCCAGGTAACACGCGCACCGTCGCTCCTAACGCACGTCGACGGTTTGACCAATCGGCGAAGCGAATTAATCATTCACTGATTCCAGATTAAGCTAATGATCTCTATGTTTGGTACAGGGCAATGATTTCTTTAATCAATGGAGCTGAAGAACCACCCACTATGAGGTCTCCGACAGCGTGGCTCTGCTGGATCCTTGTGTTAGAAAAGCTTTCATGTACCGTAAGCGTGTGTGTTTTGTGTGCCTAGGTATATTTTGGTAAGGAAGTACCGTACTGCAGATATTGTACTAGGGCTTGGACTAAATCATGGATATTAAACTTCAGTTGATAAATGAAGGTGATGATTGCGCTATTAATCTTCCATTGCAACGGTTCGGACATTTTGCATAGGCGATCATGTTGGCCGATGTTGTAATGTGTCGAAATCGACACGGGACACTTTTATCTAAGTCGTCGACCGGGTCGGAGCAACCTCTAGATATCCAATTTGTAGTTTGTTGGATCATGACTGAGGATACGTTAAAGCCCTTGCCGATGTCAAAGTTTAGGGGTTGGCCGGCAGAAAAAGCAAAAAGAAAAAAAAAAAAACGACGGCCCGTTATCATAATCTCATGGGCCGGACCCTCCCGATTTGGGCCCAACCGACCTATAGGGAACCGGCCCGGCCCCACGTCACGCGCGGAAACTCGCGGGGTCCTGGCGGCTCACCGAGTCACCGAGTCAACTCGCCGCATTGCAAACCAAAAAGAAAAAAACTGCGAACGTCGATTAATCCGCCAGGCTCCGACAATCGGACGGCCAGGATCGATTCCAGACACGTCACCGTCCGTCTCCAGAGTCGCGCACATCGTCTCCTCCGATTCGCGTCACTCCACTCGAAGACCAGACCAGCCCCCCGGAAATCACAGAAAACCCTCTCTCTCTCTCTCTCTCTCTCTCTACACAGCTCGACGCCGCCGCCGCCGCTGCCCCGCCCCGCCCCGCCGCCGGCGAAGATGATGCCTCCGGAGCTCCAGTCTCGGTCCTTCCGCCCGTACATCGCCTCCTCCGTCAGCGCGCCGACCTTCTCCTCCTCCTCCTCCTACTACGGCAACGGATCGCCGCCCTACTCCCCCGCCCCTCACGGCTCCAGCCCTGGCTCCGGCGATTTCTCCGGCGGGGGGCCCCGATCGGCGAAATCGTCGTCCCGCTTCGCCCCCTCCGCCTTCTCCCACAATGCCCGCGTCGCCATCGCCCTCGTCCCCTGCGCCGCCTTCCTCCTCGACCTCGGCGGCACGCCGGTTGTCGCCACCCTCACCCTCGGCCTGATGGTCGCCTACATCCTCGATTCCCTCAGCTTCAAGGCCGGCTCCTTCTTCGGGGTGTGGTTCTCTCTCCTCACAGCTCAGATCGCCTTCTTCTTCAGCTCGTCGCTGATCTCGACGTTCAATTCGTTGCCCCTCGCGCTCCTCGCGGCGTTTCTCTGCGCGGAGACGAACTTTCTGATTGGTGTGTGGGCGTCGCTTCAGTTCAAGTGGATTCAAATCGAGAATCCTTCGATCGTGCTCGCGCTCGAGCGGCTTCTGTTCACTTGCGTGCCCGTTGCGGCCTCGGCGCTCTTCACTTGGGCGACGGTCTCTGCAGTCGGTATGAAGAATGCCGCGTATTATCTGATGGTATTCAATTGCGTTTTCTATTGGCTTTACTCGATCCCTCGAGTATCGTCTTTTAAAGCTAAACAGGAAATGAAGTATCACGGTGGAGAGGTTCCAGATGAAAATTTGATCCTTGGCCCGCTCGAGAGTTGCATTCACACACTGAATTTGCTCTTTTTCCCTTTTCTCTTTCACGTTGCATCGCATTACTCTATGATTCTCTCGTCAGCTGCTGCAATTTCCGATCTGTTCCTGCTCTTCTTTATCCCTTTTCTGTTTCAACTGTACGCGTCGACGAGGGGTGCACTTTGGTGGGTGACAAAGAATGCCCATCAGCTGCAGAGTATTCGCGTGGTGAATGGTGCAATATCGTTGGTGGTGGTTGTGATTTGTTTGGAAATAAGAGTTGTTTTTCACTCTTTTGGGAAGTACATTCAGGTTCCGCCCCCATTCAATTATCTTCTTGTGACAATTACAATGCTTGGAGGGGCTGCTGGTGCTGGTGCTGGTGCTCTCGGTATGGTTTCAGATGCTTTTAGCTCAGTGGCTTTTACTGCTTTGGCTGTAACCGTCAGTGCTGCTGGTGCAATAGTTGTGGGATTTCCTATAATGGTATGCATTTTAATTACCTTGCATTTTTTTAGATTTAAATTTTAAACATGTATCATCTGTGGACGTTGAATTAGTATCATCATTTTATTGCTTCAAGAGTCCTGTCAAGTGTTAAACAAGTAACTGGAGGTAAAGGGAAAATGCAGATGACTTCAGTGCCAATGAATGACAAGTTTAGTCTTTGTTTGCAAGTTTTCATTTTTTCTTTTGAAGCGTATTGTTACGTTCAGTAAAAATTCGTTAACACATAGATTCTGACTTCTCTCTTTTATGGCATTTTGGTAGGATATAGGTGCATGATTAAAAAACTTAGTATTGTTCTATCGCTTAGGTATTATGTTGAATAGTTTATACTTTATTGGATGATTTAGTTATGGCTATTAGTACAAGTCAACTATTCAGTGACATCTTAGTTAGCTTGTCATTACTTGAACCTTTAGTAGTTATAATTTTTCTCCACTAAATCAGTGACACTAATTTCAATATGGGAAACACGAAGCTCAGTTTTTGCTGCCCTCTCCCACAATCCCATGTCCAGGACTGATGACCCTTTACCCCTGCCTTGTCCTTCTTTGCAGTGTGGCGTAAAATCTGTTCTTTCTTGACTAGAGGCCTCTAAAAGGTCGGAATATGTAGAGGAAATTTCTGACTTAAAAGCTCCAAAGACATTCTGAAGCATGGTCCTAAATTGAGTAACAATTGAATTCTATTTGTCTCACGCAATGAAATGAACAAATTTGCTAACACATGAATCCTAAGCTTTTAACTTAGAGCCTCTCATTGCACTGGCAAGTGCCTTGGGCGCTTAGTGCCTCAAGCATTAGATTTCTTAGTGCCTTATGAACGTTTTGTAAGTCTTGATTTGATATCAACAATTCCTTGAGAAAATAAACAGTGAGCTCTTGCAATCTGCAAGTCTTGATTTGATATATAAACATTGACTAGCTAGTTGCAGTTAGACTTTTCATTGCTTGGTTAAATTAATCTATAGGGAGTATCACAGGGCATTTACAATCAACCATGGATACAACAATTTATTATTTTTAACCTTTGATCTTGCAGTTTCTTCCATTGCCATCAATCGCAGGCTTCTATTTTGCCCGATTTTTTACTAAGAAGAGCCTCCCGTCATACTTTGCATTTATGGTGCTTGGAAGCTTAATGGTCGCATGGTTTGTCATGCATAATTTCTGGGACCTGAATATCTGGATGGCAGGCATGTCATTGAAATCCTTTTGTAAACTCATTATGGGAAGTGTTATTCTGGCCTTGACAGTTCCTGGTTTAGCTCTGCTGCCATCAAAACTGCAATTTCTGATTGAGGTTGGCTTAATCAGTCATGCGCTGCTTCTATCCTACATTGAGAATCGGTTTTTCAGTTATTCCAGCATATACTATTATGGGTTCGAGGAAGATGTGATGTATCCAAGCTATATGGTGATATTCACGACTTTTCTGGGTTTGGCTTTGGTGAGGAAACTGTCTGCAGATCATCGTATAGGACCAAAGGCAGTTTGGGTATTGACTTGCTTGTACTCTTCAAAGCTAGCCATGCTGATCATTGCATCAAAATCCGTCGTCTGGTCTTCAGCTGTCCTGCTGCTGGCAATATCTCCTCCTTTGCTTCTTTACAAGTACTGAGCTTAGTTTTTCGTCTGAGCTTATTTCAGGTGTTTATCATCTTCACTAAAATGATATTATTAATCCTGTTGGGTACTTCGTTATGCATTGCAGGGATAGGTTCAGAGCTGCTTCAAAAATGAAAGCTTGGCAAGGTTATGCACATGCTGGAGTAGTTGCTTTATCAGTTTGGTTTTGCCGTGAAACAATTTTTGAAGCCCTCCAATGGTGGAATGGAAGAGCTCCATCTGATGGTTTACTTTTGGGTTTCTGTATTGTGTTGACTGGATTGGCTTGTGTGCCTATCGTTGCTCTCCACTTCTCACATGTCCTGGTAAGAGTTGTGCTCATTGAGTGGGGAATTTGCTCATTCTGTGTGGCTGTTCTTTCCTGGATAACTGTTTCTTTGGCATGATTCTTTAAGTGAAATGCTTTTGGTTCAGTACCATTGAGGAGTGTTGTTCAAACTTCCAGACCTTTTGAGTGATCTATGTTGACCTCCGCCTTCATTCTTTTTCCTTTCCTCACTTAAACTAATCTTTGTGCCCTTTTGCCTTGCAGCCTGCTAAGAGATGCCTAGTCCTCATTGTGGCTACTGGTCTGCTGTTTATCTTGATGCAGCCCCCAATTCCTCTGTCATTGACTTACCGATCTGAATTAATTAGAGCTGCCCGTGAATCTGCTGATGACATTTCAATCTATGGATTCGTGGCATCAAAGCCCACATGGCCATCATGGTTGCTTATCACAGCTATTTTGCTCACTCTTGCTGCTGTAACATCCATCATACCCATTAAATACATTGTTGAGTTGAGAACATTTTACTCAATAGCCATGGGAATTGCTTTGGGCATCTACATATCAGCAGAGTACTTCCTCCAAGCTGCTGTCTTGCATGCCCTAATTGTTGTGACTATGGTGTGCACTTCTGTGTTTGTGGTGTTCACCCATTTTCCATCTGCCTCAAGCACAAAGCTCTTACCATGGGTATTTGCACTACTTGTTGCTCTCTTCCCAGTGACTTACCTGTTGGAGGGCCAGATGAGAATTAAAAACATCCTTGGAGATGGTGTTATTGGTGAAATGGAAGAGGAAGAGAAGAAATTTACTACTTTATTGGCTGTCGAAGGTGCAAGAACATCTCTTCTTGGTCTGTATGCAGCAATCTTCATGCTCATAGCATTGGAGATAAAGTTTGAATTGGCCTCATTGATGCGGGAGAAAGCTGTTGAAAGGGGTGGGATCAGACAGTCTCGATCTGGCCAAAGTGGCTCTGGTACTTTTCCTCCTAGGATGAGGTCCATGCAGCATCGACTTGCATCTAATGCTCCAACCTTCACGATCAAGAGAATAGCTGCTGAGGGAGCTTGGATGCCATCAGTTGGGAACGTTGCCACCGTGATGTGCTTTGCCATATGCTTAATCTTGAATGTCAATCTCACAGGTGGCTCCAACCGTGCAATTTTCTTTCTGGCACCTATTTTGCTTCTCCTCAACCAAGATTCCGATTTCATCGCTGGATTCGGGGACAAGCAAAGGTATTTCCCTGTCACAGTAGTTATATCAGGATACTTGGTCTTGACTACCTTATACAGCATATGGGAGGATGTTTGGCAAGGGAATGCTGGTTGGGGGCTACAAATCGGTGGTCCAGATTGGTTCTTCGCCGTGAAGAATGTGGCACTATTAGTTCTTACATTTCCCAGCCACATTCTTTTTAACCGGTTTATTTGGAGTTACAGAAAGCAGAACGACGCCATGCCATTGCTTGCGGCCCCTCTTAATCTGCCATCTATTTTGATAACCGACGTGCTTAAGATTAAGATATTGGGTTTGTTAGGTATAGTGTATTCCTTAGCCCAGTATCTAATTTCTAGACAGCAATACATATCTGGTCTGAAGTATATTTAGGCTCATACATGTTTTTTGTACTATATGATTTTGCAATTTTCAAAGGAGATGTGAAAGGTCAATTTAATCCCCACTTTTCTTTGGGGGTTTTTGATGCCCCAGAATTGCCAGAACTGTGTGAATCCCTGAGTTATCACAGCGTTCCTTGTTACTCTTGAAATTACTGTCCTTCCAAGCATATCTCCTGATTTGGGATGCATCAGAAACTATTTTCCGATCAAGCAGGCAGACTAGCTCTTGCAGGTAAAGTTAATCGATTACTCCTGAGGCTTGTAATGTCACGTCGGGATGAGGCCACACGCAACATCTGCTGGAACTTGTGATATTGATTCTTTTGTGACTTTGAGTCGTGGCAAAGCTGTCATGTTATTCCTCAAGGACGATGTGTTGTAAAGTAGCAGGAATTTTCGCTGGTTAGTGTACATGCTTGAACAGGTGATTTCAATGTTTTGGTACCCCCCTCTCTCTCTCTCTCTCTCTCTCTCTCTCTCTCTCTCTGTGGATTTTCACTGATGCCATTGAAGGTAACCAACAAACAGGTGATTTCAATGTTTTGGCACTTCTCTTCACCTCTCGCATTTGTGGAGGAGATAGGATGAAGTTCACATCGATGAAAGAGCATGCTTGTATCAAATTGAGATAATTTCATATATGTGATGTTTATATTTTGCTATATCACATTTCCCTGCTCGAACTTTTGAAGTGTATAATCATTCAATCAAATGTCAAGTTCCAAGATAGGTCCACAGCCGATCGACAGCAGCTGCAGATCGATTGCTGCAATGATGAAACAATCCAATATTGACTTCATTACTTTTGGCGCAAATGGACCCTCAGGTCGATTAGCCGAGATTGGGAAGTTGGGAACTGAGGCTGAACGCATTTAGATATGGATCATTGTTGATCTTCACATTCAACGAGGGCCGATTGATCTTCGTGGACTTGGTTCTCAGACTTGGGACATAATCCATTCTCTAACCACGGATCAATCAATATCCATTTTTCATGTCTGGTCGTCTGAATTTTTATTGGGAATGAAATTCATCTTACTATATTTTATCTATTGTTTGATGAATTACAACAATTAATCATTCATTTTCATAACCTATCATGTCCTGTGTATGATTGGAACTGCATATTGCACAAAAAGAACAATATAAATCTAATCATCATTTAAATTTTGTTTTGGACAAAAATGCCACGTTCCGACCACTTAAAAAATCAATTGATTGTCAACTGACAAACTCAAACCCTTATTTAAGAACGACTTGATTATTTGAAATGATATCCATTTTGAGCTCTTTTTTTAAGAAAGTGACTTCACTTCAAACACTTATTTCAAAATGTTCACTAACTTCCATATCATTGCCATAAGAAATTCCCATCCACGCATAAGATATTTTTGTCCAATTATACTCGTCTTATATCTAATCTTATGTTGTCTTGAACAACAACTGAATTTTAAATATGATTAAATTTATTATATCTTGACTTTGGAAACTGAGTAATCAGGCATCTATTAATGTCAAATTGGGTATAGCATTGACAATTGGCAACGGCCCTGATTTTTTCCCCCTTGCGAAATTAAAGTATAAATAAATTTCCAATTAAATCGGGCTAAATTCGGAGAAAAAGGAACACTTTTTTTAGCGATAGAATTTGGAGAAATGGGAAGGTCAACAATTCCCCGAGATAAAATGGGTCGAAACGACATCCCCTTCTCTCTCTGATACAGTGTTCCATGAAATCCCCTAGCCCAAGCCACGCCATGTCGTCCACCCATCTCCGACCCATCTCCGCCGCCCTCTTCCTCCTCCTCATCGCCGCCGTTGCCCCGACCCGATTCCTAGCCCGATCCGACCCGGACCCGGCGCCGGCGCCGGCGCCGGCGGCGACCCCGTGGCCGCCGCAGTTCCACGCGGCCCTGTTCATGAACAACTCGGGGGCGCTCCAGCTGGTTGACCTCTGGTACGACCTGCCCAACGGCCGGAACCTCAACGCCATCCGCGACCAGCTCTCCCCCTCCGTCCTCTACGACGTCGAGTGGGACAACGGCACCTCCTATTACTACACCCTCGGCGACGGCGGTGGCTGCCGGACGCTCCACTTCTCGGTGGGGATCCTGCGGCCGAACTGGCTCGAGGGGGCGACCTACCTGGGCCGGAGCCGGGTCGACGGGTTCGTGTGCGACGGGTGGACGAAGGTGGACTTCATCCGGTACTACGAGGACGTGGCCACCAAGAGGCCCGTCCACTGGGCCTTCTACAACGGTGAGTTGCTCTCCGATTCATTCTTTCTGACTCGTCGTTGTTTAATTGCTGCGTTTTTTTTTTTTATTATTATTAATTATTCGAGGTTCTTCTCGCCTTCGTTCTAAATGTTTGATTACAAACCCGGTTTTGCTCTTATGTCGCTTTCGATAAATTCGGACCAAAGAGCCTATTGTTTGATTGAAAATGAACGATTTTAAAAAATATAATTTGTTGAAAGTAATTTATTTCGTCACTTGCAAAAATTGAATTAGTCCATAATAAAAAAAAATTTCATCAATTAATTATTTTAAATGATTTTTCGAATAAAATTATTTTTCGAATCATTTATTTTTCGTGAAAAAAATAAAATCTTAGGAAAAATATTGGCACCGAAAGTTCACTAAATATGTTTCTGGACTTGTTTTGATAGAATGGGGTTTCTAATCTCTGTATTTTTCTTGTTCAATATTGTCTTCATACATGGAATGGTTTGCTGACTAGTTTAGGTGCACCTGAGTTCTTTTTTTCATTTTCTTAATTCTAAAGGGTCGGTTCGTTACATGTTGGTGCTGGCAGAGGCGTATTCATTTAGACCACATCGGATGGCCGGTGTCATTGTTAATGGCGACAAAAGTTGTCTACTTCACTGCTTCCTTCTATAAAATTAATGGTAGGATAATATTGAATAAATAGTTAACACGGGCCGTGTTGTGTTAACGTGCGAAGGGATGACGGCACACGTGATGACATATGAAGTGGGAGCTGTTCTGGAAGATGCAAAGTGGCAAGCCCCTGCTTATTGCTTCGGGGAGGAGGAAGGAGCAGACGGTCCTAAACTCGCCGCTGCCACCGGCGTTTCCCGTCGATTTCCGGTGGACGGACTCGGAGCACTGGGACGCTCGATGAGCCTATGAACGGAAGTGAGTGAGGCTCTTGGTCATGTAATAAAAGTTTAGTCTTAACTGGTGCTGACGCCACCGAACTATGCCGTAGCGAGCATTGGACCATGATGCTTAAGACATTGATAATGAGAGATTGCTATGGTATTGGGGTAATTGTTGGATCGATTGATTGTTAGGGTACAGGGTGATCATAGGATCGATGGAGTGCTTCAACTAATCCCAACGTGCCTAAGTCTTAAGAGTAGTCGCATTTTCAGTGGCTGATGACCACTTCATGCGATCATCGATAGTGGTGGTTGCAATCTCAAAATTGAAAATCACTTGTGGTTGCTTTTTCTTTTTGGGAGAGAGAGATGGTAGCTACGCCATGATATGGTCATGGCTCTGGTATCTAAATTGAAAAAGCATCCAAAAAGTCGTAAATTTATCAATATAATCTTTCAATTTAATCAATTTGATTATAAACATTTTCACATTCATCCATCTAGCCAATTTAAGTTAGAAATTGTTGACGCAGATAGTAACTGTCTTACACAGCATGGCCAATGTCAAAATTAACATTTTTTAATAATTTTTTCAATAGTTTTCATTCTTTTCTCTTTTTTATTAGAGTTAATACTAAGAAAAACCTGAAATTAGTATATTTGTGATAAATTTATTCCAAATTAATTTTTGACTACTAAAAACTTCAAATCGATACACATGTGATAAATTTATTTCAAATCAATTTTTGGATTATCAAAATTCCCAAACCATTACATTTGCAACAAACTTACATTTTTAATTTTTGTTAAATTAGATTAATACAACTAAAAACCCCAACCGGTACACTATGTCACCTAAATCAGAAATTTAATGATAAAATTTGATAGAAACTAAGATATGGTAGATTTGTGATAAATGTATTAGTTTGAGAATTTTGATAATCAAAAAATTAATTCTGAAGTAAATTGATCACAAATATACTAGTTTAGAATTTTTCATAATATTAATCATTTTTTATGATTTTTTTCATTTTTTCCCTTCACTTTGCCCGGCATGAATCATGGCCCTTACCTGTAAATTCAGCCTTGGAGCATGTTACCTTCTCTATCAATTTACGAGGCGATAATCTCTGCTCGAACAAATGCTTCATACGTGTCTTGGAAAAAAAACGATTTAAAAAACATTTGTTTTAAAAAAAAATCATTTGTTTCATTTACAAAAATGACCGAACGAGTTTTTCATCGTTCACGAAAATGTTGATATACAAATAACCATCGGTAATGACCACATTTTTTATTAACTAACTATTTTAAGAAATACGAAAGATTATCCTTAAAAATTATTTTTAGAATTATTCGATTTTTTTCTCGAAATAACTGGGGCGGAAAATCATTTTCCTACTCCACGTCCGAATTAGAACGTAGAAGAGATAGTCCGGTAAATCCAACGGCTGGAGTTCGGATAAGCTTAACGGACGGCCTCAAATCATTCGGAAGCGAAAAGGCATAAGCCGAGAAATCCATCAACAGTCGCATTCCCCCCACCCACCCCGACACCAAAAATGCCGTCCTCCGTCTCCGCCCTCCTCCTCCTCCTCCTCCTCCTCCTCGCCGCCGCCGCCGCAGCGCCGCCGTCCGGAGCCCAATCCCGGGCGGGGGAATCCGACCCGGACCCGACCCCGACCCCATGGCCGCACCAGTTCCACTCGGTGCTGGTCATGAACTTCACGGGCGCGCTCCAGATGATCGACCTCTGGTACGACTGGACCAACGGCCGCAATTTCAACATCATCCGCGACCAGCTCTCGTCCTTCCTCCTCTACGACCTCGAGTGGAACAACGGCACCTCCTTCTTCTACACCCTCGACGGTGACGCCCCGACCTGCCGCACCGCGCAGCTCGAGGTCGGGATCCTCCGCCCCGGCTGGCTCGAGGGGGCCGCCTACCTGGGGCGGCGCCGCGTCGACGGGTTCCTCTGCGACGGGTGGGAGAAGGCGGACTTCATCCGGTACTACGAGGACGTCGAGACCAAGAGGCCCGTCCACTGGCGTTTCTACACAGGTGAGAGCTCTGGAGCGAGCGAGTTCGAGGCTGCCTGACTGATATTTTGGGTGGGTGTGTGCTTGTTTCTAAATTAGTTTACAATTTTCTTATGATCCAACTTCATTTTGATCTTAAAAAAGAAAGCTTTCGACAAATTTTCAGCGAGATCAATCCACTAGATTTCGAGTTCCAACTGGGTCGAACTCCTCTCTTTTTTTTAAGGTTGTAGAATTGCTAAAACCATCTAATTCATTCATAATTTGTGTTGATTTTGATTTCGAAAGAACTTCTCGATGCATTTTGCAAGTGGGTTTTGATTGGAGAAGAGAATTGAGGAATGGGCGAGCGAGAGCTTGCCTCTTTTCCTTGGTGAAATCAGGGTCTGCGAGTTGCTTCGTGAAGTATTCAGCTTTGCTCTCAGTTTCTGATTCTTGATCTTGAGCATGTGCATCTGCAACTGGGTTCTGTTTTACTCACTTGGGATCTGTGTTGTTATTGATTGAAGGGAGAGAAGCTCATGTGATGACGTTCGAAGTCGGAGCTGCGCTCGAAGATGCCAAGTGGCAAGCCCCTGCATACTGCTTCGACCAGACGGGAGCGGAAGAAGAAGATGAAGCCGAGGTGAGAGGAGGTTCTGCTAGTCTCTGAGACGTGCGAAAGCTCTCGTTTTGATCCCTTCTCTGTACTCTCCACTTGTTTCTAATGATCAATTCACGGCCATCAGCGGCGATTTCAATTCTGTTACTATGTCGTCTACTGTGATTTCTGTTAAGTCCGATGCGAGAAAGCTAGCTTTGAATATCACACCTGAGCAATGAATGCATCCAACAGCGTGGTCCTGTGTGGAGTTTTGAGTGTTTTGAATCTCTGGTGGCCCATGGACAAAGCAGGGCAACGTAAATGGAATTGGACCACCGAGGGAGTGGGGACTTTCGGGAACCAAAGGCGGGGTCGTTCCCGTCGAGCAGCTTCGAGGGCTTGTAAATGCTTCCATCCTCCTCGGTCGCGCAGGCTGCGACAATTCACCACCTCTCTGCACGTCATAAGCGGCGAGTAATGAGCCGGTGCATTTGGTGGCGTGGGTCGAGAATAAATAGGTTGCAGGAGTAGTGTGAAAGGACATTCTTTGAGTTTTGAAAAGTAAGACAGGGATATGCTCTTGCATTGATGTGCTGATGGTACGAGGCGACAACGATGGATCTGAATCGATCCGAGGCGAATCTGATAGAGAAGCGATTGGGGAAAGCAAGTTTAAGCTTGTTCTCGGTTTCGAACTTGACCATAAAGTGATCAAACTCTCAGGAAAACAAGTTGTTCTTTCCAGAGATGGCCATGGATGGGTGTGAATGTCTGTGAGAGAGGCGTGTCGGCTCCTGAGAGCAAAAGTATTGTAGAAACTGCTTCTCAGCAAACACTTAATCTTAAAGATATCGAGAAACAAGCGCCTGAAAATGGAAACGGACTTCACTATAATAGAGATGACCAAAAGTTACATACGATGCTGAAATGGAAACATGGAAATGAACGCAACATCGACATTCTTTCTGCACATTGTGAAGAATAAACTCGATCCTACAACTATAACTGAAATCGAAGGACATCGGTCCGAAAAGAAAGAGGAAAAAGTTTGGCCGAATCTTGGCATGACTAGAATGAACTGAACGAGGAACTGTATGTGGTATATGAAATTGATCCGCGGATGATGAAACCACTTGACACCTGAAACCCCCCAATGATCTACACACTAGAATGAACAGAACAAGGAGAAACTCAGACCCTCGGTCATAAATTAAAGATGAAATGCAGCCACCGATCGATGCATCCCCTGCGTCATCACAAAGCTTGCGTCACTCCGGTCTATAGCATCGGCTTCCTGTCCCGTCTAGTGTTTCTTGGTTTATATTTTAACCGGTTCCCTGCTCTCGGTTTTGTGCCCTGCCCTGTACTTATACCTCCAAGCCGAGTACAAGAAGACGCCGAAATTGATCAAGCTCAAGACGGTGAGCAGCCAGTAAAAGTAATCGAATCTCCCGGTGTTGATGTTTTGGGAAAGCCATGACGGTCGCCTTTCCTTCTCGTTGCTTGTGACCGATTTCACGATGTTGTTCAGTATAGTGGCTGCAAAGCAACCTAATCCGCCAGCCAGAGCGGCATAAGCAGACCCTATGCTTTTCATTGCATCCGGTGCTTCCTCGTAGAGGAACTCCAACAACCCCACTATGCAGAACACTTCGGCTATCCCGATCAGGCAGTACTGAATTAACAACCAGTATGCACTCAGGTCCGGCATCGGGCTCAGGAAGCTTGCCTGGTACCCGTGCTTGATGGCATAGTTCCTCCTGAACCTCTCGAAAAGCCCTGCCCATGCCACAGACAGGATTGAGACCGCCAGCCCGATCCCTACCCTCTGGAGCTGAGAAGCGCCGCGTGGATGGCCCGTGACACGTCTGCACAGAGGGACGAACAGGGAATAGTACAGAGCGAGTATGAGGAATATGCTGAGGCCCGGGAAGACGGGCATGCACGTCACGGGGAGCTTGAGCCGACCCATGTGGGTGTTCATCGTGTAGGCCTGCTGGACCGAGAGAGTCAGGTATTCGGTCAGGACCAGGCTAAGAATGATTGTGCAGGCTGGGATTGGGATGAGCTTGATCAGGATCTTCACTTCCTCAACTTGGGTCACAGTGCATAGCCGCCACGGACTAGGATCTGGACCATCCTCTTTCAGCTGCAGAGCCGCCTTGTCCAAGCACCTGCGAGGCCATGAACACGTTATTCATCGTGCACACGTGGATCTTCCAGTCCTGAAGACCTAAATTAGTAAATGGTGTCTGGCTTGTGTTAAGAAAGGAAGCAGCAGAACATTTCTACCTGAAATCATCTGTGTGGGCAATCTTTCCACTACCCTTTACAGCGGATTGTCTCCCCAGAACTTCATAGAGGCCTACGAATTCGCTGCTCGAGAATTCGGCTTTCCTCTTCCGGAAAGCGGCGACCAGAACTTGGGCGACCCGCGTCAAGGGACTGCCTCCCGGCAACCTGTGCCGGTACAAAGGCGTGCCCACGAAGAACACCATGTTCGATATTCCCATGGCGATGGCCAGAGTTCCAAAGGCCAAGCCCCACCCGTGTTCCATCTGAATATAAACGACCAAAGTGAACGCCACGATCGCGCCAATCGTCACAGAGAGATAAAAGAAGTTGAAGAACCTATCCAAGTGGGACTTGTAGTCTTTACTTCTCTCGTCGAACTGATCAGCCCCGAAAGAAGAGACGCACGGCCTGATACCGGCAGCACCGAGCCCGGTTATGTAGAGGACAGCATATAGGTAAAGCATCTGCCAGGGTTTGGCAGGCTCGCAGTTTCCTAACAGAAGCGTGAGCTGATCGCACCGCTCTTGGTCCGGCGTGAATATGCCCATGGTCGCACATAAGGTGATTCCCGTCAAGCCCTGCACACAAATATTTTGCGCCAAAGAATATAGTTATCACAATCCTAATGCAGGTGGTAGCAAGGAAACTCGAAATTCACACTGATGTGCTAAACTAAGGAATGCACTGGAAATTTGATCTCACAACAAGACAGCAATATAAATTGAGCTTGGACAACTAGCTCTGGATCGAGACTATACACTATGATATTTCTCACCACAAGATAAATCGTGGTGAAAATTGCTATTGTCCAATATCGGCCTAGGTACGCGTCGGCCAGGAAACCTCCTAAGACAGAGGAGGCTTGCGAAATCCCGAGGAAATTGTTAACCGCGTTCGATGAACTGGAAAAGGGTTTGTGCATAATGTAGAACATGAAGGCTACCATGTTCACAGAGAGGCCGAAGTATGCCATTCTCTCTGCCATTTCATTTCCTGCAAGAGAGAACAACAGCTCAGCTCCTACAGGTCTCGCAAAAGGAACAATAACCAAAGCAATCCTGTCTAGAGATTATTTTTACTTCTCATCGGCTTAGAGAATCGATGGCCGGAATATGAATCTGAATGACGCCCGATTCACTGGTCATCCTTTTCTCTTTACAAAAGCATTCATTTTGCTCACCGAAAATGAAGAAGGCCGCAATCCAGCCACCCGTCTTTGTTAGGTCGGCGATCGGCTTCCCACGGATATTGACGGGGGTATTGCCGCCGGTGTAACCCCGCCCAAAAGCCGTCCTCCTGTCATCGGACTCAATGAAGAAGAGACCCAGCTTCTTCCTCCTGAACGATTCGGAATTCTCGTTCACAGCCGTGCTTGCACTGGCACTGGCACTGGCACTCGCTTGGCTCTCCGGGAGACACTCCGGCGACTTTATTTCCCTGGTACCCATCAACCGAGTCTCCCTGAACAACAAAGAAGAACTACCAACGTCCTAAAACCCGGTCGCTTTCTGAACAAACAAAGAGATTCGCGTCATCAGGACTCGTGTGATCGAAATGGAGCATAAGTTTTAGTTGCAAGAACAGATTATTCACACACCCTTTTTAGTGGGAAAGATGAACTTCACCTATGTCATTCCACTCAGTGCACAAAAACAAGTGCAACGCCAACCCAATGCCTATATATCTACCAACGACATTCGCTCTCCCGCCAAGGTCAAGCCTTTGAAGGGCCATTCGGGACGGATGGCGAGAGCAGTGACATCTTCCCTTCCAGAAGTAACAGCAGAAGGAGACAGACAGACAGGCAATTAAAGGTGATCCAGCTGACAGCACATGGTGACCCACTGAGGTTGAAGGAGTTCTGCTGCATTAGTTGCTGCACAGAGAGCGAATCTACGGATCGGTATAAGATAGAGGCCCGGCATTAATGGCTGCCACCGGTCTTGGAGGCTTGCATCCATTATCACCATTTAGTCTCTGTCTGAGAACAGCATTTCACCCAACCACTGTTACGAGAAAGCGCCCGACTTGCCGACTAGATATTTATATCGTCCGGTCCAGCCTTCTCATTTGATGTGATTTCGGAATAATGCAATTGAAAATGATGATTCTTGGTTAGAACTTGAAGGGAGGCATCATATCACTGTATCGCGTTACACAAGCATTAAGGCCATAGATAATTATCGTGGATTGGACCCCTACGTAGCAATGATACGATGTGACGATGAACAAGGGTATTTATTAGAGTTATGCAGGTAACCGGCCGAGCTACCATCCAACTATGAATTCTCATGCCTATCATTCACACTTATCCTGTTAGAGGAATCAGATGAGAATAGTCACTAAACCTTTTTAATTTGGTCAGTTTAATCTTAAATATTTTGTCTAAAAATCATTAACATGGATGACCGATGTTCTACATGGCATTGACCTATACTGTTTTTGCAATTTTTTTTAATAAGTTTCTGAATTTCTATAAATTTTTGTCCTTTTTTCTTGTTTTTTCTTTTTATCTCTCTTTTCCCTTTTTTTTTTTTTAGTAAATCAAAGGTTATAACAAAAATAAACAAAATTTATCCGCTTCAGCTGGCTGGAAAAACTATATTGGCAAATTGTCAAAGTTTAGAGCTAAATTGGCCAAATTGAAAATTCGGGACTAAATTGATATCCGTAATAGATTTAAGACCTTTTTTTTTCCTGATTTTCTCATAATCAAATTATCATTAATGAGTTGATATTATCGTCGAAAATGGGTGGAGCTCGCTTCTTATTGTCAATTTTTGCATAGTTTCCGTCAATGATTCAAGAACAATGGACTCCCATCGGAACGATTATCTGACCCGTCCATGCATTATGTCCACAAATTGCACAGCCGCGGAGGACGGAGAGAATTTACTCAAAGCGAGGATTTTCTGGGTGACTTTTGATGTTGCATAAGTTGAATTATTGAATGCCATCTTCATCAGCTATTGTTTTCAGTTTCCTCAATGACTCAAAAGCATTTAAACCTTCAAAAATGATAGAGATTAGGTCACTAAAATTTATCGAGAAAACGCATTTTTTTCAGGATTTTTGAAAGACTTTGATAAGTTTAAAAAAAAACTACTAGTGGAAAAATTTACTGGTTGTCTGATTTCCCGATAACTTGTTGGTATTCTGCTGGTACTTTTTATAAAATCACCAACTCTTTTTTCGATTTTACAAATTACCAACTATTCTTATCTTTTCAATTTTGTTTGTCTTTTCTTATTAATTCATAAAAATTTAAGTACTTATATAAATTTAGCAATCTTTTGTTTGAGGTGACTTACTAACTTTTTTTCTGATTAAATTAATGTCTATAAATGCAATTCATTCAGGTGAGTTCTTCTTTTCCCTAGAGGGAAGCATTCACAAGGTGAGTCGGAAAATTAGAAAGATTAGAAGTATTATTAGCCACAGCATAACTTCAAATTTTGGTTTTTTTTTCTTCTTCTCAGTTTGATAAACGTTGCAAGTCCAAATTACATTTTCCACAAGCATGGTACTCATGGTTGGTTTTCTAATAATGTATCTATTGCTCTTCTTGAAGCTCTTATAGCGTAGAGGAATCAATACTTGGAGAAGATAAGTGTTGGCAACCTGGCTACAACATCATCATCATCTTCCTCATAAGAGGGGGTAGAATGTCTCAGTCAATATTTAATCGACCTCCTTGAATTGCCAATTCCTTCTTGTTCTTTGCCTCTTTCCTCCGTTGGCTGCAGAAAGAGACAGGAAGAATATGTAGAGGATTGGACAACCTATGGCGACAAGAGATTTCCCTTTTGTGTCATGAATTCAGAAAGCTTGTGGGTGGTTCCTCTTTAATAAGATATGCCGCAGTTAGTACATGGCGGTCGCGTTTGTTGAGGTCTTATGTTCTACTTTCTTTAATTTGCTTTTTTTTTCCTTTTTTTTTCTAGTAAATCAAAAGTCATATTAAAAATAAGCAAAAATACACCTCAGCGATTTCCTGCCAAAATTAACCGGAAGAACTATATTGGCAAATCATCAAAGTTTAGGGCTAAATTGGCCAAATTGAAAGCTCAAGACTGAATTGACATTTAAGACTTTTTTTGTGATTTTCTCATAATCAAATTGCCATTAATGAGATGATATTGTCGTTGAAAATGGGTCGAGCACGCTTCTTATTTTCAATTTTTGCATGGTTTCTGTCAATGATTCAAGAACAATGAACTCCCATCGGAACGATAATTAGACCCATTCATGCATTATGTCCACAAACTGCACAGCCACTGACGAGGGAGAGAATTTACTCAAAGCGAGGATTTTGTTGGTGACTTTTGATATTGCATAAGTTGAATTATTGAATGCCATCATCGTCAGCTATTGTTTTCAGTTTCCTCAATGACCCAAAAGCATTTAAACCTCCAGAAATGATAAAGATGAAGTTGCTAAAGTTTATCGAGGAATTCTGACCACAAAAAAAAAGTTTATCGAGGAAAACGATTTATTTTTTCGGGATTTTTGAAAGACTTGGTAAGTGTAAAAGAAAAATCTATTAGAGGAAAGATTTACGAATAATTGGAAAAGGGCAATCCGATTAGCCTATGAGGACGTGGGCCGATAACTTGTTGGTAGCCCATTCCTATTCACGAAATACTAACTGCTTTTTTCAATTTTACAAGTTACCAACTATTCTTATCTTTTCAATTTTGTTTGCATTTTCTTACTAATTCATAAAAATTTACATACCGTTCAACTCTCCAAAGAAGTGCAGTTTTTCGAGTTGCAGTGGGGATTCGTATAAATTTACCAACCTTTACTTGAGGTGACTTACAAACTTTATTTTGATTAAATTAATGTCTATAAATGCAATTCACTCAAGTGAGTTCTTCTTTTCACCTAAAGGGAAGCATTCACCAAGCGAGGCGGAAAATTAGAAAGATTAGAATTGTTATCTACGATGTAACTTTAAAATTGGTTTTTTTTTTTTGACTTCACATTTTAGTCAACATTGCAAGTCCAAAGTACATTTTCCACTAGTATGGTACTCATGGTTGGTTTTCTAATAACGTATCTATTGCTCCTCTTGAAGCTCGTATAGCGTAGAGGAATCAATACTTGGAGAAGAAGTGTTGGCAACCTGGCTACAACATCATCATCATCTTCCTTATAAGAGGGGGTAGAATGTCCCAGTCAATATTTAATCCACCTCCTTGAATTGCCAATTCCTTGTTCTTTGCCTCTTTCCTCCGTTGGCTGCAGAAAGAGACAGGAAGAATATGTAGAGGATTGGACAACCTATGGCGACAAGAGATTTCCCTTTTGTGTCATGAATTCAGAAACCTTACGGGTGGTTCCTTCGGTACAAGATATGCTATAGTTAGTACCCAGCCATTATGTTTGTTGAGGTCGTCTTACGTTCCACTTTCTTTATTTGGGTGCTAGTAAAGATTGCACCCGCGTTGCGTGTACGGAAAAAAGTGACATTGAGTATTTAAATTAAAGAAATGAATAGATATTTAAAATGTATATCAATTTTTTTCTTTTTAAATTTTTTTTTCATGTTCTTTTTCACCTTTCTTATTGAGTTAATCAACTATTATTTGGTTTAGATTATTGATATTCGTCACCCTTACACTCACAAAAAGGAGATATCATTACAAATTATATGTTTTACCGTGAATGAATGTTATTACAACACATGAAACGTTTTACCGAAAATGAAAATCATTTACAGCATAGTACATGCATATGAGGTATAAATTGTTTTTACTAAGAATGGTTAATATCATGAAAAATTCCAAAATAATACATACGTGATAAATTTATTCCAAACTAAATCTTTTCACCGCGAGAAACCTCAAATTGGTATAGATAATTTTTTGACTGCCAAAAACCTCAAACCGATACATTTGTGATAAATATATTTTCCGTTAAATTGAATTAATATTATGAAAAATCACAAAATCAATAGACATATGATAAACTGAGAGTAAAACCCTAAATTGATCAACTCAGTAACTGTTATATATCATCCAACTCAACAATTTGATAATATAATTTAATGGAAATTAACGTAAAATAAATTTATTACAGAGCTTGCCAATTTGGCTTTTTAATGGTCAAAAATTTAATATGTGATAAACTTATCACAAATATACCAATTTGAAATTTTTTATAATCAAAAAATTAATTAAGATAAATTTATCATGCATATCAATTTAAATTTTTAGTAGCATTAATCCTACTAAAAAATGATGGACAATCAAAGGAGATCAAACCGTATGGTTAGGTCACTTGACCGTACAAGCCTCTCAAGGCGACAAGAGTTATGTTGTACCACCCAGTAGTTGGCGAGTATGATGACAGACAGCAAATTATCAAGGGAGATTAACAGCAAAAAGCGAAAAAAGTTGTCGGTACATTAAACATCCAGAGACTGCTTCAAAGACAAGGCTGAGCAATGCCACACTAGTGCCACCCTCATCCCAAATAGTTAAAAAGCAAGCCATGCCTAAAAAGTGAATTGCAAGGTATAGGAACTTCGCAGGTTATAGCTCTAGATTTTTAATCATCCCTCAGTGGTAACAATATCTTACGGTTTGCAGCCGAAATGTAATTTGAAAAAACTTCATGAGGTGATCATAATGTTGTCTTGGATGGCTTTGAAGGGGCATGTTAATCAGTCTGGCCGCTTAGACATAAAAATGACAGCATAAGCAAAGTGCGAAGCCTATCCTTAGTTTCACAGTACATAACATCAAAGAAGTTAAAAGCACTTGCCCACACTGGTCATGCTTCCCTGTAACTTCATAGACCTTAGCTGAGCACTCGCACTTAGCTAAAGAATGGATGCACCTTGGGAAAACAGTGACAGGATACATAGCAGCTAATTTGGGCAGCATAGATAAGGAATTCATACTTCCTACATTGCCACTTACAAACAAAAGAGCCTCTCCAAGATTGACAAAGAATTGATTAGGTGACTTCCTCAATTTCCCTTCACTTGATAGTTGACTCTAATATTATAGGGCGGGCGCTGAACTAGGTCATTGCACTCTAGGCTTCAGAAAAATGCCCCCTCCATCACTTGTTGCTTCTTGATGCCTGGGTTAAGTGACTGGTTCAATTACTTTGCAAGCTACGAACTTTTCACTTCAGCCAGGAAGATACACTGCAAACCAAAGACTAACCTCGTGCATCAACTGAAGCATGTTTCAGTTGATCAGCTCTGGACGATTTTAAGGAGCTCAATATCAAAAAGAAGTGTCTTGTCTATCAGCCCTTGGTTCCTCAGGACAAAATCGAGGGCTCGCTGACCCTGTTAAAGAAGTTGCTTCTAAAATGTCGTCAAGTTGATAGACTAACCATTCAGAGGTTATCAGAAAAGACATTAACATTACCGAAAAGGTAGTGGGCCTTGGACCCCTTTGGTTGAAGTCACTTTCTGGATATCCCAGTTCTGGTGGCACTATGATCCTGCATTGCTGTGAATAAAGATGTGAATTTGAATGTAACCAGTAGAAACAGTAGAAGTTTGACCCTGGCTATTGTTTCCCTCTAAAGGTAATTTTTTTTTAATTGAATTCTAAAGGTAATTAAATAGGATAAAAACGAGAGGATCTTCGCTCTAAATTTTATTAAGTAAACAATATAGAACTGCATCTTAGTATCCTAACTGAAACTTCAGAGGAAACCATAACATACTATGAACATTGCACTCATTGTCAAAGAACCCAGCCATTTAAAGAATATAAGAACTGAAGCCACCATTACCTTTAGCAAAGACCTTTTTCAGATTTTTTTGACCTCTCTTGTTGGCATCAATCATGATGAGTTACAGGCATGCACAACTAACAAGCATTTGGATCATCAACCCGACAAGCATATAGCCAAGATACAGATACACTACTCCATACACTTAAACAAGAACAAATTGAAAAACTAGATAGCCAAGATACAGATGCAGCACCTTCTAACACCCCCAAGAGCCATGCCAGCAACAGCTTCTTCAAATGCTGGTATTACCTGAAAGTGTGAACAGTAAGTATGCTTACCTATCTAACTTGCTCCAAATATTAAAGAGAAGCACTCCAAAAAGAAATGCTCAGTTGGGATAGATTAACATATACAAGTACATTTTAATATTTGTAACAGCAGGGACATGCATGAATCACACAGAGGATAGGTGAACTTTATCCTAGATCACAAAAAATAATTGACAAGTGAGTAACATGTACTTTTTGATTCCATATAATCTACCATAGCAGTTAAAAGGGAACCATAACTAACCTCTTGAGATCCTATCTTGAATTTGAAGAAGTCCTTATCATTTCCCTGCAGTAGAGGAACAAGAGATGGGTTTTAAGTCAATAACTGAGAGATGGAGAGCATCAAAAAGAAGCCTATATACCTCAAAGGAACCGCCTTTTGTCTTGTTACGAGCTTCAAATATGCGGCCATAGTATCCAATAGTATAACCATCCCAGTCAACCTGTGATTTATTCAATCTGTCACTGACATCATTGACATTAAATATCAGACAATGCTGCAATGATATCACACAATCATATAAAATACGAAAGCCAGTTTTATTACTCATTGTTTCTTCTAGAGCGGTTTCATACCTCCAAATCGAAAAGTATCAAATGTACGAAACTTCACCATTCATTCTGTTAAAACTAATACATTCTCCAGCACACACAAGGGATAAAGAAATAAAAGCTTATCCCATTTGCAGAGAATCCCTTCTATCAACTAGAAATAAAATGAGCACACCATGAGCTATGCTTAAAACACCATCCGTAAATAATCATCACTCACCACTACAGTCTCTCCCACTTTGGGGGTGGGACCATCTCCAACTCTCAAGTCCTGCAGTCCTTTAAGCAATGAATTTAAATAGATGAAAAATGGTTTTCCTCAAGCAAATGAAGTGAAATAAACGGGCAAAGTATACGCTTCTAGATAGAACAAAAACAGGTTTCGAGTATAACATTGGTGCAAAAATGACCTTGTACTGAAGACCTGAATCTGTTTCTGTGTAGTCTGGATATCGCATTTTTGACTTGCCATAATCCTTCCCTCTAATTGCCGGCACTGTGACCATATAGCAACAATTAACTACAATAAGACTAGCAACCACCTTGAAACACTTTAATGTCAAGTCTTTAAACAATTGAAGCAGGCATAAGCAGTCTCATCAGACATCCATTCATTAATTTTTACGAAGGAAGTCGTTCATAAATGGCACGACTCGTGAAGCAAAACCAGTTGACAAGTGGGTTGATTTTAACTAACACGGATAGCGGAAAATGATGCACCAGCAAGTAAATAAGCCATGACATCTGCAAATGTATCATATCAACCCACGAATTTACACTGGGATAAGAGAACCCAACAGACCGACACTCCTCAAACAGAGAGCCAAAGCCAACAGCATCCACAAGGGCCAACATTTCAGACAGACAAGCTATAATCACGACTTCATTAATATCAATTTCATCTCATGTGGTGGAGCAATGTCTGGAAAACCATCAACAATTCACAAAAAAGTCTCTTCAATTCGAATGGAAACACAGAAGCGGCGCGACAACATCGAGAGAGAGAGAGAGAGAGAGAGAGAGAGAGAGAGAGAGAGAAGGGAGGGGGGAAAGAGGGGGGGATGAACGTACTGTCGGCGAATTCGGAAGCGAGGGCGACTCGATCACGAGAAACGCTCCACAGGAGTCCAACCAGCGTCCCCACAGTCGACGGAGCCAGAACCTCCCGCCGCCGTAGCCCGCGCTCTCTTCCGCTGCGGCTCGGCTCTAATGCAAGAGAGACAACGATGGGAGCTTAAACATAAACTAAGTTCATTTTTGCTAGCTAGCTAGCTCGTAATGGACGGACCGAAGCAGGACATGGCCAATCCGATACTGACCAGAACCGCCGGAGGAGGACAGGGACAGCCGAGGACGGAGAGGCGCTCGCGGTTGCTGTGGAGAATGAGGCGTCGCGGGTCCGTTTCGTCTCTGCGTAGATTCAAAGGCGATAGGGGAGAAGCGCGTTGGTATTCGGCCTTTTCTGATAGCGGAAAGAAAGAAAAAAGGAGAATGAAATGAGTTCGGCGGAAAGAGGGGAGTACCGCGGCGGCGGAAGGCCTTGGAGACGGCGGCGCGGCCTTCGACAGTGGTCCGACGGCTGAGATTGACGCCATTAACGCGCAGGGAGGGAGATGGGAGAGAGAGAGAGACGGAGGAGGAGGGGGAGGAGGAGGAGATACTGTGTTGCGCGGGCAGATAACGGCCTCAGCTTTCTGGGGAAAAAAATAAAAATAAAAATAAAAGCTTTCTGGACCATTCTTTTGACAATTCTGCCCTTTACGCACTTCCCGTCAACTTTTACAAAAAGAAAAGGATTTATGTCATTAATCTTTAACTCATCGTGCAATATCATCTTTTAATTTTTAATTTTATTTAATATAATTATTAAAATATTTATAAATTTTCAATATAATTCTTCTGCTCGCTCAAATGACAAATTAAATGTTATATGGTGACGTAGATTATATATTGAGTTTAATCTTTAAAAATGATTAGTCAATATGTCCATTTTTTATAAATCAACTTTAGAAAAGAAAAAAAAAAATTAGGATGTTAAAATATCTATCCTTATTTAATGATATAGATTATAATATTTTGATTTGAGATAAATATCTTATTATAGAAATTCACATATAACTTTTATTTTTATTTTTTGATGGATTGTAAATCCTATTAGCAAATTTCACTGACTTAAAATTAATGAAAAAATGACATTGAATATTTTCATATAATCTATTATTCGATTGAATATTTGTTAATAATTCGAGGACTGCATTACATAAATTAAAATGCCACGCACAATATATTTGATGGAGGTTCAAAAATTATCTATTTCCTTATGGAAAATTACTAGTTTCGCCTAGTGAATAAGAACTCAACTCACGTGCACCGTCCGGTGGGGCTAGGCTAAGATGATTCGATTGCACCTAAAATTTGTTCACTTCTGTGAACCAGCTGAGCGCCAAATAAGCATCCGCGACAACCGCATTGCTCCTCCGTCGCCCCATGAACCTCACTGCCGTCGCCTCTCCGGCGATTGTCGCTCCTCCCGTCGTTGCAGGGCCATCCCGCAAAATGCCCCCCGCCCTTTTCCACGACGAAATGACAAAGTGACCACAAACACGGAAGCCGTGGCTGATATCGAGATTGTAGCTTAAGCCTCAAGCAACCCGGTGGGGTTTGCCGAGGCGGACGTCCTCGGTTCCCGGCCAGGGCCGAACGACGGTGGCTAGATGGGGGATCAAACAATGGTGCTCGTGACAATGAATGGACCGAGACAAATTAGGACAACCAAGAAACGGGAAAAAAGAAGAAAAAGAAAAGGAAGGAAATGAAGAAATAAAAATGGGAATATTCAATTTGGGCCATCCATATCGTGTTTATGTTGATATGTTGAAGACTCTCGAGGGTAAAATTTTAGTTGTAAAGTTAACCAATAACTTGGGAACCAAAATATTTTATATCATTGTTGTAATATATATCAACTTATAGAATTCTCATCTTCAATTTGCTTATAATTCCATCTTTGACATCGTCGCGTGATGCAAACGATGCTTAGAGCACGTTCTTTATGCAAAACGGATGGCGTGCGTGCAAACCGAACTATTTACACCCCTAGTCTAAAATAACTAGGCCATGTAAACAGAACATCATAATACCCGACACTACGCACAAAGGAAATAGCAGCAGTAGAATGATCGCAGTCGTCTATGAATTGCCTGCTTTACCCGGTATTTTGAGCTTTCTCGAACATGGGCGGTGATGTGGCTCAAGGTGATGAGCAATGGCAATCTAAGAGACGTCTTCTACCCAGGCAAAAGAGCTCATCAGCTCCTAGTCCTAGCCATGCAACGCGTCAATGTTCTGTCCCGACCTCTCACATAGCAACAAACTAAGAAAATCCTAATTTATAGCACTTCGAGAGCAAAGAACACTGACGAAAACGGAAATCTGAAGGCTATCTGTATCATCTAGAAACTGGCAAGGGCATATCAAAGCGTGTCGTCAAGCGACGACGTGGCCATCATCACTCTTTGAAATCCCTCCCTTGGCCATAATAGCGCCCAGGATTTTGGCTCTCCTTTCATCCTTGAGCTGCCTATGCTTCTCAATAAGGTCTTGAAGTGCCTGACAACCGTATCGTAGAAAGTTTTGTCACTCTCGGTCCCTAGTGTGCACAAAGAATCCGACTTTTGACTAAGAAAATTCTTGAACTTCTCGCGAAAGGAAGACAATGTCTAGTCCATGTAACAAGCCAATCTATGGACCGTAAAACCTCGACGGTAGAGACGGAAGAGCAAAGCTCTATGGCTGTGCTGGCCGATCTTCTCACAACATAAAAAATAAACACCAGAGAGCCTTTGAACAAGATCTTGATAAACTTTCTTTAACCACAGCTGAATATAAATCATTGAAATACAATAGTCTCTGAAAGACATTCATCTACCAACTTTACAGCTGGAATACTTCATTCACTTAGATTTTATCAAGCCACACTGACAGCAAGTACAGGTTCCATAAAAATTACAGGCTGACCAGGTTCAGAGAATTTGCCTTTTCTTGCAGGGTATCGAGGAGGCTGTCAAAACTCTTTTTGAAGGAATCCACTCCTTCGACTTCAAGCTGGGTTCCAACATGATTCCAGTCGATTCCCAATTTCTCAAGTGCACTGTAAATACCTTCCGCTTCAGAAACATTCGAATCGATTGTCCTGGATACGGCGCCATGATCAACAAATGCTTGGAGAGCTTGGTCAGGCATGGTTGAAACCTGTTAAGATTGTTAATAAGATGAACATTGAGTTAAAACTAGAACACTGCTCAACAAACAAACAACAATTTTGAGGTGAAACATCAAATTCTTTTATCTACTAATTTACAATCCAAAAGAGTGCAACGTTTCTTAATGTATCCTAAGTAGGGCAAGATAAAAGAGGGGAAGAAGCAACTAACAGTGTCTGGTCCAATGAGAGGAGCAACGTATAGGGTGTCAGGATATGCTGGGTTCTTTACACTAGTGGATGCCCAAAGAAGCCTCTGTTTCTTTGCACCTTTCTTTACAAGAGCCTCCCATCTTGGACCAGAAAATTTCTTCTGGTAGAGCTTGTAAGCCAGAGCTGCCTGGGCCACTGCAGCCTGCAGTGATCAATGCATCACAACAGGAGCATATCATTACAAACATAACTTAGTCGCATGTTCCTGAGAATTCACACATGGTGGTAGTAGTCACATACCTTCCCTCGAAGATCAAGAGCCTCAGGTGTTCCAATCTTCTCGAGCATCTTGTCAATGAGGGTGTCCACACGACTGACAAAGAAGGAAGCAACACTTGTAACCCTGGAGAGATCATCTAACCCAGAGGCTTCAAGGCCATCCAAGTATGCATCAATGACAGCTTCATATCTCGCCAATGAAAATATCAACTGCAATTGTTAAAAAAAAAAAAAGGAAGCTTAATTCATCAGTACAGGGATAGACTCTCTTCTTATTATTGCATGGAAGGCACTAGCCAAGTAATACAGCAATATTCAAGATGCAGTCTGGCAAGGTTTTTACTTAAGGAAATTTTTCCCTAGTTATTTCAGTTTAACTTATTCTAAGTGCTGTAATACCCCTCATCAAAGTGTCAATACATATAAATCACAAAGCAGAAAGAGAACTCATCCAGATAGACATCAAGGGTCAAGATTTTAATAGTAAAAAAAAAGTGAGCGCACAGCAATGCATTTAGTGAAATATCCACCAAAGCATGTGTATCATCAGAAAAAGGGAAAGGATTGGTCAAGGTTAGGCATCCACCATCCACTAGAATGCAACACTTTAATTGCTTCATGAGAACTCTGGTCATGTACCCTGCCATTATTTACTCAGGACGAGCACAGGTAGTACCCACATGCTTCAACTTCCAAACCAATAAAAGAGACCAAAGGCTCTCAGGGTTTGAGAGATCTGTTGACTAAAATTTTTCATTGTACTTTGGGTCCTATATTACATAAACAGCCCACATTAGTTAGAATCCCTCTAATAGCACTAGCACAGCATCCATGGAACTTAGGACAACTATCCAAGATACAGTCATTTAACCTTACATATGACATACTGTCCTACAAATTTCAAGTAGGATAATTGATACAGATGCCATGAAAAGAATGACTTACAGTCACATTGACGCTGATCCCATTGGAGATGACTTGCTTTATTGAGGGAACGCAAGGGGCTGTGGCAGGGATCTTGATATACACATTAGAGCGATTAACCACTTTATGAAGCCATTTTGCTGCCTCAACAGTCCCTTCAGTATCATCTGCAAGTCTAGGAGAAACTTCAACAGAGACATAGCCATCGCCACCATCAGTTTGATCGTATATTGTCTCAAAGAGCTTGCACGCATCTTGAATATCCTTCACCACAAGCTCCCAATATGCAGTTTCAATGTCTTTTCCTGATTGCACGAGCTCTCTGCAAATTTTAGCATATAATTATAAATCAACAAGATCATTGGAAGTAATTTGGCAGAATGAAATACAAAAATCAAGACAATCCTAGACCAGGCCACTAGGTACAGTCAATGGTTCTAAAAACATCCCAACAATGAGCACCAAATTAAAGAACACAGTACAAGACACAGATTTGAGCAGGATTTTCTTAAGACACTGAGTGAAGCAGATCCAAATTAAAGATAACTAAAATGACATCTCAATTTCCAGACTCCATTGTACTCAGATTTCAAAGTAAACCACAATCTCCGCTTGGAAGAGTCATTAAAAAATAACAATATCCGCAGCTTTTGAAGCTTTTTTGAAGCTTTTTGTCAAAATGATAGGTTTTGAGCAACTCCCACATGACTACTAGTGTTTATTTACCCTGCAGTAACAGGTAAAACAGGGAAGAGCTACATACCTGAACTGATCATTATAAGCATTCGAAGATGATATAGCTTTCTGGAAAATCTGCAAATTGATTTTCATATGTTATCAACAAGGATAAAAACTAATAAGAAAACAACCAAAACACTGCCATCATCATCATCAACTTTTCACAGTTTTATTCTTTTAATTTTGTTATGCAAAAATTTTCCTATACAAGCAAGAACACAGTTAAAGAATGGCAATCGCTCCACTCACCGCAGGGTTACTCGTCACCCCTCTAACGCCACTCTCGATCAGAGGAAGCAGGTCCGTCACGGGTCTGCAGAGGTTGTCATACCAGGGGCTCTGGCCTTCCCGCTCGTACAAATCATGCAGAGTAGTTCTCTTGACTACACCGCCGTTCGCACCGTTCTGAGAGCACTTGACCCTGCGACAAGAAACAGGACAATATATTCTCAGCCAAAGCCAAATGAGGAATAAGAAACAAAGAGCGACCGTGCAGCTCATGCAAAATCCAATCCAATTCCAACCGGCACTTTCCAAAACCAAAAAAATTTCCGCCGAGAACTTCAATCATAGATTCACCGTAAGGCAAGCATCAGAGGCTCCCAACGGAACAAAAAATGGAAACTTCAGGACATCTAACGCAAACTCCACACTCCGAGCCACCAATACTCCCTCGGAGAGTCTATCAACCGTGTGGAGAGAGTCGCTGATAACTCGCTCGAGATAATCAGCAAGCAAGCTAGCCCTCATTAGCCACAACGGCGCCGAGATCCGCGTCGAAGCTCGACAAGATCGGCCACTACTTCATCTTAAACCGCACACGGAATCGGACCACGGAGGCGCACGCCGACGGCAGGAAACGGATGGGAAAGCGAACGAATCAGAAGAACGAGCGCGCGAGCGCTCCCACGGAGAGCCGGATCACGAGCACCGGGAACAGAGAGAGAGGGGGGGAGGGAACTTACACGAGCGAGCTCCGGGAGGAGGCACGGTCGCATTTCGCGGACAGCCCGGAGGCGGCGGCGGCAAGGGCGGTGCGGGGGCGGAGGTGGAGGAAGCAGAGAGGCCGCGACGACGACGGGGGGTGGCCGATCGAGGAACGCAGCGAGGAGGAAGGGCTGGGGCTGGAGAGCTTCGAGATCGTAGCCATGGCAGAGAGTTAGGGGGAGAGAGGGCTTTTCGTATTTACGATACGAACGATGACGCAGGAGGAGCGAAGAGGAGGGAGGAGGAAGACGAGAAGGTTGGTGGGGGGATTTGATAAAGTCACCCCTCGGGGGGGTTCGTCGTTCTTATATGCAACGAGAGGAGAAAAGACGGGACGCGCCACCTTTCGGTTGACCCAACGGGCAGGTGGCCAAGAGGGATCGCCCGCCCCCATTTTTTTATTTTTTATTTTTTTTTCTCGTTTATTATTTTGTGTGAACATTTGGTGGAGTTTTTCTTTTTCTTTTTTTTTTCTTTTTTTGGGGGTTGTCATGCTGTATCATTGCTGATGCGCTGGTGGCAGATAAGCTCGATGACCGTTCTTTGCTTTTTTCGCTATGATTAATTTGGATAATAATAGTAATGCCATTTATGTCGTAACTAAATACCGGAAGAAAAATCTTCTCTTCATTTTTTTACCCTTTTATAATAGGATCTGTTGAATTTATAAGAGAGACACTGCATTCATCTATTTGAAAAGTCGAAAATGAGAAATCTCGATTTGAAGAGCTAAATTGGTTATGCCCTAGCAGGATTTGTCAATTTTCGTGGGCTTTTAATGGAAATAAAAAAGTAAATATATTTCTTTTTTTAAATGGATGGGTCTTCAGATTGCATCGATCCTATGAGATGGAACAAGAGGATCAGGTGACGTCCGAGGCTATGGCAAAAATAGATGGGGACAGCAGGAGACTTTCGGATGCTTTGCGGTCACCGGGACACGAGGAGTTGGCAGAGAATTTGGACAAAGATAAGAAGGATTGATGCGGGGTTGATTGTACTTGGAGAATACGTACAGCGACAAAGAAAAATTGGAATGGAACTCCGCACGTCGCGGTCCAATAGCCTTAGAGAAAAATCCTCTTGAAAGCTGTAGGGTTTTAGATCTGGATTGAAATTTTGTTCAACGTAAGAAATCGACATGAAAGAGTGCATCCTTAAGATCGTTCGGGAAGGTGGGCCGGTCGAGGCAGGCCTAAACCACCTTGCACACTTCCTAATTGCTTGAAAGAAGAAGGGGGAAATGCCATGAAAAAGAAAATTTATAAACTACAAGGATTGAAACATTAATATCTCATTAATATCCCCAACTTATATTAATGTAATAAAAGCACCTTCCATTTGTCATGAAAAATCCTTAACTATTTGCATATGGAGATACAAATGTCTCAAACTTTTTTTTTCGAATCATCACTATCCTAAACTTACACCGGAAATCTTAAACTACATCAATGCCATAATTTTTTTTTTTGTATGTCACAGCCTCCCTTCCCTTCCCATGGCTGATCTGTTTATGTTGTTGAAATTCACCCAAATTCAATTTAGGATTTTTTGCGAGATGAAAACTAGTTTGGAAAACAATGTGTGAAAGAGTACGAATTTGACATTTTTCATGAAGAAAATAAGCTTAGTATAAATGCGTCAAAGTAATACCGATTTGAGTTTTTTAACGATAGGAAAAAAATTAAAAAAAAAAACACCATTCGTTGGCCTAATCCCTAGAAACCCACCTCAAAGAAACAAGTCCTACCTAGGTTTCCAAATGAGAAAGATTGCAAAAGCAAGATGACCCAATAGCCTACAAGATTGGTAAAGGAGAGATCTTTGAAATGCGGTTCCTCATGGGATGGGGAACTTCGGTTGCACCCAAATTTTGGGCAATCAAACCCCCCAATGATTTTTGGGGTTACATTTATTAGTGGAGGAGTGTGAGGTGAGCTAGTGGTCAATTAGCCCAAAAAAGATTGAAATTCAGTCAACGCCCACCAGACCTTCAATCCATTTCAAACGAAGTCCTATCAAAGAATGTGCAGGCAGGGAGGCTCTGTTTTTGTGTTAAATGCTGTGCTGCTGCAGCTGCTGCCGCCTTGGATCTTGGTCCCCCATTGATTTGTTTAATGACCAGGAATCAAACCTTGTAATGTTTGTATCTAGGCATAAAGTTGTCTGTGTTCTATTCTGTGTGCTATCTACCAAAAACCATTGAGAGGAGAGAGAGAGAGAGAGAGTAGGTGGGACAGTGAAAGCAATTAGGATATGTAGATCTTGGAGAAGTTGAAGAGAGTGAGGGCCAAGTGTTGAGGGGTCAGTGAGTAGGGGGTTGGATAGCAATTTGGCCTGTCCTTTTATCTTAAGAGAAAGTTTGCTTCATCGTACATTAATCTTGACCTTCTTTGCACCTCAAGAGATGCTCTCAAGTCACTTCACTTATCTTAATCCTCCACTGTTTTTCTTTTCTTTTCCTTGCTCCTGCTGTTGATATAGTATTGTATTGTACCGTTTCTTTTTATTTTATTATAAAATATATAATAAGATTAAATCACGCTGTCCCTACTTTCTTTTTATAGGTAAAATAGTGGGAATGAGGCAAACAAGGTCGACAACGAACGTTGATATTCAGTTTGAGTTATAATTACTACTCATTTTAAGTGAGACTATTACCACCATACCATCTACTCTACTATTGCAATTTAAAATAACATTAAGAATTTTTAAAATTGAGTAGCCACCAGGTTATTCGAACTAGTGACAAGGGAAACTCCAATCATGGGAGTAAGTTTTATCGATTTGGCCGTACTTATGTGGATTTTAGTGGGGAAAATTCCCCGCCTAGCCCTACTGCACCCGAATTAAGGGAGGAATTGAACTCGGCGATGGAGGATGGAACCGAAGCAGCAGCACTGCCGCTCGTGGATCACCTCTCCGGCCAAGTTGGGCAGTCGAGGGATCGCAACGGCCAGCTCCCATTTTTTTCTTGCATTGATGTGATATCATCAGTACGAGAATGAGAAAAGACAACGCAATTTGCTGATGTTCTCAATTCAACAAAAGCCAAGAGAGATCATTTGACACAGGCCATACACAGCATTTCATACGAGAAGATCATCACTCTAGTAACGTTGAATGCTACTTGATTTCTAAGTCAGGCACAAACCAGTACAGAAACTCGGCAGGACAGTCAGAAACTCAGAAGCTTTTGCACTATGACATGAGTCACTAGCCTAAGAGCTACAGTTCAAAGCAGTTTGAAGTTATGTAGTTGAATTTGACCCAAATGAAAAAAGTTATGTAGTTGAATTATAGTGAGAACTTTTCCATGAAAATTCACGAAATAATTTTCCTAGTACACTTTCCATGATCTTCCTATTACATTTGAAAACATGAATATGAGCAAGTCTTTAAAAGTTCAATTGGAAAAAAACAGGTGAGAGATTTACCTAGGGTGGAAGACCTCACAATATCACCTCCCGTATTCCCATTCAGACGGGACAAAAAAATTGATTAGGAATTAGAGAGCCCTTTGGTGAGGAAAGTAGATTCCACGTCAGAACTTTTGTTCTAGCCATTGCTGGATATGGAAGTATAACAACTTTTTGCGCCTGGGGTGAGAAGGAGTGAGTAAAATGCCCACTACCCGGTAAGCTTTCCTTGGCAAAGTTTGAAGTTATGTAGTTGAATTTTACCCATTTAAAAAAAGTTATGTAGTTGAATTATAGTGAGAACTTTTCCATGGAGACTCCATGAAAAGAACTTTCCTAGTACACTTTTCGTGATCTCCCCATGACAATTGAAAACAGTCGCGCCCGTTTCCTTGCACGACAAGCGGCTTCATCCACACTTTGAAAGCTTTCTCTCCTGTCATTTATGGAGAGAAAGAAGCATAAGCCGTGGCGATTGGTACTCAGGAATGAGCCATGGCCATCTCATCCGCTACACTTCGTTTTTTTCCGTGACAAATTTCATCTTGTCCGAGCTACATTATCTTTTTTGACTTATTTTTTCATTCTCTACTTCTACACGCGGAAAGAAGATCACGGGGTAAACTATTGGATCTTCGCCCCTCCGGTTAATTCTACCATAGAATTCCAAGGTAAAAAGTGATTCAATTTGCACTAACATAAATCATAAATTTCAAATTATTGAACATGGTTGTCGAAGGGAATTACTATTGATTTACCTATCTCGATAAAAGGCCTAACCACCCTTTTGACTTTGAGTGTGCTCCCGTACCTTTAGGTGAAGGTTTCTGTTTTGGGGTTTTAACAAAGCCAAACATGGTCCCTCTTGTATTAACATCCAGTCAAGACTAGCTCTTTACCTAAGTGGAATTTCTTAATACATCTAGCATTTCTCTTCTATATTTGGTGCAATCATGCACACGTCAGCGGCATTTTTCAGTATTTGTGACTACATCATCCTTCATATATAACAAGAAATTAAGTCGCTTTGCAAGTGATATCACTCTAATCAATATTTTGCTCATAATCAATGAGCGAGCCAGTCCAAATGACCGAGAATGTTCATCAAATGGACTATAGTTGATGTGCTTGATTGTCCCATCTGGGCAGCTCAATTAGTTCTTCGGCGAAATTGAGTTGCCCTAGATGAGCATGTTCGCAGAACCGAATTTGGGTCCCTGATTCTTCTTCCACGATTTGGCCTGGCCCGAGGGAGGTGTCGACAAGCGAAGGCACGCATCGCGTATCATGAGTAGCTAGTAGGGGTTTTCGTGATATGAATAGGACCGTATTCGATCCAAGTAAGATTTATCAGTAAGGAAACTCTCGACGAAACCTGAATCGATAACTTCATTTGCCATTGAGTTATGAGAATTATAATTTGCAACAAAAGTGAGACATGTTGAACAAAAAGAACATGATTTATGACCCTCACATCAGAAAAATATGAAGGTTGCTATCCGCCTGTTGGTTTGGTTCGGTTGCAGAGTTCAGCATGGAATGCCGAAATCAAAACCGAAACAAAATTGCCAATTTTTGCCATTTTCCAAACCAAAACCAAACCAACAAATCGATAGATCGAGAATTTCAGGCCGATTTGATTTGGTTTGTCGATTTGCCTCGAACACCATCAGCAGTCTAGTCCAAGCGCTAACTAAAGATGGAGTCGGTTTTTTGGTATAGTTTCTGCCTTCTTGTAGAAAGTATAGAAGAATCACTCTCAATTCTATACATCTTATGTACCATGCAAAATGATGTATCAAACAAAAAGCGCCAACGAGAGACGACCTTTTTACCATGGTTTTAGATCCCCGACCGGGCCAGCCGTCCAGTTCAAGACCTTCTCGCCGGGCTTCAGGTAAACACTCCTATGGTGCGGCAGCTTGCGCGCCAGTCCGTTGAGTATCTGATGGAAAGCGTCTCCTGATTGAGCAGGTTGAGGGAACAGCATTGCCCGTTTCATCGAAGGATTCGCAAGCAGCCTCTGCTTTCTTAGGATCACATCCGGAGAAATAGACGTCAGGATCGTGTCTAAGTTGGGGACATCTTCCTCGGCGACAAAGACTCCAATTTCCTCCCACGGAATAGCATCCGCAAAAGGCAGGACAATGTCATCCGCTATGATCACAGGGATGCAGCCGAACACGACGGCTTCCACGAGCCGAGGGCTCCAGGGGGCCCACCCAAGGGGGCACAAGCAGAACACAGCCCGTTGCATGTCTTCGTAGTATGTGGTTGGATGGTCGGTTGAGATGTCGAAGAGCGGATTGTCCTTGAAGTTCTCCCAAACGGCTGCCCTTGCTCCTCTATTGGCCAAACCAAAGAAAAAGTTCAAAAGCAATGCTCACATCCAACCAACATAAAAGACAGCTCACAAGAGAGTAACAACACCAAATAATTGAATCTACCTCAAATCACTCCATGAAATTGCCAAAAAGAGAACTAGATTTGTACCTTGCATAGTAGCCGCCTTCAGGGTCATTGTTCACGTCATAGAATAAGCCACGGAAGTACACGAAGATGGAACGAGGAGTGTCTTGAGGAATCAGGTGAGCCTGCATTTTCTGAGGTGGGGCATAAGGAGGAATCGTTATCGAGCCTTCCTTCAAGCACACATGGTTCCTCTGTCCAAAAGTCTGGACTAAAGTAGCACGCCGGTGTAATGACAGAATTCCACGCTCGATAGCTTTCTCTTCCTGTAAAAAAAAAGCCCAGCAACAACCATAGATGCATCTTAGCAAGACCAAGTCACCCACTGATCTTACAAGTTCACGAAACATCAATCTACTTAGAATAAACCAATGTGTAGAGGATTTTTGTTTTGATCATATAAAGACAGCTACGAAAAAACCAACATAAATAATAGACCTCCATCAGCCTCATCTTCGTGTCAAAAACAAGGGTAAAGCTGATGATAAACTACTGATATCAAAATTCCTCTTTCACTATATATACAGATTAGACCCACTAAATCTCGATTGAAGATAAATATCATCAACATTATAAGAGCTGGGACTTCATATCGTCTATCTCTGTCTTCAGGCAAAAATTAAAAGGCTTTACTTGTCATCCAACATCTAAGCACAGTATTCTACAACAGGAATATATAGACGAAATTTTACCTGATAATGAAAGCAGGCTCCAAAATCGTGTGGTACAACAAAGAAATGATCTGCCCCTTCTGTCCGATTCCAATATGGCCAATTTGAAGAAATGAGCTGGATTGCACTTCTCATCATTCTAGGAGATTTGAAGGGTAACGGCAAGCCGGTGGGTGTAAGATCACATGTGGTGTAAATAGGGGTATAAAACCAGTCTGCTTCCTCGGGATTAAGAGTACGAACAGCGCTCGATAATAGGAATCTATGCATATAGATTTCAGCAGCAAACATATGGTTGAGGCATCGAGGGTCCTTCTGGAGGAGTTTTTTGTTGTATTTGCTTGGGAGCTCATAAACATACACTTTCAATCTTCCCACTGGATTATCCTCAAGGACGTCACCCGCGCTTCCTGCCAATCATTATCCAAAGCACAAATAAATTCCCAGCTCTCGCAGAAATCAACCATCTCACATCCATGTGAGAGTCCAAGGATTACTGATCTTTACAAGATTTTAGGGACCAAGCTAGAGTCTCGGGTAAAAGCAGATTCACAATTGACAGCACCCAGAAAACAGAATAAGGTCCCCAATTCATATTGATCAATTCACATAGTCAATGAAGCATTCTTCAACAATCCGGATGTGTCAGGGCCTAATACACAGTCACCCTCCATAAAAGTAAATCCTACCAGGCAATATATAATTATATACATACATATACATATGACCATAAAAATGTTATCCGATGGGACTACTGCATCAAACTGCCAAACTAGAAATGTTTCTTGATGCGCAAGCTGAAAATTGTCCAGAAACACTATTTATGCTCCCACCTCAAGAAAATCAATGTCTTATCAGCAACATCCGTCCAAGAGATGCAGCTGAAATAGTTTAAACGATGAATCTAGTCCTATGCACATTACATACAATCCATCTCAATCATCTGTTATTTCTCCCTGTCACCGGTCTCAACACCCGCATAAGCGGCATCCGGGACCACCCTCAGCTCAACATTTTCTAGCCCTCTCCCAACATCAAATACTGATAAACATTCCACAGAAGCGACTCCTCATCAGCCGAAGTTCATCTTCTACCGAAACTCGGTTACAATGACAATAATACATCACGCAGGACAAACGACCAAACTCAAGCGCACATTCAAAAACCATCCAATGGAAAATCCCCACATCCCTCGAACTCGGATCATTACCTGAAATCCGCTCCGTTTGCAGCCTCTGCTCCGCACCGAGACTCCAGGCAAAGGCATGAACGAGGGCGAACGCGAAAACCCACGACCAAGACCTCATCTTTCGACCACCAACCCAAACCGGAGGGCCAAATTCGAAATGGGTCTCGAGCGTTAGGTGAGGAGGACGACCACGGATCAAAGGGTCTTCTTATACGAAGGTGGTCATCGCCACGCAGTATCGGTGGGACGTCAGAGGGGCAGTAGTTGAGGGGTTACCTTAGAGTTTAGTCTTCAGTCGGAACGGGACTTTCGGGGAGGGGGGAGAATATGAAATGCGGAGGTTTCCAGGTCAAGGAGGATTGATGGGGAGAGCTCAAGGGGAATTTTGCTTCAAGAAACAGAGATGCGATGCGTTGTTCGGAACGAAGCTTTGTTGTTTCTTTCAAGAGGAACCGACAACACGTTTAAAAACTTGAAGGGGGTTTTCGCCATGAAAGCTGTGTTTCTTTTGCCGGTTCGATGGCATGTCCATCTCATCATCTCCGACAAATAATTAAGAAAATTTAAACCACGTTCTAGGCTCTACGCCTTTTGCTAATGTACAAAGAGCCGCCTTGCTTTTGGGTTTTCTTTCTTTTTTTTGGTTGAATTTGTTCATGAATCATCTTGAATTGTATGGATTTTTTTTTTTTAATAGCTAATATTGATCTCTTGCACTTGCTAAAATCTACTTATTAATTATATTGATGACGAATAGATTAAAATTAGAGTAAGAGAGAATGTGTTTATATACGGCTGATATATGACTCATTCAATGTGGGTATATATTCATAGTGTTAAGTAGCCTAATTGATTACAATCGTGCGCGAATTCGTCACGTGGAATTTTAATAATGTTTTTATATATGGCTAATATATGACTCGTTCAATTTGGGTATGTATTCATAATGTTTTTATATATGACTGATATATGACTCGTTCAGTTTGGGTATGTATTCATAATGTGCTAAGTAACCTGATTGATTACAATCGTGAGTGAATTCGTCACATGGCATTTGAATAATTTGTTTAAAGCGATTTTAAGCTGAACATTGACATACATATAGTGAAATGTACGATCTTTTCACTTGAATGTTTATATATTATTAGGATGAGAGCACATTCCACGCCTGTGCATAAAAAAATTATAAGAAGCAAGATTGGTGGAGAATAATGGAAGGCAGGCAGGGAGAAAGTAGGCAAGGTGAGAGAGTGGTTGAGAGAGACATAGAGTGGGGGAGAGAGTCAAAGACAGATCGTTGGAAGTAGGCATCTGATCTAATTTAATAAACATTAATAACACCACTTATAATATTTTAAAAAAAATGTTTTTATATAAAAAAAATTCATGGGTGGGACGACCTGTCATCCAATGTGTAATTATAGTTTAATGTTTTTCGAGATATATAAATAAAAATGAAAACTACATGGAAAATAACTCTAGCGTTTTGCCATGTTTTATTCCCTACTTTGTCCATGTGTAAGGTACTGTTTGTATTTTCAATATTCATAATTCGACCTCATCTTTTTGTTTTGCTTTTTACAAATTTCATATACCGAGATACAATAATTAACGCGAAAAATCTCTAAATTAATTATTCAATAATTATATCAAGAGCCCAGGTCGCACATCAAGTCCTCGCCAGGCCCAGCCCATTCATTGCTGGGCCTCAAGAAAATGGTCAGGCTCACCCAACGGGCCAACAAGGAGTCCAAGTCACTCCATGTTCTGCCCAAGCTAGCCCGCCAAGCCGGTTGGCTGCTCATTAAACAGGTTACAAACTCGACGTCGGCTCATCCATTTGGGTTTTGACTCTCGCCATATCCTATTCGCAGCATCAGTGGAGTATTTCGTAAGCTTGGAACTTACCTATTTGGGTGTAGGCTTCTGGGTTACTGGTTGGATATTACTTGCGTGGACGATAACTTAAAAATCTAAGTATTAGGAGACATTGCCTCGATGTGGCGTTCGAAGTTTCAGATCTAAGTAATAATGCATATATTTTTTTATGCGGGGCTTGCCTGTAACCTAACCTACCATCGGGTATAGGTTTCTCATTTTTTAAAACTTGGAACCTACCCATTGGAACATGGAACTTGGAACTGCATTACAGGTTCAGTGGGTCGGCCCAAGATTCCAATGATTCTTTTTTTTTCATCTTTAGTTAAGCAACATGAAAAAAACACAACAATAAAAATGAATAAAGATTTTACTATCGATTGCTTGAGAACGAATGTCTATATGCACCTATCGAATAGTATTAATGAAATTTTGTGATTTTAATGCACTGGTTACTATTATATTATATAGAACCATTATTTTAAAAGAAACAATTGGAGTTTCCACTAGTCTAATAGTTTACAAAAATAAAAGTCTCAATCATATAATGGAACTTTAGACTAGTGGTTTCGAATTATACACTTTTCATCAAACATCATGAAATACCTCAGAATCGCGTAAAGACATAGATTAAGAAAAACATAAAAACTTGTACTAGGTTCTAGGTTCCGGATTACAAATTACAGGTTCCAAGTTCCAGGTTCCAAGTTCTACTAATCGAGAACCTAGAACTTACCCTTGAGTACAAGTTCTCTAAATTTTGGAACCTAGAACTTACTTTGCATACCTTAGAACCTGGAACCTACAGGTTCTCACCAATGCGGTTTTCAAGTTCCAGGTTCTATCCTGGAACCATGCTCACCCCTACCAATGATGACCAAGTCAAGTCATCCCAGTGCAATAGCGGCTCTTGGAAAGATTGAACTTGAATCTATGTATGCGAAAATCGACCTTAGCCCATGAGAGGTTAAGCTCCAATTATGCAAGTGATTAAGAGCATCAGAAGACACTAGCGTTTGGATATGCACAACAGGCTCTAGGAAAATCGAGAAAGCGGTGCGACATTCATAGTCAATGCATAGCGGTTAAACACCACAGAGGGGATCGACTAGGAATCATCACCGGCAAGTGGAATCTAGAACCGAATCGATAAGGGATGGGTTTTTCCGATGAAAGAGCACTTTCCAAGATGAGATGGAAGATGCATATGGAAGAAATGGACCACTTGGTGAAAATTAGGTGACCATCTCCTGTAGTTTGGGTTTTCTTATTAAAATAAGATCTAGATTGTATTAGATTAAGCTAGGCATTAGAGGTTCGTTGGCAAGTCAACGTCCGTCCTTGTTCATCACCAGCTCATTGCCTTGTCCGTGCTAATTTTCAGAGTAGCACCTAACACGATCGATATTTCCTCAAATGAGAAAAGAGACGACTCCTTCATACCGATTGCAGCCCCGGTTAATCAAGTCTCGATTAGCCGGAATGGCACGAGACCTAAGCCACCTAAATGGGGAAAACCTGCTTAAGTTAAGCATATGCAATGGATAGAGAATTTTCAGGAAAATTGAGGTCATATCTAGGCCAATAGGTCATGGCAAAATTGTCGGATGATCCCTACTTCTTAGATCATGCTAAAAAAGCCCAACTCGATTTGAACCGAACTAGACCGACCCGAAAATAAAGGGCAATCACTGATCACCGAGTCAATTACATTCAGGCCGGGCCTCGAACAGGCCACTTGAAATGCATTGCCTTCATGTGTCGGTCCCGACCTAACTCGAACCGTTGTCAATTCAAGTGATTAGGTGAAAGCATGGTATGAAATCTCCTCAAATGTGCGGATCACATCCCACTCCAAAGAGCCAGTCACGTCCTCATATGAGCGAGAAGAGTCTCGTCCACACATTTAAGAGACTGAGTGATGAGAACTTCCACCGGCCAAGAGGACGCCCACCTGCTTTCATCGTCATTCAATATCTTAATGAATGACAACTATCGTACCCTATATTGCGCCGGTATAAATACCTTCATTTACATTATATTTATTTCATAAAAAATGAAACATTTAAAAAATATTTTCATAAAAATAATCAATTATATTACTTATGAAAATGGATATATGAAAAATATTTTTATCATTTGCATAAATATTTAGATATAAATTGTTTTGATAATGAAGACTTTTTTCATCGAATAATTATTTCATGCATTACGGGTTATCGATTTTAGGAATATATTTTTCAAATTATTTATTCGTGAAATAAACGGAATATAAGATCCATTTATTTGGCATGGATGTAGATTTTATTGCAATTTATCCTAAGTTGGTGTGCAATTCTAGAGACCCTATACATCTCGAGAAAAGATTTTTAAGATCTGTATGGACCCGGTCCATCGCAACAAAAAATGCTACAAATTCCCATTTGACCAAACATGTAGGCCCACAGCTAAAGGCACAAATTTCCCACTGAAAAGGAGGGGAACAATCCCAATAAATTTTGCCAAAAATTCCGTTGACTTTTCTACCCCCTGACCAAACAGTCGAGAAGACGTCAACGCAAGACTCCCGGGTCCGGCGCTCGCATCGTCAAAAACGACGACGAATTCTTGAATTTCGCAGACCCGAAATGTCCCTAGACTTCGTCATCAGGCGGCGGCAAAAGTCTCAATTTCCAGAACCTTGACTTTTACCGTGACGAAAACCGTAAACAACGTTATTAATATATTGAAAATTGGATATTTTCTTAAATTTTGATAATGGAAATCCCATCTATATCTACGTCATTGAGTGAAAATCAAAACAAAAAACTCCTTTCGCCTCGCTTTTTAAAATGTTGATGACGTCTTTTTAACACTTTTTCTATGATAGTGGAAAATTACGTATTAGAATATTGTTAATATAGTCGTTCGTGCTCTATACGCACCGCACCTTCTCTTTGCTTTCCGAGCCTACAACAAGTTGTTAAAAGTAAATTAACCTATGCTTTTTATAGTTATATTAATGATTTAGAGAAAGATTCTCGTTTTATCCCTACAAAACTACACAAATTCTGGGCAATGTTTGTTTACAGTCAAGTCAAAGCATCACGTTTCAGCTGAAATCCAGAATATTTGTTCCAATTTTCTAGAAGATCATTAAAAATAATTTTACGCTTGAATTTTGCAGGTCAACATTTGGGCATTATGAAAATTTTGGGGTTAAAAAGGACAAGAAAGAAGTCAGGAAATGCGCGAGTTGAGAGGTAAGTCTATCTAAACAAGCCACAAATCGAAACCTTATAATATAATCACAAAAAATCATCATGAAGGGAAAAGTAAATAAGAGAAGCTCATTGTCTCATGTCATATCTAGTCTAAGTTTTAACTCCTCATCTCTTATTAAGCACACTCTAGTGTACACTCAAAATACTCATTTATAAAATTCTATATTTATTTTATAAAGTAATCTTAACAATGCCTCCACGTTCCAAAGCAGTATTTAAAATATTTTATTATAATTATATAATTTTTTTACTAAAAAACCAATTTTGGATTACGGTTTTGTGAACGGAATCTCCGAGTTCCGTTAGATTCGGCAAGCCGCGGGTCGGTCCACCGCTCAACTGCACTGCATTTAAACGGGTCTTCTTCCCTCAGTCTTAATATCTTCTCTCTCTCTCTCTCTGTGGCGGACTCTGCAACTCGAGCGATTCCACCGATTCGAGCTCGCCGGGAAATGGAGTTCAGGGACGCGACCGCGGTCGGCGGCGCGGCGGCGGAGGAAGAGGTGGAGGCGCCGTTGCCGGAGGAGATCAGCGAGGTCGAGAAGAGCAAGATCGGCATCATGCGGGCCGTCGTGGAGCGAGACGACCCTTCTGCCAAGGTCCTTCCTTTTTCCCTCCCCCCCCCACCCACTCCCGAATTCCTCGTCTCGCTTCCCGCCGCTTCCTCTTCTCCTTGCGGTCGAGCGGGGTCTAGCTGGTTTCCGTGTTTGCGCATGTGGGTTCAGCTGCATTTTGAGTGTTTTTCTCTCTCTAGCTTGGATTCTTCGTTTTCCTAAAGCTTCGGATTTTAGCTTTTAGATGTCCGCGGATCTTGGAGAGTGAAATGCGTGCGCCCACGATCGTTGGGAGCGAGGAAAGTGAGCTGATGTTGCTCTCTCCCGTCCTTAAAGTAGGAAGCAAAGATTGTCTGGGATTCGAGTTTGAACTGGGTTCCTCGCTGATAATCCATTTAGTCAATTCGTTGGAACCGGAGCTGCAATGCTGCATTATCTGGTGCTCTGTAACTAGCTTCCGCCTTACATGGTTGCGATTCCCTCTAAAGTAGCGAAAATTTAGAGTTTAGGCGATTCTGTTGATGGCTTGTGCGTGGACGTGGTGTTGTTTCTGCCTCTGGGTGGACAAGGCTCGCGCTTCGGTCCATACCCAATTTCGCATTACTTGGGAAGTGAGTGACATCACTCTCATGTGTGCCCACCGAAAAGAAAGAGAGGAAAGATTCGCTCTTACATGAGGTTTGCTGAACCCTTATCTTCCTGTGTAAGACATGCCGCCAGATCATCTAAATTCGGATGCACGTGTCTATAAGCAGATAGTTAACAATGCATTCGGTGGTTTCCTTTTCGTGCAGTCTTGAAATAGAGAAGTCGGCTAATTTAAATCAGGAGACTAGTTTTAGGATTTGGTTTCTTAGATTAAGCCTGTTTTTTAGATTGCAAAGTCGGGTCCCAGAATTTAAGTTACCTCGTCATTACATGATGATTTTTAGTTGCAGGATGTTGATGATTTTATGATACGGAGGTTTCTACGAGCTCGTGATCTAGATATAGAGAACGCTTCTAAGCTATTTCTGAAGTACCTGAGCTGGAGACAGTCTTTCGTCCCCAATGGGGCCATATCAGCATCAGAAGTTCCAAATCACCTTGCTCAACAGAAGTTGTTTATGCAAGGTCTTGATAAAATGGGACGGCCTATAGTAGTCGTATACGGGGGTAGACATGATCCTTCCAAAGCGAGTCTCGAGGAGTTCAAGCGTATGATACATCTCTGATTCTTCCTGATTTTCTTCTAACCAATATGAATTCATCGCTTCATGCAAAACTTTACCATCATCATATTACCGAAAAGAAATTTAGGCAGAAAAGTACTGAATTCGGCTAAAGTTGAGTTGTTTTACCGCATGCAGGTTTTGTGGTCTACACTCTTGACAAAATATGTTCCAGGTATCTCTTCTCCTTACTGAGACTCTGCGCATCACAGAAATCTAAAAACATTGCAAACTGAGGATTCTTCCAAAAATGAAATCCTTCAGAAGCATTCTGGTTAAGATGTCTATCCTGTGAGGCACAAAAATTGCATGTGTCACCTAATCACGTGATTGAAAAAAAAAAGGGGCATATTACTTGCAAATGAAGCCCTTAAAGACTATATCTAGTGCCACCCTCCTCAATGCAAATATAGTGTCAGAAAGTTTCTACCCGGTCCCTTATTGGTTTCTCAATTCCCAGTTTCCTAAGAACTGTTATCGACCCAAGTCTTTCTTTTGCATTCACTAGCCAGTGTTGGTCAAATTTTGGCCAATAATTTAAGTAGTTTCTTGGGTGTTGATCTTTTAGAATGCCCGGAGGGCAGGAGAAGTTTATGGGCATAGCAGATCTGAAAGGCTGGGGATACAAAAGCAGCGATATTCGTGGATACTTAGCAGCATTGTCAATCTTGCAGGTTCAATCTTCTGCCCCCTGCTTTCCTTTTGTTTATCAAGTTGATGCTGATGACAACATTAAACTAGAATCCAGTACCTCCATGAAATGTAAAAATGTGAAATTTTGTCTTTAAGGATTGCTTGCACCGTACCTGAAACTAGTTTTTAACAGAATACAGAATGTGCAAACTGCATATTGTAACTATTTTCCTTCGTTGACACCAGGACTGCTATCCAGAGAGGCTGGGCAAGCTCTTTCTTATTCATGTGCCTTACATATTTATGACTGCATGGAAGATGGTTTACCCATTCATCGACCCTAAGACTAAAAAGAAGGTATTGTTGGATTTATCACTTTGTGCTCGCTATTTGAATCCTAATGTTGACTTACTTTCAGAGTTCTTACATTTGATTAGTAAACAAAGATTAGAACTTTTGGAATTCTCCTTCATATTTAATTGGAAGAACATATAAACAGAACATAAGGGCTCAATGAACTTGTATTGCAGCTGCAAGCATTAAAGATTAACAATTTGTACTTCATTGATTTGGTTGGAGATAAGAAAAATTTGTACATCGCAACTGACCATAGTTATAAGTAATCTAAATCAGAAACCGTCGTTTCATTCCTTCTGTATTCAAGTAGATTAGCAGTCTGTGAAGTCTTATATTTTAGTGTTGGAGCATCATGTCCCCACTTGGAACTTTGGAAAGTGCATGTGTGATGCTAACCGATTCTGATCTCATCTCTCAGATTGTTTTCGTCGACAACAAAAAACAGAAAACCACTCTGCTCGGGGACATTGATGAAAGCCAGCTCCCGGATGTATATGGAGGCAGGTTGCCCCTTGTTCCCATTCAAGACAGCTAAATTCTACTCAGATTACAAGAATTTTTCTCCTCATTTCTTTTCTGGCCGGACACCTATATCATATAATATAAAGAAGATGTTATATTAGCAGAATGTGGAACAACAGCCAAATTTCATGGCTGAACTGTCCTGATGGTAGGTGTATCTCTCGGTATCATATTCTTCGTTTGAGGGATTTATAGTTCTGTCGCTTCAAAAGCTTGTGGGGTTAATATGCCAGTTGGTGTGGTCCAACCCAATGTGCTCTACTCTTCTTGAAAAGTAGATGGTTGGTTTGAGCTAGAAACCGGTCAAAACTGGTTTGTTAGACATGCACCGATCAAAAATCGATTTGATTCAGGATTTTCGAGAACCCAGAGCCAGCCTATAGGATCAGTTGACTTCTTGAGTCCAAGGTCAGAACCATCGGCCCACCTAGGAACCTACGGCCCCGCATAAACCGATTCTGCCTTTATTGAAGAAATAAATTTTGCACTTTAACTCAGGAAAGTCTTCGACCAAAAAGAAAAAAAACTCGGGAAAGTCCATTATGAGCGGACCTAACCATGTCCTTAAAAGGCCTAAATCACGAGACGTCACAAATAGAAGCTGGGTATTGTCGGGTTGGAGCAAGAAAAATGACCCAACAAGAGGGAATTGGGGTATGTAAAAATAAGGAACGTAATTGTTACAGTTATCCTAGATTGCTGGGATGGTGGCTGAGGTCCCCAGTGGCAATGAACTAAGAGGCAATCTCCAATAATGCCTCCTAGGGAGCTTGCCCCCGGTTTGGAAGAAATAAATTTTGCACATCTCAATATTGAGTCAGGGGCTACAAATCACTCAACTAAGGAAAGTCCTTTATTAGACATAGTTTTGTTATTATACGATGCAAGTGTCTAACTTCTAGTTTTACAAATGAAAAAGGTATTTGACTAGCTTTGGTATTTAAGACTCGACTTGAATTTATTGTATGGTGGTTAATTTATTTTTAAACCTTTTAACGATTTATCAAGTTAGTCATTTCGATTAATTTTGGTCAAAAATTGATGACGTTGATGTTACTCGTTCTATTTAGCATGATAAAGCATGAATAATTTTTGAAATTTTTTATTAACTATTTTCTTTTCATTCCTTTCCTTCTTCTTTTCTATTGTTCTTCTTATCCAAAGGCCTAGCATGGGTCGCTATGGCCTTGGCTATGGTGGGCTACGACAACCCTCACCTAGCTAGATCTACGCGAGGGGAGGGCTAGTGAGGTGAGGACTGCTGTGACCCTCATCAATGGACGGCGAAGGCCGCGATTGGTGAGTGCCGGGAGGAACAATAAAAAAAAATACAATAAATGCAAAATTTATATAAAAAATTAGAATTAGAATCTTAAAAATTGTAAAAATTATCTCAATATTATGACTAAATTCGCCATCATACAATACGTTTAAGACTATTTAGACAATTTTCTCCTAATTTTTTACCAAATGTTATACTACATCGTTGAATTTCTCTTTTCTTTCTTTCTTTCTTTTGCAATCAAATCATCAATCTTCCTTCGGTGGTGGCGGTGGAGATGGAGACAATGGCAAGGATAGAGTCTAGACATTGTATTGATTGCTCGATCCTATTTTGAGAGAGAGAGATCTTTTGGCCTTTTTGTTTTTTTTTTAAAATTTGTCCTGGGTTTATTTTGGTTTTTTCGTTTATATTTTTTTAGGGAAAATTTCACAAACCACCGTGAACTTTGGTGTACATGTTCCTTTTGGCTTTCTGCTACCCTTTAATCTTTCATTTTAATACGGTCATTAACCTTCAATTATATATATATATATCTTCTGTTAGCATGTGTAATACACGTGATTTTATGTGGAAGAGTACATTTTTTTATCTTTTTTCTTTTTGAAGGAAAACTCCTTTTACCCTATTTGCTGTTAAAATAATGAAGATATATAAAACCGGGAGAAAATTAAATGAACTAAAATTACTAATAGCAGAAGAAATGAATACAATAATAACAATAAATAATCAAATTGTAAAATTATATAAATGTAGCCATTAGAATAAACACAACTTAAACAATCGGTGCAAAGTAACAAAAAAGTCAAACGACAAAAATTGATTACGCATTGTGTATATTAAAAGAGTAAACTTAGGTAAAAAGTGATTGATTAGCAAAAATATTATAAAAAAATACAAATAGAAACGATGTCCTAGACTCATTAAAGGAAATGATTAATTGATATTAAGGTGATTTTTTTAACGATATTCTTTATTAATCAATCATTTTCTGCGTTATCCAATTTTTGTATTTGAACTTCTTGTCAATCGGGCCTTTTTTCCGTTTTACTTGCTACTTAGTTGTATTTCTTTTTCCTTTGAATTTTTCATCAAGTTTTAACAATCTCAAATTCAACATAATTATTGGATTTTATATTTCAAACTATTATTTTAATTAGTTATTTTTGTCAATTTTCTCTTTCTTTGCTTTTTTCATTTGCTAACAAAAATAAAATTAAAGAGACTTCTAATCCAAAAATAAGATGAAAATACATATTTACCGTTATCAGTAATGTGCATTGTACTTGTTGATGAAAAATATAACTGAATGTTAACAGCATTAAGAAAGGTGGGTAATACGTAACAATTGAAATTTTAGGCCCAAATATGTATTACTCCCAAAGTTTAGGGGAATTCTGTCTAATTTTCCATTTTTTTACGTGTTTAACTCGTTTTGTTTGATAGAACTTTTCAGATTTTTTTTATAAAAAAATGTAAAAATTTAAAATATCCAAAAGCATGAAGATTATTTTTCCTCTCAAATATCCAAACAAGAGATAGTCAAATCACTTTCGAGGGAAATGACTCTTGTAAAACGATTTCCTTGAACATAAAGTTTTTCGCAAAACTTGTATCCCTATTCATTGCACGTTTACAGTTGAACTTCTAGACTTTTTCTTTTTTTTCACCTTTATACCATGTCGAGCTGAGCATCTCGTTCGAGCTCTCTTGCATGTTCGATCACCGGAAAGGATCTTCATAGATTACTCAATATAGTGCTAATTTCCCATCACTAGGAACATCCTAGAATACTGACCTCAAGCAATGTTTGGTGCTATCATGGAGTCATCTGCTCTGTCTAAGCTCGATCTTGAAGCCAGCCAGTTATATCCATCACCAGAAGTCCCTGCACGAGCACGACCCTTTACTGAAATGGTGGAAACGGTTCTGATCTCGGACAACAATCTCTCTCTGGAATACATCCGACACATGCTTCATAAAAGAATGGCAATCGTGACAGATTCTAATGTTCTTCATAACCCGAATCGTCCTCCCATTTTTGAGATGCAGAAGGGCGAAAGCAATTGCCAACTTCTCGCTGTGATAACTCAGATTGCTCTCCTTCTCCTCCTCTTCGATATCATGTAGCACGTTCGATGTCTGCGGCGTATAACCTCGAAGCTTCAATCTGTCAATTATTGAAGTTAGCGAGTCCCTGATATTTTCCCACTCCGGATGAGAATTTTCCCCGGAAACAAACTCATGGATTTCCTGGTCTGCATTGATCAAACTGTACCCCGGTCTTTTGCTAATTCTCCTGTCTTTCATTAAAATTCTCATCTGAGCTTTGCGGTTCCATTTACCAACGCCGCCATAGGCATTGGATAAAAGGACATAATCCCCATCGTGATGAGGATCCAGCTCATGAAGTCTTCCTCTTGCCTTTTCAGCTAAGCCAAGGTGGTTATGATTCACACAGGCTCCAAGCAGAGTTCTCCAGACAACTGAGTTTGGTCTGATCGGCATCTTTTCGACAAATTCATACGCTTGCTCAACCATCCCAGCCCGACCAAAAATGTCGACCATACACCCATAATGCTCAAGCGTTGGTTCCATGCCATACTCTTTCTTAATGCTTTCAAATATTCCTCGGCCTTCTTCGACAAGTCCCGCATGGCTGCAAGCCACTAAAACTGCAGAGAACGTTATAGAATCCGGCTGCATTCCTGATTCCTTCATGTCATGGAACAGTTTGAGGGCCTCATCACTGTGGCCATGCACCGCGAGCCCATTGATCGCCACAGTCCAAGTCAACACATTTCTCTCGGGCATTTCGTTGAACACCCTCATCGATTCAACGACTGACCCGCACCTGGAGTACATGTCTATCAAAGCGGTCCCAACAGAAATCTTCCAACTCAAGCCAATTCTCCGAACGTAACAATCGACCCACCTACCCAATTCCAAAGCCCCTAAGCTGGAAACCGCCGAGATCAGGCTGAGCAAAGTGACCCTATCCGGTTCAAAACTCTCCACCAGCTGCATTTCCCGAAAACAAGCCAAGGCATCGTACCCGAATCCATTATTCGCGTAACACCCAATCAAGGACGACCAAGACACCAAGTCTCGCTCAGGCATTTCGTCGAACACCTTCCGCGCCGACTCCACCGCATTTGTACACCCGTAAGCGCTGATCAGCGCGTTCTGGACGTAGACATCGGAGCCCAACCCGAGCTTCGCGATCAGGGCATGAAGGCCGTGGCCCATCTCCCGGAGGCGAGAGCAGGCCTTGAGGACGAAAGGGAAGGTGAAGTTGTCCGGCGACACGCCGCGGCGGAGCATCTGGGCAAAGAAGGAGAGGGAGTGGAGAGGGGAAGAGTGGGCGTGGGATCGGATGATGGTGTTGTACGCGACAACGTCGGGGGAGGGGATGCCGGCGAAGAGAGCGCGGGCGTGGGGCAAGCTCTCTGGGGCCGAGGCGGCGGCGGCGGCGCATGATAGTAGGAGGCGGCGGAGGGAGGCGGCGTCGTCCTGGAGGCCGGTCTTGATGACGAGGGAGTGGAGCTTGTAGACATCGTTCATGGATGTCGTTCTCGACAACATATGTTCAGGTCCTGTCAGCTAGCCCACTTTTGATTTATACATCGAGTCTGCTAACTTAGTTGGTTTTTGCAATTGGGTCCTTTTTCCATCAATTGTATTATGTTTAGCAGATCCTCCTACTTTGCTAACTACACATTGTTTATGAACTGTATATTGACAAGCGGAGTTTATGCCCTATTCCTATGTGGCATTAACGTCAGCAACATATGAAAAGAAATTCTTATTTTAGGAAAAGGAAGAAGAAAAAGAAAGGTAGACTTGCCAATCACCAACCATCCTCGCTGAGATTAGAAATCGACCCTATCTCCGGAGAGGGCTAGGTCGCCCTCCCCGGCATAGGACCTAGCTAAGCAATTACCATGGTCCGACCCATGTTGGCGAGGCCGATACTTTATATTCTTACCGCAACTTATTCCTCATATTGTGGTTTTCACGTCAATGTTGCATAAATTCTCATGCCACATTTTCTATCACACGCAAGTTTTCTGTGAAATCGAGAAGCGTGACAATAATAGTCTAGTCTTCCAGTGTCGCCGCCAGATTTGGTGATACCACATCGGCCTTTACCTTCACCAATGGCACCGCAAGCACATATAGATAGGCCACCTCTACCTATCTGGCATTTTACAGATCTGAGGTCGATGATCCCAATCGACCTTAAATAAGAATTTGGCGAAGCAACAGCCATGGCACTGCATGCCCATACAGATAGTTCCATATGAGATCAATGACCTTCTCCATCATGAGAGAGAGAGAGAGAGAGAGAGAGAAGAAGGGGGCTGAGGTTTAGCAACTTAAGGCTAACAAAATACATATCAAAAGTATACCATTGGTTTGCTACCTTGGATATCCCCCAAAAACGTGACAAATTACATTGTGTGTTTGGTTCTGACTGATGTGTAGTTAAGCAAATAATGACATGAGTAACTCAACTATTCATCTTCAGCAGATGCAGATGTATGATGTGGGAAGCTCGACCATACATTGGACCAGGTCCGGTGCCCGTCAATTACCTCCTTCACAACTACGGCCACTTCCCCCACACTCACGCGAACTTGATCTTTGCTGTCCCTCTCCCGAATGGTCACATCGACTTGAGAATCCACGGTGATTGCAAAGGGCACTCCAAGCTCATCTGTTCTCGCATATCTCTTCCCTATGGTGTTGCCTGTAAACATAGCCAGGGCGCAGTAGCAGATGATTATCCAATTTACAGCTCAATAACAGAACAAGCTCTCATCTAATTTATTTGTGTATCATTCAGATCTGCAAACCTGACACCAACCTTAGCAGTTTCCACAAATCATAAATCAGATTTTAACAAGAAAAGAGGGAAAGTGGGAAGATAAAGATGCCAATCAATGGAGCTAATCCTAGCATTAGGAAAAAAGAACACAATCTTAGAAAAACAGGCATTCAAATCCCTCTAGAAAATCCCCTAAGAATGTGAATAGGACAAAAAAGAAGTGATCAAAATATAGCATTCATGTAAACATAATCGAGAAGGAAAACGCTTCAAAAATCATAGCTCTGTTTAAGAAAGAAAAAGCAAAGAGGATAAAGATATCCATCAAACTTTGAAGCTGATCCTAGCATGAGGATAAATGAAAACAATTTCAAGGAACAGGCATTCACTCCCCTCCATAAAATCCCCTTCTATGGTGAGTAAAGAAAAGAGAGTGACGAAGATACAAGCATCATGTAAAAATGCACAAGAGAAACTCATTTCATGCAAGAAATTAAGAACATAAATTCTATATTGGATAAGTACCTGTAATGTCAATCTTGTGTGAAACACCAGCCATTGTCAGTGATCTGCTAATGAGTTGAGCAACTGACTCATACTCTGGCTTCTGTATCAATGGGAAAACTGTACATTTGATAGGTGCCACGAGAGGAGGGAAGCGGAACACATTTAGTTGTTCATCACCTGCTTTGCTGGGCCTTGTATAGAAAGAGTGCTCAAAAAGGCAGTATATTATGCGTCCAATGCCAAAAGATGGTTCAATAACAGAAGGGGTAAAAACCCTCTGATTTTCCCTTATCTTCTGCTTAGAAATCTTGACCATGCTATCCTTGATTGTTACACTCTTTCCCATTGCGCATACAAGAAATTCTGCCTCTCCTTTGGATTCTAAAGCAGCCTTCAACTGCAATGCTTCCTCTTCACCCATTGCCTGGTATTAACAAGACAGATGCAAGAATAAAGTAAAGGAAGAGATTCCTAATATGCTTAGCAAAAGAACAAATACCAAGGAAACTCCAGCATATACCTCCAGAGATTCAACCACCATCTTTTGGTTTCCCTTAAAGGCAAGACCTAGGTCCTTCTTGTTTGGAATAATTACCAATTTCTGCATTGACATTTCAATTAGTTAAGTCATGATGACAAACTCGAGCATTTACAAATAAAGGACTCCATGTACTACAAGAAAAGCTAGCAAAATTAACTAGTCTGAAGAATTACCTCCACTTCTCTGGGTTCAGCAAATTTTTCATGGGCAACAAGAGCAACTCCACTTTTCTCCTGTCAAATGATAACAACATCACTACAAACAGTATGTTTGTAAACTCTCTGTTATCCAGCTTTCAACCCCCTCAAAAAGTTCTGGATAATGTTTTGCTTCAAACAGTATGTTAGACAAAAGAATATAATTGTGCAACAATGGATAACCTATGTCATCCAACAAATGGTTGCCACACAAGAGAGCTAAAAAGAGAACCTATACAATGTATCAAACCACACCTTGCCATACATAAATCATTGAAGAAAGAATTAATATTGCTGAAATGAAAAATAAATATTATTAATTTCTTAGGTATGTTGGCAGCTTATGATTCACATTCCATAACTTTGCTTCGGCTACTAAAAATTAGAAATAGGATGAAGAGTTCTGGAAAATTTCAGAAAGACTCAAGAGGACCTTATGATAGAATCATTTCAATGATTAAGATAACAAAAGATGCAGCTGTTTCTTTCAGTATTCCTGAACATGCGCCTTCTCCCAAAAAAAAAAAGTATTTGAAAGAAGGCAATATAACTCTTACCGTATGTGCTTTTAAATCATACGCTGACCTATCTGCAATACCAACACACTCAATCCAACCATAGGAACACTCAATTTCAGCATCCCAACAATCTGCTGCATAGTGAGCCATTTCGTTTGCAAGATGTTGCCTAAACCGCAACCGATCCTTGTCTATGCCAAGGCGAGTTAAAAATAGATATACTCTCCCAATGAAGTAGCCGAGAGTTGCATTGTTAACAGTTCCCTAAAAATAAACATTGCAATTTGTGAGACTCAAAGTGAACAAGTTGGGGGAAGAAAAATCAAGCCCAAAGATGATTCAAGCTTAACCTTGAAACTGCTTCACCAAGCCGAGTTAAGATAGCAGATTGGCCAGACATTTGTTGTTCCCTTGGGAACATCAAAAATTCCAAATCTGCAACTTCAGAAAACTTTGGATGGTTTTTATCTTCTGGATCAACAAAATGCTCGATCTCAGCGAGAGTGAACTCACGGACTCTCAGAAGACCTTGGCGAGGAGAAATCTACAAGTGAAAAGCATTAGAATCAACCATAGACTAAAATATAATGACACAATGGAGATAATGATAATATCTCAACTACAGCATTGGAGACCACGATTTAAGCCTATTGACTAACAAGACAATCCCATTTCACTCTTTAAGACAAGTTATGCTATGCAACAGTATCAAAGCAGAGATCATGCATACAGTGAACACGCACAATTTAAGATGATCAGAAAGAGTGATGCACAACCTCATTTCTGAAAGCCTGACCAATCTGAGCTGCAGCAAAGGGGAGTTTATTGCCGTTATAATAATACAAGTCTTTGAAATTTACAAAAATGCCTTGTGCAGTTTCAGGTCGCATGTACCTGCAGTAGATTGAGGGGGGGAAAAACTACTGTAAATCTCATAGACGTAAATCCAAAAAAATACAAAACCAAAAGCTAAGATAACATTTTTGAAACAGGAACGCAATTCACTTGAAGTCTGCACCATCGGCATGACAGCGGGACATCTATTGGTGGTACTTACCCAGGGAGCAGACCAGATGGGCCTATCGACGTTTGAAACATCAGGTTGAATGGATAGGGATCAGAGAGAGGGTTTTTGGTGTCAGGAGCTGTGATACCATACTCTTTTATCTTGGCACCCAATGCATCAGGAGAGAGATCATCCAAAGTTGCAAGTATGAGCTTTAGTTCCGCAGCCTTCTCTGCACTAATGCTCAAATCCTTTTGGAGCTTCTCATTACAAAAATCTTTGAGCAGATGGTCAGCTCTATAACAAGTCCCAGTTTTCTCATCCTTCACCATAAGGTCAGTAAACTTGTCCACGTGACCTGACGCCTTAAGGACAATCTCCGGGGTGACACAAGGGCAGTCAACCTCCAACATGTTCTCCTCATGAACAAAATGCTAATAATAGAAATAAAAAAGATTGACACAGTTAGACCCAGAGAAAATGGATTTTTTTCTTCAAATAACAGTCAAACAAATGTTTAAAGATTATTATCTACTCTGCACACAGTTCTGCATCTGGGCGTTTTCTACTCGGGCACAATAGGGACATTGTAAAGACCCACAATAACAAATTAATGAGGAGACAATCCTTATCCATGGCCCTTTCTCAGCAATATTGACAAAGATAAAAAGGAAAAAACACACTACTATGATGTCATAAACAGCCATAAATGGGCACATAAAATTGAACCAAATAACACATTTCCACTTGACTTCAATCGCACATTTCCACTTGAAGTCTCCGGGAGATGATCTCTAGCAGCCTAAATGCCCGTCAGAACCTATTTCCATTACTTCACTCGGATTCTTCTGAGAACTCTCGAGAATGTGAATTTTGACAAATCACTTCACAAATGTCATCAAACGAATCCCATCATCTAACTAACTAGATTAAGTAAACAATCGAAACCCATCAAACCCATAAATTCAAATTCGACCAACAAGAGAAAACAGAATTTTTTAACACCAATTCGCAACGACAAACTATTACAGGCTAAAGCATCTACTCCTATCGCGACGATTCAACTCAAAATCCACGACTCACCTGACGCCAGTACGCTAAGACATTCGACTTGACGGCGCAGCCGGGCGGGCCGTAGTCGTAGAGCCCGGCGACGCCGCGGTAAATCTTGAACGAGGGAATATAGAACAGGCGGCGCTCGAGCGTGTTGACGACGGTGTGGCGGAACGCCTCCCGGGTGAGGCCGCCGTCGCCGCTCCCGCCGGAGACGGCGGCCTGGAGCTGCTTCTCGACGTCGGCCTTCTCGATCTTGAGGTCGTTGAGGGCCTTGATGGCGGCGTCGATCTCCGGCTTCGGCGCCTTGCCGGCCTTGAGGGCGCGGACGGCGTTGCCCTGGGCGTCGACGGCAGCCAGCCGGTCGGCGAGGGCCTTGCGGAGCGAGTCCTCGGTGCGGTCCATCGCCGGAGGGGAGAGAGAGAAGAGGCGAGAGATGGAGAGACGAGAGCCGAGGGAAGTCGATGAGGCGAGTCTAGCGAGGAGTGATGGTGGTGGTGGAGGAGGTGGCATGCAAATCGCGTCCTCTCGGCGGTGACTTGAGGGGGGGAAAAATGGAAAATATCTGCTGCTAGGGTTTTTGAGTGGGGGCTGTGAGTGGAGGATTCTTTTTGGGATTCTTGCGAATTTCTTGGAAATTATTATTATTATTTCCATGGATGAATTGGGCAATTGCATAAAGACCCAAAGATTGGATCGAATCGAAAATAATCTGATCTAAATAAATTAATTTAATCTGTTATTATTGACCATACCCGATCTAATTAGTATTATGAAAATGCTTTCATATTTATAGTAATTTGGAAAAACTCATGCTCAAATCGAGGTGAAAGTTTTGTGTGAGCAAAGTCGAGAGAAAATGAGAAGAATGTAAATGGGTTGACTCATTTAATACATCTATCATGTTTGAATCCATCTATGACCTATATAGCTGAATCTATCAGATTGGGTTATTGAATCTCATAGCAATTTTTTTTTAAATTATCAAAAAAAAATTAAGACTAAATTGACAAAAAAAATTAAGATTGAATTGGCTACTTTACAATAAATTTAAGATTTTGGATGATTTTCCCATAAGTTATGTGTTACGCTAACAATAGACGTAACAAATATATAAATGAAACTATAATAAATTTAATTTATACAAATAGTTTATAAAAAAAATTCTATTAAAATGACCTTTTAAGTATGTGATTTAAGATGGTTAATTGCTAAAACAGAGGCAAGAAAAAGTTTCTATTTCACAACCGGCAATATGGTATGTCTAAACTTGAAGTTGCCTAATTGCATTGTTTTGTGTGGTATTGGATAGGAGAAAATTAGGGATAAGGGTAGAAACATTATTTATTTTGGTCTATTGCTAGTTGAGGACTGAGGTTTCATTTTGATCGATTGACAACTTAAAATTTTAGAAAAGTCACGGCAAGATTTTGAGCTCACTGTCTTTGAAATTCAAGCATTGAAAATTAGAAGTGGCAAAAATGGCCAAATATATCACGGGACAGCCATGTGACTTTTCAACACTTGAATTACATCAATTGTTTGATAAAAAAAAATTACATCGATTGCGACACCTGTTCAGAGCATTTATGAAACCTTAAGTTATTAATTTACTAAATTAAAATCTTGAATTCTTAGTTGACCAATGGCCAAATCCTTAAGCATGTTTCCGCAAATTGTCCAGAGAAAATAACAATCATCAATCCAAATTTTGACTGACGATCATGTGCGGAAGTAAACAAGTACGGAAAATCAATAACGCCGGGGAAAAATAATCAAATAGATATCTGCAAAATTAGCTTTTTATACGGTGCTCATTTATTAAAAAAAAATTCATTTAAGAGTCATCAACGACTTATCTCGTTGGAAAATCTCATATGACATTACTTTATTATATAATTGCTGACGTGCTCATTGGTAAAATAAAATTAGCAATTATGCCTATCAACGATGTTGTTTAGAGATCTATTTGCCCCAAATTATCAAATTGGGGCAAGAATATAGACCTTTAAGGACCCTAATTCCAATTTATCAATCAGCTCTTCGCTTTGATTTCGCTTATTCACTTTGATTGACCCAACGCAAGCTCTCCTTATTTTGCTTCCACCTTTAGTATCTCTATCGGAAAAAATGCAACCAACGAATCGAGAAGAACAATGAAGTCAAATTTTAAAATTTGATATTACTTTCTTTAATGAATTATTTGCCTCATAATATTGCTAATGGTTATTGGCAAATTTCAGGATACAACAAAGTCTTGATTGAAAATATTAGGGAAAATTCCAAAAAAGGACCCAAAATGCCCTCAATTTTTCAAATAAATACCCAAAGTGGACCATATTTCAAATAAATGATCAAAATGGTCATGTTTGTTTCAAATAAGGATTCTGAGTGATCATAATTGTTTTAAATAAAAGTCTAACATAGCTAGTTGCTAGTTGGCAAAATTTTCCGACTGACTAAGGGCATTTTCATCATTTGTCAATTTTCTTTTTTTTTCTTTCCTTTTTTTTTGTTCATCTTCTTCTTTTTTGCCGGTGGCCGACTTGACAAATGATGAGAATGCTCTTATTTGAAACAGATATTATCACTTTAAGCCATTATTTGAAAGAAGATCCACTTCATGCCCTCATTTCAGAAAAGTGATGGCATTTCGGCTCATCATTTAAAACATGGTCCACTTAGGCCCTTATTTGAAAAATTAAGAGCACTTAGGGCCCTTTTTGAAAATTTCCCAAAATATTATATAAAAATTCTAATATTTTTTCATGATCTCTCAAAAGAAACAATTGAAATGATGGCTTTATTTTTTGAAAAGAAATTTCAAAGTGACTCCATCATGATTGATCCCAAAAATCGATGTTATCTTAGTCTTTTGAATATAGGTAATTATTGACACCTAAATTTTGATTGATCATTCATAATTTAATGCACAAAAATTTAGGGATTAATTTTAACCCTTAAACAAAAATATTAGGATTAAATTACATAACATATAGTTTTATGAGTATTTATTATTGCATTTGCATTGGACATGTGGCAAATGGGTTTCAATTGATGGTTCTAAGATTTAATTTAACAAGTTGGACTAAGCCCACAAGGAAAAAGAATTTGGCTAAGCCCATTAAGGGGTGACAAGTTAGAATATGAGAATGTTCCTGGGAATATGAGAATGTTCCCGAGAATATTCGCATTATTCTTTCAATATTCAGGGAAGGTGTCGGATGAAATATTGAAAAAATATTGCACGTGGGATACAAAAGCTAAATAGGTAACGTGCAAATTTATCATATTTCCTTAAAGAACATAGTCCTCTCACCTATAAAAAGGGGTCCACACACACTAAAGGGACAAACATAAAAAAAACACACAGCCACAATGGAGAGAAAAGTGAAAGAGGGGGTCAAAGAAAAGAAAAAGGAAGGGGATGCTAAAAAAAAGAGTGAGGGGAAACGTCAAGAGAAAAGTGAGAGTGGGGATCTTGGTGCTCAACAAATATCTTGCATATTTGTTTTCTTGCTCACGGGATCCAACGAAGTCAAGAGAATTCTTGGATCCAATCTGAGTTATTTGCAGGTTTCTTCTGTCTTGCTAAGAATCACCATAATTCTTCACGTCGGAGTCCATCGTCGGTGAACATCCATCGCTCATCACAAATGCTATTTGGGAACTCATCATTGGGACCTTGGCATCATTCCTTATTAGTCGCATTCATTGTTCCTTGTTAGTCGCATTATCCAGGATAATTCTCTTCTGAATCAAGTGATAACGAAGCCATCTCGTTCGCCCATCATTACGAGATTGAAAGCACGAATGGCCGAGCAAGTTGAGCTGCGTGAAGTATTAATAAAATGGAAGATCAAATGTCCAATGCAAATGCAATAATAAATGCTCCAAAAACTATATGCTATGCAATTTAATCCTAATATTTTTTGTTTAGGGGTTAAAATTAATCCATTAATTTTTGTGTATTAAATTACGAATGATCAATCAAAATTTAGGTGTCAACAGCAATAACATTATAATGCAACCTCTCTGCGAGCTTACCTTCAAAGAGGGGCAGCTGTTAACACCTAAATTTTGATTGATCATTCGCAATTTAATGCACAAAAATTTAGGGATTAATTTTAACCCCTAAACAAAAAATATTAGGATTAAATTGCATAGCATATAGTTTTAGGATAATTTATTATTGCATTTTCATTGGACATTTGATCTTCCATTTTATTAATACGTTCACGCAGCTCAACTTGCTCAGCCATTCGTGCTTTCAATCTCGTAATGATGGGTGAACGAGATGGCTCCGTTATCACCTAATTCAGAAGAGAATTATCATTCAAAAGAGAATTATTCTGGAGAATGCGACTAACAATGAACGATGCCAAGGTCCCAATGATGAGTTCCCAAATAGCATGAGAATTTGTCTACTTCAAGTCATTACTTTCACGATGGCGGTGGCTTGCGATGAGCGATGATGGTGGATGTTCACCGATGATGGACTCCGGCGTGAAGAATTATGGTGATTCTTAGCAAGACCGAAGAAACCTACAAATAACTCAGATTGGATCCAAGAATTCTGTTGACTTTGTTGGATCCCGTGAGTAAGAAAACAAATATGCAAGATATTTGCTGAGCACCAAGATCCCCACTCTCACTTTTCTTTTGATGTTTCCCCCCACTCTTTTTTTTCAGCATCCCTTCCCTTTTCTTTTCTTTGACCCCCTCTCTCACTTTTCTCTCCGTTGTTGCTGTGTTTTTTTTTTTGTGTCTGCCCCTTCAGTGTGTGTGGACCCCTTTTTATAGGTGAGAGGACTATGTTATTTAAGGAAAGATGATAAATTTGTACGTTGCCTATTTAGCTCTTGTACCCCACGTGCAATATTTTTTCAATATTTCATTTGATACATTCCCTGAATATTGAAAGAATAATGCGAATATTCTCGAGAACATTCTCATATTCCCAGGAATATTCTCATATTCTAACTCGTCACCCCTTAAAGGGCCTAGCCAAATTCTTTTTCCTTGTGGGCTTAGTCCAACTTGTTAAATTAAAACTTAACCATCAATCAAGTCCATCCGCCACATGTCCAATGCAAATGCAATAATAAATGCTCCTAAAACTATATACTATGCAATTTAATCATAATATTTTTGTTTAGGGGTTAAAATTAATCTCTAAATTTTTGTGCATTAAATTATGAATGATCAATCAAAATTTAGGTGTCAACAGTAATTCTCTTGAAAAAGTTGCAAAATCAACAAGTACATTCTCAAATGTAATCTTGAAAAGACATATGAAAAATTCGGAATTAAATAAATAAAAAATAACTATAACTCATTTGTGAAGTGCATTGTTTCAATGGAATGCTATGATTAATTTTTGTAATTATAAATCTGAATTTTTAATAAATAAAAATAATGATTGTTGCTTAGTACCAAATCTCGTGTATGTGTACATTCATATCTTTTTGATGTGGGATAATGTACCTCTTAATTTGTTTTTACAAACAAACTACCAATAATCTCTTGGTCTCTTCAGCCTAAGCATTCTCCAAAGAGCCCTTGGAGAGCAGAAATAGGAGAAAAGGCCTTCATTGGTACAAGCGGCGCGAACTCGCACCTCAAAACACAGTTTGACGAAGCTCTCAAATGGGTCAAATGCAGAGAGTCTTGACCGATCAATGTCGGAAGAATTTAAGAAAGCGAAAATCTTTCATTGCGATGGAAGGATCAAGAACCAATTGTTCAATCGCTGAGAAACGCGGTCCTCTTTTGAGGCGGAACCATTGAGAGAGAGAGAACATTGTCATTTTTGTAGAGGAAGCTTTTTTTTTTTATCGGCAATAAGGCCTTTGCATTACTATCTCATAAAATGAGTTTGTGAAAGGGGGAAATCCATACATAATAATGCTAAAAGAGGATAAGGAGGTTGCGAAATCCAATTTTCTGGAAGGGCTTGTTCTTGATGCGCCTTTGCGGCCCAATCCGCTGCCTGGTTCTGCTCGCGTGGGCTATATTGTAGATAGACCCAAGGTAAGTCTTCCAACAGGGCCCAGCAGTCTTCAACAATTGACTGGGTCAACCACGAAGAGAGGAAGCATTTAGAGAGAGAGATTTATGGCACTTGTGGTGTTCTTATCTCTTCTATCCACCATTGTAAACTTGGATAGTAGTTAGTAAATTTCAAATTGAGTTTTTAAATAGAATGGATGGGCAATTATTTAATTGGTTAACTATTAGTAAGTTGATAACGAAATGATGCATTGATGTAAAGAAGGAAATAATAATTCCACCTCTATTAACCTACCAAAATAATAGGTTGATTTTAAATTTACCAATTCGGGATTTATTGTGAAATGAAAATTAATTTTAGGAATAAATGTGTGGATGATACCATTTCAGATAAATCTGTCTAGATTGGGAATTAATGTTATTAACCCAAGAAAAAAATTTCAGATAACAAATTTAGGGTCATGGTTACAACAACAGAGATTTATACTCGGGCAACCTTAGTTGGAATTTACAACGAAGATAACATCTAAACAAACCAGGGAAGTCGGCATCCTAACATTCGCCCCTCAAGTTGGTGCAAGTAAAAAATCATTGATGATGTCTTTTTACTTCTTAATGGCCTTGCTATAAGATTCGTGCGTTTAGACACTTGATGATGCATGACCCTAAAAAAAAAAACACTTTATGATGTTCTCTTTCCTTTTAGCTATTAAATTTAAATCAAGTGTTAATCTATTTCACACATGGGGTTCGTCGGATAAAAGAAGAATGCATCTTCCAACAGTAGAGCCTTCCAAGTTGACTGCTCAACGCCACTCAACGTAACACATCGTTGAATCATTGTTTCACGTCGCTCACAATGACGAGAGAGCCTAAAGAAGAGCTAAATATACTCCAAACACGTTATGCTTATTGCTGGAAAACAGACTTTGTGTTATCGATCTGATAACAGCACTTCCTCAAAGTTTGCTGAATTTCTCCAACTCCCCACCTTTCCGTTGCAAAAAGCAATCAATAACCGTGTTAACCAAGGTAAGATGTAAGAGATTGTTTAGCAGGAAAGAGGCCAGTTTTAGCTTGCCCCACAAGCTCCTAGTCACGCCATCGAAAATTTCCCTTGAACCAAAGCTTGGCCATCATCAAGGCCTTCGAAGATTGCTTGAAGCGCCAGATGCCATAGCCAACCGTCAAAACCAGTCCCAATTCTTTATAGAAGGTGGCCGAATCACCTGCACCAGGCTTACCTCCACCAGAATTATCAACATTGCGTCCACTAGTACCAGGATGCTTGTCTCTGGGATAAATCCTCGAATTAACTCCATCCATGGTGCGCTGATGGTGGCCCGACATAATAGAGCCACAGAGTCCATCCAAGACATGGCTCGGACAACAAGGTGAGTAGTCCCTTTTGCATATGGTCAGAGGGATGAGTAGTCCATCCAAGACATGGCTCGGACAACCAGACCCCTTAAGGACAATCACCGGAGTGGCACCAGAGCAGACAACCTCTCCCATGTTCTCCACGCAAACAAATCGCTAAGAATAGGATTAAAAAAAAAACAATATTACACTTAGACCAACTGACAGTCAAGCAAATGGATTTTCTTTCAGATAATAGTCAAACAAATGTTTAAAAATCATCATAATCTTCACACGTTTCTGCATGCAGGTGTTTTTCTATGAGGGCACAATAAGGACATGAGAAAATAACAAGCAAACAATCCTTATCCATAGGCCTTGCTCAGCAGATATTCATAATAACAAAAGGGAAACCCAAGGCACATGAGGAAATATGATGTGTGCCTCTGTATCAATGTAGTGGGTACATAAATTGAACCAAATCACACATTGCCACATTGAAATCTCCGGGAAACGATCTCTAGCAGACCTAAATGTCGTCAAGCACTAACTTTTCCTGTTTATCCATTCAGATTCCCTCCAGAACTCTCTCTAGACCATGTGAATTTTGACATATAACTTCACAAATGTCATCGAGGTTCTCTTCATCTAGCTAACTATATTAAGGAAACAATCGAACACATCAAACTCATATATGCAAATCCGACCAAGAAGAGAAAACAAATACTTAACACCAATTCATAAAAAAAAACCATCACTGGCAAAAGCATCTGATACAATCTACTCCAATTTAACTCAAATCCATGGCTAACCTGATGGCAGGACAGCAAGACGTTGGCGCAGCTGGGTGGGTCGGCATAAAAAGACAGGTCTTTGGAATTTGCAGAAATGCCCAGTGCAGTTTCAGGTCGCATGTCCCTGCAGTAGATTGAGGAAAAGAAACTACAGTAAATCTCAAAGACGAGAAACCAGAGGCTAAAATAACATTTTTGAAACAGGAAGTTAATTCACTTGAAATTTGTACATTGGCATGATGGTGTGACATCTATTGGTGGTACTTACCCATGGAGCAAACCAGATAGGCCTTTGGACGTTTGAAACATCAAGTCGAATGGGTAGGGATCAGAGAGGATTTTTGGTGTTGGGAGCTGTGATACCATACTCTTTTATCTTGACACCCAATTCATCAGCAGAGAGATCATCCAAAGTTCCAAGTACATGCTTGAGTTTGGCAACCATCTTTAGACTAATTGAATCCTCTTGGAGCTTCTCATTACAAAAATCTTTGAGCAGTTTGTCAGCATGATACCAAAACCCAGTTTTCTCATCTTTGACTATATACTTGTCCTTGCAACTCAACGCCTTAAGGACCATCTCCAAAGTGCCATGAGAACCGCAGCCAACCTTCGGAATGTTCACCTTGCCCACCTTGGCATCCCAACGCTAATAATAGAAACAAAAAAAAAATTACACACTTAAACCCAGAGAAAACTGATAGTCAAGCAAATGGTCATCGAATTCTGCATCCAGGCGTAAGGAAATGTAAGAAGCCAGAATAACAAAAGATTGAGTAAACAATCCTTATTCATAGCTCTTGCTCAGCAATATTAAAATAAAAAGGAAAAAACCCACTGATGTACCGTGATTTTCTAAACAGCCCTGTACAAATTTGGTGGGCACATCAATTGAACCAAATCACAGATTTCCACCTTGAACAAAGTCTCTAGACAATGTGATTTTCCCGTTACTTCGCTCAGATTCTCCTCAAAACTCTCTCTAGACAACGTGAGAACTTGGACGAATCACTGCACAAATCTCATCAAACGATTTCCCTTCGTCTAACTAACTAAATAAATGAGACAATCGAACGCCATTAAACTCATAAAGTCAAATTCGGCCAAGAAGATAAAACTACAACTTCGATGCCAGTTCGCAACAACAATCTATGACCGGCTAAAGCATCTGATGCTATCCGCGCCAATTCAACTCAATTCCACAACTAACCTGACTATAGGAGGCCGACCCGGGTCGCGTGGGGGCATTACAGTAAGTGTCGAGCCAGGAATTGCAGACCAAGTGGGCCGGGAAGTGCTCGTCGCCGGTCCCACGGACGGCCCAGAAGGCATTGGCGGTATCAATGGCGGCATAGCCGGCGGCATCGAAGGCCTCATTGATGGCGGCATAGGCTTCTAGGAGCCTGTCCATGACGCCCTCCAATTCTCAAGACGTCCGCTGAGAGAGCGCGATCGGAGCGAGAATTGGCGAGAGATGGAGAAACGAGGAGTGAAGAAGAAGATGAGAAATGTTGGCTGCTTGAGCTTTAGAAAGACGGCGGAGGGAAAGTTGGGGCTTTGGAAAGAGAAGAAATGTGCAGGGTTGTTTTTGAGATTATAGCGATTTTAGTGAAAATTGTGATTATTTATACGGACGGAGCACGCATAACGTTTGGCCATCTTAGTCAGATTAAAAAATAAAAATTGTGACTTGCCAAAAAAAAAAAAATTACACTACGTCTGTTATTGAACTGAGTCATGACCAGCAAGAACTAGAGCTGGTCAGAGCTTCTTTGAAACCTTAATCATTAATTTAATAAAATAGAATCATAAATTCTCAACGAGTTGATTGAAAATCACAAATTTAATATCATTACGCATGACCCATTTATTCCAAATAAACTTTCCTCTCATCCCTGTGGATAGCGAAAGTCTTGGATTATTAAACGAAAATCTATGCACACGCCTGTGCAAATAGGCTTAAAAATGTTAGATAACCCGGTTCCTATAGCCTGTGGTCAATGAAACTTATAGGGCCTGCATAATAACGCTTTTGTTCCCGGAAACAATTTCTGCTCAGAAATTATTCTTTTTTATTCTGTTCCTAAGAACAATTTTTGAGCATTTAAAGGCGTTTGGTAACTGTCCAAAATTTTTACTCCGAAAACATAAAAGCGTTTAGTAAAACCTTAGAATTTCTAGTCTAAACTATTTTCTTTTAATTTTTTAATGATTAAATACATATTTCTTTCGGTCGTCGGCGCCAGTCGCGGCCGACCCTCACAAGGCCAAGGCACAGGCCACAGGCACAATAGGCCACAGGCCACAGGCACAGGCCATAAGTCAAGGCACAGGAGGCACGGGCATAGGCCAAGGCATAGGAGGCACAGACACAGGCCACAAGCCAAGGCATAGGAGGCACAGGCACAGGCACAGGCACATGCACATGCACAGGCACAAGCAGGCACAAGCACAGGCACAGGCACAGGCCACAGGCCCAAGCACAAGCACAGGCCACAAGCCAAGGCATAAGAGGCATAAGCATAGGTCACAGGCACAGGCCACAGGCACAGGCACAGGGACATGCCACATGCACAGGTCACAAGCTAAGGCATAAGAGGCACAGGGCATAGGGCACAGGCACAGGCAAAGGCCACAAGTACAGGCACATGCCACAAGTTAAGGCACATGAGGCACAGGCCACAAGCTAAGGCATAGGAGGCACATGGCACAGAGCATAGGCACAAGCACAGGCATAAGCACAAGCACAGGTATAGGCCACAGGCACAAGGCACAGGGTACAGGCACAGGCCACAAGCCAAGGCACAGGAGGCACAGGCACAGGCCACAAGCCCAGGCACAGGCACAGGCCACAAGACAAGGCATAAGAGGCATAGGCACAGGCCACAGGCACAGGCATAGGCCACAAGCCAAGGCACAGGAGGCACAAATACAAGCCACAGGCTCAGGCACAGACACAGGTCACAAGCCAAGGCATAGGAGGCACAGACACAAGCCACAGGCACATGCACAGGCCACAAGCTAAGGCATAGGAGGTATAGGCACAGGCCACAGGCCCTAGGGCATAGGCACAAGCCACAGGCCACAAACACATGCCATAAAAATGCGTTTGGTAAAACCTTAGAATTTCTAGTCCAAAATATTTTCTTTTAATTTTTTAATGATTTAAATACATATTTCTTCCGGTCATCGGTGGCAACGACCGGCGCCGGCGGGACCCTCACCGAGCACGAGGCATAGGCATACATTTGGTAAAACCTTAGAATTTTTAGTCCAAAATATTTTCTTTTAATTTTTTAATGATTTAAATACATATTTCTTTTGGTCGACCCTCGCCAGGTCATGGCTCGGGCACGGGCCAAGCACACAGGCATGGGCACGGGCACGGGGCCAAGCGCATGGGCATGGAGCCAAGGGGTTTTTTCTTGATTTTACTCCAAATATATTCCCCATAACAAATTTATTCATCCAGGGAAAAAAAAAAATTTACCAAACGTATTTCTGTTCCAAATCCGTTCCCGAGAACAAAAGAACATAATTAGTTGTTCTTGGGAACATAATCAGTTTTTACCACACAGGCCCATAATGGGGAATCGACAAACTAAAGAAAAGTTAAATTAGTTTTTACCACAAAAGCCCGTAATGGGGATCGACAAACTAAAGAAAAGCCAAACTAAAGAAAAGTTAATTTTACCATGCAGGCCCATAATGGGGATCAACAAACTAAATAAAAGCTATTACTGTCCACACCATGTTAAACCAAAAGCATATGAACTCAAGGCCGGAGTGAGACATTGTACTGTATCTATGTAGCAAATAGATAGAAACGCTCAACTGCGGCACAATTCTTTCCAAAGCGAATGCTTTGGAGTACTAGGAGTACCAATTTAAAGATTTTGAATGATACCAATTCATCCTCAATTCGACGAAAATGCATAACTAACCTCCTGTCGTCGCTACATGGCTGAGACTTCAACTTGACGATGCGACCGGGCAAGCTGTTGACGTAGACACACCCCAACCAAGGGAACGTAGGACATGCAAGAGGCGACGCTTGAGCGTGTCGCTAATGCCCCAACGGAGCGGCTCGCTGGTGATGGCCGCTGCCTGGAGCTGCTTCTCGACGATCGCCTTGAGAGCGTGAAAGGCGTTGCCCTGGAAGTCGACGACGGCGCCCTTGTAAGCGAGGGCTTTGCAGAAGAAGTCGTCGAGGTGGTCCATCGTGGGAGGGAGGTGCGGCAAGTTAAAGAGAGAGGCAAGGAAAACGAACGATGCCACTCTAGTGAGTGAGGGGAGCGTTCTAGAAGCGGCAATGCTCTGTTAGGGTTTTTTTTAAGGGGGTTGGTGCGAGTTGGGGGTGGGGATTAGGGGTGTGCAACCGGATCGGGTTGACCCGGGAACTAGACCGGACCACCCGGAAAAACCGGTCCGGGAACTGGTTCCTAATGGAACCGGTCCGGGAACCGGTTCCACAGGGAAACCCACCCAGCCCGAATCGGTTTTTTTATTAAAAAAAGAAAGAATAGAATGTGCAAAGTGCAGCACTAGCATCTTCTCCCCATCTCTGCTCTTCTCCCTGCTCTTCTCCCTCGCTGCTCGCTTTTTCTCTCTAGATCTACGCTCCGCCACTGCTCAATCGACTCTTCTCCCTCGCTGCTCGCTTCTTCTCTCTAGATCTATGCTCCGCCGCTGCTCAACTGACGAGGCGACGATTGCTGGTCGCTTCTTCTCTCTCGAGTCCCGACGACGAGTGCTGGGTCTACGAAAGGTTGGACGATTGCTGCTCAGTTCTCACTTCTTCTCCTCGAATCGATTACCGCTGTTTGTCAAGGTAACCGATTTTTTCCCTCTCTCTCTCTCCCTCTTCCTCTATGTCTTTGTGTTATGTGTGTGTTTGTGTCCACGACGCACCTGCCAAACCGAATCCGGGTAGGGGGCATTGGGAAGGTGGTCCGCCTTTGGAGCGGGAGGTTTTGGACCTCCGAGGCTGGTTTCGGGTTCGGGGGCGAGGTCGAGCTGGGGGAGGTGGAGGAGGTGAAGCGAGAGGAGAACGCGATTTGATTCAGTTAGTTTGATCAGTGACCAAATCTGGCTTCCCGAGCCTATCTTCGCTTAGATTCCAACTTATGCCATTCTATCTTCACCCTGTTTAAATTTTTATATGAATTTATCAGTCTTTTGTGCAGAAGATATTAATTAATTCAGACCATTATTCCTAGGTAAGTTGTATTTGCAGTGGGTTTAGTGGATATACCCCATCGGAGTCTTAAGATTCTTTTTGGAATTCTCTAACCATTTAATCCTTGTAATTTCCCATGTGAATTTTAGGTCTGCAGCAGTATGTTAAGCAGTGCGAGGGAGTCTTTTAAATTAAGTTTTGCATATGACAGTAGACTGTATTTTGTACTTGCAAAACTGTCAAAGATGTACAGGTCTTTGGTTTCTAAAAAGGTTCTATGGTTTTTATTGAAAGTGTAATAAATAATTCAATCAAAAGAATCTGTCTTCTTTTGTCACTGCCATGCATGTGTATATCTACGCATGTGTGGACACTGGGATTGCCTTTATCATGTAATAGAGCTGGAATTGTGCAGCCTATAATGTCAAGAATAGTTTTAGCTGCTCGTTGAATCTCATGAATTTTACAGCTCTCTTCACTCTGTGGTACTTCAAAAATGTCTTGAATAGTTGTTGGATTAGCAGAGTTCTCAACCACTTCCGCTATGTAGAGATTTTCACAATAGTTCATTTGATTAGACTTTGCATTTTCCCATTCACTCGTAGTATAACAAGGCGGTGCGCTGGTTGCAGCCGACCCTCACAAGGCCAAGGCACAGGCCACAGGCACAGGAGGCACAGGCCAAGGGACAGGAGGCATAGGCACAGGCCACAAGCCAAGGCACAGGCATAGGCCACAGGCACAGGCCACAGGCATAAGCCATAAGCTAAGGCATAGGAGGCACAAGCACAGGTACAAGCATAGGCACAGGCACAGGCACAGGCACAGGCATAGGTACATGCACAGGCACAAGGTAGGCACAAGCACAAGCACAGGCACATGCCACAAGCCAAGGCATAAGAGGCACAGGCATAGGCCACAGGCACAGGCACAGGCCACAGCCACAGGCTACAGGCACAGGCCACAAGCCAAGATACAGGGACATGCCACAAGTCAAGGCATAGGAGGCACAGGCACAGGCCACAGATACAAGCACAGGCCACAAGCCGAGGCAAAGGAGGCATAGACACAGGCCACAGGCCTAGGCACAGGCACAGGCCACAAGCCAAGGCAAAGGAAGCATAGGCACAGGCCACAGGCCTAAGCACAGGCACAGGCCACAAGCCAAGGCATATGAGGCACAGGCACAGGCCATAGGCACGGGCATAGGCCACAAGCTAAGGCATAGGAGGCACATGCACAGGCCACAGGCCCTAGGGCACAGGCACAAGCCGCAGGCCACAAGCACATGCCACAAAAATGCGTTTGGTAAAACCTTAGAATTTCTAGTCCAAAATATTTTCTTTTAATTTTTTAATGATTTAAATACATATTTCTTCCGGTCACCGGCGGCGACGATCGGCGCCGGTCGACCCTCGCCAGGCACAGGCACAGGTATACATTTGGTAAAACCTTAGAATTTTTAGTCCAAAATATTTTCTTTTAATTTTTTAATGATTTAAATATATATTTCTTCTGGTCGACCCTCGCTAGGTCATGGCTCGGGCATGGACGAAGCGCACAGGCATGGGCACGGGCACGGGACCAAGCGCATGGGCATGGGGCCAAGGGGTTTTTTCTTGATTCTACTCCAAATATATTCCCCATACCAAATTTATTCATCCCGGGAAAAAAAAAGATTTACCAAACGTATTTCTGTTCCATATCCGTTCTCGAGAACAAAAGAACATAATTAGTTGTTCTCGCGAATAGAATCAGTTTTTACCACACAAACCCATAATGGGGAATTGACAAACTAAAGAAATGCTAAATTAGTTTTTACCACAAAGGCCCGTAATGGGGATCGACAAACTAAAGAAAAGTTAATTTTACCATGCAGGCCCATAATGGGGATCGACAAACTAAAGAAAAGCTATTGCTGTCCACACCATGTTAAACCAAAAGCATATGGACTCAAAGCCAGAGTGAGACATTGTACTGTATCTATGTAGCAATTGGATAGAAATGCTCAACTGCGGCACAATTCTTTCCAAAGCGAATGCTTTGGAGTACTTGGAGTACCAATTTAAAGATTTTGAATGATACCAATTCATCCTCAATTCGATGAAGATGCATAACTAACCTTCTGTCGTTGTTACATGGCCGAGACTTCAACTTGACGATGCGACCAGGCAAGCTGTTACCGTAGACACGCCCCGACCAAGGGAACGTAGGACATGCAAGAGGCGACGCTCGAGCGTGTTGCCGATGCCCCGATAGAGCGGCTCGCTGGTGATGGCCGCCGCCTGGAGCTGCTTCTCGACGTTCGCCTTGAGGGCGTGAAAGGTGTTGCCCTAGAAGTTGACGGCGGTGTCCTTGTAAGTGAGGGCTTTGCGGAGGGAGTCGTCGGGGTGGTCCATCGCAGGAGGGAGGCGCGGCAAGTCAGAGAGAGAGGCAAGGGAAGTGGACGATGCCACTCTAGTGAGTGAGGGGAGCGTTCTAGAAGCGACGATGCTCTGTTAGGGTTTTTTTTAAGGGGGTTGGTGCGAGTTGGGGGGTGGGCATTAGGGGTGTGCAACTAGACCGGGTTGACCAGGGAATCGGACCGGACCACCTGGAAAAACCGGTCCGGGAACTGGTTCCTAGTGGAACCGGTTCCCGGACCGGTTCCACAGGGAAACCCACCCGGCCCGAACCGGTTTTTTTATTAAAAAAAGAACGAATAGAATATGCAAAGTGCAGCTCTAGCATCTTCTCCCCATCGCTACTCTTCTCCCTTGCTGCTCGCTTTTTCTCTCTAGATCTACGCTCCGCCACTGCTCAACCGACTTTTCTCCCTCGCTGCTCGCTTCTTCTCTCTAGATTTACGCTCCGCCGCTGCTCAACCGACAAGGCGACGATTGCTGGTCGCTTATTCTCCCCCAAGCCCGACGACGAGTGCTGGGTCTGCAAAAGGTTGGACGATTACTGCTCAGTTCTCACTTCTTCTCCTCGAATTGACTACCGCTGTTTGTCAAGGTAACCAATTTTTTCCCTCTCTCCCTCTCCCTCTCCCTCTATGTCTTTGTGTTGTGTGTGTGTTTGTGTCCACGACGCACCTGCCAAACCGGATCCGGGTAGGGGGCGTTGGGAAGGTGGTCCGCCTTTGGAGCGGGAGGTTTTGGACCTCCGGGGCCGGTTTCGGGTTTGGGGGCGAGGTCGAGCTGGGGGAGGTGGAGGAGGTGAAGCGGGAGGAGGACGCTGTTTGATTCAGTCAGTTTGATTAGTGACCAAATCTGGCTTCCCGAGCCTATCTTCGCTTAGATTCCAGCTTATGCCATTCTATCTTCACCCTATTTGAATTTTTATCTGAATTTATCAGTCTTTTGTGCAGAAGATATTAATTAATTCAGACCATTATTCCTAGGTAAGTTGTATTTGCAGTGGGTTTAGTGGATATACCCCATCGGAGTCTTAAGATTCTTTTTGGAATTCTCTAACCATTTAATCCTTGTAATTTCCCATGCGAATTTTAGGTTTGCAGCAGTATGTTAAGCAGTGCGGGGAAGTCTTTTAAATTAAGCTTTGCATATGACAGTAGACTATATTTTGCACTTGCAAAACTGTCAAAGATTTACAGGCCTTTGGTTCCTAAAAAGGTTCTATGGTCTTTATTGAAAATGTAATAAAGAATTCAATCAAAAGAATTTGTCTTCTTTTGTCACTGCCATGCATGTGTATATCTGCGCATGTGTGGACACTGTGATTGCCTTTATCATGTAATAGAGCTGGAATTGTGCAGCCTACAATGTCAAGAATAGTTTTAGCCGCTCGTTGAACCTCATGAATTTTACAACTCTCTTCACTCTGTGGTACTTCAAAAATGTCTTGAATAGTTGTCGGATTAGCAGAGTTCTCAACCACTTCCGCTATGTAGAGATTTTCACAATAGTTCATTTGATCAGACTTTGCATTTTCCCATTCACTTGTAGTATAACAAGGCAGTGCACTCACACAAGAAACAATACCGCAGGACCTAGACATGCCAATATCCTGATTAGTGTCCTTGCATTCTGATATTTCATTTGCACGATCCCCTAATCTTCTGATCTGCTCCCAAACTGGACTGAAATCCCCATTCAATGAATTTTTCTGTTTTCTCTCAAAATTCAAGCTCTCACCCATACCTTCCAGATCGGGATTCTCTTCAACTATTTTCGAAACCACATGTAGACCAAGGAAAACAGATTTCGGTCTTTTGATGGCACCTTTTTGTGGAATAGGATCCTTCAAGCAAATTGGAGGCAAAGAGTTCAGCCTCCTCACACCGCCATTCAACCATTTCCCACCATTGGAGACATCTCCTCTTTGCAAAAACAAATTATCCAGAAATCTACTTTCACTAGGTCCCAAATTAGTGTCAATTGCTTTTGCTCTTATGAAAAATTAACTTGCCTTAAAATTATTCGGTGTGTAAGTTTGATCAGTCTAGATAGATAGAAAAAGTGCTGACTTTTCTTATTATTCTCTGAATGCTTAAACTTTCTAGATGGGTGTTGTTTCTTTCGAACAAATTAAACTCTTTGAACCTTTCGGTAGCTTCTTTGTTATGCTGGAGATGATGCATTTGAACATCATACTTTAGAGAGATTGCTTTGCATCTTATTAACCTAACTGTGCCTATCAAAGCTATTATTTGGTATAATGTGGAATAACTAGTGTTTCTTGTTAAATTTGAAGTATTGCCATATTTAAATTAGCCACCAAGTCTTTTCTAGGCTAGCAACTTAATATTACCATAACAAGTTAGAATACTCAGCAGGTTCATTCTGCCATATTGCAATGCATTTTGTTTGTAAATTGGTACAAGTTTATATTTCTGATTTAGTAGAATCTTGACATTGTTTTATAATTTATTTTCAGTCGATGGATTAAGAAAAAAACATATCAATGGAAGTGAATGGACAAAATGAAATGAGTCCACTCATGGAATTGCCATTCCATGGAGTTAATGAAGTGGAATCCACGACTACAAGTGCGACAAACAAGGTGAGCGTACCTAACTCTCGTCCTCCTCTAGGTAAAAAACGAGCTAATCAATCAGAGGTTTGGGATAATTATTCGAGAATCATAGATGAGAAAACACATAAAACAAGTAAAGTGAAGTGTATTCATTGTGGGATTGAGTATGGGTATAATGTTGATCATGGAATGTCTACTATGTGGAAGCACTTGAAAAAGTGTAAAAAGTATCCTCATACCGATAAGAAGCAAATGTTGTTTGCACCACGTAACAAAGATGTGGCTGGTGAGGTGGGAGAAAATACTACTGGTGATGGTAACGTCTTAACAACGTGGAAGTTTGATCAAGAACGTTGTAGATACATGCTTGCTCGAATGATTATTATTGATGAACAGCCCTTTTCTATGGTTGAGCGAGTTGGCTTTCGTGATTTTATTACTGAATTACAGCCTCTTTTCCAACATCTTTCACGATTTACAGTGGCTAGAGATTGTATGAAATTGTATTTAAGTGAAAGAACTTGTTTAAATGATAAGCTTAATTCTAAGATTGCATTGACGACTGACATGTGGAGTTCCATTCAAAATTTGAACTATTTATGTCTCACTACTCATTTTATTGATGAAAACTGGAAGTTGCATAAAAGAATCATAAATTTTGTGGTGATGCATAGTCACAAGGGTAGAGAGATTGGGAAAATGGTTGAGAAATGCATTTATGACTGGGGAATAGAAAAGAAGATGTCCACAATAACCATGGATAATGCTAGTTCAAATGATGTGGTCATTGGTTATTTGAAGGAAAATTTTTCAAAAGAAGGGTTTTTGATTCTGAATGGCGATGCTTTACATATGAAGTGTACTGCTCATATACTTAACTTGATAATAAGAGATTGATTGAATGAGGTGCGTGATTCTATTGCACGTATCCGAAACGTAATTAGGTATGTGAGGAGCTCTCCCACAAGAGCTAAAACATTCCAATCTTGTATTGAGAGTGTGAGGATTACATATAAATGTTTAGTCTGTCTTGATGTTGCCACTAGATGGAACTCCACTTACATGATGTTAGACACCGCTATAAAGTTCAAGAAAGCTTTTCAAAGGATAGAAGAAGATGATTTATTTTTCTTAAGAGAAATTGACCATGATGCTCCTCAAGATGAAAATTGGGAAAATGCCACCATTCTTTGTAATTTCTGAAATGGTTTTATGACGCAACTAAAAGGATGTCGGGGAGCTCATATGTAACTTCAAATGAATATTTTGAGGGGATGGCTATGTTGTATAAATATTTGAATAATGCGGTGAATTATTTGGACCCAAAACTTCAAGCCATGGGTATAAAAATGAAAGACAAGTTTGACAAGTATTATGGGAGTTTGGATAAAATAAATATGATGGTGTTGATTGCAGTTGCATTGGATCCTACAAAGAAGTTAACTTATGTGAGGTTTTGTTTTGAACAAATTTATAATGATAAAGCGATAGTTAATGAGATGCATGATAAGGTCAAAGTTGCCTTGGAGTGGTTGTATAAATTTTATGAGCAATCTTTTATTGGTTCTTCTACTAAAAAAAATGATGGTGGTTCAAATGTAAGTACTAGTAGTATTGCTTCCAATGCCAATACTGATGACAATGAGTGTGAAATTGAAGCTTGGCATCAAAGCTTTCTCCATTCGAAGAAAAAAGTGGTCGATGAAAATAAATTTGAGCTTGATTGGTATCTTGAAGCCGAAAGTGAAGATGTCCTTAAACTTGACATTTTGATGTGGTGGAAGAGTAGTGGGTCAAAGTATAAAATCTTCTCTTTGATGGCCCGGGATGTTTCATTTATCCCCATAACTACTGTTGCTTCGAAGTCGACTTTTAGTACATTGGGACGTGTACTTGACAGTTTTCGAAGTTCTTTAACTCCTAGGGTGGTGGAAGGTTTGATTTGTACTCAAGATTGGTTGAGAGCTGTTCGCGTGCCGATTAATGTTGAAGAGTACATTGAGAATGCAGAAAAGTTTGAGGCAGGTAAGTCGCATATATTTCTTTTTATCTTGTAATTCATTTACATAAGTATTTATTGAGTAAATGCTTTGTTTGATCTCTTTTTTGGTTTTTAGATTTGGATTGTCTTACCAAGGACATTGTCATTGGAAAATAAACCATTTTGTGGAAACTCCGATTTTGTGGTAAGTAAATAGACTTCATTAAACTATAACTTTGCACATGTCTCTAGAGCATGGTTTCTTGTTGATTTTTCTTTGTACATGAATTGCAGGTCTTTTTTAGAGATTTTGCACAAGTGTTGTGGGCGATCGATTTGCTCGCCAAATGGAGGAAAGGAGTTGGAGTGGGTGTTAGAGCAAAGGAGGAGAAAAATGGTTCTATGTTCAAGCATATTCAAGTTAACCACGTCGCCACCTCACTATCCAAGCAAATTAAATTGCTTATTTTTTATGCAAATTAACTATGTTTGGTGGAATATTGAATGTAATGCAAAGTTAAATTAGTAGTTGTGGGAATGAGGCTAATGTTAGACCATGTTTGTTGATAATGTTTATGCAATGTTATGATTTTTGCATTTTCTTGTTGGTCAAGTTATGATGATTATGTTATTGTTTTCTCGCGAATTAATGTAAAATTTGAAATCATATAGGATATCAAGTGGTTAAAAAACAGGTTCTAATAAAAACAGGGTAGACCCTGTTCCCGAACCGAAAAAACAGGGCCGAGTCCAAAACAGGGTCCAATGAAAACAGGGTCGGGTACATGGTCCAAAAAATGGGAACCGGTTATAACAGGATCGGGTACAGGATTGAGGTCTGGACCCTACCCGCCCTGGACCCGATCACCCTTAGTCCAGATTGGGTCGGTCCACCCCCTGACCCTATAACCAACCAGCATAATATTGCTTCTCAATTTTTGGGATTGAGAACCGACTTTATTGAGCCTAGGACGGAGGACTGGACCAACCCAGGCCCTGTTTGGTTCAGCTTTGGCAAGGGGCTTTCAGCCCCGAAAGCCCCTTGGCCAAATGCGAACCCGTTTGGTTCATTATTTTGGAGGACTTTGGCCAAATACAATTGCATCCTCAAAGGAGTTCAAAGGCCTTTAGGCCAATGGAGGGCTGGAGGTGCCTTCTAAACTTGCATTTTCGGAATGCTATTTGCTTGCTTTAATGAAAATATGCTAATTGCCCGTTTTGCCCTCATTTATTTAACAAAATCCTTTTTTGCCCTTTTAAAAAACCTAAGCTTTGCTCATTCCTGCAGCTTCTCTTCTACGAAAATAGCGATGACCCTCCGCTCTCCTCCTTGCTTCCCCACCAGGCTCCACTATCGCTTCCACCTCTCTCTCGCCGCGAGGAGAAGCTTCGCCGTCAAATCTCAGAACCCGTCGAGCGATGAGAATTCAACCGTCGGCACCGGCGACCCGTCTCCCGTCGCAGCTCCACCCCAAAAGCCCGCGTCGCCGGGGCTGGGATTTGGCTTGAGCCCTTCGCCTTCGAGCAAATCGAGCTCTGCCGCGGTTACTAGCAAGAAAAAGGTGAGAGGGAAGAGAGAGAGTGTGTCGATCATTCGGCGGACGCCGGTCGAAAAGCCTGCGTTCATTTCGAAGGAGGACGAGGGAAAAGCAGAGGAGCAGAGGAGGAATCCTCCTTACTTGGTTAGGTCTTGGCGGAATCATCCTTGTCGAGGGCATTGCTCTCGCGGCTTCCGGTAATTTCTTCGTGATTTCTCAATTGATCTTTTAATTGAATTTGATCGAGTAAATTGACCCTGTTAGAGAGAGGCATATAGTTGAAACTAAAGTCGATGCTTCAAAGTGAGAAGCCTGCGGGCTTTGTGCATCAGCGCAGACTTCTGGATAAAGTCCGATTGGCATAAGCTTAGCTTAGATTCGTGCTCAAATGCTACATTCTGTTTCCCATTGAATAAGTAGAGGTCACTAAATAAGTGAAGACCTTCTTAAAGATTTTATGCTTGATAGGGGATGTAGAGAATGTTTAGAAAATGTAATACATCACTTACTTTAATTAATTAAATAAGAAAATTAGGGATCTTTATCAAGTGTCCACAGACCCATACCCAATACAGCATTGCTATCATTCAATGAATACCTCCAAAATGAATGAAAGGAGTGAACGAATTGACTGAGATGTTGAGCTGAAGAAAAAGAAAGAGATGGTGAGCAAATGAGTGGTTGTTCTCTGTCAATATTGAGTTTTAAGAAGCTCCTAGAAGTTCATGGTGGATATGCCAGAACCATAATCTTACTCCTCTTCAAGAGTTCTTCTGCTTGTGATGGCCAACAATAGAGTTGAAAGAGCAACACATCGATTATAATCAGTTATTTCCCCCTCTACATCTGCTTGGCCCTATTCAACAAATGGGAAAATTAACACATGAAATGAGCATGATTGCATGGCTTTTTGCCTATGTTGCTGAAGCTGGACAATGGCAAAACATGCTCCTGTATATTGCATGCACTGGCTCCATTGGCTTAATCAATTGGAAAATGATAAAGAATGCTCTTAGGGAACTTGTTTAAACTTATTAAATGCACTTAGTGTCTCTTTTTCTATCTGAGGCAGGTAATTTTCTTGTAATGCATCCATTCAAGTTGTCTTAATTGTTACATTCAAATTTTTTTCCTTAAATACTGTCCTAATGGCACTTCTTACCAGACAATTCCCAAAATTGTGTGAGATAAAACATCAAGGCAGCATGACTTGATTAGCATCAACTTGTTATTAGTGAAACTGGCCCCTTTCTATTGTTTAGGTAGCCAGTGTCAGTGAGCACCTTTATCCTCTAAAGCTCTCTGGATATCTTTTTTTCGGCTATTGTGCTTTTGTTGGAATGACAGGAAAGAAGCAATTTGTCATGTTCATGCTGATGATTCTTTCAAAAGTCATGAATATGAGGTGATCGTAATGGTTCCTGTTGGTGTGCTTGGTTTGAACCGTAAGCTTCCATGCCTTATTTGGTATGCTGTACCATAATCTTGGTTGGAAGGTTTTAGTAGGACTTTTCTTGGAGCTTCTCCTTCTTCTTTTTTTGTAATAGTTAATGAGGTTTGTAATATTTAGTGATAAATTATTTCTTTCCTTCGAATATTTGTTGTCATATTTTTTGTAATGAAATTATTCTCTTTTTAAGAGTTTGATGTGAGTTTTTTATTTACAAATTTGTTAATATGTCTCTTATACATTATTCTCAACTCAAAAATATATATAAAAGTGAAGGTGATCAATTTTTTTTTTTAAACAAATTAAAGTTACAAAACTTAAAATTGACACATGAAAGGACTTTCCAAATGTATATTTACCAGACAGCATTTTTCCCAAGTTGTATCCCAAGGCACTTTTTCAATTACAGTTTACCAAACAGTATTTGCATTTCACCAAACCCCTTTACACTAAAGGCCTTTGCATTTCCCCAAAGCCGAACCAAACGGGGCCCCAATGGGTTTGATCCAGTTCTAGGGTTAACTCGAGCCTAATCGATAATTTTTTTTTCATTTTTTTGTATTTTTAAAAAGTCAAACTTACTATTTCAAATTACATATTCATCGATACTGCGGTTTTAACTAAACTATAAATACCATACATGTTCAACAAATTTAAGATAATGCAACAATAAAAATTTCACACTTGCTAAAAAAACGATTAAGATTGCTCATAAAGCCACAAGATAAGCATTGCTCACGAGCAAAAAGGATTTCTAATTAGGGCTTTACTTCCTTCTACTTTACTTGACAACAAGCGATGTTAGCGAAGAGAGGTGAGTGGCGCAAGCGTTGAGCGGTGAGTAAGGTGAGCGCAGCAAGCGAGGTGAGCGTCAAGTGGTGAGTGGCCAGAGGTGAGTGGGATTTGTGTCAAGCGGCAAGTAGGGCAAGATTATTCACAAATAAAGTTGTTTATTTTGATTTTACTTGGCAAATTGAATACTAAGAGGATAAAAAAGAAAGAAGAGTACAAGAGTACTGGAGGAGAACATCATTTGAGTTAGGGTTTACTCTTTAGAATAAATAAAAAAATATTATAAAAAATATATAATATATATAATATATAAGGTTAGAGTTAGTCCGGGTTGGACTAATCCAAAACTCTTAAGATCGAGAACCAACTCAAATGGTACTGGTCCAGAAATCTCAAGATCAAGAATCGACCTAGTCCTCCTGGGAACCGGACCAAGACCGGTAGGATTGGGCCGGTCTAGGGTCAACCCAACCGATAATCACCCCTTGTTGTATTGGCAAATTGGCTAGAAATTTGTTGTTTCCTTGGGAACAAAAGAAATTCTAGATTATAGCCTTTGAAAACTTTGGATGAGATTTATCTCCTGGATCAACAAAAGTATTCTTGTTTCGCTGCACCAATCGTCCTCAAGGGATATCTTTATCGATTGAAAAGAGAGATCCATTCAAAAGTTGCATATCTGAATTTTTTACTCAACGCACAATCATAAGAAAATCGAAAATAAAAGCAAGAATGAAAATTTGCGAGACAAGATTTTTATCAGGGTTTATTTAAACTAGGGCTAAATGATTCCATTATAATTAGCACCCGCACCTCTCCGTTACATCCATTAATTACAAGAAAAAAAACTATATATATCCAATGGTTATCTAAGTGCCCAGACCCAAACTATCAATAAAATTGAGCCCTCTAACGTCATGGGGTTGCTGCTCCTACGACCCTCGTCCGGTGGCCCCTGGACTCTGCCTGACCAGGACTACTGTGCCTTCTTGTTGATTAGAACTATGAATCACACCCCAGCAAAGGGAACAATAAATGTTTGGCCAATCTGCTAATAAAACTTGGGTTGATGAGGATCCAGCTCATGAAGTCTTCATCTCGCTTTTTCAGCTAAGCCAGCATGGCTATGATTCACAGAGGCTCCAAGCAGAGTTCTCCAGACAACTGAATTTGGCCTGATCGGCATCTTTTTGACAAATTCATGCGGTTGCTCAACCCACCCAGCTCCGCCAAAAATGTCAACCATACAGCCATAATGCTCAAGCATTGGATCCATTCCATGCATTTTCTTAATGCTTTCGAATAATCCTTGGCCTTCTTTGACAAGTCCCCGGTGGCTGCAAGCCGCTAAAACCGCAAACGCCATTATAGAATCTGGCTGCATTCCTGATTAGCTCATGTCATTGAACAATTTGAGGGCCTTGTCACTGCGGCCGTGCACTGTGAGCCCATTGATCGCCACAGTCCAAGTCAACACCTTTCTCACAGGCATTTGGCAGAACACCCTCATCGATTCATGGAGTCACCCGGACCTGGAGTACATGTCCATCAAAAAGGTCCCAACAGTAATCTTCCAACTAAAGCCGCTTCTCTGAACGTAACAATTGACCCACCAACCCAATTCCAACACCCCTAAGCCGGAAACCGCTGAGATTACGCTGAGCAAAGCAACCTTATCCGGTTCAAAAGTATCTACCAGCTGCATTTCCCAAAAAACAAGCCAAGGCATCGTACCCAGATCAATTATTCGCATAACACCCAATCGAGGACGACCAAGACACCAAGTCTCGCTCAGGCATTTCGTCAAACACCTTCCTGGCCGACTACACCGCACCAATACACCCGTACGCACTGATCAGCGCGTTCTAGACATAACCGTCGGAGCCGAGCCCGAGCTTCGCGATCAGGGCGTGAAGGCCATGGCCCATCTCCCGCAGGGGAGAGCAGGCCTTGAGGACGAAAGGAGAGGGACAGGGGGGGGGGAGGGGACGAGTAGCCGTGGGATCTCACGATGGGTTGTAAGCGACGGCGTCGGGAGAGGAGACACCGGTGAAGAGAGGGCGGGCGTGGGGCAAGCTTTCGGAGGCCGTGGCGGCGCATTATAGCAGGAAGCGGCGGAGGGAGGCGGCAGCGTCGTCTTGTAGGCCGGGTCTTGATGACGAGGGAGTGGAGCTTGTAGATACTTTTGATCGCAGTACTTCGAGACATGAAATCTAGCCCCACTTTGATTCATACGTCTAGTCTACTAACTTATTTGACTTTTGCAATTGTATCCTTTTTCCGTCAAATGTGTTGTTTTGGCTAGCGAATCCTTTTAATTTGTTAACAATACATTGTTTATCATCACATGTCTTAGTAATTTACCTATATTATTTGCCAATGTTATTAGCGTGTTAAAATTACTGAATCTTATAAAAACATGAATAATATTTTTAGTCCAATTACCAATGTTCATTGGATACTTTAAATGGTAAGAAAGGCCCCCAAACAAAGTGGAGAAATCATAGAAACAGTTCATACTTGAAAACAATCAAATACAAATTTATAATCAGCTCAAATAAGAGTTGGGAATATTGGTTAATTATAGAAAGGTAATAGGTGACTAGTAACATTAACATGTTGGTTAATTATCCAAATAAACATTTATAAATTTCTAAAAGTGTCGATACTTTTTAAAATAATTAAATAAATATTGACGATTGACTTAAATAAGGGTTGATAATTTGGAATAAGTATCATCAACCTTTTATGGGTTGGTAAGTTGCCACAAAGTTAGAAAATTATCGGAACAATTTGTAGTTTTCAAACAATCAAAAAAACATTAGTAACTAACTGAAATATCAATCGGAATGTAAAAGTTGGCAAGATAAGCTCTTCAAATAAATATTAGAATGGCCAAAAGAAAATTAGAATATGATTGAAGTATTCAGTAATTTCGAAAATGCCTGACAATTTTCTGGAGGAGTCAATGAATTTCACAAATAGGTGATGGTGAATTATAAAAGCGAACGAATGAGGAGAAGACGCGTGTCTTCTCCCCCTCTCTACCCTTCGAGAAAATATTCAGTGGTACCAGCACGCCACGTCATCCGCTCCGGACCCCTTGTAGTCGGCCTCGACATCAAGTGGCTACACAACTCCCAAAGCGGCAACAATTGTGTCGCCACGCTCCAACTCTCCGTGGGCCTCGACTGCCTCATCTTCCAACTCCTCCATGGCCCCGAGATCCCTCGGGCCCTCATTGACTTTCTCGGAGACGACCGCCACACCTTCGAAGCTAGTCCAAGACTCCTTTCTCAAATGTTACCAACACGAATGGAACTGAGGAGCCTTGCCCAAAGTAAGGGCTGGCAGGGTTTGAATGATGTCGGGCTGAATAAGCTGGCTAGGCATGTATTGGGACGGGAGAGGGAGGAGGTGAGTCGGGTCTGAGTGAGTAAGTGGGAGTGAATGGGTAATTATTTCTAGATCAAATGTTATAAAATGAACTAAGCCTAATTATGATTAGAACAAAAATAACTTTATTTCTGGCCGATTTTGAACCTAAAACTGAAACATTTGAAAAATAAAGTTCTTAATCGATTTTCGCAAAATTTTTGATGCCAAAGTCAAATTGGAGCTACAATGAGCTGATTTAGTGAATTTCATATATTTCAATTTTTTTTTTGTCAATGGTTTGACCATCATCTTCCAACTCCTCCATGTCACCGGCCCTTCAACCCTGCTTCACTCCTTTTTGGGCGAAAGGGGTGGTCTTAATGTGCTTCGTCGGCGATGGTGGGGAACAGCCGCTTGACGAACGTCGAAGCAACAACGGCCCTTGGTCAAATTCGGTCAACCGTAGTCAACTGTAGTCAAACTGTATCAAACTTGGTCAAAATAAGCTTCGGCGTCTCCTCTGCAATGTGCCTAATGCAAATGGGGTTAGCCCTAAATATTATTGATACCTAAATGCAATATGATTGAACGTGTAATGCCAGATGTAATTTTAATATTTTTGTATAGCAATCTGTCAAGGTCAATCCCTATTTAGTATATGCAATGAATGCCTAAAATTGATGGCCAAATTTTAGTTGTCAAGAATTCCTAGTTTGATGGGCATGTGCATTCTTTTATTGGGCTATGTGAAAGTTACTATTAATACAACACATTAATTACACATAATTTTAAATAAAACATCACTTTTTTTTTTTTTATGTAGAAGATATTGTTCTATGATGTTATTTTGTACAACAATTTGCGATAGCAATCATAAATTTAGTTTGGACGGGTTAATGTCTAGCTTATAAGATAAGAATAAAGAGGACTTCCTACTTTTTATGGAATCTCAATAAATTTATTTCTCCCTCAACTGTCCTTAATTACTTATTTTACAAATAGTATATTCATGGACGGATACGTAAAAATTTATAATTTTTATGTCATCTCTCACGCATTTCAATTTTAAAATTCGAACCTTCTCTATTCTACAATAATCTATTTTATAAAAAAATTCAAATCCTCAAACAACGCTCTCGTTATATACGTATTTGGGTGCACAATTTTTTTGCATTTTATATTTCTATCAATTTCCACGCAGTGTATTTTCTACCGTGTGTTTCTGTTGACTTCATTAATTCAAATATTTTTTTAATAGGGTAGTTTTGCTTAATCTATTTTTTTTTCTTTGGTCAGAGTTTTGCTTAATGTTTCAAATGCTGCTTTCTTTGGAAATTATTAATTATTTCAATGGATGAACCGAGGCAATTGCATACAGAGGATCGAAAATAATCCAACCTAAATAAACTAATTTAACTTGTTTTAAGTTTATTGACCATAGCTAATATTATTAAAACACTTCTAAATGATGGTTAGAGTGCTAAGTCAGCGAGTGCGAGAGAGAATGAGGAGAGAGTAGATGGGTAAAAAATTATCAAAAATTGTAGGACTAAATTGATAAAATTAAATAATTTATTATTGAATTGGTTACTTTATAATAAATTTATGATTTTTTAAATAATTTTTCCATAAATTATTTGTTACACTAGCACTAGACCTGACAAATATGTAAATAAAAATTAATAACTTTTATTTATACAAATATATTATAAAAATATTCTCTTAAAATTGCCCTTTTAAGTATGTGATATAGGAGTGGTCATATGGTATGTCCAATCATCAGCATCGTCGCTAAAAACCTGGAGTTGCCTAAGGGCGTTGTTTAGTGTGGTATTGGGTGGGATGAAATTAGGGATACGGGTAGAAAACATGACTTATTTTGGTCCATGGCTAATGAGGGCTGAAGTTTCATTTTGGACGGTTGAGAGCTTAAAATTTTACAAAAGTCACGGGAAGATTTTGCGCTTACCATCTATGAAATTCAAGCATAAGAAATTAGAAGTGGTAGAAATGGCCAAATATATCATGTAAGAGTCATGTAACTTTTCGACTTTTGAATAACAAATTATTGGAATTGGTCCACCTTTTCCACATGAGAAAGGGGAGATAAGAGTTTAAACCCCCACTTTCTTAGGAATTGAGGTGGGGATAATATAATTTTAAATGTGAGTTTCGATTCTCATGCTTTGCAGAAGGCAAGGTAAAAATCTGAGAGTGAAAATTAAAATAAAAACGGTGTAAAATAGACAAAATTTTTTTCCTGAATTACATCATAAAAAATTACATTGATTGCAAGATCTGTTCAGAGCACTTATGAAACCTTATGTTATTAATTTACTAAAATAAAATCTTGAATTCTTAGTTGAATAATGGCCAAATCCCTAAGCCTGTTTCCGCAAATTGTCCAGAGAAAGTAAGAATCATTAGTAGAATCATCAGTCCAAATTTTGACCGACAATCACGTGCGGAAGTGAACTAGTACGGAAAATCAAGAATACCATGGAAATATAATCAAATAGATATATGCAAAATTACTTTTTTTTGTATAGTGCTCACTTCAATACGGTGACTTTTTCCTAATCATATGAGTATCACATTTGTTGAATATCATTCGTTTAAGTGCCATTCGATGACTTGCCTAGTTAAAAAATCCCACGGGACATTAATTTATTATATAATTTGGGACATGATCGGTAAGATTAAGTTAGCAATTGAACCTCTAAACAATGTCGTCTAGAGATCTATTTGCCCCCAAATTATCGAATTGGGGGCAAAAAATGCGGACCTTTAAGAACCCTAATTCCAATTTCTCGATCAGCTCAAATTAGCTCTCAACGCATGCTCTCCTTATTTCTTTTCGGCCTTTAGTGTCTCTCTGGTTTCTTCAACCTTCTAACTTCACTTCGACTTCTCTTGACTCGCCCTCCATCTTCACCTTCTCGAGCGCCCCAACCATGCTTCAAAGCAAACCTCGGCATTCTTCGAAGAGCTCTTCGAGAGCAGAAACGGGAGAAGAGGCCTCCATTGGTACCAGCATTGAGTATCCCATGGTTTCGGCCTCTAAGCTTGAACTCCCATCTTAGAAACACAGTTTATCGAAGCTCTTAATGGCGTCACATGCAGAGAGTCTTGGCCGATCAAGGTCGAAGAATTTTCAGAAAAGGAAGATCTTTCATTGCGGTGGAAGGATCAAGAAACCAATTGTTCAATAACTGAGAATTACAAAGAGAGAAACGTGGTCATCTTTTGTGGGGAAGCATTCGAAGAGAGAGAGAGAGAGAGAGAGAGAGAGAGAGAGAAACACAATTTTGCAGAGGATGCATTTAGAGAGAGAGAGACGTCGTTTTTGTTACTCTTATCGCCTCGGATTGGACTTTAATTTTTTTTATTTTGAAAGAGTCAAGTCGAATTGAAAATTTAATTGAAGAAAACATGTAGGATGAAATGTCAAAATGAGTACTCAAGTAAACAATTTTATACTAATATGTACTCAAGTGAGTGAAAAAATTATGGCACTTAAGTTAACATCGTGCAAAAATTGTGGGTCGACAAATTATTAGCAAGTTGATGATAAAATAATACATTGGCAAGTAAAATAATTTGGAAATAATAAGCCTACTTCTATTTAACCTACCAAAATAATTGATTAACATTAAATGTACCAATTATGGATTTATTGTGAACCAAAATTAATTATAGAGATAAATATGTCGATGATACCATCTTGGAATTATTTTTATTGAGATGAAAATTAATTTAGGATAAATACGTACATATTGGTATATTAATGGTATTAACCCAAGAAAAAGAAATTCAAATAACATAATTAAGGTCGTGTTGACAACAATAGAGATGTATGCACGGGCAACCTTAATGGAAATTTAAAATGAAGAGACCATCTAAACAAACTGTGGAAGTCGGCATCCTTATATTGGTCCTCAAGTTGGTGCAAGTAAAAAATCAAGGATGGTGCCTTTTTACTTCTTAATGGCCTTGGGATAAGATTCGTGCGTTGATGACCCTTGATGAGGCTCTCTTTCCTTTTAGCTAAATAAATCAAAGTCCTTATCTAACTGCGGAAGTGCTTTATATGCGATCTGACAACACATCACTTCTTCGAAGCAAAGCCAAACTTCTGCATCTCCCACACTTTCCTGAGTCAACCAAAGGATTGTTATAGCATGAGAGTGGCCAGTTTTGCCAGCTAAACAAGCTCCCAATTACGGGCCAGTTTTATCTTGGCACGCAATTCATTAGCAGAGAGATCATCCAAAGTTGCAAGTACAAGCCCTAGTTCCGCAGGCTTCTCTGCATTAATGCTGAAATCCTTTCGGAGCTTCTCGTCACAAAAATCTTTGAGCAAATGGTTAGCTTGATAGCAAGGGTCGTTCCGGTTTTCTCACCCTTCGGCAGAAGGTTAATGAACTTGTTTACATGACCCGACTGACGCCTTAAAAGGACATTCTCTTGAGTGATCCAAGGGCAATTAGGGTACGTTTGAGACTATTCTTCTCATCAGAACAATTTTTGCTTAAAAATGATTCTTTTTTATTTGTTTCTTGGATGTGTTTTTGAGCAATTGAAGGCATTTGGTAACCGCCTAAAATTTCTACTCCCGGAATAAAAATGCGTTTTGTACGATCCTTAAATTTTTTGTGGCTTCGAATTTCTTTTAATTTTTTAATTTTTTAATATATTTTTCTTTTTTTTTTTTTTTTTTATTCCTTTTCTTCTTCTTCAACCGTTAGTTGGTGCCGGCTAGCGACCTCGCCTTGGCTATGCGAGGCTCAACCTCACTGTGGCTAGATAAGGCTTGGTCTCGCCTTGGTGGGGCGAGGTGTCATCAACCCTTGTTAGGTTGGTTATTGGCTATGGCTGAGGCCGGCAATCGGTTGAAGAAGAAGAAGAAAAGAAAAGAAAAATAAAAGAAGAAGAAGAAAAAAAAGAGAAAAAAAAGAAAAGGGGTTTGATTTTGGAGTTGTTTTCGAGAATAAAGAAGTAATTTTTTATTTACTTTTAATTCTGCTCTAAATCTATTTCTAAAAACGAATTTGTTCTTGAGAACAAAAAATTTACAAAATGGATTTTTTTTTCTTTTTTTTCCATGGAACAAAAGAATAGAATGAGGCACTATTTGACACGTTACCAAACAAATCTTTAATGTCCAGCATGTCCTCCTCGAGATCAGAATGCTAGGAACAAAAATAAAAAGATTAATGAGACTTAGACTCAAAATAGTGCTAGCCACTCACATGGAATTTTTTTTTCCTCAAACAAATGTTTAAAGATCATCCAGGTGTTTTTCATGAAAGCACAATTAAGGACACGTAAAAAGCCAGAATAAGAACAGAATGAGTAGACAATCTTTACCCATAGCCCTTGATTCATAACATTCATAATAACAAGAGTTAATATCATGAAAAACTTAAAAGTGGTACATATATAATAAATTTATCCCAAATTAATTTTATAACAATAAAAAATCATAAATTAATATACTAGTGACAAATTTACCATAACCCTTAATTTCTGTTAAATTTTACTATCAAATTGCTGAGTTGGATAACACATGATAATTGACTAGTATACTAGTATAGGGTTTTGTTCTTTGTTTGTCATAGATGTACCAGTTTGTAGTTTTACAATGTATTGATCTAATTTAATGAAAACTAAAGGAGAGTGAATTTGTCAGAAACATATCAATTTGAGGTTTTTGTGGTAAAAAAATTGATTTGAGATAAATTTATCGTGTACCAATTTGGAGTTTTTCATGATATTAACCCTTATAACAAAAGGGAAATTACCCATTGCATAAGTTGTACAATGATGTTGTAAATAGTCTCGATACCAATGTGATGTGGGAGCATCTGCATTGACACCATTGACGAAATAAGCACCTCAATGGCCATTCAAACTGAGATAGAATTTGGGCATAATGTGTTTCGATGAGTCGAGAGAATGGAGTAGCCAATAAGATGATGCGACCGAGAAGACGACTATTGATAGGTTACCGAGTAAAGAGTTACTGGCTATTAAAAAGTTACTGAGTGAAGAGTTACCAATAATTCTTGGTACACTATATTAGTTGTTGATTTTGAAGTTTAACAACAACCTACTGATATGATACTATTCTAGACTATTTCCATGCATATTTGATGAGCTTTTGAGATGATTATCTTCTGGTCAAGCTTGATGGATGAATTTTGAAGATAAGGCACAAGATTGAAAAGTCAAGACTACAAGTTCCCAGTTATTAATAGCATTTCTAAGTTTCAAGGAGTCTTTAATGTTATGTAAATTTCAAAAGTTAAAGTTCTAACTACCTAGGCTTTTTACTATGCTTCTAATTCCCAAGTCCTTTAATGTTTAAGTATTTCCCTAGATATCATATCTCCCGTAAATAGAGGAAGACTCAGACTAGTATTTGATGAATGATTATACATGAGATTTCCTCTGTATGAGTGAATATATTTGGAGAGTGGATAACTCCTATTTCAATCTCTTGATCCTTGAAAAGTGGATTACTTTTTGGTGGTGAGCCAAAAAATACTTTATCATCGGCTGGTGGATTTTTCTTTAAGTCTCGATGGTGAGTTTCTCTTATTCCGAAATTCTTTATCCTTGGTAGGTGGTTCGTCGTTAAGCCTTTGTGGTGAATTTCATCTATCTTGATCCTCATTCTTGGTTGGCGACGTCTTCTTTAGACATTGGTGGTGTCCTATTCCTATTGCATTTCATCCTTCAGTAACCATCCTCATAAACATTGTGCGGGGGTATGTGTAGCTACGGGGTAAGGTTACCTGTGATTTGACATGATTGTAAGTTGTCTGCTATGATGGTTTTACTTATCAGGTATCCCTGAGGCGAATTAGTACCCTAACCAAGGTTTAGCATTTTGACCCACTGAGATTTTATCTTATTTATTGATGTTAACCATTTTTAGGTCCCTAGGTATGGCTTTCCACCCTATCCGTTTTAGACTCTCTTTCACCACCCAGCTGCACATGTCGGTGTTTACCGCCATGGGGAGTGAGACAATCTTCCTGAGGGTTACCACTACGATCTAGGTAGACGAGGGATAGGGAGAACTGATTCCTCATCCATACGTGGCATGGTTCGTTGGGTTCGGAGGCAGCCTATTGAAGCCCTATGAAGGACCTACGGGGTGACGCGTTGGGTGGACACGCATGGCTACTGACTTTTTGGACTGACTCGATCTCAACCCCTAAGTGAGGAAGTAGATTGACCCCCTTTGCCTTATATCTTTTGGTTGGCTGTTGGAATAGTTCTCACTTGTAAGGTTGTACATATATCTATTCCCATAGGTTAGTTTAGTTAATAAATAAAATGATGAGGTTGCTTTTGAACTGTTTGTCTTTCTGCCTATCTCTACTATTGTTGTTTGGTTGGGGTATAATGTTTTGCTCCTACATCTACATAATTAAAAGATAAAAAGTAATGGTTTGCGATGCGTCTTAGGATGTTACACCTCTCTAATAACATGTATTTGGACTAGGGGATGTATATTTTTTGAAGCCCACATGGATGTCTAATTTTTTTTTTCTAATGTAATGATAACAAGTGATTTGGTCCATTGGAACTAGACCAGATTGGTCAGTCCGGTCGATCCCCGGTTCCAAGACCAATTGGTTTGGTCCACGTTCCCAAAAATTGGGAGCTGGTCGTCCTTGTCCTATTCTCGGTTCTTGGGTGAGATTGGACTGGACCAGGAACCAATCATCCCAGCAACAATAATAATGTATTTTCAAGGATTGCTTCTAAAGGTGACACATAGGACTCTAGATGGCTTCTTTGTAATGGCAAGAATTGGATTTTCTACGTTCTCCATTAACGAAAAGAAAAGATGCCATCTAGACCCCATATAAGTATCAAATCAATGATGCCTTTTACTTCTCGATGGCTTTGTGAAAACATTTCGAAGTTGCTCCAAGGAATTATCGAGGATACTCATTGCTCTCTTTCCTTGTAGCTACTAAATCATAGTGTTATTTACTGTGGAAGTTCATTACATGCGTATCGCAGTTAATACACTCCCAAAACATAGATCACATGGATTTCAAATGGAGTTCATCAAACAAAAGGAGAATGTAAGGCAACTCAACATAATCATCCTTTCACATACTAAACAAAGACGGGAGAAGAAAACGATAAGCTGAATTCTAAACACACGTTCTGTTTCTTTATTTGATAATACAAAGCACTTCTTCAAAGTTGGGCAAGTTTCTCCAGTTGTCGACTTTTCTGTTACAGATGCCAAATATAATCAGTAATGGCTTCAACCCAGATAAGACGCAAGAAATTGGTTAGCAGGAAAGGGGCCATTTTACCTGGTAAACAAGCTCCTTTTCGTGTCATCAGAATGTTCTTTTGAACCAAAGCATGGCGATCATCGTTGTCATTGAGAATTTCTCGATGGCCCTGTCCATCGCTTTGAAGTAAGAGAGCCTCCAAGATCGCTTAAAGTGCAAGATGCTGCAGAATCCTAGAAATCCCATCACAAACCCAGGTCCCAATCCCGCATAGAACCAATTGTAGATGTCCAAATCGCATTCTGTAGGCTTATCTTCATTGGAATTACCACTATTGCGCCCATCACTACTGGGTGGCTCGTCTCCGGGACAAATCTTCGGAAGAGGAGCTCCACAGAGTTCGTTATTGCCGCGATAAACTGATTCATTGTCCACTGTGCGTAGATGATTGCCAGACGGAATAGGGCCAGAGAGTCTATTGAAGGACAGATTGAGATGACTAAGGAAGTCCATGCTGGATATGCCTGGAGGGATGGTACCTGACAGTTTGTTTCTAGAAAGATCAAGAGATTCAAGGTTTTTCAGGTCACTAATATTTGAGGGGATGTGTCCACTCAAATTATTCTGAGAGAGGTTCAGATTTTGAAGTTGGAAGAGCCTAGTGAACTCTTCTGGTACCTGCCCAACCAGTATGTTTGCTGAAAGATCAATTGAGAAGAAGTATGAAATCACATTACCATATATTTGGCTGGTTCCCTTTGTGTTAACTATGACATCGAGACCGCTAATATAACCCCGACAATGTGGCACATGATCAACCATAGACAGGAAGCCGTCAAAACAATGGGGAATGGGTCCAGAAAGGGTGTTTTGCGCAAGGCTCAAGAAATTGAGAGAGCTAAGTTGGCAAAGTTGTGGAGGAATGCCTCCAACAAAGTGATTTTTCTCTAAATTGATCACTGTCAATTGTTGAGAATGTTTCCCAAGTGTAGGTAACCTACCCGTGAATTCATTGTCGCTGAGATCAAGGATCATCATCTGCAGTAGATTTGACAAACAGTTCGGGACTACTCCAGTGAAGCCATTCCGATGTAGACTAAGAACAAATAATTGCTCAAGACGGCACAAAGATTTTGGAAACTGACGATTTAACTTGTTATCACCAAGTGACAGAGTTCCCAACACTTGTGATTCTCCCCAACATGGAGGAAGTGTCCCAGATAGTTGGTTCTTTGAGAGATTAAGATAATACAACAATTTCAACCTACACAGAGAATTCGGAATGCTGCCAGTGAGATTGTTAGCCCCAAGGTGCAATGAAAATAACCATGGCATCTTGCCTCCGATATCTTGGGGAACTTGGCCTCTAAGCATGTTTCTTGAGATATCCAAAACAGCGATGTTTGAGGAAATGTCATGGAACCAATTAGGAATATCATCTGAGATACTCGCATTTGATATTATCAGATTGGTAATGTTCCTCTATGTTTGAAGCCATTTTGGAAATTTAGGACCCACCTTGCAATTTGACAAATATATCTCATGAACTTGGAAAGGTGGAACCCAGGTAGAGCTCATATTTACCATGAGCTCATTGGAGGACATGTCTAACCTAGTCAAGCTTTTGAGCTTTTCAAAGTGAAGTTCGCTTACTTCTCCATACAAAAAATTATGCTGGATTTGGAGAACCTTTAAATTCGATAGTTGCCCAATACTCTCTGGAATGGTCCCACTCAATTTGTTACCGCTTAGATCCAACTCTCTTAGAGATGATAGCTCCCCTAAATTGGCAGGAATAGCACCAGAAATTGAGTTCAATGAAAGATAAAGGTACTCTAGTTCTGTGAAATCTCCAAATTGATCTGGTAGGTCACCGCTAAAATTATTGTTGGAAATATCAAAGATCTTCCACTTACTTTGTACGCAACCAAGAGGACCATCTGAGATAACGGAGATATCCCCATTGAAGTGGTTATCGCGTAATCGTAACACTTGCAATTTGCATAGATTGCTCAAGTTTTTCGGAAATTCACCTTGTAGCCAATTCCCAGATATGTCAAAGAAGGCAAGCCTTTGATTATTCTCGATGATTGCTGTAGGAAAAGGGCCTTTCATATGAAAGTTGGCAGACAAATGAAAATGGCCTTCCGCAAGAAAGTTGGTTGAAAAATCAACATGTTCTAGCTTGCTGAAGTTATAGATCCATGCCGGAATAGAACTTATATTATTGGACCCAATATTGAGGAATCTAAGAGCGGTGAAATTGGGCTGCAAAGAGCTAGAAATATCTTGCAATTCACAATTGCTTAATCCTAAAGATTGCAAAGATGAAAGCATGTTGATGGGGTTGAACCAATCTATGGCCTTAGAAAGGTCAACACCAGAAATGTGCAAATATTTCAAGGAAGATAATTTCGACACCCAATCAAGGTCGTTTGAGGTTAAATAACCTAAAACGAAGTCACTACTAAGATCCAAATACTGTAATTTGGAAAGGTTATTGAGCTGTCCAGGAATATCTCCCTCAAAGCCTGCATATGAGAGGTTGAGATATTCCAGTTTTTGAAGAGAAAGAAAGAACATTGGAATTTTCTGAGTTGAAAAGTTGTTGAGACTGAGGTCCAGATGTTTTAAATACGTCAACTCAGTTAAAGAAGGAATTATGTTACCTCCCAGCCTGCACTTATATGAAGGTTCAAAGATGTCAATATCGATCTCTTCAACGCATGGATTATGGAGATCGATCTTCAGGACATGACCGGTCTTCTCGTCACATTCGACTCCTTTCCACTTGCAACATTCCTCACCAGTCCACGACGACAGGCGTCTCCAAGGATCAATGAGACCATGCTTGAACTTAAGAAGAGCTTCCCTCTCTGTACCAATACAGCTTACATTGGTGAAAGCTTTGGAATGACCGAATTTGCTTACTCGAATGGCAAAGATTGCCCATAAAAGGGTAGACACAAAGCCAACGTAAGACGCCATAGGCTCTTTAGGACCTGAGAACAAGTATGGCTTTAATCATGTGGATAATAGTCTAGATTCACCAAGAACATAGTCACTATAAAATGTTCTTCAGGTCATTTTTTAATCACCGGCCATCATGACTTCCTAAAGGACGACTCCAACTTTCCAAGTCATGCCTTCTTAGACCCGCCAAGCGGTCAACCCATCAAAATCAACCCCAAATATATATCATCTTTTATCTGTAATGACGACCAAGGACGACAAACCAAAAGGAAGAAAGAGGGACGCCTAAAACAACCTCTAAGACTGGTTTGTTGTCAGCATATGATCTTTAGAAATTTTTTTGTTGCCGGTGTCTACCATCCAACCCACCCCATTCAAGTATCATGAAAGCTAAAGGCCACCTAATGAAAATCCCAAAATAATGAATTCTTGACTGGTTCCTTTCTGTAATAGCCATAATTGGTGTTACAAAAGACAGCTCATAGGAAAGGCCAACCATAGGCATGAAGGTGATGAAACAACGAGGAACACTCCCAGAAAGATCGTCATGCGGTAGGCTGAAGTATTGGAGACGGTTTAATTGGCAGAGCTGCGTATCTCTAGTCAAGTAATTTCTCTGGAGATCAATTGACTTTAATGATCAAGAGTGTTGTCCAAAAGCAGGCATACTACCGGTGAATTCATTATCACTGAGATAGATGATATACAAATCTAGCATTTGCAATCATTTGGTAATATCAATCAAAGAAACATATATAAAAGTTGGTAAATTTTGCTATTTAAGTAAATGTTAGATAATTATTGAAGTATTCGGCAATTTTGGAAATATTTGATAATTTTCTACAAGAGTTAGTAATTTAGCACCTTGGTACTTTAACAAATACGTAGTGGTAAACTATAATAATGATTTGTAATTTCCAAAATAATGTAACACGCGTTGGTAAGTGAACTTAATTAATAGTTGGTAATTTCATAGAATAGTTAGTAAATTACATAAGAGTGTAGGCAAGAAGCTTAATGTAGAAGTATCATTTTCTTTCTTTTAGTTATATGGATCTTGGTCTCGATTCACCAAAATAAAAAGAAAGAAATTGGACATTAACATCTTTTCAAAGTTATTTTCTCTCAACGCTGTCCATGGCTATCAATCGCAGTGGCACAAAGACCATCCAAGCCAGCACAAGCCATTCAACCAGAGTGTGTCCATCGCTGACATTAACTTCTTTCGACTGATAATCTTGTGTGGACGTAAACAAGCATGAAAAACAAAACTGTGTAAAGAAAACAGCAAGAACGAAAGCGAAATAGAGGGGAAAAGAAGAAGAAGGAAACCGTTGAAGTAGTGTTAGCAAAGAGAAAACATTTCGTTTGGGCTCCCCTCAGAAAAGAAAAAGAAAACTTTGGACGAAAGCTGTTGGAACTTGAAGTCAACGGAAGACTTTAACGTTTTAATTTGAATAAAACTGATAGATGCATTTCGTCGCCTCTTGAAGCGCAAGGATCTTCAACTAGTGGCGATTGGACCTGAGTGTATGAATGCATTATGAGCTCTTTCTCTTTGATGTGGAACTTGGGGAGGCCAGAAAATGATTTACGGGGAATGAGCCATGAAAGTAAACCTTGGCGGGCGCCAAAGCTATCCTAATTTCATTTTTTTGTAAAAAAAATTCTATAGTTTAAAGATTAGAGCAATCTTAGTTAATTGACTCCATCCAAGCCTTTTTGCGTACATTTTGGTCAAGAGTGGAGCTGCAAAATGATCTCGATTGCTCTCCATTCATATGAGTTCAATTGTCTTGGATCTTGTCGATTTTCATCAACATCGTTTTGGCATGCTTAGGCAAATCTATTTTCATTGACGGAGAGCAAATGCTGTGTGCCCTGAGTAATAGGAGAAGAAAATGTGGAGAGAGAGAGAGAGATTTAAGATTGGTGGGCACGTTTGTTCTTTCATTGAGATTGACGTATACACTTTTATTGAGATTGACATATACAATTTATGCCGAAGGTGTTATTATCATGTAAAACATTTATCATACAGAAGTTTAAAGAACATTTCACTATTTGTTACATATTCTTCTATAGCGATATCAAGAAAACATAAAACTGGGCATCTCAAATCATTCACATCTGGATTGTTTTTCTTTGAAAACCTAATATGCATGGGATATTCAGCTTTCTTTTTGATAATGAAAGGAGACAACATTGAACTTCTTGTAGATTTGTCCTCGCTCTTCATAAGCATGAGATAACAACTAGCTGTTCATTAGATGGTGTGGATGTGTTTCTTGCGTCGACCATGCTTTCCTATCTAGTGCTGCTATTAGTATCGATGATCGACATTTAAGTTGAATATGTTGTGTAACCGAAGTAAATTTCCTAAAGATTACCTCCTTGGTCTGTTCCACTGGCGTTCTAGATGTACATTGAAGAAATTGTTCGTCAAGGATGCCAAATAAATTTGCAGTCAAAGTCCCTGTTGCAGCACCTGTTATTGAAATTTTCAGGAGATGGTAAAAATGGTTATTCATTTGCTAGTCCAAAATATGATTAGACATAAAATGATACACCTTGGGTCGACACTAGCTTCTGCTCTTTTGCAATTCATACATGTGAATTCTCGTCCGAATTCTGCTCTAGTTCCTTTATTGCACTCACTGCATGCCCCGTACCAGAAACGTTGCTGCAAATTCTGCATTGATATCGATACCCTTATACAAAAGCCACTTTTCTGCATTGGTAAAATTTCTTAAATAAATCTTAAATAGTGATCTCTATACTATACAATATCTACAACCAAGAAAATATGACATCTCGAGTGACTTTGGGATGGAACTAATTAGAAATATATTGTCAAGACCGAGATGGTAGCTTCTCTTCTGTAGTGAAGTATGACTTTGATCAATAACGTTATCAAACGGTTCGCTGTGGTTCCATAGAATTATAAAGAAATCATTTCTTTTGTGTGAATAAGCAATGTGAAATGCAAAGAAAATAAATAAGAGTATGCATGCTTACAGAAATCATTTCTTTTATGTGATTCTTCTTGATTTATCACAAAGGCGCTTGATCCTGTTACCACAAGAGGGACTTCTAAAAGAAAGTTTAACCCAAAGTTGAAGTATCTAAAAGATTTTGTTATGGTAATGTTGCATTACAAATTATAGTTGAATTGTTAATTACGTTTAGAAGGATCGTACTATTAATTTTAATCGAATTCAGGCGCCCGCCTTGTATGCTTGGTCTTGTGTCAAGCAGCACCTTCATTCTGCCAAAATTGGGCCCCATTGTTAGAAAAGAATGGATGGTAAGTCTGCATATTTTTATTCTACAAAGAGTTCGTTTTAATGGACATACTCTTGATAACAACTATCATTTCTTGGACAATTGTGGCGCCGGTTTTTGGTTTGTATTGGAAACATATCCAATACTATGGTGCTAATATCTGCAAACAACACTAAAATGCTATCAGACGTAGAATTTGCCAACTTCAAACATAGGATTGTGGAAATCTAAAAAATCAAAGAAGGGAAGGGAACCAGATGATGATTTACTGCGACGGTTGATTCCTCTTGCAATTCTTCAACAAATGTTTGGGTATTAATGATCCATTTGTAACAATATATTTACACATGTTCATTTGGAATATAGTAACTACGTAACTGCGACAGTGTGTTTTCAAAAAGCTGATTATCACCGTGAAAAATGGTAGCTTGTATTTGAAGAGACTAGTTCTGCTGCTGTGATTTCTCAGCTCATTTTGGCTATGTCTTCTTTGTTCAACAGTCATCTTTAGACGAACATGTCACTAGTACCACTAGAGACCTGATATCAACGTGATCCAATCAAATGCTTTATTATTAGAGCATACTTGGTATCACCAATACATTGATGTTGTACCGTGTTGGTATGTAAGAATTGACTTGCGATTTGCTATCCAATAATCCTTTTGAGTATATCAGCATCCAAAGACATTAAATTGATGAAACACTAGCCACGGAAAATGAAGCTCTTTAAATAAATGTTAGAAAATGATTGAAATATTCAGTAATTTTGAAAATAGTTCATAATTTTCTATAAAAGTCAGTAAATTTAGCACGTTAGTACTTCAACAACGATTGTAATTTCCAAAATAATGTAATACACGTTGGTAAGTGAACTCAATTAACGGCTCGTAGAATAGTTGGTAAATTGCAGGAGAGTGTAGGCAAGAAGTTAATATAGAAGTAGGCGCCATTGTCATTTGAAACGAAGCTGAGAACTTTCGTATGTATTGGCAAACCGTTAAGGAAGATATCATTTTCTTTCTTTTAGTTTATATGGACCTTGGTCTCAATTCATCAAAATGAAAAAGAAAGAAGAGGACATTAACATTTTTTCAAAGTCCTTTTTTCTAATGCTTTCCATCGCTATCGGTCACAGCCTCGCAAAGACCATCCAAGCCAGGACAAGCCAATCAACCAGAGCGTGTCCATCGCTGACATTAAAATAATTTGACTGAATCATGTGCGGACGTAAACAAGCATGAATAACAAAACTGTGAAAAGAAAACGGCAAGAACGAAAGGGAAATAAAGTAAAAACAAATTATAGAAAAGAAAAGGGAACCGTTGAAATTGTGTTAGTGAAGAGTAAACATTTCGTATGGGCTCCCCTCAGAAAAAAGAAAAGCAAACTTTCACCGAAAGCTGTTGGAATCAACGGAAGACTTTGAACGTTTTATTTTGAATAAGTGCGTTTCGTCGCCTCTTGAGGCACAAGGATCTTCAACTAGTGCGGATTGGATATGAATATACGAAGGGAGAATTACTCAAAAAGTTATAAACTTATTGCAATAGCACCAATTTAGTCATAAATCTTTTTTTATTAATTCAATCCCAAATCTTTTACAATTATGTCAATTCGGTTTATCCAGCGAATTTGGTTGGCCGGTGTTGGCATGACCACCAACTGGCATCGACTGTCGAGCGAGCAATTTTTTAATATTTTTTCAAATTTTTAATAATTTTTTTATTTTTCCTTTTATTTTTTTTCCCTCTTTGTAACATCCTGAAATTCGAGCCCTTTTGAGGAAGGAATGAACGTGAATTTCGTCGATGCATTGTTGGTTGATCTCACTCGGAGCTGATCACTCCTGAGATACTGACCTTGAGGGGAAAGGCTAATGAGGATAGAACTCGTGCGACTAAAGAACCTGACTTGGGAAAACGACTCGACCGTGAGACTTGCGTAAGGATGATCCTGTAGATATGCAAGCCGATTCTAGGGACGAATAGAAGTCGATTCGCGGATAGAAATAATGGGACGACGGGTGATTCCGTCTACTGTTATCGAACTCGCGAATGGCCCTATGTCGATCTTTGGTAATCGTGTACTTTGAAATAAGAATCGATTCTTCGCAATTTCATGTTGTCAAGGACGTCCATGTGTCGAGAAGTCTTGAACGTGAATTGGCACGAGTCGGTTACGCGTGAATCCTCGAAGCCGCCTATCAGTCTGAGTAGTACCAAAATGGCATTTGGGCGAAATTGACATGGCACGAGAATCCAATATTGGACTTCGAATTTTCGGGAACGTTCGAGAAGGACTTTTGGACGATGCTTCTTAAACGATCGCTTGAGTCTTTGGTTAAGGCGAGTATTTGGAAAAGGGATTTTCGGACCAAGAAAACGAGCCTACGAGGACGTGGGCCGGGCAAGATCAGTGTGGGCCTCACGCCCAAGGTGGGACAGTCGCCATGGAAGGCCCGAGGCAAGCAAGTGAGCCCGTTGGGCCAAATCGACCATTTACCCTTCCGAGCCCGTTGTCTAACATTGAGCCAATTCGAGCCCAATAAATTCCCGAACCCGTTCCTATTCATTTTCCGGCCTTTTTCCTAGGCCCGCCCTTCATTTTCAGCCCAAGGGCACATTGGGAAATGTGCAAGATGGAAATGACCAAAATGCCCTTGGATATTTTGAAGAAAAGTCAAAAGGAAGAGAGAGAAGATGAGGTCAATTGTTTGGCAAGTGGGGCAAGCATTGATGGCCTTGATAAGGCTTATCCTTCAGCCTTCACTTCACTCTCTCTCTCCTCTTCATCTTTTCCAAAATCGCAGCACCTCTCTCCCATGGTTTTCCTTCCTTCCTTCAGTTTTTCAGTTCTGACCTTTCACCGAAATCTGAGTTGTTCATTGCCTTCCCGTTGGAATCTCGTCTCGTGCCACCCGCCATCACGTTCAGAACAGAAAATCCGTTCAGATGACGTCGGTCGATCATCGAAAGAAGCCTCCGGCCGATCCGTACGTCGGCCGGAAGTCACCGTCGGCCTGACCGTTTTCTGACCGCCTGCTGCTGTTCTGTTTTGCTGTTTCGGCCATTTTCCTCCCTTTCCGACCAAATCACCGCCCATACCAGCCACAAGTGGTTCCCCCTCGACCCCAGTGCCGCCAGTCACGGCCCGCCGCTCGCCGGAGCTCCGGGCAGCCCGTTCAACTCCGATCAGCTTATTTCCTCCTGTGCAGTCAGTTTTTCAGAGTTGCAGAGGGATTCCGAGTTTGTTGCTGCTGTTCCAACCCCGGGACCGCCTTGGATCGCTGTGGTAGAGGTCCCCGGGTGTCGGGTTCGTCGCCGCCGCCGCGTCCGTGTCGCCGGCCCGCTTAACGGGTGAGTTTAGCTCCTAATCCCTATTTAGTGCCTAAACTTGCTTAGGGTTGGGTTAATTAGTGGTAAGGTTGGTTTAGGATGTTTAATTAAGTTGTATTAGCCCTAAGATAGGTGATTAGATAGATGATTAAGATTAGATTAGCTTAATTTTGCTTATTAAGCTTAATTGTGCTTAATTTGGTATTAATTGTGTTTATGTGATTAATTAAGCATGATTTGATTTAATTGATTAATTAATTGTTTTAATTAATGTTTTGTTTAATTTCTGGATTAAATGTTTTAATTAATTGAATTTCGGAAAAATCACTGTTCATAATTACTGTTCACAATTACTGTTCACAATTACTGTTCACGGTACTGTTTATGCATGTCGCAACCTATTTTTTCGGAAAATAATAGGTTTAGGGGTATTTGTCCAAAGGTGGGTCCAGGACCCTCATTAGACGTGGGCTCTCCCAAGCCCATACCCCGTGTGATATTGGGTGTTCATGAAAATCTTTAAATGAGGAGTCGCCACTAGCTTATTGGGGTCGGCTAGAAACCAAGTGGGGCATGGGAATATGCCTCACTTTCTACGTAACTGAGATTCTAGGGTCGGGGACTTGATTACACTAATTAACCAATTAGTGCCATTTCGGTACCTAATCTTGTTCATTTCGAAAAGACTTTTGTCAAGCAGTTTGGATTGATTTTAGGATTAACCACTAACATATGAGGTGATCATGCGGGTGCGCAATCATCAAAATAACAATCAGCAATTAAAGAAAGCATTAAATAAATTGCAGACGACAATAAATTCTAATTAGACTAAGGGGCAAACCATAATCATCGCATCATAAGCATGCATTCAAGGGCAATTGTATCCGAGGATAGTTTAAACCCTAAGGTGAAACCGTAAGGGCTTGTTCAATTTTAAGACAATTTTAGACCGATGATTTTTCGACATTTTTTTTAAAGAGAAAATGGTCCAAGAATTATTTTGGAGCTTTTTAGGAAACTCTAAAACAAACTTGTAGATTTTGGGATTTTTGAAAGTTTTTGGAATTTTCAATATTTTAATATTTTGTTGAAAATTTTTATAAATTTTCAGGTTTCTGAATTTTCCATGAATTTTCTGAAATTCCGAAATTTTTTATGATTTTTTTAATATTTTTTATGTTTTTTATGATTTTCTGGATTTTTTAATTTTTTATGATTTTTATAATATGAAAAAGATAATTCGGACCGGGTCAAAAGACCCGGCCCTACTGAGCCGACCAGGACCCTATTGGTCCTGGTTGGTTAAAAGGAAACGGGCCGGCCCTAAATCCATGAGGAAGGCCCATGAACAATTCTTCTTCTTATTTTTCTAAACAAAAGCCCGATCTTGATTTCTACTTTTCTTGACTAAAGAACCCGGCCCGTGACAAAATCAGCCCAACGGAAGCGGGCCCGCAGCGAAGCCCACCTCCTTGCCCCCTATTTTATTTTTTTGGCCTTTTTGTTTTTCTTTAATCCTTTTTTATTTTTTTTCGGTCTTCTCCCTCCTGTTCCCCTTCGCTTCACGCCCGCATGCTTTCCCATGCACGCCCGACGCTCCCCCAAAATTCCTGCACCCTCCTCGTTTTCTTTTTTTTTTTTTTTCCCCCGCAAACCCTCACCGCAACTTCATCAGGACACCCCCATTGACCGAAACGGCCTAAACCCCCACCTCGCCGAACCACCGTCATTCATCGGCCACTCGTCTCCGCCCGGCACCGAGCCCGCCGGCCACCCACTCGGGTGACGGACGCTAAGCTATTCTCCGACGCGAAGAGAAACCATCGCCAATTTGACGCTAAACGAGAAACCATCGCCAATTTGACGCTAAACTATTGTTTTGCGCGAGATATCATGCAAAAAGAAGTGTGAACAAGACGAAAATATGATTCAACAAGAGTAGCGCGAACGCTGGTCGGTTTTCGAGCTCGAAGTGGATAGTGCTTTCGGCTTTCGGTGGGGCATTTCGTCGAACACTTGGCGTGCGTGCGTAAAACAAAGGGTTTCCGGTTCGAGCCGAACTCGACCGGACCTAAGCTTCTAACTAGACGTGCCAGCACTTTGAGAAACATTTATGGAAGGACGACGGGGGCCGGGGCTCGCGCTAACGTGGTCGGCGCGAGCTCCGGCCCGCGACTCCGTCAACAACAAACAAGGTTGCTCGAGGGAAGCTTACCCGGTTTAGCTTGAGGACGCCAACCGGGGAGACGTCGGACGGAGCGCGCGCGGCCGAGGCGTCGGCTGAAGCTCTCTTGCTCTTCCTCGGTCACGCTGCCTTGCTCGGAACCTCTCCCGCTCTCTCGTTGGTTTTGCTCCCACTCTCTGCTTTCTTTTTTTTTTTTTTTTTTCGAACGGACTCGGCTCTCTCTTCCTCTCCCTCTCTCGGGCTCTCGGTCTCTCCCCGTTTCTCTCGGATCTGGTTTTTGGAACAGCACTCGGCTCTCTCCCGCACTCTCTCTCTCGGGCTCTCCGTCCGTTCTCTCCGTCCTCCCCCGTTTCGTCTCTCTTGGGGTTTTCTCCTTTTCCAAATCAGGCGTGTCCCATTTGCTTTGTCGGTCCGTCGACCGACCTAACCCTCGCCGTGTGACCTTCTCCCCGCTTTGCTTGTCTGCTCCTCTCGACTCGCCTTCATTTTTTTTATCCTTGTTCTCCGGGTAGCCGTTGCCACGCGACGGTCAAGAAGAAAGGAAGAAGAAGGCCGAGCGGGCCGGGCCAAGGAAAAAGAAAAAGAAGGAAATGGGCTGAGCCCGTGCGAGGAAAGGGAAAGGGTACATGGGGGCGGGCGGGCCTAGCCCGGCCCGGCCTCTCTTTTTTTTTTTTTGATTTTTTAATTATTTAATTTTTAATTTTTAATTAATTTTTAATTAATTTTTTTGTAAATTTCTAAATTTTAGAACTAGTGATGCAAGTGATCCTAATGTCTATATGCAATGCGATTTTAATGAAAAATATTTTTTGGTAAGGGGTTAGAAATTAATCCCTAATCTTTTAATGCATTAAATACTTAAACAAATAGTCAAAATTTAAGTGTCAACAATGCAGAAGTTAAATTTTGGCTTATTTTAATGTGCTCTTGATTATTGTGATTAATTGAAGTGCTGATTGTTAATTATGCTCGTGAATATTGATGAAATGCGTGATCGAGTGTTGGTTGGATTTTGGAATTGTCGAGTGAGATCGCATGACATATTACGTGGGTTATTTGAAATGGCATGTCGCATGAGCATGAGCGATGTTGCATTCACGACAGAGCAAAGATATAAATGGATTGTTTGATGATGTGTTGCATGATCACATTAAGAGGAGAGCCCGGCGCTGCCGGTAGACCGCCAATCCTTATGGGGTTGTGCCGTGGCCTTTTGGTCGTCCTGACTTTGGTCGGTTGCCTGACAGTGGTCAGTTGCGGGGCTGCGGCAGTGAGCGGGCCCCATGCTCCATAGGGAATGCCGTCGATGGGAGAGAGCCCGTGACGTCGCCGTGCCTCATGGGGGAGGACGATGCCTGGTCTTTGATTGGTAGACCGCCAACCATAAGGTTGTGCCGTGGCCCTAATGGTCGTAATAATCAGAGCATATGTGCGGATGTGAGGCATGAGAAAGTTGTGTGAGATGCTCTGATTATTTGCATGCTCTTAATGTCGTGATGATTGCATTAATTATGGTACGCACGCATGAGTTGACAATCGTGCAGGGTGTGGCAATGGCCAGGTGAGATCGCTTGTGACGCGATACGCATGTGATTGATGAACTGTATTATCTAACGGCCATGTGCCTTGATTGCTTGCATTGAATGAGATTTGACGTGCAGGGTATGGCAGACCGGGTAAGGTTGCATGCGAACCGAATATTGATTGTGGGTTGCCCTGTCTGTTGTTGGCTGTTGTTTGGTTTTGGTTGTTTGTTGTTGGGTTGAGTGAGGGGTGGTTCTGGAGAGATACCCCGGGTTGAGTTGGCGTACTAACCAGGGCTTAGGGGAAGAACTCGCTGAGATTTTATCTCAACTCGTCGTGGTTAACCATTTTTAGGTCCTTAGAATGGCGTACCTACAGTGGAGAATCCTGCCCCCGCTTCTCCAGTGATCGACTCGACGAAGCTTGAGTCCGATGGGTCCGAGTGACCATGGTGTTGAACCCGAGGGTTCTTTGTGTACCTTGTTGGATTAGCCTAGTTCTTTTGATTTCGCTTAGAGGATGGATCGGCCCATTTTGTCGGGCTTGTAATTTGGAAAACGATCCTCCATTGGTTAATCCATAAATTGAATAGTTGAGTAGTTCTTTGTTGTTCTTGTTGTTCATCCCTCTATCCCTGTTGATTGTATGTTTGTCTGGGGATGGTTCATCTTCCGCTTGCGCATAATCAAGGATAAAATGAATGGTCGTCGATGGGTCCTGGGACGTTGCTTTCAATCGACCAAGAGAAAGGGTTGCCGCGAACTCGAGAGTCGGGGCGTGACAACCCTGTCGGTTTTGGTATCAGAGCGAGGTCGAGACTTGGAGTGATAAGGTGCGTGGGATTTTTGGGATAGTGAGATAGGGATGACTTTTATATTACGTGCCTGTGATTGCTTTTGTGGGTTTGTGTGGTGGCGGGTTGCTCATAGTCCAGAGTGATGAGCAATCCTGAGCAGTCAGCCCCTAGGCGTAGGGTAGCGTCTGGTCAGGCCAGTGCTAGAGGTAGCGTGCAGGCAGATCCTAGGTTAGATGGGATCCTGCTAGCGCTAGAGACCTTGATAGGACAGATTCTGCTGTGGTCCTTGTGGTTTCCCTGGTGAGAGGAGTGGCCTGAGAGAGACCGATGCCTAGGCTGGTAGAGCAGTTCCTGAGACTGAAGCCGCCGAGGTTCAGTGGCGTGGGCGACCCTGAAGCTGCGACCCGTTGGATAAGGGATTTCGAGAGGACTGTTACAGTGTTGAGGTGTTCAGAGTAAGACAGAGTGTTTTTGGCAGTTTATCAGATTCAAGGTAATGTTAGTATTTGGTGGGAAGCCACTCAAGGAAGAGTGTTCCCTGAAGTCACGGTTCAGACATGGGGTGCCTTTCGCGAAGTCTTTAAGGGGAAGTACTTATTAGACAGTGCGAGGGAGTCAAAGATGACAGAGTTTCAACAGTTTCGTCAGAATCAGATTTCAGTGGATCAGTATGAGGCGAAGTTCGCTAAGTTGGCCCACTAAGTGCTGAGATTAGTGGAGGACACTTGGATAGGGCGAGACGGTTCAGAGATGGCTTGAAGCCGGAATTGAAAGCCAGCTGGTGCCCTTGAGTTTAAAGAGTTTTGATGAGATGTACGAGAGGGCCCAGATGATCGAGAAGAACATGATCGAGAGGGCGACCGCATTTGGCTCACAGTTCGTGCCTAATAGAGACAATTGTCAGTTGGAAAAGGGACCGATGATGGGGAGAAGGAATCTCATCTCACCCAACAGACAGTGGATTGTCATGGAAAGACAATTCAGTTTAACCCCGTAGTGGGTGATAGTTTTGATTTTGTGGGAAATCGAGGAGGACCCTTGACCCCTTTGAAATTCATCGTTGGAAGTAACTTGTTTATTGGACGAAGGTTGCTAAGGCTATTGGACGACTGAGGTTAATTGGTTAGTTGAAGAATCAAGGATGAATCATTGCACTTATGCATCGCTTATCAGTAGCTCAACCAAGGACGGTCATGAGCAAGTATCCATTACCAAGGATGGATGACTTGTTTGACCCATTTCAAGGAGCTTCGATATGTCCCAAGATAGACCCAAGGACGGGTTATCAGTAGTTGAGGATTAAAAAGGAGGATAAGCTAAAGACGACATATCGTGTGATTTGGTCACTACGAGATTACCGTACTGCTGTTTGGATTAACTAATACGCCAGTTGCTTTTATGGATTTGATGGACTGAGTGATTAAGGCGTATTTGGAGCAAATTGCAATTGTGTTTGTGAGCAATATATTGGAATATTCAAGGAAATTAGAGGAACGCGGACAGCACTTGAGGCGGTGCTATAGACCATTCGAGAGCATAAACAGTATGCCAAGTTTAATGCGTGCGAGTTTGGGTTTACTCGCGTTGTTTTGTTGGTCATGTGATTTTGGACGAAATGAATTTCTATGGATCCGCTAAAATCAAGGTAGTCATGAATATGTCAGGACTTATGACGGTGACAGAGGTTCGAAGTTTTCTAAGCCGGACAGGTTAGTACAGATGATTCATAGAAAGGTTTTCTACGATAACTACGCCTCTGATACGAAGGTTAATGAAGGACGTAAGAATTTGAATGGACGAGTAAGTGAAATTTTTAAGAGCTTAAGTATAAGCTAATTACCACACCAGTTTTGAGGATTTAGTCTAGTATTGGAGAATACGAGATTTACAGTGAAGTGTCGTATAAGGGATTTGACTGCGTGGTAAGGCAACAAGGAAGATTGGTTGCTTACGCGTCACGACAATTGAGGTTATTGGATTTAATGGAAGTCAGCTAAGTTTTATCTTGATGATTTGAGGATTTGTAGGTATGGGATCATAAGAGATGATCTATTAAATGGCGATAATCTTTGATAAGAATTACGGTGGATGATTTATTGCTCGGAAGTCTTAGATTCGATTAAGATGTGAATTTACCAAGGTGGATTATTTCAGAAGATATATAAGATAGGGATTTAAGGAATGGATTTTTGTCTTCGGTGGATTAAGAATTAATTATCCCTTGATGGTAGATGGATGAGTGAGGAAATAGCATTATTTATGATTTCTTCTCGAGGTATCAAGAAGGATTTGAAGAGGTATTCGAAAGCCTTTAATGCGATGAATGACATTTGGTTTGCACTAATTTTCAAGTGGTTGAGGCGAATTTTTGGTTTGGTTATTAAATGGACGTGAAAAGAATGTTGGAAGAAAAATCGGTGGTTTGTGGAATTCGGACAGCGATTCGATGGAAGTTCAATAAATCAGATTTCAAGTGTCGATAAGTGATCCTGTGGAAACGAGCTCATGGGTTGACGAGCTGGAGAAAGTTTTGCACTTTGAGGTGCTTAGACGAGGTTAAAACCTTGAGGCTTGGTATGGGACGGGCCAAAGCGAATAATACCTCTATGAGATGGTGCATGTCAAAAATGGACTTTTGCTAGTAGTGGTGCAGTTCGAAGATGCCCACCACGACTGATCCGACGAGAGCGGGGAGTGGACGCCGGGGCCAGAGTGCCTGAGCAAGGAGCGACTCCTGGCAGGCTTCTAGGATGTCGGAAGGGGCAGAAATGAACTGAACTACGCACTGTGCAAAAAGAGAGTGCTTGTGGGATAAGATTTTATCCGAGTGGTATGATAGAAATATGGTCAAGTTTGTGGGACTCCAGTCTATGGAACGAGGTCAGAGAACTGGGAATCGCTGGTACAAAATTGGTTTAGCAGTTATTGAATGCAGTTCAGATCATCAGAGATAGACTAAAGACCGCTCAGAGTCGTCAGAAGAGTTATGCAGATAAGCATCGTAGACCGTTGGAGTTTAAGATGGGTGATCATGCGTTTCTGAAAGTATCGCCGATGATGAGAATTTCCAGATTTGGCAAGAAAGGAAAGTTAAGTCCGAGGTACGTTGGACCCTTTGAAATTTTGGAAAGGATCAAGGTTTTAGTGTATCGTCTTGCGTTGCCATTGAAGCTTGCTCAAGTACATGATGTTTTCCACGTGTCCATGTTGAGAAAGTATGAGCCGGACTTGACTCATGTTTTGAATTTTAAGGAACTGGACATAGACGACGGGGTGTCGTACATGGAGAGGCCGATATGAATAGAGGATCGTAAAGAGCAAGTACTTCGAAAAAAGACTATCGCCTTAGTTAAGGTGATCTGGCAGTATCACGGAACAGAGGGAGCTACACTGGAAAGTGAAGAAGTAATGAAGCATCAGCACCCCCATCTTTTGAGGATTTGTTAGTAGCAGCAAATTTTGAGGACGAAATTTTTATAAGAGGGGAAGAGTTGTAACATCCTGAAATTCGAGCCATTTTGAGGAAGGAATGAACGTGAATTTCGTCGATGCATTGTTGGTTGATCTCACTCGGAGCTGATCACTCCTGAGATACTAACCTTGAGGGGAAAGACTAATGAGGATAGAACTCGTGCGACTAAAGAACCTGACTTGGGAAAACGACTCGACCGTGAGACTTGCGTAAGGATGATCCTGTAGATATGCAGGCCGATTCCAAGGACGAATAGAAGTCGATTCGCGGACAGAAATAATGGGACGACGGGTGATTCCGTCTAATGTTATCGAACTCGCGAATGGCCCTATGTCGATCTTTGGTAATCGTGTACTTTGAAATAAGAATCGATTCTTCGCAATTTCATGTTGTCAAGGACGTCCATGTGTCGAGAAGTCTTGAACGTGAATTGGCACGTTAGTGCCTAAACTTGCTTAGGGTTGGGTTAATTAGTGGTAATGTTGGTTTAGGATGTTTAATTAAGTTGTATTAGCCCTAAGATAGGTGGTTAGATAGATGATTAAGATTAGATTAGCTTAATTTTGCTTATTAAGCTTAATTGTGCTTAATTTGGTATTAATTGTGTTTATGTGATTAATTAAGCATGATTTGATTTAATTGATTAATTAATTGTTTTAATTAATGTTTTGTTTAATTTCTGGATTAAATGTTTTAATTAATTGAATTTCGGAAAAATCATGTTCATAATTACGTTCACGACATTCGTTCACGATTATTGTTCACTGATCGTTCATGCGAAGTTAAATTTTGGCTTATTTTAATGTGCTCTTGATTGTTGTGATTAATTGAAGTGCTGATTGTTAATTATGCTCGTGAATATTGATGAAATGCGTGATCGAGTGTTGGTTGGATTTTGGATTTTGGAATTGTCGAGTGAGATCGCATGACATATTACGTGGGTTATTTGAAATGGCATGTCGCATGAGCATGAGCGATGTTGCATTCACGACAGAGCAAAGATATAAATGGATTGTTTGATGATGTGTTGCATGATCACATTAAGAGGAGAGCCGCGCGCGGTAGACCGCCAATCCTTATGGGGTTGTGCCGTGGCCTTTTGGTCGTCCCCGACTTCGGTCGGTTGCCGACGGTGGTCGGTTGCGGGGGCTGCGGCGGGCAGTGAGCGGGCCCCATGCTCCATAGGGAATGCCGTCGATGGGAGAGAGCCCGTGACGTCGCCGTGCCTCATGGGGGAGGACGATGCCTGGTCTTTGACTGGTAGACCGCCAACCATAAGGTTGTGCCGTGGCCCTAGTGGTCGTAATAATCAGAGCATATGTGTGGATGTGAGGCATGAGAAAGTTGTGTGAGATGCTCTGATTATTTGCATGCTCTTAATGTCGTGATGATTGCATTAATTATGGTACGCACGCATGAGTTGACAATCGTGCAGGGTGTGGCAATGGCCAGGTGAGATCGCTTGTGACGCGATACGCATGTGATTGATGAACTGTATCATCTAACGGCCATGTGCCTTGATTGCTTGCATTGAATGAGATTTGACGTGCAGGGTATGGCAGACCGGGTAAGGTTGCATGCGAACCGAATATTGATTGTGGGTTGCCCTGTCTGTTGTTGGCTGTTGTTTGGTTTTGGTTGTTTGTTGTTGGGTTGAGTGAGGGGTGGTTCTGGAGAGATACCCCGGGTTGAGTTGGCGTACTAACCGGGGCTTAGGGGAAGAACTCGCTGAGATTTTATCTCAACCCGTCGTGGTTAACCATTTTCAGGTCCTTAGAATGGCGTACCTACAGTGGAGAATCCTACCCCCGCTTCTCCAGTGATCGACTCGACGAAGCTTGAGTCCGATGGGTCCGAGTGACCATGGTGTTGAACCCGAGGGTTCTTTGTGTACTGTTGGATTAGCCTAGTTCTTTTGATTTCGCTTAGAGGATGGATCGGCCCATTTTGTCGGGCTTGTAATTTGGAAAACGATCCTCCATTGGTTAATCCAGTAAATTGAATAGTTGAGTAGTTGCTGTTGTTCTTGTTGTTCATCCCTCTATCCCTGTTGATTGTATGTTTGTCTGGGGATGGTTCGTCTTCCGCTTGCGCATAATCAAGGATAAAATGAATGGTCGTCGATGGGTCCTGGGACGTCGCTTTCAATCGACCAAGAGAAGGGGTTGCCGCGAGCTCGAGAGTCGGGGCGTGACACTCTTCTTCTTGCTTGGCTTCTTCTCTAACAGTGGCCGCTGAGGCTTCAGCGAGCCTTGCCAGCCACTGGGCAAGGGCCGCGGCCTTGCTTAGATTTGGGTGAGGTCAGCCTCACTATGGACGAGCCGTGGGCGAAGGCAACCTTATCAGTTGCTGGCGAGGCAATGGGGACCTTCGCCCAGGCCCACCATGGCCTCCCCAGCCAACCACCCTTGTCTACGGCCCGCCATGGTGAGGTTAGCCTTGCCCATGGCCCCCAGGCCACACCTAGATATGGGCAAGGCTGCTAGCTCGGGTGGGTGAGGGCCGTGACCCATGCCAGCAGTCGAGGAGGGCTTCGCAGCCCTCACTTAGTGGCCAACGAGCCTCGCCAGCCACTGCGTGGAAAAGAAGCCAAGGAGGAAGAATAGGAAAAAAAGAAAAAAGAAAAATTATTGAAAAGTTCAAAAAATTATCAGAAAATTGCTTGCCAGACGATTGGCGCTAGCTGATGGCCACATTAGCACCGGTCAGTCAAATTTTGCTAGATGGACTAAATTGGTGTAATTGTAAAAAGTTTAGGACTGAATTGGCACAATTACAATAAATTTATGACTTTTTTGATAAGTTTCCCGTGTATGAATGCATTGTGAGCTCCTTCTCTTTGATGTGGAACTTTGGACTTTTTTTTTGGTGGGTGGGGGATATGATTTACGGGGGAAATGAGCCATGAAAGTAAGCATTGGCGGGCGCCAAAGCTATCCTAATATTATTTTTTGCGAAAAATTTTCTATAGTTTAAGGATTAGAACAATCTTAGTTGATTGACTCCATCCAAGCCTTTTTACGTGCATTTTGGTCAAAAGTGGAGCTGCAAAACGATCTTGATTGCTCTCCAATCATATGAGTTCAGATCGTCTTGGATCTCGTCGATTTTCATCAACATGGTTTTGGCATGCTTAGGCAAATCTATTTTCATCGACAAGACCAACTCTCCTGTGCCCTGAGAAACAGGAGAAGAATATATATAGAGAGAGTGCTTTTACTTACTACAAGATTGGTGGCCACGGGCATTCTTTATTGAGATTAACGGATTCAGTTTCTTTTTTATTTTTATTTTATCTGTACGTATTCAGTTTATACCGAAGGTGTTATTATCATGTAAAACATTTATCTCAAAGAAGTTTAAAGAACATTTCACTAATTCTCATATATCGTTCTACGTTATTATTTTTACGCAGCAAAAAAGCAATATCAAGAAAACATAAAATTTTGGGATATCTTGAACCATTCACATCTGGATTTTTCTTCAAAAACTTAAGATGTGTGGAATATTCGACTTTCTTTTGGATAACGAAAGGAGACAACATCAAACTTGCTTTGGATTTGCCCTCGCGTTTCATAAGCATGAGTTAACAATCAGCTGTTCATTAGATAGTGTGGGGACGTGATTCTTACGCCAACCGTGCCTTCCTATCTAGGGTTGCTATTACTTCGAATATGTGATGTAACTGAAATAAATTTCCTAAAGATTACCTCCTTGGTCTGTTTCATTAGCGTTCTAGATGTACATTGAAGAAATAGTCCGGCAAAGATGCCAAATAAATTTGCAGTCAAGGTCCCTGTTGAATCTTCAACTTGTATTTTCAACACAGCACCTGTCATTGAAATTTTCGGAGATGGTAGAAATTGTGATTCATTTTCTAGTCCAGCAAAAGTTATGTTGCCATTGCGTAAGGCATTGGCTCGTGAATTCTTCTGGATTTGTTACAAATCCGCTCAATCCCTTGGCCGCAGGAGAAATCTCTAAAAGAAAGTTTAACCCAAAGTTGAATTATCTAAAATCTTTCGTTATGCTAAAGTTGCACTATAACTTATTGTTGATTTATTATTTAAGTTTGAAGAGATCGTACTATTTATTTTTAACCCGTGACTACACAAAAAGAAATAAGAAAGGATAGTAATTTTGCGTAATAATATTTTGATTCTACAAAGAGTTGGTCTTAATGGACGTGTTCTTGATTAACAGCTATCATTTCTTGGACCATGGTGGTGCCGGTTTTTGGTCTGTATTTCTTTACATGGCAACAAATCCAGGGCTATTTTAATTATATCTGCAAAAAACACTAATATATATTAAATCATTCTAACACTTGTTTTTGTTAATTATAAAAATGCTAATGTGTGTGTGTGTGTGTGTTCATATAGAAATGCTTCTAATACTTAATTGACTATTCAAACCAGATTATGGAACCAGATGGTGATTTACCGCGAAAGTTGATTCTTCTTGCATTTCCTCAGCAAACGTTTTGGTATTAATGATCCATTTATATTCATTGCTAACAACATGATAGTTTTACGCATTCAAATATGCATTTGGAATATAGTAAGTATGCATTGGCGGCGGTTAGATTTGAAAAAACCGAATATCACCGTCAAAGATGGTAGCTTGTATATGAATACAGGTAGAGGAACATAGTGCTTCTCTAGAAGACGACTGTTCGTGGCTGCCCTCTAGAATGAAGATCGATAGATAGAAAGCAAAGGTTGGAATGATGAACAATGGTGGTATCAGCGTCAAGGTAGAAACAATGATGGCAGAGACGAGGGTTGTTTTTCTTCTTTTTAAGACTAACTGCGAGAAGAAAGATAAAGCTAAGGTTCCGATTGGATTATATGACAATGAAAACTACTTGTCTTCGAAAATAACAAAATATCAAAATAAACCCCTAATATCTAATAGTGTCCCTAAGAATAAGGAAATTTTCTCATATCCATAATTATACTTCAACATTATCTTTGGTCAAAATATTATTTACGTTTGCCAAAATAGGTTGGAGGCATATATTTTGGAAGTTCTATTTTATGTTACAGGTTTTTAACCTCTATCGAGATGGTCGTACATTCTCTTCAATTTTTTGGGGAGAAAGTTATGGAGCGTAGCTTTGTTTTTTGAAATGAATATTCAGTGAAGCTTTGTTAATATGTAGAGAACGAGCTTTGTCATTCCAAACAAAAAGAGGACATAACGTGGTAGAGGAGAAAAGGATAATAATCACATAAAAGCAAAGTCAACTTTAATGCATTTGCAAGAGTGGGAAGAGAAAATGAAAGAAAGAGAGTCATGTACTCAAGATCAATTCCAAATCAAAAGAAAAATAGAGCTATGTGAAGGCGTCACATAGAATTTTGAAAGGGCTTGATCCTTCTTGATGGATTTTGTTCAATTATTTAATAGAGATCCAACTATCATCTCCTCAATTAGGTGTAATCTCAAATCATGTTTATTCCTTATATCATCTCCTTAAAAAGGAATTATAATTGTGATAAGAAATTTAGTTTGCATGGGTTAACATCCATCTTATAAAATAACATAATCTATATATCATACAAAGTAAAGAGAACTTCAACAGGATCTCAATCGTTGTATTCCTCAACTATCCTCAATTACTTATTTACAAATAGAATAACCATGGACAGATACGTAAATTTATAATTTTATGTTATTTCTCACGTGCTTCAGCTTTAAAATTGATTTCTTTTTACCCTCCAATAACCTTCCAAAGAAATTTCAAATTTTCGAATACTGTTCTCCTTACAATGGGCCCTTATGGGCCATGCGAACTTTGAGATTGGGTTACTCCAGAGCCCAATTTCCTGTTCGAGCATAACTAGCTCGGATTAGCCCCACATCATCCTCGTACACCCAATTATTAATCGAAGTCGACAATGGCCTCTCGATTTCTCATCGTTGGGCTTGTGGTGTACTTGGGAGTCATCGATCCAAAATGTTTGCAGCACAATCGCATGCATCACTTTGAGCTGGTTTTTATGTTAATTTCAAATAGGCTCGAGCTCCAGCAAGCCCGATCTCTTAGAAAGCCAGGTTTAAATTCAATTTATTTCACACGTAGATCCACCCCATTTGTCAAATTTCACAAGCCATTCTCAATTTATAATTTAAAATTAAGAGCCATCTAAACAAACTAGGGTAGTTAGAATCTTAGTAAACTCGTGCTTGAGTTGGCGTGCGATAATTGATGATGCCTTTTATCTCTTGATGGCTTTGTGATAAGATGGGTGAGTTGCTCTATGAAACTATTGATGATACTTATTACTCTCTTTCGATATAGCTACTAAATCAAGTGTAAGTGCAGTCCATACACGCCCAAACCTCAAATGGAGTTCATCAAATAAATGGAGTACATATCTTCCATAGTAGTTCCTTCCAACTTGACTGGCCCAAGCAGTTCAACATATTCATCCTTCCACTTACTAAACAAGGTCAAGAAAGGAAAACGATAAGTTAAATACTAAAAAACACATTATGTTTATTACTCCAAATGGAAGCTCTTCTATCCATTTGATAACCCAAAGCACTTCTTCAAATTCGGGCAAGTTTCTCCAGCTCTCTAACTCTTCTGGTACACATGCACAAAGTAATCAATCATGTTCTTAACCAAGGCAAGATGCAAGAAATTGATTTGCAAGAGAGGGGGCAGACTTACCTGCTAAACAAGCTCCTATTCGCGTTGTTGAATTTTTCTTTTCAACCAAAGCATGGTGATCATCATTGTCATTGAGAATTCCTCAAAGGCCCTGTCCATTGCTCGAAAGTAAGAGATCCTCCAAGATCGATTGAAGTGCAAGATGCTACAAAATCCCAAAAATCCCACTGTAAAACCAGGTCCTAATCCTGCATAAAACCAATTATGGATATCCAAATTGCCTTTGCTAGGCCTGTCTCCATTCGAATTATCACTTTTGCGCCCATCCCTACCAGGTGGCTCATCTCCAGGACATATCTTCGAAAGAGGAGCTCCACATAGTCCATCGTTGCCGCGATAAACAGATTCATCATCCACAGTACGCAGATGGTTGCCGGATGGAATAGGGCCAGAGAGTTTGTTGAAGGACAAATTCAGATGACTGAGGAAGTCCATGTTGGATATGCCCGAAGGGATGGTACCTGACAGTTTGTTTCTGGAAAGATCAAGAGATTCCAAGTTTTGCAGGTCACCAATGTTTGTGGGGATGTGACCACTTAAATTATTTTGAGAGAGATTCATATTTTGAAGTTCAACGAGCCTAGTGAACTCTTCTGGTATCTGCCCATCCAACATGTTTGCAGAAAGGTCAATTGAGAAGAAGTATGAAATCACATCACCATACATTTGGCTGGTTCCCTTTGTGTTAACCATGACATTTAGACCGTCTTCATATGGCCAATCCTCATAATAAAGGGTGCTATCAACCATGGACAAGAATCCATCAATACAATTGGGAATGGGTCCAGAAATATTATTTTGTGCTAGGCTCAAGAACCGGAGATAGCGAAGTTGGCAAAATTGCGGAGGAATGCCTCCAACAAAGTGATTTTTCTCTAAATTAATCATTGCCAATGATTGAAAATGTTTCCCAAATGGAGGTAACCTACCCGTTAATCCATTGTTGCTGAGATCAAAAAAAACCATCTGTTGTAGATTTGACAAACAGTTCGGGATTACTCCACTAAATCCATTCCTATGTAGGCTAAGAACTTGTAATTGCTGAAGATGGCACAAGGATTTCGGAATGTTACCATTTAACTTGTTATTCTCAAATACAAAAGCCTTCAACTTTTGCGATGCTCTCCAACATCGAGGAAGTCTCCCAGATAGTTGGTTCTTTGAGAGATTAATTTCATCCAACTCATCCAACTTACACAGGGAACTTGAAATGCCACCAGTGAGATTATTACCCCAAAGTCTCAATACTGTTAACCGTGGCATCTTGTCTCCGATGTCTTGGGAAACTTGGCCAGTAAGCATGTTGCTTGAGATATCCAAATGTGTAATGTTAGCAGAAATGTTGTAGAGCCAATCAGGAATGTCATATGAGATGCTCGCATTTGACATCGTCAAACTAGTAATGTTCCTCTGTGTTTGAAGCCATTTTGGAAATTCAGGTCCCACTTTGCAATGAGACAAATCTATCTCGTGAACTTGGAATGGTGGAACCCAGGTAGAGCTCACATTTAACGTGAGCTCATTGGAAGAAATATCTAAGCCAGTCAAGCTTTTGAGATTTTCAAAGTGAAGATCGCTTACAACTCCATACAAAAAATTATGCTGGACTCGAAGCTCCTTTAAATTCGATAATTGCCCAATACTTTCTGGAATGGTCCCACTCAATTTGTTATTGTGTAGATGCAACTCTCTCAAAGATGATAGCTCCCCCAAATTGGTAGGAATAGAACCCGAAATCGAGTTCAATGAAAGATCGAGGAACTCTAGTTCTTTGAAATCTCCGAATTGATTTGGTAGGTCACCACTAAAATTATTGCCAGAAACATCAAAGATCTTCCACTTACTCCACACACAACCGTGAGGACCATTTGAGATGACGGAGATTTTCCCATTGAAGTAGTTGCTGCTTAATCGTACTACTTGCAATTTGCAAAGACTACTCATGTTTTTTGGAAATTCACCTTGTAGTGAATCTAGAGACACATCAAAGAAGGCAAGCCTTTGATTATTCTCAATGATTGCAGTGGGAAAAGGGCCTTTGATATGAAAGTTGTCAGACAAATCAATATGTTCTAGCTTGCTCAAGTTATAGGTCCATGGCGGAATATAACTTAAATTATTGGACTCGATAGTGAGGAATCTAAGAGAGGTGAAATTGGCTTGCAAAGAGCTAGAAATATCTTGCAATTCACAGTCGCTCAATTGTAAAGATTGCAAAGATGAAAGCATGTTGATGGAACCAAACCAATCTTTGGCCTTCGAAAGGCCAACACCGAACATGTGCAAGTATCTCAAGGAAGATAATTTTGACAGCCAATCAAGGTCATTCGAGTATAAATGACCTAGAATAAAGTCATTACTAAGATCCAAGTATTGTAATTTGGAAAGGTTATTGAGCTGCCTAGGAATATCTCCGTCGAAGCCTGCGTATGAGAGGTTAAGATACTCTAGTTTTTGAAGAGAAGCAAGGAATGTTGGGATTTTTTGGGCTGAAAAGTTGTTGACGCTAAGATCCAAATACTTCAGATACTTCAATTCAGTTAAAGAAGGAACAATGTTACCTCCCAACCTGCACTTATTTGAAGGTTCGAGCATGTCGATATCTTCAATACAAGGATTATGGAGATTGAGCTTTAGGACATGGCCAGTCTTCTCATCACATTTGATTCCTTCCCACTTGCAACAGTCCTCACCAATCCACAACGATAAGCGTCTCCAAGGATCAGAGAGACCATGCTTGAACTTTAGAAGAGCTTCCCTCTCTGCACCAATACAACTTATATTGGTGGAAGAGATGGAATGACCGAATTCGATTACTTGAATGACTAAGAGTGCTACAAAGAAGGTAGACACAAGGCCGTAGCAAGGCGCCATGGGCTCTTTAGGATCTAACAGCAAGTATTGCTTGGTCTTTGATTCACCAAGAAAAGGGTCACTATAATATATTGTTGGGGGTCATTTTCTGATCACTGTCAATCATGACTTGCTAGAGGATGACTCAAAACTTTCCACGTCAATGACTTCCAAGACCCGCCAAACGGTCCACCCATCAAAATCAATCCGAGTCGCGCATCATCTTTAATCTATGCAATAAGGGTCAAAGGAGGACGGCAAACAAATCCGAAGAGAGACGGATGCTGACGGCACTGCATGCGTTTGAAACTAGCTATTGTCAGTGTATGATCTACAGAAATTGGTTATTGCAGGTGTTGACCATCCACGCACCCCATTTTATCACAAAATGACCAGTATTATGAAAACTAAAGGAGGTTAGTAACCTTCATTTTTTAACAGAGAAAGGTAACCTCCCTTTTATTTAAGCAACATCCATATTAGTGACCTTTTGAAATTTTATATAAATATCAATTCAATTTTAAAATTTTCAATTTAGGCCGGAAATAATTAATGTGACAGTTTAGTTAGCACAAACCACCATACATGACATGGCTGGTCATTAACGTGAGGAAGTTATTTGAGCACCGTAGTTTTGCAAATTTTTTAGATTTTTCTTTCTTTTTTCTTTTTCATTTTTTGCCTCTTTACTTTCCTACTGAACGCTACTATTCATCATCTCCTAAGGAGACCATGAACGTCAAATCGTCCCCCAAATCTAGGCTTTTCTGAAGTTCGATTTTTCCTTGAGATAATCTTCTTGTCTCCCCAAATTGCGTCCATTGCTCTGTCAAGGTGGAGCCTGACATCGTCTCGCTCGACGGCCGGGACTTCCTTGAGACTGACGCCGAGATCCGTGATGACGGCAAGCTTCATGTTGCCTTGAGAGAGCTCAATGCATCAAGGCAGTCCCTCGGGTTCGGCTCCTTCTTCAAGTTGACCTCAAGGTCGTCTAAGTTTAGGGGTGACAAGATTTGCACCCTAAGCTTGTCTTACAACCAATTCTAGAACCTCACTGGCCAGAAGTAAGGGTCGCTAGCCATCACCAACATGCTAACGTGCCCGTCGGTCCTTGCTGGCAGAGGAAAGGATGAATATTAGAGAAGGGAAGAGTTGGGAAAAAAAAAAGAGAAAAAAAAAGAAACAAAATTGAGAAAAAAAATTTCAAAACTACGTTCATTTAAGATCCTCCACATTAGGTACCAATTATGCCACATAGAATGGACAGTATTGATTAGATCACCATGTCAGCAATTTCCACTTTAAATTGAGCGGATGGACTTCATTGAAAAATCCTAACAAAATTTAGGATTATATTGGCCAATTAAAAAATTTAAGATTGAATTGAAATCCATACAACTAGTTTATGATTTTTTTGGTAACTTCCCATATAAATACAAAGGACAAATCCTATGATGGCTTTTAGATAGGTGGATCTTTGTGCTTGTTTTCAAAAGTTCTACATTTTTAAGAAGAATCTCTCCATTTGAACTCGTGTGAAAGAAAAACCAAAAGTTTTTTAAATGAAAAGGAAGGAAAATATTTGCAAAATTACAACGTTTTAGGAAATTGATTCAAATGGTTATAGCATTACATGACAATTTGAATGTTACGTTTTTGTTTTTGTTTTTGTTTTTCTGTAAAAACTGTTCTGGATACCATATATCAACGATTTTATTGTTCTCAAATGTATCCTAATTTTTTTGCCAAATTACATTGGAAGAAACCCTTAGATCTTTCATGAAATGGATCTCATATTTGCCTTTTGGACTAGATAACTAATCTCATATCTACATTCAATTTTCCGCAATTATATGGCAATGAGAGGCTTTTTCCAAACTGGTAAGTGTCAACAAATTATTGGAGAAAAAAAAATGACCAGTGACTTGTTTCCGAATGTTGGAATTTATTAAGAAATTATTTGAAATTATCAATTCTTTTGCAATTAGCAAATTATCGGATATTGTACTAACTAACCAACTTTTATATGCATAACTTAAAGAAAAGTTTCAAATTTACTAACTCTTACATGAAACTTTCAACCTAAATTAAAATAATTTACCAACTTTTGTCAAATTGAATTACCAACTTGTTTCGAATTATCAACTTCCGTTTGAGACGAGGCCTGAACATAAGAAGAGCTACTCTCGCTGTACCAATACAGCTCACCTTGGTCGAAGCTTTGGAATGACCGAATTCAGTTACTCGAATGACAAAGATGGCATTTAAGAGGGTAGACATAAAGCCACCGCCATAGATTCTTTAGGACCTGAGAACAAGTATTGCTTCAATAATGTGAATAATGGTCTTGATTCACCAAGAAAATAGTCACTATAAAATGTTCTTCAGGTCATTTTCTGATCACCGGCCATAATAACTTCCTCATGGACAACTCCAATTTTCTAAGTCATGCCTTCGGAGACCCGCCAAACGGTCAACCCATCAAAATCAACCCAAAATGTATGTCATCTTTATTTTGTAATAACGATCAAAGGAGGACCACAAACAAAAAACAGGAAAGAGAGGATGCTGACGACACTACGTACCTCTTAAGACTGGCGATTGTCATTTTCAGACAAAAATGAAGGTGGAAGCTCGATTTAGAGAAAGGCAATGGCATGAACAAACAAAAAATTAAATACAAAGATGATAAGCGGTTGACATTTAATGCAAGGAGTTATTTGCATACAGAAGTTGGTGTGCGGTCGAAGCAGCCTGGTTGTCATAGTGGCCATGTATCACGGATCAAGCGGTTGCCACCAAAACTGGAGAATTTCAGGTAAAGCGTCGCAGATATGGTTCAACTTCTCTTTAAGAACATTAAAGAGGCTTAGGCGTTGGAAGAAAACAAACCCCCCGAGAGTTTGTCCATTCGATTTCCTTGTATGTTCGCTTCTTTGTACGGTTTAATTCCTATAATTTCCTTTTAATATATTTTCATATCAATATCCTTTAATTTTTTTGGGATTTGCATTTCATTGCACTTAGATTCTTAGATTCATCACTCCATCCATGTCTGATTCACACACTTCATGCTCAAGGGTGCAACCATTAATACCCATGGCTATACAAAGTCATATCGATTAAGGTCTCCTAAAATAATCTTGCCAACATAAATGCATATGTATATAAACATAGATTCAAGTTAATGTGTTGAGAGAAAGATAAAATTCTAGGAAGTGAATAAATTTAGGAAAGAATCAAACTAATTGTCAGATGAGGGAAATTTGAAGTCAATTTTGCAAAATAAAACATCGATGGGATGTGTTGGTAATTATGTGACTGTATTATGGTTGGATAAATTTTGTTATAACACATTATCATAAAATATGCTAATGACAATAATGTGCTTTTCGAAGAATTCTACAAAAGTTTGGACATGCTATAGGATCGATTTATCATAATTCTAATAGTGTTTATTTTAGAAAATTTATAATCCTAAATATTCTTACATGAATGATCAATTATCTCATATTTTGATGAGAATGCTGTATTTTAATAGTTATAAGTGAAATATCTCGTTCCTATGATCACCCAAGGAAAAGTCCCAACTCTCCCCTTGTTGACACTTATTGTGGGGTTATGAGATTGCATTGATTAGCCTCGACTTCTTTCTTAATTGGTCAAAAAGCTACCTAGAATGAAAACATTTTTTATTGAATAATTATTTCAAGTGATCGTTTTTAAAAATATATATATTTTTCACATCATTTATATTCTACGAAACAAATGGAGTAAAGCCAAAAATTTGTCTATTGGAAGTTTATCTCATTATAATTACTTGTTTATGTATAGTTAAGCCAACTTGTCCCAGTTGATTGAATAATACCTAGAACATATGACATACTACATGACGATGTTTTAGCCTTTTGGGATTTTCAAACATTTGCAAAGAAGGCTAATGATTTAACACATTTTTTACGTCACATGAGAATTGCACCTTTTCTTTTGAAATTTTTCAACCTTTCACTGTTGGGAGTCCATCTCATGATACTTGTTTGTTCACATATAGTTAGCTGAATTCATTCCACATTTACAGGTTTTTATTACGAGAGTTTAGAAGACTAATTGTATTACGGAGGTAGGTTATCTTTTGAACTCTATTCATGCCGGAGGCAATGGCAGAAAGTGATAAAAGACACTCAAAGCCAAATAACGATTTCATCCATGACTATTTTTCTTACGGTTACATTTCGAGTCCTTAATTTAGAAGAATCGAAGTAGATACACAGTACTTTTCTGTATTGATATTGGGTTGCATCCTCAAAAGCGTACTCGAAAAACATGCCTTGTCTCGCCAGGGTGTAAATTCAATCAATTCCCTTATGTTGATATCATATTTTACCAAAAAAAATCAATGCCCAACCCCTTTAATTATAGAGCTTAGAAAGGATCGGTAAATAAATGTGAATGCAAAAGGATTGTTGTCACCTATGACATTTTCACAAAGTAACACTAGATGCAATTGCGTAATTTTTTTTTTTTTTCGCAAAGTGACACAAGACTTTCTTGAACGTGGAAAGGAGGAGCGCAAGGCGCGCTAACATTTATAACAAATTCATTCAGGAAAGTGGATCTTCGCTTACAATAGCTTGGTCAAGCACTTGAGATTTGTAAAGTGGATTTTCGCTTACAATGCCATTCGAATATCAATGTTCATGGCCTCCGGCCAATATTTTCTGAAAATATTCCCGCTTAATTCGTTACCTTCGAGATGCCACTCTCTCGGAGATATATCTCCCCCACTGTAGAGGGAATAGGACTAGAAATTGAGTCCCATGACAGATCAAAAGATCATTTTGAAATTTCTGAATTGAATCGGTAGGTGATGGCCGGAATTGTTATTAGAAACATCAAATATTCTTCAAGTTACTTCATCCACAAACCAAGGCAACGTCTTTGGCGTCAGAAATCCACCTACTTGAATGAAAAAAAGTGCACATAAGAGCTTAGACTCTCAAAGCTAGTTTAGGACGACCTAGCTCTTCGCAATTTCCCAACTTGGCTTTAGATGAATATATTTTCACCGCTTGACAGCGTGATTACCGCTCACGAGCTAAGATCGATGAAGGGTTCTGGAAGTGTCTCTGGTGAGTATCGACGCTGGCAAAGGAGCTTCCACCAATTACTCGGCCAAAAAAAAACAGATTAGAACAGAGCACAATCGGTGCAACTTTGGAAACAGAGACCAATGGTGATGAGTGGTGCCGGATGACTTTCGGAGGCAGCGGCGAGGACTTGAGGACCAGAAAAATCTTCAATTTAGAGGAATTTTCAACTATCGTGTGAGTGATGATGAGTGCTCTGCTCTCCTCTGTTCTCTGGTTCAGTTGTGGCCTTGCGTATGGTGACCGGTGATGGAGGTTCGACAGTGGCTTTTACGTGGACTGGAGTTGACTGAGGCGAGCGCTGGTGATACAAGAAAGGTACCCAGAATCAGCGCTATTGATCGGAATCGATATCGAGCACCAGAGAAGGAGAGAGAACTTTCACTTTCATTTCGGTCCACCGAAGAAATGAAGGATCAGATCTCCATCGAGCTTCAATCATGGCCGTTCTTCTTGAATCAATTCTTGAGGCTAAAGTCTTCTCTAGTGAGGATGTTCGTGCCAGTAAAATTATCCAAACCGGGGTTTCGATCGTGATTTTCAATTTATAAATAGATTGTTAGTTGTACGTTGTGCACGTACGTTATTCTATTTTCAATGAAAGGGATCCATGAATGTCACGTGGAAGTGCGCTATGTGTCATGGATTTCAGTAAACAACCGGTGATGTTAAGAGTGACGATCAATCATGTCATTGTATAGTTCGGGAGACTTATTTCTAGGGCTTCTCAAAAAAATTTAATCTCAATGGCGATAGGATACTCTAGCTCATGCATCGGATATTCTTTCTAACAATTGCGTTTAACGTTGTTTCCTTGACTAGAAAATTCAGATAACACATTTAGCCACATGCTTAAAACAATAACAATTTATCTTTGAGCAATCCAGTTAAAATTTATGATGAAGATTCTATCTAAACAAACTAGGGAAGTATGTATCTTAATACTCGCCCTCAACTTGGTGTGTGATGCCTTTTAAGTTCTTAATGGCTTCGTGAAGAGATTGCGATTTGTTCGGAGAAACCATCGATGACACTTAAAGCAGTCAAGTGCTATTTACCGTGACAGTGCACTCAATACGCTCCTGAATTTCAAATCATGCAGAGTTCAATATGGGGTTGATCAAAAATAGGAGTGTATCTTCAACAGTAGTTCCTTCCACATTGACTGGTCCACGCAACTAAACATATTCATCCTGCCACGTACTAGAAATTGACAAGAGAGGAAAAAGAAAAGTCGAAGGCTTAAAACACATTCTGTTTATTGCTGTAAACGTATTTTCTTCCGTCCATCTGTTAACCCGAAGCAGTTCTTCAAAGTAGGGCAAGTTTCTCTAGCTCTCAAAACTCTTCTGGTACACATGCCCGAAATAATCAACAATGGCTTCAACCAATATAAGATTGCAAGAAATTGGTTAACAAGAATGGGGCAAGTATTACCTGCTAAACAAGCTCCTTTTCACACTGTCGAAATGTTCTCTTGAACCAAAGCATGGCGATCATCGTTGTCATTGAAAATTTCTCGATGGCCTTGTCCATAGCTCGGAAGTAGGAGATCCTCCAAGATCCCTTGAAGTGCAGGACGCTACAAAATCCCAGAAATCCAATTGTAAAACCAGGTGCCAATCCCACATAGAACCAATTGCGGATATTCAAATCGCCTTCGCTAGGCTTATCTCCATTGGAATTATCACCGTTGCGCCCATCACTACTGGGTGGCTCGTCTCCAGGACAGATATTCAAAAGAGGAGCTCCACAAAGTCCATCGTTGCCCCGATAAACAGATTCATCGTCCACGGTGCGCAGATGGTTGCTAGACGGAATAGGCCCGTAGAGTCTATTGAAGGACAAATTCAAATGACTAAGGAAGTCGATGCTGGATATGCTCGGAGGGATGGTACCTGACAATTTGTTTATGGAAAGATCAAGAGATTCTAAGTTTTTCAAGTCACCAATATTTGAAGGGATATATCCACTCAACTTATTCCGAGAGAGGTTCAGATTTTGAAGTCCGACGAGCTTAGTGAACTCTTTCGGTATTTGCCCATCCAACATGTTTGCTGAAAGATCGATTGAGCAGAAGTCTATAATCAAACTTCCATAGATTTGGCTAGTTCCCTTTGTGTTAACCATAACATCGATACGATAGGTGAAAAAGTTATCCACAGGAGACATTATCCCGTCAAAACAATTGGGAATGGGTCCAGAAATGTTATTCTGTGCTAGGCTCAAGAAGTGGAGATATTTAAGTTGGCAATACTGGGGAGGAATGCTCCCAACAAAGTGATTTTTCTGTAAATTGATCACTTTCAAATTTGGAGTTTGTGGCCAAAATGGCGGTAACCTACCCGTGAATTCATTGTCGCTAAGATCAAGGACTTGCATAAACAGCATATTTGACAAACATTTTGGGACTTCTCCAGTAAAGCCATTCCTCCGTAGGCTAAGAACGAACAATGGCTGAAGATGACACAAGGATTTCGGAATCTGGCCATTTAACTTGTTATCCCCAAATAACAAATATTCCAACGCTTGTGATGATCCCCAACATCGAGGAAGCTTCCCGGACAGTTGATTCTTTGAGAGACTAATTTTACGCAGCTCATTCAACTTACACAAAGAACTTGGAATGCCACCGGTGAGGTTATTACCATCAAGTATCAGTTCTCTTAACTGTGGCATCTTGTCTCCGATATCTTGGGGAACTTGGCCTCTAAGCATGTTGGTTGAGATATCTAAAATTACAATGTTGGAGAAAATGTTGTGGAGCCAATCAGGAATGTCATCTAAGATGCTTGCATTTGGCATCCTCAACATGGTAATGTTCCTCTGTGTTTGAAGCCATTTTGGAAATTTAGGTCCCACTTTGCAATCCGACAAATCTAGCCCATCAACTTGGAATGGTGGAACCCAGGTAGAGCTCACATTTAATAAAAGCTCATTGGAAGAAAAATCTAAGCTGGTCAAGCTTTTGAGATTTTCAAAATGAAGTTCGCTTACAACTCCAGATAAAAAATTATTCTGGAGGTGGAGCACCTTCAGATTCAATAGTCGCCCGATACTTTCTGGAATGGTCCCAATCAATTTATTATAGCATAGATATAACTCTCTTAGAGATGATAGCTCCCACAAATTGGCAGGAATAGAACCAGAAAATGAGTTAAATGAAAGATCAAGGAGCTCTAGTTCTTTGAAATCTCCGAGTTGATTCGGTAGGTTACCGCTAAAATTATTTCTAAAAACATCAAAGATCTTCCACTTACTTTGTCTACAACCAAGAGGACCATCTAAGATGATGGAGATATTCCCATTCAAGTAGTTAACACTTAATCGTACCACTTGCAATTTGCAAAGGCTGCTCATGTTTCTTGGAAATTCACCTTGAAGTAAATTTGTAGATGCATCAAAGAAGGCAAGCCTTTGATTATTCTCGATGATTGCCATGAGAAAACGGCCTTCATTAAGAGAATTGAAGGATAAATCAATATGTTCTAGCTTGCTCAAGTTATAGATCCATTGCGGAATAGGAGAGTTTATATTATTGGACCCGATACCAAGAAATCTAAGAGAGGTAAAATTGGCCTGCAAAGAGCTAGGTACATCTTGCAATCCACAATCGCTCAATTCTAAAGATTGCAAAGATGAAAGCATGTTAATGGAACTAAACCAATCCTTGGCCTTTGAAAGGTTAACAAAGGACATGTGCAAGTATTTCAAGGAAGATAATTTCGACACCCAACCAAGATTGTCCGAGGTTAAATAACCTGAATCATAGGCCCCACTAAGATCCAAATATTGTAATTTGGAGAGGTTATTGAGCTGCCTAGGAATATGTTCGTCAAAACATGCATATGAGAGGTTAAGATACTCTAGTTTTTGAAGAGAAGCAAAGAACATTGGAATTTTTTGGGTGGAAAAGTTATTGACACTGAGGTCCAGGTGCTTCAGGTACTTCAGTTTAGTTAAAGAAGGATCTATGTTACGTCCCAGCCTGCACTTATCTGAAGGTATGAATATGCCATCGATCTGTTCAATACATGGATTATGAAGATCGAGCTTTAGGACATGGCCAGTCTTCTTGTTGCATTCGACTCCTTCCCACTTGCAACATTCCTCTCCTGTCCATGACTTTAGGCGTCTCCAAGGATCAATAAGACCATGCTTAAACTTTAGAAGAGCTTCCCTCTCAGCACCAATACAGGTTACATTGGTCGAAGCTTTGGAATGACCGGTTTCGATTACTTGAATGAGAAAGATTGCCCATAAGACGGTAGACACAAGGCCACCACAAGATGCCATACGTTCTTTAGGACCTGATAACAAGTATTGCTTTAATCATGTGGAGAATGGTCTTTGATTCACCAAGAAAAGAGTCGCTATTAATATTGTTGAGGTCATTTTCTAATCACCGTCAGCCCAAAAACGAAGAAGGCTCCAGAAATTTGTTATTGCCGGTGTCCACCATCCACCCCACCCCAATTTATTTAAGCAATTCTAGATTAGTTACCTATACCCCGATGTAAATGCAAAAGAGAAACCTGATGAGAACCTTCACGTAGCTGGACCTCTGCGTTTAGTGTGGCAGGTTTTTCATTTTTAAGAAGAAAATCTCTCCATTTGAATGGCCAGTGAAATAGCACAATCGTGTTAAAAAAAAAAAAGCAAAAGGTTTTTATATGAAAAGGAAGGAAGAACTTTGCAAATAAATTCACTTTAGGAAATTGATTCAAATGGTTAGTGCATCACATGATAATTTGAAAGTTACATTTTTTTTATATTATTGTTTCTGTAAAAATTGTTTCGGATGCCAAAGGTGAACAATTTTATTGTTCTAGAATGTATCTTAATTTTTTGGCCAAGTTACGTTGGAAGAATCTCTTAGATCTTTCATTTACTGGAATTCACAAATGCCTTTTGGACCGAGATAACTAATCTCACATCTATATTCAATTTTCCGCTATAAAAATGGCAACTAAAGGCCTTTTGACATAGGTAAGTGTTGAAAAACCGTTGGTAAAAAAATGATCTGTGACTTTTTTTCCACGTATTGGTAATTTATCAAGAATTTTTACTGTTTGTATAAAAAATGACCTCCTAGCATGCACTTATATGAAGGTACGAAGATGTCAATATCAACCTCTTCAGTATATGGATTATGAAGATCAAGCCTTAGGACATGACCAATCTTTTTGATGCATTCAACTCCTTTCCATCAGCAACATTCCTTATCAGCCCATAAGGACAAATATTTCGAAGATCAGTGAGGGCTTGCTTGAACCTCATAAGAGCTTTCCTCTCCGCACTAATACAGCTTACATTGGTCAAAACATTGGAATGACTAAATTGAAACTTGAATGACAAAGATTGGCCAGAAGAGGGTAGACACAAAGCCATGATAAGACGCCATAGGTTCCTCAGGACTTGTGATCGAGTATTATTTTAATCGTGTAGATAATGATCTTGATACACCAAGAAAAGATACTGGAAAATGTTGTTCAGGTCAATTTCTTATCACTGTCCACCATGACTTCCTAAAGGACGACTCCAACTTTCCAAGTCATGCCTTCCAAGACCCGCTAAACGGTCAACCCATCAAAATCAAGCCAAAATAAATATCATCCTTTATCTAGAATAATGATCAAATGAGAACCACATGTAGTGGAGAAGAAAGGGGATGGTTACGACACTATACAATGAAGAAGAAAGAGGGTGGTGACGACACTACGTTTATTTATAAGACTCTGTATGGTTTGTGTGTGATCTCCAGAAATTTGTAATTTTCCAGAATTATTTTTTTCCAATAATTTGGTATAGAATAAAAGAGGCTTAGGCGTTAAGGATACAAACATGCATGCACAATCAACAGTCCGCCGAGAGTTTATCCATTCGATTTCCTTGTATTTTCGCTTCCTTCTACATTTTAATTCCTATAATTTCCTTTTAATAAATTTTCATTTCAATATCGTTTAATTTCTTCGCAACTGACATTTCATGGCATGTTGATTTTCAGATTCATCACTCCATCCATGTCTCATTCACACACTTTGTGCTCAAGTGATCATTCTCCAATTGTCTAAAGCTTGGATTGGCTTATACCTTGTTGATTTTTGTCAACACTCATTTTGGCACGCCCGGAAAGGGGGGTTTAGTACTAGTTTGCTGGGCATGCATATTCTTTTATTGAGATTAACGTATTCAAGTTACGTGAAAGGTACAATTATCATATAAGAGATTTATTATGTAGAAGTTTTTATAACATATCACTATTTCTTACCTAAAAGATATTGTTCTGTGTTATAATTTTACACAGCAATTATGATTTCAATAAGAAATTTAGTTTGCACGGGTTAATGTCTACTTATATGACAACATCATCTATACTATTGCTAAAGTAAAGAGGAGTTTCTACTTTTATGAGATCTCAATCAATTTATTTGTTCCCCAGCTATCCTCAATTAATTATTTTACAAATGATATATCCAAAGACAAATGTGTTAATTTATAATTTTATGCCATCTCTCATATATGTCAAATTTCAAATTCAAATCTTTATTTTCCTACAATAACCTTCCAAAGGAATTTCAAATAATCTTCTAATAACGTTCTCATTACATATGTACAAATGTGTGCATTGTTTGCATTTTTTTTCTTTTTGTCAATTTCTATGCAATGTGTATTTCTCTTGATTTCATATATTCAAATATTTTTTAATCTTTAGCCTTTGTAATAAGGGTTGAAGGAGGACGACAAAAAGAAAAAACGAAGAAAGAGGGATGCCGACAGCACTGCGGATCTCTAAGACTGGCTACTGTCGGCGTATATGCTCTTCAAAAATTTGTTATTGCCAATGTCCACCATCCACCCCCCCACCAATTTATCACGATATGACAAGTATTATGGAAACAAAAGGGTGAGTAACCTTCATTTTCTTATTGAAAAAAATAACCATTCTCTTATTTAAGCAACTTCTAGATAAGTAATCTATACTATGCTAAAAATCAGTGGAGAGACACGGTGAGGACTTGTCGGTAACTGAATCTATGTTCTTATTGCTTGAGGGTTTTTCATTTTTAAGAAGAAACTCTCTTTACTGGAATGACCAATGAAATCTTACACTCTTGTTTTAAAAAAAAAAGCAAACGTTTTTATTTGAAAAGGATGGAAAAACTTTGCAAAATCAATTCGCTTTAGGAAATGAATTCAAATGGTTGTTGCATCACATGACAATTTGAAAGTTACGGCTTTTTTATTATTATTATTATTTTCTGTAAAAACGGTTCCAGATGCCAGATATAAATGATTTTATTGTTCCAAAATGTATCCAAATTTTTTGGCCAAGTTTCGTTGGAAGAACCATCTTTCATGTGCTGGATCTCATACATGCCTTCTAGACTAGATGACTAATCTTATATATACTTTCAATTTTCTGCTATTGAGATGGGAACAAGAGGCCTTTAAATACCGGCAACCATCGAAAAACTGTTGATAAAAAAAAAAAAAGACTACTTTTTCCCCCACGTAGCATTTTAGTAATTTATCAATATTTTTATTATCAATGCTTTTACAGTTTGCAAATTACCGATTTTTGTACTAACTTACGAACTTTTATTTGTATAACTTACTGACGTTTCAAATTTACTAACTCTAACATGAAATTTTCAGCCTAAATTAGAGTAATTTACCATCTTTGTTAAAGTAAATTTTCAACTTTTGTTTGATTTGCTAATGTTTATTTGTTCCTTTTTAATTTACTAAATTTTCTATTGAGTTACTAATTTTAATATGCCTTGAATTGCTATCCCTTAAATTTACTAACTCTTTTAAGATATCACCGGCCTAAGTTAGCATGACTAATCAATAGTCTAGTTTTTTTTGTTATCAACCGTAATATGTAGTTTAGAGATTACTAATTCATTCTGTTACCATCTAGTTTTGGGTTATCAACCCTCATTTGAAGTACTGAGCAGTTTTTACTGTTTTTTTTTTAACAATTTACCAAACTTTCATATTGTCTGCAAACTTTTATCTTTCTTAAATTATCAACTTTAAATAGAGTGACTCACCGTTTTCACATTTTTTTTTTTTTTCGGTCGAACAAGTTTTCACATGTTTTCCAATCACAATGTCGTTGCAGACATGTTCTGATTACATATTACCAGCACGAAACAAATTTTGAATTTTTACCATACGGATGAGCAGACTTGTTCAATTTCGGTGGACTCATTTTATGCATGTCTTCTTTTATACGACAAAAGCAAGAGATTATTTTGTTGTTTTTTTATAACCATATGGAAAGAAAGAGTAGTGTTGGATTTCATAGCAATCGGACGGGCATTTGCCTCCAGAATTTGATAAGTCAATTTGTACTTCATCCACAAAACAAAGGAACCGTCTTTCTTGTTCAAAATCTTCCACCAAATTTGTATCACGCAAGCTTAGTACTTGCAAATTGCAAAAATGCTTAAGTTTTTTCTGAAAAGCTCACCTTCCAGCCAATATTTAGAGATATAAAGGAATTTAAGCCATCGACTACTTTCAAGGATGACAGTGGAGAATCTGCCTTGGAGATTATAAATTAAATCAAGATGTTTGAGGTTTGCTGAAGTTTTGAAATCAAGGAGAAATAAATGAATATATGGAGTTTTGATGCAAATCAAAGGATCTAAGAGAAGTGAAATTGACATGCAGAAAGAATAAAGCATCTTCCAAATAACATCCCATCAATAAGAAAAACTCCAAGGAGGAAAGCATGTGGTAGCACTTAACCCTTCTTTGGGGTTGAGAAGGACGACATAAGACAGGTCCGAATACTTCCAAGAAAATGCCGATACCCATGGAGGTTCTCTTGTTTAAAATAAAGTCATGCCTTGCCAGACCCGTCAAATGATCAAGAAACTTAAAGGGCCCGTTCTTCATATTGCGAGGAAAAAAGAAAACAGAAGGATTTATGAGCCATGTCGTGCAATTATTTTCTATCTTCCTTTTCCTCTGTCGGCTGGAATCTAAAAAAGAGAGAGAAAACAAAAGAATAAATGTTATGTTTGCCGCAAGCGCACTGTCTTCTACATATGTTGCAATCATAATGCAAGGCGAGACTTTTCCTGAAGAGGAATCATGAATACTGATGCAATGATTTCCGGGAGAATTGCCGAAAAAGTCCTAAACCTATTGCAGTTGTGCCAGTTGAGTCATAAACCTTTTTTTTTGACCGATTCAGTCCTAAACTTTTGCGATTGTCTTGGGTTAGTCCATCCGGCCAAAATTGGCCGGGAAAGCTGACGTGGACGCCGGCCGGCGCCGGCGACAATTTTTTAATAATTTTTTAATAATTTTTGATTTTTTTGATTTTTTTCCGAATTTTTTATTGTTTTTTTTAATTTTTCTGTTTTTTTTCTTTTCTTTTTTTTCTCCCCCTCCCCCCCCCCACGCCGGCGGCAGTGGCCGGCCAGCTCCGACGAGGCCGCCGGCCACTGCGCGAGGCCCTCGCCGGCGGCCGGCGAGGGTCGCGGCCCCGTCGACCGGCCACCCTCGCCGGCGGCCTCGCCTGCACCGGGCGAGGCACGGGGGCCGCGGCGAGGCGGCCTCGCCATGGCCTCGCCAGCCCGCGGCGAGGCCGCCTTCGCCCGCGGCCGAGCCATGGCGAGGCCGACCTCGCCCGGATCCGGGCGGCGCGCCTCGCGCGCCGGCGCCGGATCGGGCCGGCGCCTCGCCGCGGGCGAAGGCTCGCCGCGCGGCGGCGCCAGATCGGGCGAAGGCGCCTCGCGCGGCCAGCCTCGCCCGGATCCGGGCGGCCGCCTCGCCGCGGCCGGCCTCGCCCGGATCCGGGCGGCGGGCCGCGACCCTCGCCGGCGGCCCCAGTGTCCGGGCGAGTGGGCGAGGTCGCCGGCGCGAGGGCTCCGCGGCCCTCGCGCAGTGGCCGGCAGCCTCGTCGGCGCTGGCCGGCCACTGCCGGCCGGGGGGGGGGGGGGGGGAAAAAAAAAAAAAAAAAATAAAAAAAAATAAAAAAATTAGAAAAAAATCAAAAAATTATAAAAATTATTAAAAAATTGTCGCCGCCCGCGCGCGCGGGCGCCCACGTCAGCTCCGGCCGGCCAAATTTGGTCGGATGGACTCAACCCAAGCACAATCGCAATAGGTTTAGGACTTTTTCGGTCCAAAAAAAAAGGTTTAGGACTAACCCAAGACAACCGCAATAAAGGTTTAGACTTTTTCGGCAATTCTCCCAATGATTTCCTAGACTAAAAAAGAATGAACTGCCATCGATCTTTTGTCTGTTTCCCCCACAGTTTGGAGCCGCTAACTGATATTGTTCTTTGTTTAATTGGTTGAGTGATTAATCAGTTTTATGATGACCCGAGACAAAGTCTCGGATCTTCACTAGTCGGCACAGAATATTGGGCTTGAGTTGTCTTGTTAAACTTTTCAATCTTCTAACTTTGTAAACCACTGGGATTTGCCCTAGTAACCACCCTTTCCATATGGGAATAGGGATGTGGAGGTTCGAATTCCCAACTTCTCGGGAGATTGGGATGAGGACGATTTAGTTTTGGTGTGAATTTTGACTTCCACGCTCTGCAAAGAGGCGAGGCAAAAGTCTAAGAGTGAGAGTTAGAGTAGGTGTAGAGTAAAACTGACCAAAAAATAAAACCTTCTAACTTTTGTAAGATTTTGATTAATGCACAGGTTGTGGCCATTGGGAGTCCATCTCATAATACTTATTTGCTCTCACGTGGTTAGCTGAATTCATTCCACAATAACAGGCCTTTCATTAGGAGAGTTCAGAAGAAAAAATTGTATTCTAAGACTAGTTTGTCACTTAAAATCTATTTATGCTGGAGGCATTGGCTAAAGGTGATAAAAGACACCTGAAAGCCAAATAACAATTTCGTCCATGACTATTGTTCTTACAGTTACCTTTCGAGTCCTTAATTTAGAAGAATAAAAGTAGATACGCAGAATTTCTTTTCTCTATTAATTTTGGGTTGCATCCTCGAAAGTGCACTCAGAAAAACATGCTTCATTTCACAAGGTTGAACTTCAATCCATTCCCTTATATTGATATCATATTTTACCAAAAAAATCAATGCCCAATTCCTTTAATTATGGAGCTTAGAAAGGATGGTTGTCCAATTACAATCGAGATTGTGACATCCCGAGTCCTACATGAATAACGGGAGATTGTTGAGTAATACATATTTGTCAATGTAAGAGGATTGTTGTTACCAGTAACGTTTTTGCAAAGTGACACTAGATGTAATTGCGTCATCTTTTTTTCAATACTTTCTAAAATGTTGCCTCTAATAGTATTATTGAAAAGAGCCAGCACTTCAATATTAGACAAAGCATTGGGTAGCCAATCGCATATTTTATCTAAAATGCTTGCATCTGAAATGTTTAATGTTGAAATAGTTCTCTGTGTTTGAGACCGATTTGTAAATTCTGGTCCCACTTTGCAATTGGACATGAGACTTGAATGAGGAAAGATGACTAATCTCATATCTACTTTCCGGTGATGACTATAATATAACAAATATTTAGATCTTTCAAGTGCTGGATCTCATATATGCCTTTTGGACTAGATGGCTATATCTCATATCTACTTTCAATTTTCTGCTATTCCAATGGCAACAAGAGGCCTTTTGATACAGTAAGTATAAAAAAACTATTGACAAAAAGAAAGACTACTTTTTTTCCCACGTAACATGTTAGTAATTTATCTAGATTTGTATGAAATTACCAATGCTTTTGCAGTTTGCAAATTCCCGATTTTTGTACTAATTAACCAACTTTTATTTGGATTACTTACTAATGTTTCGAATTCATTAACTCTTAGATGAAATTTTCTACCTAAATTACAGTAATATACCATCTCTGTTAAATTAAATTTTTAACTTTCATTCAAGTTGCTAACGTTTGTTTGTTCTTTTTTAATTCACTAAATTTTCTTTTTAAGTTACTAATTTTTATTTGCCTTGATTTTCTACCTCTTAATTTCACCAACTCTTTTAAGATATCACCAGCCTAAGTTAGCATAACTTATCAACAATTCTAGTTTTTCTTTTTTGTTTTTAATAACTAAATGGAAAGAAAGAGTAATGTTGGAGAATAATGAGCACAACTTGTGTATTATTTGAAGTTTCAATAGTAATCTTCCAACATGAAAAAGCTATGGATTTTGCAGCAACCGACAGACATTTTGCCTCTAGAATTTGACTGAGTAAATTTGTACTTCATCCACAAATCAAGGCACAGTCTTTGGTGTTGGAAATCCCCCACTAAATTTGTTACCACGCAAAATGCTTGAGTTCTTTTAAAAGTTCACCTGTCAGCCAATTTTCATAGATATCAGGGAATCTAAGCCATCGACTATTTTCAAGGGTGATAGTGGAGAATGAGCCTTTGAGATCTTTATAACTTAAATCAATATGTCCGAGGTTTGCTGAAGTTTTGAAACCAAAGAGGAATAAAGGCATTTATGGAGTTTTGATGCAAATCAAGGAATCTTAGAGAAGTGAAATTGACGCGCCGGAAGGCTAAAGCATAACATCCCATCAATAAGAAAAATTCCCGGGTGGAAAGCTTGTGGATAGCACTCGACCCTTCTTTGGGGTTGAGAAGGACGATGCAGGATAGGTCCAAGTACTTCCAAGTTAGAAAATGCCGACATCCATGGAGGTTCTCTTGTTTAAAATGAAGTCATGCCTTGCAAGAGCCGTCAAATGTTCAAGAAACCTAAAGTGACTTTTCTTCATATTGCAAGGGAAAAAGAAAACGGAAGGACTTATGAGAAATGTCATGCAATTATTTTCTATTTCCTTCCCCTCTGTCCGCTGCAATTTAGAAAAAACAAAGAAAAAAAAAAGTTAAGTTTGCCGCAAGTGCACTGTCTTCTACGTATGATGCAATCACAGGGCAACGTGAGACTTTTCCTCCAGAGGATTCGTGAATACAGATGCAATTATTTTCTAGACTAAACAGGAGCAAGCTGGCATCGAAATTTTTCTCTGTTTCCACCACAATGGGGAGCCTCTAACTGATATTGTTCTTTGGTTAATTGCTTGAGTTATCAATCAGCTTTAGGATGACCCGAGGCAAAGCCCCGGATCTTCACTGGTTGACATAGAATGGTGGACTTGAGTTGTCTTGTTAAACTGTTCGACCTTCGACTTTTGTAAGAACTTGGTTAATGCAGAGGTTGTGACAGTTGGCAGTCCATCTCATGATAGTTGTTTGCTCTCATATAGTTAGCTGAATTCATTCCCACATTAACAGGTCTTCATTACGAGAGTTTAGAAGACTAGATTGCATTATGAGGGCAGTTATTTTCTTTTCAAATCTATTCATACCGGAGGCAAGGCGCAAAGTGATAAAAGACACCTCAAAGCCAAAGCCAAATAACGATTTTGTCCACAACTATTGTTCTTAAGGTTACCTTTCAAATCCCCAAATTGAGAAGAATTGAAGTAGATATGTAGTAGTTCTTTTCTGTATTGATTTCGGGTTGCATCCTCAAAAGTATACTCCAAACACATGCTTCATCTCACTAGGATGGAACTTCAATCAATTCCCTCATGTTGATATCATATTTTACCAAAAAAATCAACGCCCAACCCCTTTGATTATGGAGTTTAGAAAGGATTATTGAGTGATACAATAATGTGAATGCAAAAGGATTGCTGTCACCAATGACATTTTTGGTGACATTAGATGTAATTGCGTCATCTTTTTCTTTTCTTTTTCAATAATTTTGAAAATGTGGCCTCTGATAATATTATCGAAGAGACCCGGCACTTCAATATTTGACAAAGTATTGGGTAGCCAATCGAGAATTTCATTAGAGATACTTGCATATGACATGTCTAATGTTGAAACAGTTCTCTGTTTGAAACCAGTTTGCAAATTCTAGTCCCGCACTTCATAACTGGACACGAGGCTCTCTTGAACGTGGAAAGGAGGAGGACAAGACGCGCCAACATTTATAACAACTCCATTCAGGAAAACTGATAGCTTGGTCATAGCTCTTGAGATTTGTAAAGCGGATTTCGTTTACAATACCATTCAAAAATCAATGTCCATCGCCTCCGGCTTGGATAGTCGGCTGATCTTTTCTGAAAATATTCCCGCTTAATTCGTACCTTCGAGATGCAACTCTCTCAGAGATATAGCTCCCTCACTGTAGTGGGAATAGGACTAGAAATCAAGTCCCATGACAGATCAAAAGTATCATTTTGAGATTTCCAGATTGAATCGGTAGGTGACCATCGGAATTGTTATTAGAAACATCAATACTCTTCAGGTTACTTCATCCGCAAACCAAGGCGCTGTCTTTGGCGTCGGAAATCCACCCACTTGAATAACAAAAAGTGCACGTAAGAGCTTAGGACGACCTAGCTCTTCGCAATGTCCCAACTTGGCTTTAGATGAATATTTTTTCCCCACTTGATGGAGCGATTACCGGTCACCAACTGAGATTGACGAAGGGTTATGGAAGTGTTTCTGGTGAGTATTGAGCTTCCACCAATTACTCGGCCAAAGAAAAAACAGAGTAGAACAGAGCACAATCGGTAAAAGTTTGAAAACAGTGACCGGTGGCGATGAGTGGCGCTGGATGACTTTCGGAGGCAGCAGGAAGGACTCGAAGACAAGAAGAGTCTTCAATTTGCAGGTATTTTTAACTGTCGTGTGAGTGGTGACGAGTGCTCGGCTCTCTGTTCTCTGGTTCCGTTGTGGCCTAGCTTTAATTTTGAAACAATCAAATAAAGTTAGTAAATAACTCAAATACAAGTTGAAAATCTCAACTAGGAGTTATTAAACATTTTTTGGTTTGGTAAGTTGTTATATATGTTAGTAAATTATATTGATAGTTTTAAAACAATTAAATAAACATCAATAACTAACTGAAATGTCAATTGGTAATTTTATGTACAAGTTGGTAAATTAAGCTCTTTAGGTAAATGTTAGAAAACGATTGAATTATTCGGTAAATTTGAAAATAGTTCATAATTTTCTATAAGAGTTAGCATATTTAGAATGTTGGTAACTTCGACAAATAAGTGGTAAATTATAAGAATGGTTGTAATTTCAAAAATAATGTAATACAAGTTGATAAGTGAACTCAATTAGCAGTCGATAATATCCTAGGATAGTAAGTAAATTGCACAAGGGTGTAAGCACGAAGCCAACGTAGAAGTAGGATGCCATTGTGGTTTAAAATAAACTTGAGAACTTTCGTTTATATTGGCAGAAAAATCACTCCCCTTAAAAAAGATATTATTCTTTTGCCCCCATTACGTAGAAGTAGGATGCCAATATGACGATAGACACAAGGCCATCGCAAGACGCCATAGGTTCTTTAGGACCCGAGAACAAGTATTGCTTAATCATGTGAATAAGGGTCTTTGATTCACCAAGAAAAGAGTCACTATAAAATATTGTTGAGGTTATTTTCTGATCACCATCCACCACGATTTCCAAAAGATGACTCCAACTTTCCAAGTCAATGCCTTCCAAAACCCGCCCGCCAAACAGTCGACCTATCAAAAGGACGACTCCAACTTTCCTTCAGGTCAATTTCTGATCACTGGCCATCATGACTATCTAAAGAACGACTCCAACTTTCCAAGTCATGCCTTTCAAGACCCGCAAAACTGTCAACCCATCAAAATCAACCCAAAATGGGGGTTAGGACACTAGGAGTGCCATAACTTTCGTACGGCGCTCACTTTGATGCCAAAACTTTTTTTTTCGCTCACTTGAGTGCCACATCGGAGTGAAATCGTTCAGTTAAGTGCCACTTCTGGCCAAAAATCGTTCAATTAAGTGTCACTTCCGGCCAAAATGCATACGTGGAATTTTTTAATGATTTTTCTTTTTTTTTTTTTAATAAATTTCGGCCGACGTGGGACTTTTCAAAGAAAACGACGCCGTTTCTACTCTTTTTAAAAAATTTCGATTTTTTTTTTGCTTTTTTGTTTTATTTTCTAGGGCCGGCGAGGGCCACCGATGACCCTCACCGGCCTTAAAGAAAAAAAACAAAAAATTAAAAAAAAATCAAAAAAATTAATAAATATATTTAAATATATTAAATATATTGTTCACCGGCGCCACGTCAGCTTTTCCGGCGGCCATGTCAGCTTTTCCGGCGGCCACGTCGAATTGGCACTTAAGTGAACGTTTTTTAAAACTTGAAGCACTCAGTGAGCGAAAAAAAAAGTTTTAGACCAAAGTGAGCGCCGTACGAAAGTTATGGCACTCCTAGTGTACTTACCTCCCAAAATGTGTATCATCTTTAATCTGTAATACCGAACAAAAGAGGACAACAAACAAAAGAGAAGAAAGACGAATGCTTACAGCACTACGTACCTCTAAAACTGGCTATTGTTAGTAATAATAAAGAGAAATTTGTTATTTCCAGAATGATTTTTTCCAATAATTCGGAATGTGTTGCCTCGGGCATTTGCTGACTGCTAAGTACATTGCAGACGAAAAGAAAGCGGAAGCTCGATTCAGAGAAAAGCAATGGACGTGAAGAAACAAAACAATAAAAATCAAGATGACAAGGGACTGACATGCAATGCACGAAGTTATTTGCAAAAAGAAGTCGGTGTGCAGTTGAAGCAACCTGGTGGGCGTAGTGGCAATGTATCATGGATCAAGCGGGTTGCCACCAAAATAGTAGAATTTCAAGCGAAGTGGACAGACATGGTTCAACTTCTCTTGAAGAACATAAAAGAGGCTTAGGCTTCATAAGAAAACACACATGCACATATCAATACTCCCCCAAGAGTTTATCCATCCAGTTTCCTCGTATTTTCAATTCCCTGTACATTTTAATTCCTATAATTTCCTCTAACATATTTTCAGTTCAAAATCCTTTGATCTCTTTGCAATTTATATTTCATCGCACTTAGCTTCGCAAATTCATCATTCTATCCATGTCTCATTCGCACACTTTGTGCTTGAGTGTGGAACTACGGGAGCGATCTCTCTAATAGTTTGAAGGGAAAAGCCCACCAAAAACCCCAAACTATCTTTTTCGGGACAATTTTCCCCGAACTTTTTTTTTTTGGGTCATAAAAACCCCAAACTATGCCACTTGGGACAATTTTACCCCAGACTTTTTAAATGAAGGGCATTTTCGTCTTTTCACTTTTTTTCTCTTTTTTTTTTTTTTTTTTTTTTTTTTTTTTTTTTTTTTTTTTTTTTCTTTCTTTCTTTCTTCCCCTCTTCCTCTTCCTGGCAGGGGAAGCCGGCGAGGGCCCTCGCCGGCGGCGCCGTCCGGCCGTGGCGGCACACCCGGCGCGGGCGAGGGCGGCTCTCCCGACGTCGGGGAGGGTCGCCCTCGCCGGATCGCGGGGGCCACCCTCGCCGGCTCGGGCGGGGCGAGGGTCGCCCCCGCCGGATCGGGAGGGCCACCCTCGCCGGCTCGGGCGGGCGAGGGTCGCCCGCCGGATCGGGAGGGCCGCCCTCGCCGGCTCGGGCGGGGGCGGGTCGCCCCGCCGGATCGGGGAGGGCCGCCCTCGCCCTTGGCAGATCTGGCGGGGGCAACCCTCCCCGGCGTCGGGCGAGGGCCGCCCCGGCCAGAAGGCGAGGGTCGCCCCCGCCCCCGCCGGATCGGGGAGGACCGCGCTCGCCCCCGCCGGATCTGGCGAGGGCGACCCTCACCTGACCGAGGGCGGCCCTCGCCCGGTCGGGGGCGGCCCTCGCCTGGTCGGGGGCGGCCCTCGCCGGCTTCCCTCTGCCATGGCCGGCAGAGGGGAAGAAAAAAAGGAAAAAAGAAAAAAAGAAAAAAAAGAAAAAAAGTGAAAATACGAAAATGCCCTTCAGTTAAAAAGTCTGGGGTAAAATTGTCCCAAGTGGCATAGTTTGGGGTTTTTTATGACCCAAAAAAAAGTTCAGGGTAAAATTGTCCCGAGGGGCATAGTTTGGGGTTTTTTGTGGGCTTTTCCCTAGTTTGAAACTCAAATCATCTTAAACTTCATTTATTTCAGTCAACATCACTTTGGCACACCCCAAAGGGAGGGAGGGAGGTAGGGAGGGAGATTTTACTTGCTACAAGTTTGGTGGGCACCATTAATATATTCAGGTTAAGTGGAAGGTACTATTATCATGTAAATTGCTATGAGCTACTTGTCAAATTGCACTTGTTCTCCGAATTGTCACTATTTGGGTTCCTCCTCTTTGCTTATATCTCTGGAAAATTGATATATGTATGATTATCACAGTATCTGCACTTATCATAGTAGATATTAATACCAATGATAGTTTGGAATCATCAAAATTCCATAAGGATGTTTTCCAAAATAAGATGCGTCACCATGGATTAATGAGGCCATGCTTGAATTTCATAAGAGCTTCCCTCTCTGTACCAATACTGCTTACGGTGGTCAAAGCTTTGGAATGACCGAATTTGATTACTTGAATTACAAAGATTGCCAATAAGAGGATAGACACAAAGCCATTACAAGATGCCGTAGGTTCTATAGGACCTGAGAACAAGTATTGCTTTAACAGCGTAAATAATGGTATTAATTCACAATCAAAAAGGAACACTACAAATATTCTGCGGGTCATTTTCTGATCACTGTCCACCATGACTTCCTAAGGGACGACTCCAGAATTTCTAAGTCGTGCCTTCCAAGACTCGCCAAACAATCAACTGATCAAAATCAAGCCAAAATAGATATCATCCTTTATCTGGAATAACGATTAAAGGAGAACCACAAACAACGGAGAAGAAAGGGGATGGTTACAACAACCATACAATGAAGAAGAAAGAGGGATGGTGACAACACTACGTACCTATAAGACTCTGTATTGTCAGTGTATGATCTCCAGAAATTTGTTATTTCCAGAATTATTTTTTCCAATAATTCGGAATAGCATAAAATAGAATTAGGCGTTATAAGGAAACAAACGCACATGCACAAATCAACACTCCGACGAGAATTTATCCATTCAATCTCCTTGTATTTTCGCTTCCTTATACATTCTATTTCCTATAATTTCCTTTTAAAATGTTTTCATTTCAATATCCTTTCATTTTTTCGCAATTTATATTTCATGGCAATTTGATTTGCAGATTCATAACTCCATCCATGTCTCATTCACACACTTTGTGCATCTCTTAATTACACACTTTGTGCTCGAGTGTGGAACTGCGAAGCAATCTCGATCATTCTCTAATCGTCTAAAGCTCGGATTGGCTTATACTTCACTGATTTTGTCAAGGGGTTGGAGGGAGGGAGGAAGGGAGGGAGATTTTTTACTTACTACTAATTTGGTGGGCATGCATATTCTTTTATTGAGATTAATGTATTCTAATTACGTGAAAGGTACTATTATCATATAAGATATTTATTACATAGAAGTTTATATAGCATATCTCTATTTCTTACATGGAAGATATCATCCTATTTTGTAATTTTAGAAAGCAATTACGATTGCAATAAGAAATTTAGTTTGCACGATTAGTGTCTACTTATACGACAACATCATCTATACTATTGATAAAGCAAAGAGAGTTCCTACTTATATGGGATCTCAATTTTTTCATATGTTCCTCGACTACTTATTTTACAAATAATATATCCAAAGACAAATACGTAAAGATATGATTTTATGCCATCTCTCATATATTTCAAATTTTGAATTTGAATCTTTTTCCACCCTACAATAACCTTCCAAAAGAATTTCAAATAATCTTCAAAATCGTTCTCCCTAAATATGTACATATGTGTGCATGTTTTTCTTTTGTCAATTTCTATGCAATGTGTATTTCTCTAAATTTCATGTATTCAGATATTTTTTTATAAAATGATTTTGCTTAATCTTTCAAATATCGCTTTGTTGCGCACACGTAACACATGCTCGTTTCCTAGTGTCATATATACAAAAGAATGGTGCAAGGAAAGGAACAAGAACTCATCATCGCATGGTGTCCATTCCATTCTCACAGCCCAACTTGCAATTCGAGTATAATGAGCTTAGTCAAATTGCACTTGTTCTCCAAATTATCACTATTTGGGTTCCTCATCTTTGCTTATATCTCAGGAAACGTCGATATATGCATGATTATCATAGAATCTGCACTTATCACAGTATATATTAATACCAAAGATAGTTTTTGAATCATCAAAATTCCATAGAGATGTTTTCCAAACAAGAGGCATCGCCGTGGATCAATGAGGTCATGCTTGAATTTCATAAGAGCTTCGCTCTTTGTACCATACTGCTTATAGTGGTCAAAGCTTTGGAATGACCGAATTCAATTACTTGAAATACAAAAATTGCCACTAAGAGGATAGACACAAAGCCATTGCAAGATGCCATAGGTTCTATAGGACCTGAGAACAAGTATTGCTCTAATAGCGTAGATAATGGTCTTAATTCACCATCAAAAAGGGTCACTACAAAACATGCTGCAAGTCATTTTCTGATCACCGTCCACCATGACTTCCTAAAGGACAACTCCAACTTTCCAAGTCGTGCCTTCCAAGACCCGCCAAAGATCAACCCATCAAAATCAAGCCAAAATAAATATCATCCTTTATCTGGAATAACGATCAAAGGAGAACCACAAACAATGGAGAAGAAAGGGGGATGGTTACGACAACCATACAATGAAGAAGAAAGAGGGATGGTGACGACCTATAAGACTCTGTATTGTTAGAGTGTGATCTTCAGAAATTTGTTATTTCCAGAATTATTTTTTCCAATAATTCGGAATAGCATAAAAGAGGCTTCCGCGTTATACGGATACAAACAAGCATGCACAATCAACAGTCCACCAAGAGTTTATCCATTCTATTTGCTTGTATTTTCGCTTTCTTCTACACTTTAATTCCTATAATTTCCTTTTAATATATTTTCATTTCAATATCGTTTAATTTCTTCGCACTTGACATTTCATGGCATTTTGATTTGGAGATTCATCACTCCATCCATGTCTCATCCACCCACTTTTTGCTTGAGTGTGGAACCGTGGAGCAATTTTTGTGGCCATGCACATTCTTTTATTGAGATTAACGTATTCAGGTTAGGTGCAAGTTATTATTATCATATAAGACTTTATTATATAGAAATTTATATAACATATTACTATTTCTCATATAGAAGATATTGTTATATGTTGTAATTTTACACAGCAATTATGATGGCAATAAGAAATTAGTTTGCACGGTTTTATGTCTACTTATGACAACATCATCTATACTATTGATAAAGTAAAGGGCTTCCTACTTTTATGGGATCTCAATCATTTCATTTGTTCCCCAACTATCCTCAATTACTTATTTTATAGATAATATATCCAAAGACAAATACGTAAATATATAATTTTATGCCATATTTCTGATATGTTTCAAATTTCGAATTTGAATCTTTTCTACCTTACAATAACTTTCCAAAAGAATTTCAAATAATCTTCAAATAAAGTTCTCTTTACATATGTACATATGTGTGCATTGTTTGCATTTCTTTTCTTTTTGTCAATTTCTATGCAATGTGTATTTCTCTCAATGTCGTGTATTCAAATATTTTTTAATAGAATAGTTTTACTTAATATTCCAAATATCGCTTTCTAGCACACACGTCACAGTAACACGGCTCGTTTCCTAGTTTCATATTAACAAAAGAATGGCGTAAGGAAAGGAATAAGAGCTCAGCATCGCATGGTGTCCATTCCGTCCTTTCAAAGCCCAACTTGCAATTCGAGCATAACGAGCTCTGTTTGGCCTAACATCATCATCATACACCAAAATTATCAATCAAAGTTAGCAAAAAGCCCTCGCGATTCCACATTGTTGGGCTTTTGGTGGGCTTGGATTTATCGAACCGAAAACATATGCACCACTTTTTTTTTTATCTATCCTGCTCTAATTTTCAACTCATTCTTAGACTTTTTATCTCCACATCTGAAAGTAAACTCTCCACTCCTCCCTTCCAGGAGATGATGGGGAATCTAACTCCCAACCTCCTTTTCCCATGTGAGAAGGGTGGCCACTAAGGTAAACCTCAGTGATTGATAATTGTATGCACCACATTCACATGAACCATTTTGAGCTGGAGCTTATAACTTATAAGCTATAAGTCGATTGTCTTGAGCTCCACTAAGCCTTGTCTTGGTAACACTTGGCACGTAATTAATAGTGACACGTCACACCTTACGTGATTCACCCATCTCAACCCTCATTTCTTTATTATTAGTGTTCATTGTAATCCATATCCTTGTTTGTCCCACTGTGGGTTTGGTTTGAATTGGTTAAGGGAATTTGTTTTTTGATATATTTCATCTTTCTTATCCTTTTTAATTCTTTCTTTTAAAATGAAATGCTATACACTTTACATATTTTACCGACAAACATTTGATGGTAATGCTTAAATTATTTGCACGTGTATAAGCATTTGAAATTTTTTAAAGAGATTTTATGATATTATACTTTACATTTTAAAGTTGGACTAGACAATTAATTTGGGGACAGTGTAATTTTCCTCTTAACCACGTTACTTTTTCTTCTTCTCCTTAAGTTTCCATTTCGCATGTAATTTAAGAAAAAGCTGATAAATTTAACTGATACATATATTAATAGCCATGGCCATACAAAGTCATACCTATTAAGATCTCGCACAAAAATCCACTCATATGCATATGATATATATATATATATATATATATATTTAAATTAAAAGCAGTTGAGAAATAGAAAAAATTCAAAGATGTGAACTCATTACAAAAGAAACTTAAATGGTTGTCCGACTATAGAATTTGTATTTTCAATTTTTGAAATTAAATTATTTGTGGGATAAGCTGGTAGTTAATTGACTCTGCAACGGTTTCCTCAATTTTGTTATAACACGTTTTCATGAAATATACTAACAACAAGCATGGGCTTTTCAAAGAATTGTACGACAGTTTGTTGAGATAGGACATGCTACAGGATCAACTTATCAATCATCCTCATAGTATCATTTCTTTTAAATAGGACATGTCCCAAAGTAAAGCCCTGACCCGAATCGTCCCTAGTTGGTTGACATAGAATGATAAGTTATGAGATTGCATCGATTGGCCTTTAGTCCTTTCTCATTATCTCTTAAAGGCTACTTAGAATGCCCATTGGGCTTTAGTTGTCTCATAAAACTTCTTTAAATTTTATAAGATTTTGAACTAACCCAAAGGTTGTGACCAGTGGGAGTCCATCTCATTATACTCGCTTAATCCAACTTATCTCGGTTAACTGAATAATACTTACTATAGATGACATACTACAAATATCAAATATTTTGGCCTCTTGGGATTCCCAAATATATGCCGAGAAGGATCATGATTGGACATATTTGGACGTCACTTGAGAAGTGAAATTTTTTCATGTTGTACACTCTGTTTTCCACTTCTCTATGGATTTTTATGTCAACATAATATTATGCTTACGATTACGGCTCTCTCAACTACTGTTAAATCTCGGATTACTCTTCAAGGTAAAAGATTATGATAATCAATAAATTTTGCACCAAACATCAAGAGTATCGTGAGCCGTTATTTGATCAGTGGCAGAATGAGCATGAGACAAGTATACAATTTGTTACTGATGGTGGACGTATGCGACCTAATTATAATCCCATGTTAAGAGAAACGCCTACATACATTATAACCAATTCTAATCGTATTAGTCCAACAAGCCCAAGACATCATGTGCATGGGGCTTGTAAAGTCTTCGTTCGACACCGATTTGATCCCTCACGCAATCAAATATAAATGTAATTTACATTTGGTTCATCTACTCAAGTTTTTAGTCATATCTCATATGATTTATAAGGTTGATGGAGAATTATATGGGTCCATAATTCATCTACAAAAAATGGGTTTCTCCGGCATTAGTACAGCCCAAGTGCCAAAACTTAATACGATGGGACACTTAAGTGCCAAAAGTTATGAAAGATACATTTAAGTATCACTTTTTTTGAAAATTAGATCACTTAAGTGCCAACTCCGGTAAAGGCTGCCGAAAATCCAACGTGGCTTATTTTAATAATATAAATTGCTTACGTGGGCCGTCGGAAACTTAGTCGAGTGAAAACTCAGCCAAAACAACGTCATTTTACGTTGACGTGACATTTTAAAAATGTATTAATTAAATAATATTAAATAATTATAAAATATATTATTATAAAATTGATTAATTTTTCTTTTGAAAAAAAGGAGGAGGGAGGAGGGAGGGATCCGGCGAGGGCTGTGCAACCCTCACTGCCGCCGCCGCCATCGTCGCCCCACCATTGCCGGGAAGGGCCGACGACAACAGCGGTAGCGAGGGCTGCCGAACCCTCCCCTCCCCTTCCCTTTTTTTTTTTTTAAATAAAATCGATTTTTTTCTAGTCGACTTGGACAATTTTTTTCTTAAAATTACCACGTAGATATTTTATTTTGAAAAAAATGCTCCGTCAATAAATAAAATCGCCGAAAAATGGACACGTGTCAGTTTGGCCGGATTTTTTCGCCGTTGGCACTTAACTAATCATTATTCTCCGATTTTGACACTTAAGTGTACCTTTCCCAAGTGGCCCCCGCGCTGAATTTTGGCACTCCAAGGGTCCGCACGTTGGGTTTCTCACGTAGAAAACTAGATTATGCTCTAATACTGAATTTGCATTCCACGTGTTGTCAGTATTAAATAATAAATTTAGCTCAAGATCGAGATTCAGTGTAAGAGCTACATCTCTCTCTCTCTCTCTCTCTCTCTCTCTCTCTGTGAAAGCGAGTTACTCATGGTAGTGGGCTTAGGACGACCCAGCGTGGCCCACTTGGACCTGCTTCCTGGGGCAAGCGGCGGTGAGGCCCACAATACTTATGTGTGCATGTAAAAGACGAAGGGATGATCCATCTTCAACGTTTAGAGGTATCAACTTTATTTGCTTAAGCCTAATAGACTTGATTCAGACGTATTATGCAAAATAATTTTCGACAGTATCACTTATTGCATTCCCCAATTCATGGTCAAGCGTATGATGCAAGTTGATAAATTCGAACTCGTTTTAAGCCAATCATGTCACTCGATATTTACTCCAAGGTTTCATTCTTGACTTTTTAACAAGCTGAGCATTTCACTTTCACCAACTCCCCCCTCTGGAAACATTCCAAGTTCAATATATCAAAAATAAAATATGAAATGTGGCGTCATACTTCACGAATCAACGAAAACTTGACTGTGAGATATGTCTCTTCCATTTCTTATGTTATGCATTATTCAAGGCTATAGAATTTTAGCTTGGGCGTGGTTCATCGGACATTAGTCCAAGTCAACCTCATGAGAAAGGTGAATTCTGTGTCGAAATATGATCACATATGCAGCGAGTGTGGAATTTTTAGGGTAATTCCTGAAGGAGGCAGTCCCACTACTTGCCTCTTTTCATCCTTTTATTAATAGAGAAAAAAACTTTAAAAATAACACGTGCCTATCATGCGGACATAAATTTGTTATCATTCATTATGCAACTCTATACATTAGTCTAGGCCTAGTTCTAACTTTGTAAAGGACCTACGCATCTGCGAGGATGGTCGTTATCAAATTTTGGGCTTTTTTTTTCTTCCAATAAAATACTCACTTGGCGTCACTTCTCCTAAAAGAACTAAACACTATGTTATGTCAACGTTTTTAGTCATTCTAATTGGACGGAGGTTTCGACAAAAGAAAAAAAATTAGACGGAGCTTATGAAATACTTATCGTTTGAAAACTCTCATAGCTGAGTGAGGATGAAAGAAGGAGAGATGGAGGGAGGGAGAGAGGTCATTTAGGGTGTTATTGATAACTATTATGCTCTCAGATATAATTTCTATTCAAAAAGTATTCTTTTTTATTTTATTCTTTGGACAAGTTTTTGAGCATTTGAAGGCGTTTAGTAACTGTCTAAATTTTTACTTCTAAAATGAAAATATGTTCAGTATGATCCTTAAATTCTTTTGTACCTTAAAATTTCTTTTATTTTTTAATATTTTTATTATATTTTCTTTTTTTCTTTTTTTCACTTTTTTCTTTTCTTTTTTTCTTTTCTTCTTCTTCATTCTTTAGCCGGTCGCCGACCTGACCCCAAGATGGCCAGTGACCGCCCAAACAAGGGCTGCCAACTTTGCCGAAGTGTCACCGACCCCCAGCGAGGTCGAAGCTCCTTGGTCGAGGCTACACCTTAGCTGAGCCACCAAGAAGTCAGCCTCGCCTTGGTCGGGTGGCACCAACCTCATGGTGGCTCAGCAAGGCTCCTCGTTGGGCCACCGCAAGGTCAGCCTCACCTTGGCCAAAATAGGGAAAATTACCCAATTTGTTCTAAATCAATTGTACAAATGCCAATTTAGTTCTAAATTTATTCATTTTGCCAATTTAGTCATGAACTGTGCGAAATTCTAATGTAGTTCTTTCAATCAACTTTTGTTGAAAATCGTTAACGTAGTGGTTCAATCATCGCTTGTCGTCCTACATGGCACGCCGCACATCAACGATTTCCAGCAAAAATTGGTCAAAATGACTACATTGAAATTTCTACAAAAGTTTAGGACTAAATTGACCTCCATATAATAAGTTTAAGACTAATTACATAATTTCCCTATTATATTACGGTTTTCTCAATTTCTTTAAAGCATGTTATCATCAAATGTATTAACAACAAGCATGGGCATTGCAAAAAAATTTCATGAATGTCTTTCGATATAGAACAGACTATAGGGTTGATTCATCATAATTCCCATAGTATTATTTATTTAAATTTTTGTTAATGAAACAATTTCTTACATGATTGATTAATTATTTCTTATTTTGGTGAGAAAACTGGTATTTTGATATTTAGAAACGTTATAGATTAAATATTTCAATTTTACGAGGACCCGAGGCAAAGCCCCGGATCTTCAGTGGTTTGACATAGAATGTTGGATCATGTGACAGTATCTATGGGCCTTTACTACTGTCTCCTTATCTCAAAAAGGCTACTCAGAATGGCTGTTGGGCTCAAGTGGACTTATTAAACTCAGACTTTTAAAAAAATTTGAATTGATGCAGAGGCTGTAACGTCCCAAGCCGTACAGGAAATAGGAGAAGCTGCCGAGTGATACCGAAACGTCGCAAGCTATAAAACGATTACCACCTCGAGGGCTCTTCTTAGGGGCTTGGCCCAAAATCGGTCGACCATGATCATTACATATAATGCCAAGTAGTGCACTAGTTCAATGCCTCCAACACTGGCACACAACATAATTGTGACGGCCCGAGCAACGGTGAGCGGGGAGGAGGAATGGCAGTGCGTCCGCGCCTCAGTCCTCGGACGTGCGCAAGGGAGAAGGGTCACATGTCTCTTGTCCCACATCGCCTAGGGAGGGAATCCTGGGCCAGTATATAAGGCTAGGATCCTTCTCCCATGAGTAACGCGTTTTAAAGCCGTACGGGTCTCAGCCTAAAGCGAACAATATTATTCAGCGAGCCCCAGGTCCTTACAAATGGTATCAGAGCTGACTCCCGACCGCATGTGGGGCCATAGTGAGGACGCGATGGTGCGCGGGGAGGAGGGATGGCGGTGCGTCCGCGCCTCAGTCCTCGGACGTGCGCAAGGGAGAAGGGTCACATGTCTCTTGTCCCACATCACCTAGGGGGGAGTCCTGGGCTAATATATAAGGCTAGGATCTCTCTCCCTTGAGTAACGCGTTTTAAAGCCGTGCCAGTCTCGGCCCAAAGCAAACAATATTACTCAGCGAGCCCCAGGTCCTTACAATAATTGTTTCTCAAAAAATAGAGAATCTCGACACGTTGAAACACGTTGTATATATTGAAATAATTTAATTCAAGTTCACAAATAAATAATTAATAATAGAAGAGTTTATAATGAATTTACACTAAAAATATTAATCCACAATTTGTTAATATCATTCATTGTTTCAATTTGACAAATTCAATTCCATTCCAATAATCCATAAAATTTGGAGAGAAAAAAACAAACAATCCACATTATGGACTCATGTGTCGAAAAAGAAGAGAAAAAACAAACTCAGAAGGTGAATTGTGTGTCGTAGGAAATGAGTCAAAAAAGAAGAAGAGAATATTAGGTTTTTCTTCTTTTACCCTTTATTATTTTTTACTTTTTTACATATTTACATATTAATCCCTCATTTATTGAAAATATTTACAATAGATTCCATACATATCGAAATCACGTGTCGGAATTCTGAACTCGTGTATCGGAATTCCATATTCAAATGTGGAGAGTTGACCAAGTGTCACATGTTGACCGAGTGTCGGAAAGTATCGAAAAATGTTGGAAAGTGTCGAAGAGTGTTGAAGAATATCAGAGAATGTCCGACACGACATGAAAGCTCTTGGAAAGTGTTGGTACTTCCTTGATTGCATCACACATCCGATATGATGACTAGCTTAAGTATTAATTTTCAAAGACTTGACCTATATAGATAGAGTTGGATTGCTTGAAGAGGTGAAATACTCATTTTGCTAGCTTGCAGTCAATACAAAATCCATAGCAATGACCCGTCAAGCAGTGGGTTGGATCAAGTTTAGGTTAGGTCATAAATGATCCGACCCTAATAAACTCATTTAGACCAATTTCCAAGCAATGCAAATATAGTGACTCACACTTGATCCACACCTAACTCATACCTGATCTGACTCATTTTACTAAAAATACCTCCATATTTAACCCAATCTACGAAAATCCATGGCCAAACCGAGGTAAGAGTGTCAAGTGAGTGAGCGCGAGATTAAGTGAAGGTGAGAAAGATTGAAGAGAGAATCATAAAAATGAATTAAGTCTAAATAAATTGTAAACCCATTTATGACATTTCTATAATCCATTTAACACACATATTGTGTTTAAACCCATTTATAACCAATTTACTCGATATAATTAACTCATTTATAACTCACTTAACACACTTATAAAGGTTAAGAAGTTGGTTTATAACATGACGGGTCTAAGAATGATATCATCGATGAAATCAAATATTTTAGCATTTTGAGAATTCTAAATATATGCAGAAGGATGATGACTGGACATATTTTGACATCGCAATGGTCAACTGATCTCTTCTTCGTTGTTATTCTTATTGCAACTCGTGATAACTATGGGAGAACCTTCTCACTCCGCACCCTCTCACTGCAGTTTCTCTAGGGATGGTTACGTCATCAACAGATTATGTTCCCGATTTCGACTCTCTCAACTACTCTTATCCGCGATCGTCAACGGTAAAAATCCCTAGTTTACTCTCCTGTTCTCGTGGGTCTCTTTGATGGGTATTTCTGAAGTTTTTATAAACCATATTTCAAAGGGAAATGTTTCGGTTTTCAATACACTAATTATGTGTTCTCATTAAAGTACATGTATATTTAAATTCGAGATAATGAAGGAGCAAATAGATGAACTGGGTGGATGGATATCAATACAGACCTTGTGGAGTTGATTTAGTGTTTACGAAGTGGATTCATATGTGCGTTCAACGCAGATTCAATCTCCCACATCATCAAGTATAAACGATTTTTTTGGTTAGTAAGTATAAATAATTCAATATTTGATCTATGTACCCGGGTTTTAACTCACATTCACATCTATACCTATCTAAAGTGGACTATTTTGTTATAGAAAAATAGATGATGTTCGGAGAGAATCTACGTACCACATGTGTTAAGCATCATATTTTAGTTTAGCTTAAGATCGGGATACGGTGGAAGAATGAAGCTGCCCCTCTCTCTCTCTCTCTCTCGCGGAAAGTGAGCTTACTCATGATGGCTGCATGCCAAAAGATTTTGAGTTTCAGTGGGCTTGGAACGACCTTACCTGGCCCACTTCGACTTGCTTTCTGGGGCAAGTGGGGGTGAGGCCCACGACACTTTGTGCATGCGTACATGCAAAAGACAGCGTGATGATGTAGCTTCCGACAATAGAGCATTTCCGAAGGACATGAAATGACATATCCTCAACGTGCAAACTATCAAAAGTAAAGTATGGAGGGTGGCGTCATACTCCACGATTCATATAAAACTTGAACGTGGGAAATTTATTTTGTACGATATATATCTCGATCCTCCCGCTCCGTCCATCATAAAATGCCTTGTCAATCTAAAGTATTAGTTTATATACATAACGCTAATTATCAAATTTATGATTAATGTATCGACAATTGGAAGCACCTTAAAAAAATAGAGATTCATCTTCCATTTTAATTTCTTGCACTATTGGAGGCTGTAAAGTTTTAGCTTGGGCGTGGTTGAGTTGGTATGTGTCCAATATGAGTGATCAGTTTTGGTTTGGTTCGGTTCCAAGATGGAATCGGGAATCGAAAGGATAGGACCAAGAACATATCACTTTTTTTTACCACTAAAAAGTATCCATGCATAATGAAAGAGAATAACAAATCTCAAGATATTGATGGAAGTAACGATAAATAAAGAGTCATTGTATTATGATTTATAATGTCACTAGACGAAATAGTATTTAGTTTCGCATTTTACTAATTTTTTTTAAAGAAATAATAATAAGTATAAGTACAAGTATAAGTATATATAGTCTATCCGGTCCCATCAATTTGGTCTAGTCCAGGTTCTTCCTTGGAATTGGGAATCGGACCATCTGGACACGGTTTCACTTTTAGGAACTAAGAAAAGGACCAACACTTCAAAGAGTCAAACCAAATTGGCCAGTCCAAATGGTACCTGGTTCGAGCAAGGTAGCCATGTTGATTACAATAAAAAGCTGCAGACATAACGTGTGCCTATCATGCCGATCAAAGTATGTTTTCATTCATCATCTAACTCTATACGTTAGTCTAGGCCTAGTTCTAACTTTGTAAAGGGCCAAGGCGCCCAACCACTGGTAAGGGTGGTCAACCTTCGACATCGAATGCGAGGTGGTGGCGTCGCCCCTTCAAGCCCGCATTTCCTGTCGACCGAAGCTGTCTTTTCTTGTCTTGGATTTTTAGTATTTGCTTATCTTTGCTTTGTGGGATTTTTTCTGATCAGGTAGTCACTTGCCATCACATCTCCTTGAAAAAAAGTTTTCAAACATTTTTTTTCTACTCAAATTGGACAGAGTTAATAAAAAAATTTAATGATTATAGTTATATAATATTTTAAAATTCGATTGCACTAATTAAAAGTTTGAGGACTTCGATACTATTTTCACCACAAGTATAGCAGCGATGGTCGGAGAAAGCGTTGCGTCTTAGCGAGGCTAAAAGGAGCGAAGGAGGGTGAGAGCTTTATTAACGAGTTTATTTGTGAGTGCAATGTGCACACAAAATTTTAGAAAGAGCCAGCAATCGGAGGCTGCGCTCGATTAGAAATAGAGGAAAACACAACACTCCATGCTAATTTCGATGATTGCCAAAAACATACTCCAATGATAATCTTTCCCGCTCCTTTCAAGTAAGAAACACAAACAATTAACGCCCAGAATCTAGCGTAGCACAAGAGGCTTGGATCTGTGCGTCATTCCAATATAAACCAGACCAAAAAATATTTCCAAAGACAAACAAAAAAGCACTTTTCCTCTTCACTTGCTTCGGTCACCAGGCTTGTATTCTTCTTCAACACCCTGAAAATCATAACTAGATGATCTTGCCGCCTCATCTTGTCGAGACGACGACGTCAAAGACGGGGAACCAAAGTGTTCTTGACCAAACAAGGTCGAAGTTATGATGGGGAACTCCGCATCGCTACTTGAGAGAAGCTGCGCATACTGGATCAGGTCCGGGTATGCTTCATGAGATGATGTCGCCGCAAGATTAAAAGGCACGGCATTGATGTTTTGTCCGGACGACGATGGTAGATGACCAGGAGGGTACACGTTCCTAGGGCTGCTAGTACTAGTGTTGCCTTGGACTCGTTCGGGGAAATTGAGCTTGGCCTTGGTGCCTTTGAATCTGAGGGCAGCGTTGTCATAGGCGAGGGCCGCTGCTTCGGCTGTGTCGAATGTGCCGAGCCACACCCGAGCTGCTTTGACCGGGTCCCGTATCTCGGCGGCCCATTTTCCCCACGGCCTTTGCCGGACTCCTCTATAGTGTCTTCTCATCGTCCTGCTATTCTCTTCACAAACACAAGGGAAATCAAACAATAGGAGGCCTGTTAATAAGGTTAAGAGGGAGACGTGAGAAAGTGTAATGGAAAAACATACAAAGGAGCATTTGGAGGATCAGTTCCGGGCCCCTACTTATATTGCATCGTCCTCTCTTGAGAAATCATATTTATCATGCGCCATATTTCTCCAGCCAATCACTATTTAACAGTTTTTTATTACACATGGTATGTAAGCCACCGACCAAAAGAGGGAAAATAAATGTTTACTTTATAATTGGGCGAGGAAAACATGAGCCACTTGTCATCTTTTTACATTAATTGACAAAGACATTTGCATCGAATGCAAATGGATCCAATTATACTTGAAGATTCTTATAATTTTTTTAAGGAACATGGGGTTGAGAATGATGACAAGTGTACACTAAAAGAACTAAAAAAAAGTTAATTTAAAAAATCCTTATAGAGAATGGAAATGGAAACAATTAATTTTTAAGATTTGTGGGGTGGAGAATGATGACAAGTGTACATTGAAAGGACTGAAAATTGTTATTTAAAAAAAAATCCTTATCAAAGTACTTTTAAGAATTGTGGGGCATAGATCATAGAATATCGAAGAAGCATGGTCCTTCTTGGAACACCGTACAGCTCATAAGCCGATCGATGTAAATATTGTTTTTCTATTTGCTAGCTTATTCAAATGATTTGAGAAACGACGTAGACATAAGAGTATGGTAACAGTATTGGATACCTAAGTATAAATCTAATGGGAGATGAAAAAAATAACAAATATACATGACACCATCTAAACCAAAAGGCCACAAACCCACAATTTCTTTTGAAATTCTTAACAATACTAGTCATTGGTTATTGTAGACATGTCATTTTTGAAATACTAGAGAGATAGATGCAAACTTAACTTCAACTTTTTATCCTTTATCATTTGAGAATTAACTAAAAAATTATCGAATACCTTCAAAATACAAGAGAGATAAATGCAAATTTAACTTCAACTTTTATCATTTACCATTTGAGAACTAAGGAATTATCGAATACCTTCAAAATACTAGAGAGATAAATGCAAATGTAACTTCAACTTTCTATCCTTTACCATTTGAGATTTAATTAAGGAATTATCAAATGCCTCAAGTCCTAGCCATACATATGAACATTATGAGTCATTTAGAACCTTGTCGAGTAAATTCATAATTTCCAAAGATAAGAAAATTTTCTTTTTCTGGTTAAATTCAAGATAGATTATTATACATGATGTGATAACACAATATATATAAAGCCCATTGATTTTTTTTGTCTTTTATATAACCTTAATAACCACGATGTATGGTATCAATTTGATCTACTAAAATGCAATACTATGGTCATGCATTGGAAGGAAGATAAATTGCGCTGTTATAGCGCATTCATACTTCAACGACAATTTGGGGCTCAAACCAGCAAGTGCGGCACCCTATCAAGTGCAACCACAACTAGTGCGAATGAGTTCAGGTCAAAGACGCAACTTTAAAGAAGCTCCTTCACCAAGAAGACGACTTGCAGAAGCAACTGAAGTCTTCATCTGTCAGGTGAAAAACATGTTGGTTGACACATACTGAACCAAGCAGTAAACATGAAAAGGCAGCCAATATTGCCCCCACCACAAATTGTTTTTGTGTAGATCAAGAATGAGAAGATGAGAACGGAAGAAAAGAAGTGAAAAGAGAGCAAGTTCTTTACGGAAAGTAACGAGATGCCTTGCACTTGGGCAACACGGATCTTATCTCCTATGAAGCCTCAATCATGTGTGCACACGGATACTTTAATTCATTCGCTAAAATCCCACACTTATCCCCCCCTTTGTTTTCGTTTTCTTTTAAATCCCTCTTGCGAGTTCAAATTTCACATGAAAAACCCATGATGTAAAGGGCTATGTTTGACTAAAATCTTGCATCACATATTGATTAAGAGATCTCAACAAGGATAGGACAAGAGAAAGGAAACGCGCATACACACAAAAGAGTGAAGATCTAGATACATCCTATAGCTAAGATCGAAAAGGAAAAGAGATGGAGTCGCTTTAACTCTTGCTTGGTGCACTTGCAAGTGCTAAAAGAAGCATATCTAGAAGTCTCTTTTCCGATTTTGGGGAAACCAATACCCGGCTTTGCCTAGTATCAAACCCCAAGATCCACAACAAAGGATCCCCAAAAAGAAAAATCTTTAAAAAAATCATGGAAGCAGAAGTATATATGCTTAAGAAACATGAGGGTTCTTGCGGGATGGTGCAAAAGCAAGAGCACAGTAGGATACTAACCCTGATTTTGACATGGTTGAGGCGACTCGAAGACGAGAGTTGTGGTGGTGGATTCAGCAGGTGAATTAACTGAGCTCGGACGATTTGGTGGTGGCGGCGGTGGCGGCGGTGGTGTCCATGACTTGAGTGAGAGCAGTGACCATGGCTGAGACGTCGGTCTCGGACCAGGATGACGAGTAACTGGACAGCTCTTCTTCTTCTTCTTCTTCTTTGGCCTTCTCTTGCACCGATGCTTCGGGAGGAAGTGACCTCTTTCCATGCCTCCGATGATGATCCACCTTCCGAACGCTTGTGTCCTTCTGATTAGCAAATGGCTTCTTGAGATGCTTCCTTTTTCTCTCTGCGTGTGTGTGAGAGAGAGAGACAGAGAAAGAGAGAGAGAGAGAGAGAAAGCTTCTGAAGAGATTGCTAAATGACTAATATATTGTCTCTCACTATATGGCTAGGGTTTTGAGGACGATGAACAAAAAAGGGGTAAAGGAGATCACAGATCGACCTGAAACTTCACTCTTTTTTTTTGTTCCATGCTTAAAAGAATTATTCGAAGAGCAAGCGGTGGGAAAGTTAGGTCCTAGAAAGTGAGAAATAGGGTTTGAATTGAAATTTTATTTTTTGTTCCAATGACAAAAGAACAATTGAGAGTATAATTTTGCTAAGAATTTTGGCTCCTAATTTGAACAAAGAATTTTTAAGTTCCATATCCCGTCCCCACAATTCTCTCTCCGTTCCACTGATAAGGATGTTCTATGGATGACTTTGTAATTGTATAATAGTTATCAAAGAATCAGATTCTCTCAATTTAAATGGTAAATTTGATCAAGTTTGAAAAGAATAAATAAATAATGTGTTTAGGTGATTTTATTTATTTAATCCCGAACGTCTTACCTTAAGACTTGAAAAATATAAAAATGTATAGTCTTTATAAAACCTCAGTTCTTGTAAATTATTCTTAAGTCGATACAAAAAGAGTGCATACTCAATATTTTGTTGTTGATCTCCACCAATATCTTGTTCAATAAATGCTGATTTCGCTCGAGTGTGTGGGTTGACGTGCATTAGAATGCCGATATAAATGTGAATATTAGTCCACCTTTTCAAGCGACGATCTTAAGGGTGCATTTCCTCTCATTCAACCTATATTCGAAATTTTAGTCATAGAGTGGTCCCGACAAGCTTGAATTCAAGACCACAAACATCAGTGTTTTAAAAGGATGGAATTCTGAAGCCTTTGTGGCTTAGTGGAACCTCCCTTGTATTACAAGATCAAGGTCAAGGATTTGATTGAACCTTGAATTTGGAGGTGGGACGGGTAAAAATCTTTCTATAGAAAATCAGGTCGTTGACACTCTTCAAAAAAAATAAAATGGAGTCAAACAAATAGCCAGATACATGGGTACAAGATAAGATAATAATAAAATAGATAGCTGTTGCTCAAAAGGGTAATACTTTCATAAATTCATGGCTTTTCAAATGTGCAAAATATCAAAATTTCGAATATCGGGTTAAAAAAATTAATTTTCCATGACCCAATTTGTAAGGGTCGTTACATTTCCTACCATTCAACTCCAAGTGCACACTTTACACAATTTCTCTTCAGTTTGCACTCGTGAGAGACAATCTCAATTCCACCTGTCTTACACATCTCGGTTACAATATCATGACTTTATATACATATATTCTACCTTACCTATTAGTGTGAGTTTCGAGGTGCTACAAGACAAAATTAGCCGAATACATGACAAGTATCAATCAACATCAATCGAAACTTACAAAGTTGACTAACCAATTTATTTATACCATTCAAAGTTCTACGAGCTTGATAACATAACATATAATAGACCCTATGAAACAAGCCATTGGAAGTCAAAGCGATTCATTCAATAATACCCATTAAAGGCATCATATTTCAACTGGGAAATATATAATTACTCCAAAGACACCGTTTGTCATCAAGGGCACAAGTTAGGCACCTATAAATTAGTATATATTTGATGAACTGGATTAAAATGCTCGTGGTGGAGATGACCTCACAAGAGGTCGACGAATCGATCGTCTTTTTCATGACCTTAGACTTTAAATGACGGTATTATAGCACCAAGTAGATCTTCCAATATAAATATCTTTTTTTTATTTCCATATGAAAGGATGCAATGAACGGGATGAGTATATATTTAATAACAATAAGATCTCTAGTTAACCCCATCCTATTGTTGTAACTTGTCATAAATGACAAAGAGATGTTGTCTTATTGTTGTGATTTTTCACCTATAATTTTTCATCCACAAAATAAAATGCTTAAAAAATATGAAAATGAAGATGCCATGTAAAGACAAGTGTAACACCTACTTCGAGAACGCTCTATTTAGATATGTGTTTTATTCATGCTCAATATAAGGAAAACGGTACAAATGTCGCGAATAGTATATTATAATGAATTTTTAGTCCATGCAGAGATCGCGATCAGTCATCGAGCCCACATGCAAAAGCATCTCCTGGAGCAAAGATTCGCGATTTCATATTTTGTCAGAAATTGAGCATGCTTCACATGAATTCTAAACTCTCCCCCATCACGATGATGAGATACCCATTCCCTATGCTTCTTGATATATATGGGAAGCAATATCTTCCTAACATTCTAATTTGAGCATCGGATATGACCATCAGTTTAGTCTTTAGTTTGTTGCGAGCGATGATTCCAAAAAAAAAAAAAAAAAGATTTGAGTTTTGTACCCACATGGCAAACATCATTATCAGATCTTAAAATCTATAATTTGCAACTCATTCCACCTAACGCATTAGGGAAAATTATCCAATCAAACCTAAATCTATTAAAGAAGCCAACTCAATCCTAAATTTTTCAATTTTGTTATTCTTTAGTCTCACTCTACTCTTATATGTACATGTGTATGCAATGCTCACGAGGATCGAACCCTGGACCTAGTACTCTTCAGGCCAACACATGAGTAATTTCCAAAAAATAATTGACCATAAATGACTATATTGGAATTTTACATAAAAATTTTGAACTAAATTGTCATTCTTACAATAGGATTAAGACTGACTAGACAATTTCTCTAACGCATTTACCTCCAAACAACACCAAACCCTACATCACTCTCTTGGGAAACAGAAGGGCAGGTTTCGGTTGGCAAGTTGGTTTTGGGGCGAGTCTAGTTTGGGAAGAAAAATGGGAACCTCAAATAAGTGGGAATGGCAGACAACTTGGAATGAAATTGAAATGGCAAAACTCATGGTGCAAATTGTAAGTTTTCAAAAGTCATGACTGTAATTGATATATGAGTCCAAAACTCATATCGCTTTCTACAATATCCCGTGCAGTCATCATTTAGATAAGGTGCCCATCTCCTTGTTATGTATCATGAAGGGCTGGGATGCATCCTCCTTCAATCAAGCATGGAAAAAAAAATACGGCGGAAAAGAAAGTCGCCACGCGTAAGATCAAGTTGTGGTGCAAAGTTAATTGGGGCATAAGGGATCTCCAATCAATCATTTTTATCTTCCTTTATCTTTTGTAACGTTTGACCATATAGGATTTGTCCAATCCAGAATTATTCAACGTTCTAGTTCTTGATACGATCGACGTCTGTTTGGTTAAATCTTGTTTGATGACACAACAAGAACACCAAATAGGATCCAACTATTATATGTCAAATTAAATCCAGTCCACTAAACTTAGCCTAAAAGCACCTCATAACCTTGTAAGCGCGATTGGTAAGGTTTAAACATGTCTCCATCAGTTCCTGAGCAGGAAATTTCCTGAAGCAATCAGCTTCGCCTACCTAGCGGGTTGAGTGTATCCAGAACTGGTACAAAACTATGGCTTTCAAGAAAGTACGGCGAAGAGTAGGCTACTTATGCCGAAATTGTGGGAATTGAAAGGGGTGTTCTTCACTTGTGGGAAGGACGTCCCTTTCTTCATTGGGCATTTAAAGAATGATCATTCCGATAAATCCCGATAACATGGACATCGAAAACCTCATGAATCATGTAAAATGTGAGCGAGAGTGAATGACTCAGGATATGGATTTGTTTGCACTTGGTGCTATGAGAATTAAATTTATGCTGTGCGCATAATCCAAAAGAAAAAGAAAAAGGCCCACTCTTCAATTCATTAGTGTGTCCTACCCAAAGTTGTGAATCAGTAATGGACCAGGTCATTAATTACAAACGTATTTATTTCATTTGACAAAACACTCGTGAAACGTGTGACGAATAGAATTTATGACATTAACCGAAAATATATAAATATATATATGATTCCATTTTGTTTTGTTAGGTATCATGATATCACTGTATAACCAATATAAAAAAATAAACATGGTCATAACTTCCTATTAGTAATAAGAAGAAAAATTACCAAAAATTAAAATTAAAATTTATTGTACCAGTACTAATTTAGTCCTAAATATTTCAATTTGATCAATAAAATCATAAACTTTTTGACATTTTGCCAATTCAGTCCATCTAGGAATTTGGCATAATATCACTAACGTAAATCTTAGGCATAAGTACAGCGGGAGTGCCAAAATTTGGCACGGAGTGAATGATTTAAGTCTTAAAACTTACAAAATGGTACACTTAAGTGTGTCAAAATCGGAGCAAAAAGGATCACTTAAGTTAACGGCGAGAAAATCCCGCCAAAATGCTGACATGGCATTTTTCCGGCGATCTGAGGTCGAAACGGCGTCGTTTTTGCTACTGATGTGGCAAAATAAGCCCAAAACAGCATCGTTTTGGGTGCTGATGTGGCCACAACACACAAAAACGACGCCGTTTTGACTAAATTTTATTTTTTAATAAATATTAATTAAATAATATTAAAAGCGAAAATTAAAAAAAAAAGGGGGGCAGCAGCCCGTGGCCACCCCCACTAGGCTGTTGCCCCCCTTTTTTTTAATTTTCGCTTTTAATATTATTTAATTAATATTTATTAAAAATAAATTTTTAAAACGACGTTGTTTTTGAGCTTATTTCGCCACATCAGTACCAAAAATGACACCGTTTCGACTCCAGATCGCCGGAAAAATGCCATGTCAGCATTTTGGCTGGATTTTCTTACCATAGGCACTTAAGTGATCCATTTTGCTCCGATTTTGGCACTTAAGTGTACCATTTGTAAGTTTTGGCACTTAAATGTCCCTCCGTGCCAAGTTTTGGCACTCCTGGAGTCCGTGCGTCTAAATCTTAACTGTTCTACATGGCACCACTAGCACTAACGTAGACAAATTTGATAAATCTTGTATTTATTTTGTATTTTCTTTTTCCCTTTCTTCTCTTTTCTACCTTTTGCTTTTTATCACTGTGGCTGGGAAGCTCCTACGAGGCCCATAGCCCTCGCTTGCTACCACAATGGTTTGGGCGAGGCCACCTTCGCCCATGGCAGTAAAGCGATGGCGAGGCTGGCCTTACCTGCATCCGCCACCCTTGTTAGCGTCAACGAGGACTTCACAGCCCTTGCTAGCCACAATGAAAGGAAAAAAGAAGAAATAAAGGAAAAGAGAAGAAAAGAAAAATTCAAATAAAAAATTCAAAAAATTTTAAAATATTATCTACATTAGCATCGGCTATGTCACATAAGCTGATCGACATCCATGTCAGCGATTTCCAGCCAAGATTAGCCGAATATACTATATTGGCAATTATCAAAAGATTTAAAACTAAATTGGCCAAATAAAAAGGTTTAGGATGGAAATAGTACAAACGCAATAGATTTAAAAATTTTCTTAGTAATTGTCGTAATAAGCATGGTTATATTTCTCGCAGGCATATCTAGTCTATTGTAATCCATAAATTCATCTATTATTTTACAATAAAACGATCACTCTCTCGTCATAGTGACGTACCTAAGAGGAAATAAAAAAACAATATGGACTTTCTAATTCATGAATAGAAAGGATGGAGCGAGACGGTCAGCTATAACGACACCCTCTAGTCGCCCACCTAATAGGGGTGGTACCCATTCATAACTACTCTGAACCACTGGCCGCCAGGAAATTCGAGGTCCCGAAGCCTGTTATCGTGCAATTAGGAAAGTAAGCGCTCGAACGGAATCGTATGAAGCGCGTTTTGTCTGGTTGGCTGAACCTGGCTGCTTGCTGAATACTTTTAGAAACAAAGAAAAAGATAGGGAAAGAACATCTTCCAACACTTCAAACTTACACTTCAAACTTCATAGCGACTGATGATTTGTCGATACGATCAGACCAAAATTCCGAAAACGTCGGCAAAGTCGACATTCATGCACTGAATTGGCATCTCTTTCTCTCTCTCTCTGTGACGTGGGTTTTTGTCCAAATCCCCGAAATCATGCGGGATTCGGATCGGTTTGACTATGACCATAGCCACGCCTTAATTCTGCGAATTGGTCCGTGAAGGGACGGACATGCGCTTCAATCTCTGATTCCTTACACGTGATTGTATTTGACCGATCTTGTCTTCGTCCCCACCAGAAAAGAAAGAATGAATGAATTTCGTTAACAACTCAACCACGATAACACTCGGTACAATATTTGAGTTCACATGGTTGATCTATTTGTTTCGGATGCGTTCGGTTCGAGTTTTTTTCTTTTAAAGGAAATGTAATAGACTTTTAAGTGAAAGAGTCCTTTCAAAATACCAATAGTGTTAGTAAATTATAATTTAAAACTATTCTTGTAAAGTACTTTTACAGGTTTTTATAATAATAAAAAAATATCAAACCTTTGTCGATGAGGCTCAAGCTGCTTGTGAGCCACATCTAAGAAGATTCGGCACCGGCCGACGATCACGTCACCTAGGTCATGGGACCTCAGGTGAGGCTAGCTTGCACCATATCCGATTTGCTAATCACTAACTAGCCACTCACTAGCGACATCACATAAGACGAAGCCATTTCTGAAACTATAAAAGTTTAGTGAGGACAAATTTGAAAAATAGAAAAATATATTAGCATTCCTAAAATGTTCAAGGTTCAAAACACCTTAGGGCCTGTTTTGAGCTAAAGGTCCAAAATCCTTTAAAAAAATGTAAGTGCATATCTCCAAAACTCTTTAAAATAATTGTCAAATGGTACTTGCATCTGTCCATAATTTCTGAAGTCCCAAAGTGCTTTTGCAAAGTGTTGCCAAAGCATCGTCACGGAGAAGATTTGGTTGCGAAGGAGAGCACGTTTTGTGATTTGCATCTTGTCTGTTCGGAAAGTCATGAAGCCACATGCATGAGCATGTGCCTTTGGACAGAACGCACGTACATGACCCACACGCACGACTTTTGTCAAGGAGAACGTTTGGCTTTGATGTAGGTCCTTTCGTTGCCTTGTAGTTTCTGTCACTCTGTGCTATGCCATTCTATGCCAATCTGTAATTTGTGGTCGCAATTGGTGTTCGATGAACGATACTCCTCCTCTTCGGAGCAGAGTATGGCTATCAGGATCTATATTCTGTCGACCTAGAACAAATCGATGATCTAATCGAGATCATCACATATCGCCATGGCGTCGTAAACAATGATGACAACTTGATGAGGTAAGTCGCGCTGTTGAATTTAGAAGATCTTGCTATTATAAAGCACTTCGCTAGTGCAGTTGTAAGTGTAATCTTTGATTTGAAGATAAATTTGGTTCCTCCATGTTCCATAACGAGCTGTCCAGACATCATGCATTTCAAACATTGATAAATTGGGGAGAACCACAAAAAAAGTCTTAATCTCATTACATTTTTATATATCCAGTCATAATTTTGACTAATTTAATTCTAAACATTTTCATATTTATACTAATTCGACATATCCGTCTAATTTAGGCCGAAAATTGTTAATGTGAAGGCCGGCCATCCTATATAATATGATTGACGCTAACATGGACATTTTTAATAATTTTATTTTTTCAAATTTTTATTAGTTTTTTTTTCCTTTTCTTTTTTTTTTAGTTCTCTTTTTCTTCTTTTCTTTTTTTTCCTATTGTGGCTGGCAAAAGTCACCGACTGCAAGCCAAGGCAACCATGGCCTCACCAACCGCGAGCAAGGCCACCTTCACCTACAGCCAGCTATGCCATGGCGAAGCTGGCCTTGCCCAAATTTGGGCAAGGCAACCTCGTCTACAACTGCTTAGGCCTCACCCAAATCTAGGCAAGGACCATGTCACTTGCCAACAATCGGCTAGCTCCAATGACTTGTTGGTCACAATGAAAAAAAAAAAAGATAAGAAGGAAAAGAGAAGAGAAGAAAATCAAAAAAAAAAATTCATAAAATAAAATATCTACGCCAGTGCTAACTATGCCACATCGGACAATCAACATTCACATCATAAATTTCTGGCCTAAATTGGCTGAATGGACTAAATTAGTACTAAAAATCTATGACTAAATTAGTTTAATTAAAAATTTTAAGACTGAATTGGTACCAAATATAATAAATTTAAAAAAATTTCCAGATAATTTGATAATATGGAGCTACATCAAGGCCTAGGAACAAGCCAACTTGACTGCTCCCGAATCATCTATCTAGACTGACAAGGACGACACTAACCGACAAAAGCGGCAAGTCTATCTTGCAAGGAGGAATCTAACTCGCAAAGAGAAATGAATGAGGTAATAAAAGGAAAGCAAGAAGTCAAAGTCTATTAAGTGCCCCGCTTGATACATCAACTTCCTAGACCTGTCTATTTTGTACCCTTCTATTATGTACCCTCAAGAAAGAAACAGAGCATCCTTACTCCAAATACACTCACGTTTCTTTCTTTGAAACTCACATCGCCACTTTAAATCCTCATTTGAAATAAAATTTACTTCAGATCATTATTTAAAAAAGTTATAATTCTTCATATACTTACTTAAAACAAAATTTACTTGATATCCTTACTTAAAATTTCAAGGGAAATAACCTCCAATCTCAGATGAATTTGTCTGTTTCCTCAATCCAAAACCCCCCACGACAAAGTTAAAAGACTATAAATAAATAAATAAATAAACAGTCAAATAGAAACAAACTTGTCGTTTTCCTTTCCGAGGGTGTGAGCGGGGTGCAATTATTAGAAGGCTCTCTACGGCCCACGTTCTCCCCTAAGACTCGCGCCCACTTGAGGTCGCACCGGAACGCGCGGGGTTCCTGCGAGGTGTCGGCGACTTTTGAACCCACTTTCCCTAGACGACGATCCACGCAGGCAGGCGCCATTTCAATCTCACTCAATTCCGTCCGAGACAAAATCTGCCAGACAGCAAGCCCTGTTCAGCCCAACGGCACAAACCAACGGCCGGGCACAAAGTTTGATGGAACCGGTTTCATCGAACCTCAGGACACGACGCGACTGATATGCTCGAACGGCATGTCGACGCGACCTTAGACATGTCCACTTCGAAGCGACACCTCGACGTGCTAAACATTGAATCCGACACTTTCCACTCACTATTCTTAGACATGTCCATGTTGAAGCGACACCCTAACGCCTAGGGGTGTCAATGGGTCGGGTCCGGTCGGGTCTTGATGTTACCCGACCCGACCCGAACAAGAAGGCTCATGTGTTCTAGCCCGACCCGACCCGAAAGGCATGAAATACGAAGAAGGGAAAACGGATCAGGTCGGGTCGGGTTTCGAGCCAGCAGGTCAAATCCAATTATACGCATACCATCAAATCAAAAACTCCTAGCATTTTCCATCATCCAACATCTAAAGCACAATAAAACATGAAAGTCCAACGTACATAATAAGCATAAACAACCAAGTGGACAAAGCACGTTATTTAATTGCCTCCTTTTGATTTTTATTACAATTTTCTTTTCATGTTTCAAAAGAAAAAAAGGTCGATCCACCGAGTAAGTAGTACAGCAAAGAGTTGAAAATATTGTAGAATAGTGGTCCATCTATTCGTTGAAAATATAGTCTGGTCATTAACATTAATACAACGTATTAGCTGTCATTTCTCCAAAGTTGCTCCTCTGCTGATGATGCCATTTAAAGCTTAGCCAAGACTTCACTGTGTTCTAATCTCAGCATCTTAACATTTTCAAGAAAAATGCTGCAAAAAAATTTAAGGTCTTGTAAGCTCATTTTTTTATGTTGATTAATTTAATTAAAATCATCAACAACAAAAAAAACTCAGCCCAACACACGCGGGCCCGAGGCGAAGCCCATCTCCTTGCCCTATTTTTATTTTTTGTCTTTTTTGTTTTTCTTTTTTTTTCTTTTTTCTTTTTGTGTTTCTCTTTTTCCTATTTTCTTTTAATCTTTTTTTTTCTTCTAGTCTTCTTCTTCTTCGAATTCACCTCCTCCTCGAAGCTCCTACAAACCTGCAAATAACCCTTTACCGAACCCACACCAGATGACCACGTTAGCTGAATCAACCATCACCCATTCCGCCATCGAGCCATCACCGTACACTGGTCATCCGTTTCGACCATCGCTGACCATTGTCGGCCACCCATTTCGATGGCCACTAAAGCTACTTCCGAATGTGAAAAGTCACCCTTCCCGACTTAACAATATACGAGTGTTCCACGAAAAATACATGGAAACACGATAAACACAGGCAAAGCAGACGTGATTTTGTGGATATAAAAGCGTGAATGAGTCGGTTTCGTGTCTCAACGTGAAATGCTCTTTCGGTTCTCTTTCAGACATTGCATCACGGAATCGAGCGACTTTTACCTTGAAACAGATTCAAGTATCACCCAAGACTCCTAACAATGCACACTATAGTGCACAGAAACATTAATGAAGGGTGGGCGAGGCCGGAGCTCACGCAAACTGGTCGGTCACAAGCTCCGACCCAACGTTTCTCTAAAAATGGGACAACTATTATTTGGACAGACCAATCTAGTTCAACAAAGGGACTGCCATGGACAACGATTGAAGGACAGGCCTCCTCCAGCTTTCGATCGCCTTCTCGAGCTCTCTCGATCTCTGGTTCTCTACCTTTCAACTCTCGGTCTCTCTACTGTCCTTCCCCCTGTTCTCTCTTTTATCGGTTTTTTCTCTCTCGGATCCAAGAGCTTTGGCGAAGGTGGAGAAAACATGTCGGCGATTCATCGGCCTCGTTCAAAGTGCGATGGCCGCGGGGCTTCTCTCTCGCTCTCCGCCCTCACTCTCACTCACCCTCTCTTTTTCCAACCCTCGGTCCCTTTCTCTCCGCCCTCTCCCTCGGATCCCTTTCTCTCCGCCCTCTCCGCGTTCAAGAGAAGGTTTGAGTGAGATTTTGTTTATTTGTTCATAGGCCGAACAATATTCTGGGCTTAAACCCAACCCAAAACATAACTGTTTCTTTATTTTATAATTGTGACTCGAACATTATTAAGATTCGAAACATGTATTATATTTGTTTCGTGTTCGGATCGTGTTCAGATCATGTCTGAATCGGGTCAAATCAGGTTTTTAGACACCCCTACCCAACAAACTAACCGTTGAATCTGATCCTTTCGACGCGCCACCACGTGAATGAACAACGCTAATTTTCCACATGCTAAAGCGAATCGCTAGTGCTATGCTTAAATCCTCATGTGACTTCACCCCATTTCGCTGTCACTGAGGTGAGTGATGGATCCTAGACTTGAGACAGGGGTTGCACTTTCCAACTTCACGAGAGGCAGGGGAGGAAAGCAAATCCTCTAGAAAAAATATGTACACCAATCTCTCAAAAAAAAAAAAAAAAAAAAGGTGGGCCACGGAGCGCAAACATGACTAGATACAAGAATACTGGATTCATGATAGAAACCTCTTCGATGATCGAGTCTGTCCCGAGAGAGAATCGCCGGCAAACTACAAAACCAGTTTGGAATCCCAAGGAAGCTCCGAAATCTCTCGATCAGAAGCTGCCTGTCTGTGCCCTGCATGAGAGAATAACTGGTTTCAGCAATTTTGGTCCAATTATGGACGGATCAACCTCCTAATACATCTAAACTCGAAAGGTCTTCTCCATATGAGTTAAGCTGTTTTCCCAACTATATGGGAAAACATAATCTAAGTATCAACTGCGTGAAGACATTAAATATCGGAATGGACTCATTGATCACCAAGAGTTACAAATCTTTCAAGAGGAACACGAGGACCATGTGATGAATAATTTAAAAGCTGACTATCGCCATAACAAAGGGGGTAAGGGGAAATACCGGGCTAAAGAAGAAGGACCACCACTTCAATGCGCCCAATCAGCGGTAAGCAGAAGCAACTCCCGGAAAAGAACAAAGAGAAGAAACTGAAAGATTTGCCTCGCGCAAAGCAACGGTTTCATGTATTGTTCTAGCAAGAGGAACAGCATCTGCTTGGGCAGGACCATCATGACAAGCTATATTATAATGTGGTTGGTAGGACAACTGCAATTCCTTGTATGCATAAGAAGCTGGCTGCGACAGTATGATGGAGCTAAAGCAAAATGACAGCGCTATCAGAATTCATAAGCTTCTTAATTTGTTCAAGCTCCCAATCAACGTCAATCAATTGACATGAATTAAAACAAGTAAACAAAGTCTTCATAAATGTAATGAAAGTTCATCGCCAAACACAGAACCTAGGTACTTCCATCTTCGATAATTTGTCTTCTACGAATGGGTTCTTCTCTGAACTAAACCTGAGAGTATCCATTGTGCAAAAACCTACTAAAACCAAATTACCGCTAGGCCTATGTTACACGCAATAGTAGCTTAAAAAAAAAGGAGAAAAGGAACTTTGCATGTACCTAGGTCATCAATGTTTATTCTTTTCTTTTCGTTTCTTTCTAATAAAAAGCTTTGTTGGTAACACAAACTGCATTAAAAAATGGGATTGCCTCTCATGTCATCCCCTGGATGCCTCTTATTTTAGTATTTAGACTGAGTCCTATTATTGGGCCAAAAGGTAGTACACAAAAAAAAATAGCAGCAGTAACCATTCTAAGCAGAAATAACCCTTCATAGATTAAGTTAAACAAAGGTGACATAAAGAGTATCTTGGAAAAAGTTTGATCGACATGAACCTGCTCACAAGAAAGCACTGTCAGCCTATGAAACACGACAAAAGGTCAGAAGACCTAACACTAGCATAAGCACAATACCAAATTTGGAAATTTTTATAATCTCCAGAAAAACAAGAAACCTTCAAAGATCATCCCACAGTGAAAGCTCCTATTGGCGAGAGATAACCCCATAAGATCCCCCACTTGCACAGCTGCAGACACATAGTAATGCCTTTTTCTTCACTATCTAGCCATTCAAACTAGCCTGCCTTTGGCTGTCAGTCCACATGGCCATGTGCTTGTAATTTCCAACTAGTTCACTTTTCAGATAAGGCCTAACTCATCTGATACGAGGACCTCAACACTAGAAAACTCTTAATAATCATGGGTTATCAACAGTGAATCAATTGGTACTAGAAGGAAGTAATTAATTCTTGACACAGATACATTAGATCTGCTATTGCCCAAGCAAGGCTCTTTATGCAAATACTAGTTTTAGAGTATATAAATGTGTAATACCTTCTATATGGATCATGCACAGAATACTGTGGTTCTTCCGGGAAGTATGGCTGATGAACTTCTGAAAAAATTTGTGAGCCTCCTTCAGGACAAAGAGTAACTTGCTGAACATTGTAATGAGACTCCATAACCGGTTCTGTCTGTCCCATAGGAGTTTCTGATCCATATCGCTCATGCTGCAATTGTAAAATGGAGCCTTCATATTGCTGCCTCGGAATGGCCAGGGAATTGGGGTGCTGCCTCTGAGGTAGATACAAGTCCCCTGGAGGAAGAAACCCTGCCACTGGCTCCAAATATTTCTCCAGAGCATAAGCTGGTCGAGCAGACCAAATCATTTCATAGGGGAAGGCAACGGGAGAAGGTTGTATCACATCTATTGGTCTAAACAATGCTACAAGAGACCTCACCTACAGCAAAGATAAAGCCCATCAGAATTTTTTCAACCCAGATATTCCTTTTGTTGCCAATAAAGTGAATGACATCTACCTGCTTTCTGTTGAGCTCCTGTCGAAACTTAGAATGGCTAACATAATTATCCTCGATTGCTTCCTTGAAGACACTCTCAGGAATAGGTAAACACTCTTTGAAGATCCTAAACCTCACCTACAATGAGGATAGAAGTGAACAACCGTCAATGAAAACAGTCTTTCTGAAGGCACTAGGAACGTAAGATATCCATCGAAGCAAGAAAAATAATTGCTAAAAGTGATTCCAAAAGTAAGATAAATTAGCTGAAAACCAAAATCGATGAAAAAACCCATAAAATGACAAATGCAGCACTTTCATCTCACTCATATTCAGTGCAACTGACTGTCTCCAAGCTCAAACAGAATTTTACTGTGATAACCAAGAAAGAAATTAAATATTGAAATACAATAGATGAAACATCTAAGAAGATCTTGCTATTATAAAGCACTTCGCTAGTGCAGTTGTAAGTGTAATCTTTGATTTGAAGATAAATTTGGTTCCTCCATGTTCCATAACGAGCTGTCTAGACATCATGCATTTCAAACATGGATAAATTGGGGAGAACCACAAAAAAAGGCTTAATCTCATTACATTTATATATATTCAGTCATAATTTTGACTAATTTAATTCTAAACACTTTCATATTTATACTAATTCAACATATCCGCCCAATTTAGGCCGAAAATTGTTAATGTGAAGGCCGGCCATCCTATATAATATAATTGACGCTAACATGGACTTAATAATTTTATTTTTTCAAATTTTTATTAGTTTTTTTTTCTTTTTCCTTTTCTTTTTTTCTTTAGTTCTCTTTTTCTTCTTTTCTTTTTTTTCCTTATTGCGGCTAGCAAGAGTCACCGGCTGCAAGCTAAGACAACCATGGCCTCACCAGCCACGAGGCAAAGAGCCACCTTCACCTACAGATAGGCTAAGCCATGGCGGGCGGCCTCGCCCAAATTTGGGCAAGGCAACCTCGTTTACAACTGCTTAGGCCTCACCCAAATCTAGGCAAGGGCCATGTCACTTGCCAACAATCGGCTAGCTCCAACGACTCTTGTTGGTCACGATGGAAAAAAAAAAAACAAAGATAAGAAAGAAAAGAGAAGAGAAGAAATTCAAAATAAATTAAAATTTATAAAATAAAATATTTACGTCGGTGTTAACCATGCCATATCGGACAATCCACATTCACGTCATAAATTTCTGGCCTAAACTAGCTGAATGGACTAAATTAGTACTAAAAATTTATGACTAAATTGATTAAATTGAAAACTTTACGATCGAATTGGTACCAAATGCAACAAATTTAAAACTATTTTTCTTGATAATTTGATAATATGGAGCTACATCTAGGCCCAGGAACAAGCCAACTTGACTGCTCCCGAATCATCTCGACTGAGAAGGACAACGCTAACCGACAAAAGCAGCAAGTCTATCTTGCAAGGAGGAATCTAACTCGCAAAGAGAAATGAATGAGGTAATAAAAGGAAAGCAAGATGTCAAAGTCTATTAAGTGCCTCGCTTGATACATCAACTTCCTAGACCTGTCTATTTTGTACCCTTCTATTATGTACCCTCAAGAAAGAAACAAATCACCTCTACGCGAAATGCACATGACCACTTTAAATTCTCATTTAAAATAAAATTTACTTCATATCTTTATTTAAAAAAATTATAATTCTTCATGTCCTTACTTAAAATAAAATTTACTTGATATCCTTATTTAAAATTTCAAGGGAAATAACCTCCTATCGCAGATGAATTTGTCTGTTTCCTCAATCCAAAACCCCCACGACAAAGCTAAAAGACTAAATAAATAAATAAATAGTCAAATAGAAACAAACTTGTCGTTTTCCTTTCCGAGGAAGAGCGGGGTGCAATTATTAGAAGGCTCTCTACGGCCCACGTTCTCCCCTAAGACTCGCGCCCCACTTGAGGTCGCACCGGAACGCGCGGGGTTCCTGCGAGGTGTCGGCGACTTTTGAACCCACTTTCCCTAGACGACGATCCACGCAGGCAGGCGCCATTTCAATCTCACTCAATTCCGTCCGAGACAAAATCTGCCAGACAGCAAGCCCTGTTCAGCCCAACGGCACAAACCAACGGCCGGGCACAAAGTTTGATGGAACCGGTTTCATCGAACCTCAGGACACGACGCGACTGATACGCTCGAACGGCATGTCGACGCGACCTTAGACATGTCCACTTCGAAGCGACACCTCGACGTGCTAAACATTGAATCCGACACTTTCCACTCACTATTCTTAGACATGTCCATGTTGAAGTGACACCCTAACGCCGTAGGGGTGTCAATGGGTCGGGTCCGGTCAGTCTTGATGTTCTGGCACCCGACCCGACCCGAACAAGAAGCGCCACGCGTCTTTCCCGACCCAACCCGAAAGGCATGAAACACAAAGAAGGGAAAACGGATCGGGTCGGGTCGGGTTTCGAGCCAGCAGGTCAAATCCAATTATACGCATGCCATCAAATCAAAAACTCATATCATTTTCCATCATCCAACATCTAAAGCATAATAAAACATGAAAGTCCAGCGTACATAATAAACATAAACAACCAAGTGGACAAAGCACGTTATTTAATTGCCTCCTTTTGATTTTCATTGTAGTTTTCTTTTCATGTTTCAAAGGGAAAAAAAAAAGGTCCATCCACCGAGTAAATAGTACAGCAGAGAGTTGAAAATATAGTAGAAGAGTGGTCCATCTATTCGTTGAAAATATAGTCTGGTCATTAACATTAATACAACGTATTAGCTGTCATTTCTCCAAAGTTGCTCCTCTGTTGATGCCATTTAAAGCTTGGCTAAGACTTCACTGTGTTCCAATCTCAACATCTTAACATTTTCAAGAACTGTGAAAAAATTTAAGGTTTTGTAAGCTCGTTTTTTTATGTTGATTAATTTAATTAAAATCAGCAACAACAACAAAAAACTCAACCCAACACACACGGGCCCGAGGCGAAGCCCATCTCCTTGCCCTATTTTTATTTTTGGTCTTTTTTGTTTTTCTATTTTTTTTTCTTATTTTTTTTGTGTTTCTCTTTTTCCTATTTTCTTTTAATCTTTTTTTTTCTTCTAGTCTTCTTCTTCTTCGAATTCACCTCCTCCCCAAAGCTCCTACAAACTTGCAAATAACCCTTTACCGAACCCACACCAGATGACCACGTCAACCAAATCAACCATCACCCATTCCGCCATCGAGCCATCACCATACACTGGTCGTCCATTTCGACCATCGCCAACCATCGCCGGCCACCCATTTCGGTGGCCACTAAAGCTACTTCCGAATGTGAAAAGCCACCCTCGCTGACTTAACAATATACGAGTGTTCCACGAAAAATGCATGGAGACACGATAAACACAGGCAAAGCAGACGTGATTTTGTGGATATAAAAGCATGAATGAGTCGGTTTCATGTCTCAACGTGAAATGCTCTTTCGGCTCTCTTTCAGACATTGCATCACGGAATCGAGCGACTTTTACCTTGAAACAAATTCAAGCACCATCCAAAACTCCTAACAACGCACACTATAGTGCGCAGAAACATTAATGAAGGGTGGGCGAGGCCGGAGCTCACACGAACTGGTCGGTCGCAAGCTCCGACCCAACGTTTCTCTAAAAATGGGGCAACTATTATTTGGACAGACCAACCTGGTTCGACAAAGGGACTGCCATGGACAACGATTGAAGGACGGGCCTCTACCAGCGGTCGATCGCCTTCTCGAGCTCTCTCGATCTCTAGCTCTCTACCTTTCAATTCTCGGTCTCTCTACTGTTCTTCCCCATGTTCTCTCTTTTGTCGGTTTTTTCTCTCTCGGATCCTAGAGCTTTGGCGAAGGTTGAGAAAACGCGTTGGCAATTCATCGGCCGCGTTTGAAGCGCGATGGCCACGAGGCTTCTCTCTCACTCTCCGCTCTCACTCTCCGCCCTCGCTCTCACTCACCCTCTCTTTTTCCGACCCTCGGTCCCTTTCTCTCCGCCCTCTCCCTCGGATCCCTTTCTCTCCGCCCTCTCCACGTTCGAGAGAACGTTTGAGTGAGATTTTGTTTATTTGTTCATAGGCCGAACAATATTCTGGGCCTAACCCGACCCAAAAGATAACTGTTTACTTATTTTATAATTGTGACCCGAACATTATTAAGATTCGAAACATGTATCATATTTGTTTCGTGTTCGGATCGTATCTGAATCGGGTCGAGTCAGGTTTTTAGACACCCCAACCTAACGGGCTAACCGTTGAATCTGATGCTTTCGACGCGCCACCACGTGAATGAACAACGCTAAGTTTCCGCATGCTAAAGCGAATCGCTAGTGCTATGCTTAAATCCTCATGTGACTTCACCCCATTTCGCTGTCACTGAGGTGAGTGATGGATCCTAGACTTGAGACAGGGGTTGCACTTTCCAACTTCACGAGAGGCAGGGGAGGAAAGCAAATCCTCTAGAAAAAATATGTACACCAATCTCTCAAAATAAAAAAAAAAAAAAAAAAAGGTGGGCCACGGAGCGCAAACATGACTAGATACAAGAATACTGGATTCATGATAGAAACCTCTTCGATGATCGAGTCTGTCCAGAGAGAGAATCGCCGGCAAACTACAAAACCAGTTTGGAATCCCAAGGAAGCTCCGAAATCTCGCGATCAGAAGCTGTCTGTCTGTGCCCTGCATGAGAGAATAACTGGTTTCAGCAATTTTGGTCCAATTATGGACGGATCAACCTCCTAATACATCTAAACTCGAAAGGTCTTCTCCATATGAGTTAAGCTGTTTTCCCAACTATATGGGAAAACATAATCTAAGTATCAACTGCGTGAAGACATTAAATATCAGAATGGACTCATAGATCACCAAGAGTTACAAATCTTTCAAGAGGAACACGAGGACCATGTGACGAATAATTTAAAAGCTGACTATTGCCACAACAAAGGCGGTAAGGGGAAATACCGGGCTAAAGAAGAAGGACTACCACTTCGATGCGCCCAATCAGCGGTAAGCAGAAGCAACTCCCAGAAAAGAACAAAGAGAAGAAACTGAAAGATTTGCCTCGCGCAAAGCAACGGTTTCATGTATTGTTCTAGCAAGAGGAACAGCATCTGCTTGGGCAGGACCATCATGACAAGCTATATTATAATGTGGTTGGTAGGACAACTGCAATTCCTTGTATGCATAAGAAGCTGGCTGCGACAGTATGATGGAGCTAAAGCAAAATGACAGCGCTATCAGAATTCATAAGCTTCTTAATTTGTTCAAGCTCCCAATCAACGTCAATCAATTGACATGAATTAAAACAAGTAAACAAAGTCTTCATAAATGTAACGAAAGTTCATCGCCAAACACAGAACCTAGGTACTTCCATCTTCGATAATTTGTCTTCTACAAATGGGTTCTTCTCTGAACTAAACCTGAGTATCCATTGTGCAAAAACCTACTAAAACCAAAATACCGCTAGGCCTATGTTACACGCAATAGTAGCTTAAAAAAAAAGGAGAACAAGGAACTTTGCATGTACCTAGGTCATCAATGTTTATTCTTTTCTTTTCGTTTCTTTCTAATAAAAAGCTTTGTTGGTAACACAAACTGCATTAAAAAATGGGATTGCCTCTCATGTCATCCCCTGGATGCCTCTTATTTTAGTATTTAGACTGAGTCCTATTATTGGGCCAAAAGCTAGTACACACAAAAGAAATAACAGCAGTAACCATTCTAAACAGAAATAACCCTTCATAGATTAAGTTAAACAAAGGTGACATAAAGAGTATCTTGGAAAAAGTTTGATCGACATGAATCTGCTCACAAGAAAGCACTGTCAGCCTATGAAACACAACAAAAGGTCAGAAGACCTATCACTAGCATAAGCACAATACCAAATTTGGAAATTTTTATAATCTCTAGAAAAACAAGAAACCTTCAAAGATCATCCCACAGTGAAAGCTCCTATTGGCGAGAGCTAACCCCATAAGATCCCCCGCTTGCACAGCTGCAGACACATAGCAATGCATTTTTCTTCACTATCTAGCCATTCAAACTAGCCTGCCTTTTGGCTGTCAGTCCACATGGCCATGTGCTTGTAATTTCCAACTAGTTCACTTTTCAGATAAGGCCTAACTCATCTGATGCGAGGACCTCAACACTAGAAAACTCTTAATAATCATGGGTTACCAACAGTGAATCAATTGGTACTAGAAGGAAGTAATTAATTCTTGACACAGATACGTTAGATCTGCTATTGCCCAAGCAAGGCTCTTTATGCGAATACTAGTTTTAGAGTATATAAATGTGTAATACCTTCTATATGGATCATGCACAGAATACTGTGGTTCTTCCGGGAAGTATGGCTGATGAACTTCTGAAAAAATTTGTGAGCCTCCTTCAGGACAAAGAGTAACTTGCTGAACATTGTAATGAGACTCCATAACCGGTTCTGTCTGTCCCATAGGAGTTTCTGATCCATATCGCTCATGCTGCACTTGTAAAATGGAGCCTTCATATTGCTGCCTCGGAATGGCCAGGGAATTGGGGTGCTGCCTCTGAGGTAGATACAAGTCCCCTGGAGGAAGAAACCCTGCCACTGGCTCCAAATATTTCTCCAGAGCATAAGCTGGTCGAGCAGACCGAATCATTTCATAGGGGAAGGCAACAGGAGAAGGTTGTATCACATCTATTGGTCTAAACAATGCTACAAGAGACCTCACCTACAGCAAAGATAAAGCCCATCAGAATATTTTCAACCCAGATATTCCTTTTGTTGCCAATAAAGTGAATGACATCTACCTGCTTTCTGTTGAGCTCCTGTCGAAACTTAGAATGGCTAACATAATTATCCTCGATTGCTTCCTTGAAGACACTCTCAGGAATAGGTAAACACTCTTTGAAGATCCTAAACCTCACCTACAATGAGGATAGAAGTGAACAACCGTCAATGAAAACAATGTTTCTGAAGGCACTAGGAACGTAAGATATCCATCAAAGCAAGAAAAATAATTGCTAAAAATGATTCCAAAAGTAAGATAAATTAGCTGAAAACCAAAATCAATGAAAAAACCCATAAAATGACAAATGCAGCACTTTCATCTCACTCATATTCAGTGCAACTGGCTGTCTCCAAGCTCAAACAGAATTTTACTGTGACAACCAAGAAAGAAATTAAATATTGAAATACAATAGATGAAACAAAGCATTCATGACATGTAAAATAGACAATTGTCAGAGACTCTTGCATTTCTTTCCCCAGAACATGGAACAAATTAATACAGACAAGTTCCACCATGCCACAGCTGTATGCCACAGCTGTGGGACTCAACGCTATTTCTGCCATAACCATCATGCAACGACTCATGCTCTTCACTTTCCCACAATAACCATAAATTAGAAAGCTTTTCTGTCAAAGCATGAGGACTTAAGCAATGGAAGACCTTTTCTCTTTCTGACTGGAAAAGATTTCGTTACATAGGTATCGAGGGGTAGCACCCTTATAAGATTTCACTTAAAAGAGAGAGTCCATTAAATCGAGTAAAGGGTTTAATGATGTAACTTTAACTTCTTTTGGCTAGGAATGTAACTTGAACTTTTACAAGCATAAGTAATAAAATTATTGAGTCAAAATCTTTGTTTGTTCTATCTTGAATTATCTTATCTTAGTAGTTCCCTTCCTTAAATTTTATAGCAAATAATCAACTTTTCTATATTCCAACTCATTTTCACCATAACCAACTAATTTTGCTTTCTTTTATGATTACATTCTCTTGTTGTTACATGGATCATGAAGAATACTATGTTTATATTAACAATCTTTAAGCTACATACGCACTTATTAGCTTGATAAATCTAATAAGCAATTCTCATGGATTCTATTATATGGATTTGTTGATAAATGAAGAGTTTTGTTTTAATGAGGATGTTCAGATGAAAACATACACATGTATAATATCTTTATATTACATGTGTCGACAATTTTTTGTTGTCAATTTTTCAATTAATTTGCGCGCATATGAGCATGTGCATGTATGTGCATCACATAATTGTTTCTTGAAAATGAGGTTCACTAATAAATTATCGTAGCACATGATCCATAGCCCAAGGGGAGGCCTTGACTTTAAATTAGCTTTAAAAGGCTGTAAGACTTTCTTTTCTTTTTTTTCCTCTGGTGAATTTTTTGCATGCTAGCCAACAATTCTTTTTCCTAGTAATCAAGTGTTCAAAACATGGCAACCCTTAGTTTAAAGTACCTGACTGGTCACTATTAAGCATGGCAACCCTTAGTTTCACACAAACTGAAAAATAATCAGACTGCACATATGAGTCATTGCTCTTGGGGGTAGCCTCCACACGAAATGTATTTAAAAATAAACTTTAAACTTATTTTCAATGTTGCTGCATGCCGCCCCCCTTTGGGGGGGGTTGTTTATTACAATAAAGGATATATCATCTCTAGTTAGGAGTTGACGCAACACGAATTTTCAACCATATCACTGAAGTTTAGTAATCATATACTAGTATCACAAGAAGATCTAATACGAGCACCACTGACTGGCAACACTCATATCGACCACTGGCACTCATGGCAATGAAGCTTTGAATTGAAATCAGAGATGGAGGTTTCAAAAAACCAACACATCTTAAGCCACCTTCATTGGTGGCCAGCCATCACACACAATTATGCATCCCTACAAATCCATACAAGTTGCCATTAACACTAAGTGTGAGTTACATGTCCATGGTGCAGATAGCCACAGCCAACAAAGGTTTCAGGCTTCTTTACTTCGTTATTCTGCTTTATACTATGTGGTGTGATGAGGTCTCCACTCATTCAATTAAGAGGGCATAAATCAAGATATCATTCTTTTTCATAGTCTATACTCTATAGACAACATTATACGTTGTTATGGCAAGAAAAATGTCAAAGATCCTCCACGGCAGCACTTGACAACAAAGAGACCATTATTTACTTTTGAAAATAATATTCTTCCACATTAAATAAAAAGATGAACCTCAAATGATAAATAAAAGCATATAAAAGCAAACAGCAAAACCAATCCAAGCGCATGCTAAACATGAGATACCTTTAGCCACCACCCAACTCTACGAATTGCAACATGTTCAGTTAAAACGAGTTCCCAACTAGCGCAAATCCTATAGCAGGAAAACAACGAGGCATCAAGGTTGAAAGAATAGTTTGGGGTACCATTTAGAAAACCTTATAAGCCTTGGCAATATAGTTGGTGATTACTCCAAACCTGACTATCATACTAATAAAGTACCTTCATTATAATACACTAGATTATTCAGATAATTAATGTATCTATCCTTGTATTGCTATAACGATTTCTTCAAAAACTCAAAAAGAGCAACTAGACCATCTGGGCAGTATCAAGTTCTCATGTACTCAACACAGAGACAGGTTTGGGACAAGTTCAGGTCATAATCAGGACTAATTGGATTTGAACTGAGCTCAGCAATTCCTAACTCACCTCGCTCCAACCAATACCCCACCACCCAACTCCCAAGAAACCACGAAAAACGAACATTAGATTAAAAAAGATAAAAAGGAAACTGTCTAACTTCGCCACTTTCTTACAAATAAGCATGTGAGACAAAAGCTCACAGAGGATGACAGCCAGAGGTGGTACCGGAGTCCAGCAAGCCAAAAGAGTGCATTTCTTCGATAGACACCAGAGACAAAATCACTTTCAATCAAAGAAGAGCCAAGTTGCATGCTTAAATCATCCACCAATACTCCAGCTCACTAAATTCAACACTATGCTAACTCCACTTTCAAGATGCAATAAATAGATTATCTCGAAAGTTCCTTGATACCTGGGAACGAAATTTCTGGTCAAAAGCCATGGGCTCTAAGTCCAAGTCTCCCCTAGATGTCGCCTCATACACTCCATAGAGAAATTTTAAGTCAAAATCAAACAAAAATAGTTTTGCACCTGGCTTGACTTTCTTCACAACTTCCAGTTTTCCCATGGGCAGCCCGAAAACACGATATCGATAACATTCCGGCTTCGTTTTCCCACTACACAAAAAAATAAACCCTGCATCCCACTCACTATCCTTTTCCACTTTCTTCTCCTCATATGTCATAGATGGGGTTGGTTCAACAGTAGGACCGCCTTCAAATGCTATGACGCTAGCCATTGCAGGATGAGCCTTCACAACACCAATGGGATTAGGAGGAGGCCCACCATCGAGTGCAGAAGTCACTATCATCTTGGAATGTGTCTCCAAGGTGCCCTTCCCTATCTTTTTAGTCACCTTCCTCAAAGATGGCCCTGGGTACTTATTATTCTTGCCTTTCATCTTTGCTGTGAAGCAACTGCAGTGACCATAAAGTGGATAGTATTTGCAAGTTTCACACCCAAACCAATCTATAAACTAGAAAGACATTTAATTTTGTAGCAGTAACCTAATAATCATGGACTTTGTAAACATATTCTCTTCTTCAATTTCGCACTTTCTCAAAATTTTGACACATCAAATTTCAATCAAAATTCAAGTACATAGAACGAAGGTACTCATAAAGGAATCTTGTAACTTTCATTGACAGAAATTGAACTAGAGTGAGCCAGAACCCCCATAAAAGCTTTCAATAGACATTTCACATGGATAACCAAATTGACACATTCCCCTAGGAGTCAAAGGATGCGATACCTTTAAAATAAAGTGTTTAGTAGCTTCAAAATAAAGGCTAACAGGAGAGCAAGATTAATTGGTTAGAGAATTAAAGGATAAGCTGTGACCACATGGTAAAGGTAAATGGAGTTTTAAAAATAGATTTCCTCAAAATGATTTGCTTACTTTTATCTAATTACCAAACACCCACCCAAAGATTATGTCTACATCCAATTTTAACATGTTTTCAAGAAATGACCATATTTTCAGTCAAGGTCAAATAAAGAGGCCAACCGTAGTCAACCAAGGACACAGCTACAACACAAAGAAGTCCTAATCATCATTGGAATATTGAAATTTGAGTGGACCTGGTGGCTGTCATGAACCAAATACAGCATACGTAGACCTATTCTTCTATGATCCAGCACATGGTACTTGTCCAAAATCTTATCACAGCCCTTGTTGGTGACAACCTACCTCCATTGCAACACTTCTCATGGTCTCATTGTTTAATCACGGAATTGAGGTATCTTCCAAGACCTTATTTTCTTACTTTTGTTATTTGCCTCCAGATCATGTTCATAAAATGCTATCCATGTAATGCTAGTCATATCGATCATCCAAGGCCTTTTATTCTTTAATTTAATTACTGCTACGGCTTACTTCTAGCCTCTAGGTCCAAGAACCTCAAGATCATAATGTAGAAATTTCTCTACATGAATAACTAATTAATCACGAATAACTAGATTCATATATGATTGTAAAACACCAAAACTTATATGTATAGCGGAATTAAAACATACCGTTTGAGCCATAACTTACTTGATGAAAATGATCAACCGACGGTGTCGTGATCTATCGGAATGCCAGATCTTCCTCTCTATGACCTATTTCGGTATAGCAGCTTTTAATGGGATCAAGCGACTGATAGGTATAACCTACCCTTTTATAGGCTAGAGAGGGGACCTAGCAAACCCTAATCAATAGCGTGTCAACTGGGCCCCTCCCATTACGGGCTTCAGTTAAACACAATTGCCTACACTTTGTTGCTCAACTAGGCCCGTTATTAATAGATGCCAAAACCCAATTCAATAAGATCACTTGAGGGTTCAAAATATATTGGAATATCCATTAACCCGATTATATAAAATAGAAAATTAATTAATTAATGTAAGCCCATTATCGGAAATTTCCAACATTCTCCCACTTGGGCTACATTAATTAATTTGTTTTATTTTGAAAAACGATTTTATTTTGAAAACGACATTCTCGGGTTAATAACTGAGAATTTATTTTATGTGGCCACAATTTTGAAAAATAATATTCCAATAACGGCATCTCAAAACCAATCCAATCCTATATAACCTCATTATAGGACTATGGCGATCAACGTGTTAAGAAAATACCGCAACACATGACCTTCCATAATCACATATAATAAACATTATATTTTCATGGATTATGGGCCTAGTAGTGTAGTAAGAAATAGTGCCAACACGTGATCAAAAAATATGCACTATTTCTTATCGGTCCTCAATGCAATTTCTCAACGACATGAAACTGCATTAGCGCAATTTCTAAACAACATGAAATTGCCTTAATGCGATTTCTAAACAACATGAAATTGCACAACTATGTCACAATCCAACATGAGATCTCATAATTAGTGACATCCAGTCGCTTTTAAACTAAAATTTGTTTAAAGATATCTTGTTTCATATTTCCATTTCTCAGTCGACAGGAGAAAGGATAACAATAAAATGATGATCATCAAAAGTATATGCTTTAATAAACATTATAAAAGCATTATAAGTTTCCATATAACTATAATAGCTAGAAATACAAATTATATAGCTCCCACTAACAAAAAAGATCAAAAAACTCTAAAACACCCATATTCCTTACATGATCTTTAAATAAAATGGGTCGTAAATCTTTTGTTAGATGATTAATTAACATGGACTCAGTTCTGATATTCTCAATCACAATGTCTCCCTTTTTGACTAAGTCTTTATCAGTATAATATTTGATCCAGTTAACATCTCAATCGTGGCATTGTTGTTGTTCACAACAAAAGTAGCTGTTTGACACACATAATGCAATATGATCAATTATGGGCAATAATCAATTCCATAAAATAATTAGTACATTATAAACTCCCCTTTGGGCAGAGCGTATAATACACTATTATTTTCCACAGTTAACAACAACAAGGAGAATTACATATAATTGCCAATGATTCATCCCCTTTGGGTAGACAAATCATTTAAATTATACATCTCCATGATATCAATATATAGAGATAGATAAGGAGAATTACATATAATCTTCAAAGATCCATCCCCTTTGGGCAGACAAATCCTTTAAATTATACATCTCCATTATTCCAACATAGAGGGGAATTACACATAACTCTCAAAATTTATCCCCTTTAGGCAGATAAACCTTTTGAGTCACACATCCCCATCAATCATCTCTAATATATCAATAGAGAGGGGAATTACACATAACTTTCAAAAATTTATCCCCTTTGGGCAGATAAATCTTTTGAGTCATACATCCCCATCTTCTAATTTTGGAATTTATCTTCATGCAATTTTTAAATTAATATACACAATAACCCCTTTGGGGGGTGATTGTATATACTAATTTTTATCAACAAGGAACTTCAATAATTTACAAACTTTAACAATTTGTAAATAATGTTCCATTTAATCAATGCCCAAAAATTCATCAAACAATATGAAGCACTTTACGACATGTGCTTCCCAAGATCATATTGCATTTATCAAACAACAATTTTTGCCACAATTTTATGTGCCTATTTCTATAATTAAGCATATAAGATTATCTAGTTGAACTCAAGCAAGAAAGTATAGATAATCTATGCTAAATTAGGGAAAGTGAATATTGTCATCTTATCCCTCATACCTATAATAAATTTCCATAAATTAAAAATTGGAAAAATAGGCACAAAATTATTTTTCATGGAATTAAATATGGATTACAATAAATAATTCCAAATAAATATTTAAATATGCCAAAATTAAAATTTACCATACCAAAAAATCATAAATTAAAAATTAGGCATATTAAAAAAAAAAATTGAAACGAGCCTTAGAGGACCCTACACTTGCCCTACACGTCATTCCGTGCACGTGGGGCTAACAGCTTGGCTGCACTACATCAATAAGTTTTGCTGATATTAAGGCAAACTATTGGAGAATGTTATAATTCATTTAAGACCTCACACTTCACACATGATGGAGGCAAACACATGGAGGAACGCAATCCTACACTAGCTATAGGCACATGAGCATGACAACTGAAATTTACAGTGTCCAAAGGAGAAGTGAGGATAGCTCAAAATCTATTATCTCATGTGCTTATTCAAATTAGCTGAATCTCATTAACACCAAATAATAGAAAGACTTGAAACCAAACTAATTTGATAGCCTGACGGAGAGATGACGATAACAGTGAAAGATAAAGGGAGCTCGTCAATGCACATGAATAAATTTATTGATGCAATAGAACACTTATTAGCACTACATAACACTATTTTCTCTACAGTATTATGTTATACTAATGTTTCAGGAAGTAGTGGACAATTGCCCACTTCTCATACGTGGCTTTATATTAAGCATAGACAAAAGCCAAGTGAAAAGTAAACCCATCTCCACTGATGTAGCCCAAGAAATTAATGAAGTCAATATTTGTTCAAATAGCGACAATGTTACCAATTCTTCATGAAGACTATCCTTTTCATCAAATAGTTTATATTTTAATCATAGCAACCACAAAATAGGCAAATATAACAGTAGCCATCGCATCTAAACTGTGAAATTCCAAAAAATAAGTTATTTCTCGCAAAAAAAAAAAAAATCAGGGAAAACAATCCATCATTTAATATATTAGGCACATGCTAGAGTCATGATGGTAACTATAACAATAGGTATAATTAGATTCTCCAAATACATTTGCCAGATAAAGGCTTTTATAACCTTCTAAGGTAGAACCACTATATGAATCTCTCCATCGTAAAAAAAAAAGTTAGCCAATTGCAACTCTCCAAAATAATCTACTCATTAAATAAGCAATTAGCATTGACAGCAGCAGTCAACCAAGGTCAACAACGGGAGCAATTATTCCAGATAAAAATTATCCTTTCTATGAAAGAACTAAGCAATTGGTGGGTTTTTTTACAACTTGAAAACAATGATACAATTAACACATATACAAATTGAAGCTCATTGCAGAGTCCAGCACCAAGCATAATTAGTATCAACTTGAAATTACTAATTGTTTTTTAGAGAACATATAGGATACCAAACAAGTGCTTAATGATCTAATTATACAACAAGTAGAAAACATCCTTCAAAGCATGATAAGCTGATATGCAATATTCACATCACATGCTTGATGAGCAATACTCACTTACAAATGCCTGCTAAACAATTCTTATAATGAAGGTCTAGCCCACAAAAGAAGCCGTACAACCTTTTCTTCCTCATGCCTACTTAACCCAATGAGCAGAAGGCCATCTAGCACAATATGAGCAATCAATTTGCTCCCAGCAATAGAAGGATAGGGATTATCGATGCTTTTTGACTCATTTTACTATGCAAAACATCACAATTGACGAGAAGAAGATTTAACGGAACAATTCGGCAATATAAGGGTGATTAGCCTGAAGGGACAGATCAATAACAAAACAAGAATGGTCAACCTATGTCATTTAATCCGATATCAAAAGGGCTCTTAAGCTAATTCCTACGGTCCGACCTCCTAAAATACTTCGGTTAGTATGCATAGTTTCCTGTTACAGGCCTCACGTAAAGCGAGAACAAATCACACAAAAGTAGAGGACATTCTCTCTCTGTGCGATCTCCGTCAAATCCAATAAAGAAGTATCTCCAGTTTCACCCCATCTAGAGGCTCTACATTTGCATTGTCGGGTTCGACAACTAATATTCAAAACAATGATGGACTCAATGTCCCAGCCATGACATTGCAATTAACCACAAGTGAGGAGATCATGGGAAAGAAAGGAAGAACAAGCTAGATTGCCGCATTTTCTTTTGCACGTGTATAATCAAATAGAGCATATTATTCAATCCAATAAAATCAATACTACTTTTCAATAATCATTCCATATAATCAAACGAAAAAAAAAAAAAAAAAAAAAACTTTTCATGTAGACCCTGTCTTACTAAAGAAAAGGTTAAAAAAGTGAAAACTACCTGAAACTCCAACCAAGACAAACCACCACAAGATGGAACCAAGAATCAAACTACACATATAGATCGAGAAATACAAGAACCAGACCCAATCAATTAGTGCACTCGATCATGCATGGGAAGCAAAGGGATCCGTTATCAACCATAGAGCCGAGCCTCAATTCACTCGAATAGATGGCTAAAAAAAAACCCGTAGATAGGCGGCAATACAGGCACCCGCAAAAGCCAAGAAAACCAACAGGTAAAGTCCAAAACCAAACAAAGCCCAAAAATTTTCCACACCCAGAAAAGAAAAGAAAAACTTTGAATTGCATCGAACCGAAAACAATCTACTCAAGAATCAACATGGGTTCATGGGCAATAATTGAAAGGGAACATATCGAGACCCAAGAATCGCAACTTCCGAATCTAAACCACATTGAACCTAAGAATCACAATATAACAATATATATATAATAATTGCTAACATACATCATTCGATTGAAAAAAAAAAATTCTAATTTTTTTTTTTTTTTTAGAACCTTTACAAAATTATGAAACCCTAGAATTTCAAATTTGAAATTCTCACTCAATACTCAATAAAACTATATAAATTATATATGGTGAGAAAAATCTCAATATGTAGAATAAAAGCCCTAAAATTTCAGAATCGATCGATCTATGCATAAGGTTTTCATTAACTAATTATGCTCCAGAAAATCCAAAAGACTTATATGTTGAAGTTAAGACCTATATGAACATTTTTCATGAAGGAGTCAACCTCTAGATCTCAACACAGAAATTGGAAAAAATTTGACAAAAGCAACAGGCGGACAACATGCATATCAGAACTGAACAAAAGATTTTTACAGATTACTAAACTGACTTTGGACGATGATTTTGGATAGCAAATGACACCGGATCTGGGTGTTCTATGGCTTGTTGGAAAGCTCTTCAAGTTGTCTTCAAATGTTATGAAGACATCAAACACTAAAAAGCTTGTTTACTAGCTCGTTTCCAGACATATGCATAGAGAGGTCTATCATAGATCCGAAATTGCAAAACAACGATCATCCAAGAAAACAAACATATCATCATCATCATAACTTATCTCTTCAATTCTAATGCATTATTTTTACCTATTTAATAAGTACTTTGATTTGATTTGACCAAAAAAAAAAAATACTTTGATTGACCGAAATTGCATAAGAATTTGTAAATCACAAACTAACATAACTCAAAACCAAAAGGAACAAACACGATAAACAACATACCGGATTTGTTAAAAAAAAATAGGGTTCTACAATTATATATGACCTGCTCTGATACCACATGTAGAAATTTCTCTACATGAATAACTAATTAATCACGAATAACTAGATTCATATATGATTGTAAAACACCAAAACTTATATGTATAGCGGAATTAAAACATACCTGTTTGAGCCATAACTTACTTGATGAAAAACAGATCAAACTGACGGTGTCAGTGATCTATCGGAATGCCAGATCTTCCTCTCTATGACCTATTTCGGTATAGCAGCTTTTAATGGGATCAAGCGACTGATAGGTATAACCTACCCTTTTATAGGCTAGAGAGGGGACCTAGCAAACCCTAATCAATAGCGTGTCAAGGCGGGCCCCTCCCATTACGGGCTTCGCTTAAACACACCGCTACACTTTCTTGCTCAACTAGGCCCGTTATTAATAGATGCCAAAACCCAATTCAATAAGATCACTTGAGGGTTCAAAATATATTGGAATATCCATTAACCCGATTATATAAAATAGAAAATTAATTAATTAATGTAAGCCCATTATCGGAAATTTCCAACACATAAGTCATGTAACTTATATCTCGACTCTCCAATAAAGCACCATTATTACAAAATTGGCCATCAAGCCCCTGGGGTTCAAAGAAAGCCTAAATATAAGTTCTTGAGATATATGCTAATGTGGCCAAGAGTGAATGGTATGCAGGTATGTCAAAAAAAGTGTTGACAACTCATGGTAAAGTTGAAATTGGCCTAAATGTAGAAAGTTTCACACTGTAAGTACTTATCAAGGAATGCTCCAAAGCTGGATAATCAATGTCAAGTAGAAGAAAAACTTTGAAACAGTACTTTGACCCCTTCAAGTAAAATTTCGTGCCAAAGCATCAAGGAGACAACAGGGAGCAAGAAAGGAGCAGGTAGCAAATGCAGGGAATATGCACCAGCTCGTCACCACAGGACTTCTCCATACTATCAGAAAAGTTAATCTCAACTTTTGCCTTCCGATTCTAGGATCTTCAGGAGATTTTTCACATGGCCACCAGTTGTCAAACCACATATTGCAAGCAAGATGAACACAACATAGCACCAGAATAGGACTCTATCCAGCCATCCTTAGAGCCAGCCTAACATAACTTAGAGCTGGATTCTCACGTTTGTGTCACCAAAATGAGAAATCAAACGGAATCCTTTTGAAAAGGCGTTCGCTCAAATACACACAGAACTGGTTCACAGAGAGAAATGATCCAAGTAGGATACATGAAATACATCATTCAGAACAACAATGAGTTTGCTTGCCGGACTCATCAAGCAGCACACTGTCCAAATTTGCACCAAGAAACCTCGTAAAGCATGAAAAATCCTCAAGCTAATGGCTAATGACACAGGAATTTGACATACAAAGCATGCATATCCATTTGTTGCAACTCCAAAGAACAACGCTAATGTTACATTTAGTTCAACATTTTGAAAGCCCAACGGGGAAATGCAAAGTCCTGACCTAGTGTTTGGTAAAAAGAAAATTTTCAAAGGCCTCTGGCTGTAATTTTTGTTTTTTAATTAAAGAGAAATCAAAGCGTTGCTCGGGCAGTCGCGCAACCTGAGGTGGCCATCTTGTGGGTCACGTGACCTCATCGCCCTCACAAATAAGATGAACAGTAGCAGCAATGAGGGCAAAATCGAAAACCCAAAAACTAAAGAATTGGTGAGTTTAATTTTAAAAGAAAAAGAAAACCTAATTTCAGCATCTCACAAGTGCCCCTTGTTTTGTCCTTACTTGACTTGACCTTTCAGAAACTACTGAACCAAACGTAGGGTCAATTCCAAAAAAAACCCCTAGTCCCAAATATACCCCGAACTTTTTTTTTTTGTCTCAAGAAAAAACCCCAAACTTTAGGTTTAGTCCCAAATCGCCCGAACTTTTTTTGTCTCGAAAAAACCCCAAACTTTAGGTTTAGTCCCAAATCTACCCCAAACTTTTCTTTTGTATTAGAAAAAACCCCAAATTCTTAGTCCATTCCCAAATCTATCCCAATTTTTTTTTTTGTCAAAAAGAAAATCATCAAAATTTACTTTAATCCTAAATTTGTCCTCGTTAGCCTTTGTCCAAAAGCCGTATTAGTAATCCCTAATTTTTTATGTCCTAAAATGGTTTTACTTTGAAAATAATTTTCTATGACATATTGCTTATTTGTATTTATTATCTATGTGGAAATGCCAAGTTAAGTTGGGACTAGACCATGGGGTATATTTGAGAATAGGTCAAAAATTAATGATTTTTTTAGTACAAACGGTGGGTAAAACCCCAAATTAGTATACCAGTAAATTGCAACGCGTTATTTAATTTAGCAATTTGACAATAAAATTTAACAAAAACTAATAGATGGTAATTTGTTTTTGTGATCAAAAAATTAATTTTGGGTAAATTTGTCATATATGTACCAATTTGGGATTTTTCATGATATTGACTCTTTTTTTTTTAGACAAAACCAAATTCGGAGTAGATTTGGGATTAAAATTAAAGTTTATGGTTTTTTTAGACAAAAGAAAAGTTCGGGGCAGATTTGGGACTAAACTTGGGGTTTTTTCGAGGCAAAAAAAAAAAGTTTGGGGTATATTTGGGACTAGACCTAAAATTTGGGGTTTTTTTTTTAATTAACCCACCAAACGTAGCCTAAAGTTGCCACCTTTAGTTTCGCTCCAAAATCGCAACCGAAAACCGCAAGGAATTAAAAAAGAAAAAGAAGCGAAACAAAAGCAAAGATCAACCGCGTCTACAGCGCGAGATTCGGCAGCAGAAAAGAGCATCGAATTCGTAGCGTCGCCTTCACTGATCGACCCGCATGCAGAAAGGCTGCCGCGGCGAGCCGCGAGAGAGGCGCTGATCAGGAGCGGGGACGAAACCGTACCTGCGATGACGAGCTTCTCGAGAGACGAAAATGGCGGAACCGTACCTGCGATCGATCGATGGCGATGTGGACCGGTCGATATCCGAAGGCGCCCGAGAGCGACGGACTGCGTGGACTGATGATCGCGGAGTAGCGGGCGGATTCTCGGAACGAGCGGAGAACGGTTTTCTCGCGTTCGGCCGTTGGACGTGAGCGGGCTCGCGGGCCGGGCTTTTCCCCCGAACGGTACCTGAAGCTAAGCCCGAAATTGAATAATGATAATAATAATAATAATAATAATAATAATAATAATAATAATAAAAAAAAAAAAAAGATATACCCAATTGAATCCAGAAAAATTTTCCATGAAAATATAATCTGATCCCAGATCCATTTGTTTCAAGAAAAACAGTTTTAAGGAAAAAAAATTTCCAACTTTAGTGTTTGTACGTCGAATGAAATTATCTTTCGGCAACAAAGAAATTATTTTTCTTAAATCATTAAATGAAAATTAAAAATTAATGAAAATTTTTTCATGAAAATGTTTTTGCTTATTGTGAAATTTTTAATAATACAAATGCACCCTCAAAATGTTCAATATGTACAATTTGATTTCTAAAACTTGTTTTAAATATAGAATCAGGTGATTTCGTTAACTTCATTCATTGAAGTGAGAAAAAATGATAATGCGGATTTTTTTAATTTTATTTTTTTGAGACACGTGGCAATAAAGGGAAACTACATGAGAAGAAAAGAAGCCGAAAATGAAAGAGGAAGAAAAAAAAGAGCCATCTTTCACCGGCGAACGTGGGGTAGCGGAGCCTCCCCGTCTATTTTAACCAGGCTTCTTCTTTTTTTCCTTTTGGACTTTTTTCTGATTTTCTTTTTTAGTCTTAGGATATAGTCCTGATGTTGTACCATATCAGCGTTAAGTGCCTTAAAAATTATTAAAACAAGCCATATCAGTATTTTCTGTGATTAAATTTGGACAGAGCTCAGCAAAGTACATTAATATATTTTTGGCTAAATCTGAGGATTTAATTGACAAATTAAAACTTCTAGGATTTGATTGTATTTTTGTTATAAGTTTTAAGACTTTAAAAACATTCATCCCTTAAAAGAAATTATTTTCTTGTATCAAATGATTTTTGAAATTTCAAATGAAACGTGATATTATAGAATAACTAATATGAAATTACTTTAAAAAATTGGAAATTTCTTACTGAGAAATAAAGTTTGAGGGCCTGTAGGAGATTCAGATCGTTTAACTATTTACTTTTTCAACATGTTTCCTGTCATTTTTCCACAAATAACTCTTAAAATCACAGTTGTTGCTTTTTTTTCCGGGTTGATATTTAAATGTTTATTTTATTTCTTTCATCATCGATAAAGATAAAATTTTGAAAGGGTATAGCTCATCGCTCAGGCATCTTTTTCGGAACGATTTTTATTTTATTCAATATAACTTTGAGGAAGAATCTCATGACAAATAAGGAATTGTTAGGGGAAAAAAAAGTTATTAGAGCACGTCCCCTGTTAATTCTCCTGTTGCAAGAATTTTAAGAGGCCAAACTTTCAAGAAAGTATAACTCTTCGCACAGGCTTTTTTTTTATTTCGCATAACTTACTATTATTTTAATTTCGAAACCATCCCTTCTCATTAGTTCAAAATTGGACTCCATAATGCTCACTTCGATAAAAACCAACTTGCGTGTCGCATTTTTGTTTGCACACAGGACACATTTTTGTTTGCACACAGGGCACTGACGTGGATATAATATTTTAATGTCAAAAATACAATACATTAAAAAAAATTGAAAATTGGGAGGAAGGGATTGTCACAGCTACCACTCACTATGGTCGCATAGTGAGTGCGCCATTGCAGCCACGACTACAACTCTTGGTGGTCTCTAGGGGTGGCAAGCCATCGTTTCAATTTGTGTTTCGAATGAAATCCGATCTAATCAGAAAAGATTTAAACACAAACAATTTGGACGGAGTCAATTATCCGAGCCATTAAGAACCAATTAGAACTCATCTGTTTTAGTCAGTTCGACTCGAGTTTTCAATTAACATTCTGTTTGCCTTTTTTTCTTATAGGCCAAATCTTTTTGCCTTTCGAAGATTATATTTCTATTGAGAAAAATACCAAAAATAGAAAAGAAAGGAACCATTTGCTCTGCTTCTCATCGACAGAGAAGAGACGTGTGAGGTCCGATGTTTCCATTACCAACGCGGGCTGAAAAGTGGGCTTTTGTGGCGTGGAGGTGAAGTGTGAGAAGTACAGATGGTTGACACAACTCGTAGTGTCAAGGTGTTTGAGTTAGAAATCCAGGGATACGATTATTATCTTAGAGCCTTTCCAGCACAAATTGATAGGAATCTAATGTCACTCTCCTAATGACATCTAGCAAGCCAAAATCAACTGTTGTATTGAAGCAATTTATATGTCTTGCCCGAGAAACTAGATTTTCAAATTAAATTAAGCTTTATGTGACCGATTTCGATTCATCATACTGTTTCTTGAGAACGATCTATCAAGAGAAGGTTGATGTGGTGTTTTGCTCATCAGGCATCATCAAAAGCTTTCAACCTATGACCAAATATTATCAAAGTAGGCTTCCCTATGGTATGGGATCTCTCGCAACCTTTCAAGATAGAGAAACCTCCATTGGTTTGTTAAGATTGAGAGGAGCCTAATAAGCGAAAGAAAGCGCTACTGATTAACTCAAGATGCCACATTTGTGTGGAAGAGTACAAGTGACTGGAGATTGCGAACAGTTTCCATTGGGGAAGCAACCAAAGGAGTGGAGTGACTTGTTTCATTGGGCAAGCATTTACTTAATGGTAAGTATCAAGGGAGTGATGATAATGATTGAAGAACACAAGAAACAAAATAGCCCGCAACGAGAGCGTCGGGGAAATTGATTGGGGAGAAGTGTCACATCTTGTAAATTGCAAATTTATTCTTCATTGATATTTTGTTTGATTTTCATCCTTTTTTGCCCTTTAGATCTTATTGGATTTCTCTCCAGATCTGCGCTTCTCCTGTTCTAGCAGTGCTCAACAACACCTGATGCATTTTTCTTGTTTTTAAGTTTCAATGGGTCAGTTCGGGTCCTTCGTTTATTGACCTGAAACCACAAACCGAACCAAAAGTTTCGGGTTCGGCTCTCGGAAGTTTCAGGTCTGCTTGACAACCCCACGTGGTCGCAGTGCTCAAATCTCAGATCTGATATCTGAAACCAGAGAGCATCCGCAAGCTGGTCAAGTACAGGGGCATACGGCCCCGACCATTGATCGCAATGACGGCTCGCCAAAGAACCGGTGACCACAGCCAGTGGTTAACACAGTGGTCACCTAAAACTCCAAGCACACCAGATCAAGCAAAAGCGCATACCATGCACCAGAAAAGGAACTCCACACTGAAGAGAAGGAAGAAGAGATGAATACACCAAATAAAAGACAATTGACAAAGTGGTTCTCATAAATATGATAGTATATATTCATCACATCATCGCTTCAAAATTTCAAAAAGCAGAAAGGGAAACTCAGGAGGAAAAAAAAAGAAGAAAAGAAGCTCTCCCTGTGACCGTTTTCACCTCACGAGGTACAGGGGGCTCTAGGACTAAGAATACAAAGCAGGACAGAACCAGAATGTCCAAAAAAGAATGTATAGCGGAGGAAGCCTCCATGAGATGCAGCAGCACAAGACTTGACTGCCATGCAACGCTTTCGATAAGATCATCCAAAATTTCAGAGCTCCCAAAAAAATGCTCCTTTGCCACCAGGAACTTTGCAAAATATCCCAGAGATAATCGGGAAAATTTGCTCGGCGCTAAGCTAAGCATCGCTTCTCTTAACTTTCGAAGAGGCTTCCGGAGGGGGGGAGAGGGGGACAAAAAAAGGGGGTTTTTAGTTTCTCTCTTTTTTTCAGTTTTCGTCTCTTTTCCAGAGAAGTTGAGATAATTAGGGTAAATAGCGATGAGTTACTCGGCTATGAGTTAGTACACACAAAAAAGCAGCTTCATCAGTCTAAATCCTTGGCAGAACTTGCAGAGGGGTCTAATCCATTGGATGAATCTTCACCGTCTGCCATGCCTGGAAAGTTTCCCAGGTTCTCTTCAAGGATGTTGGAGCGCATTTTCCCGGGTCTTGTTCGGACATTGACCCCCATCGGAAAAGGAACCTGTAAATCCAAGTTGTCAGCAGCATGAGGCTACTTCCGGCTTTGCCGTATATATCACCTCACTTGTTTTCCCTCATATCCAACTTATTTCCTTTGTGGGTCAATAAATAAGTAGACATTGTCACAAAGAATCTTGCATATGAAGCTGGAGAAAATAGACTTCTGTTAAGTGACCACACACATACCTGATCACCAGCGTTCGGTCCCTCAGTATTGAACAGAATAGGACGACATCTTTTATCCTCGTTCATCAAGCTCGAATTTTGGAAATGTGCAATGAGTGCAGCTTTTCCTTGTATACGAGCATATGCAAGAGATGCTACTTTTTCACTGTTGAATTTTTCCCATTTCTTCCCATTGAATGCCTATTGAAAGTGGAATCATGTTTGAGGTCTGATTGTCAAGCTATAACTTTAAATGCCCCCATTCAGCGGCATTTTGAACCAATCAAGACATACCTTATAGAATGGAATAATTTGGGTAGGCTCAGTCATGTTGATGAAAGCATACCCGACATTGCATTTGTTCTGCAGCAAACATGAAAGTCAAACTACTACAGTAAATAGGAGTTTAAAGTGAAAAAACCATATCGACTCCTCCCTTTCTCCAACCTAATCCCTCAAGCCCACATCACTCACTTTAGGAAAGAAATGCACTTGCCTTAAAATCTATTGGCAGATATATGAAGTCATAAGCTCCTCGATGCCGTTCGTCAATCGCAGCCAAAAGCATCTTTGAAGTATACCTGTGTGTTTAACAGTAACAGTTACTTCAGACTTACATGAGCACATAAAGAGAAATCAGTGCTCCTATCAAATACATATGATTCTCTTATTGATGCTACAAAGAGGGCAATGAGGTAAAAACAAACAAATAAGCCTTTACCAAGGAAACATATAAATAATAAATCGTCATCAATCCATCCTGCGAAACCACAAATAACCAGGCACAAATACATAGTTATTTATTCGAACCTTCTCCTCTATACTAGTAGGGCTAAATTTATTGTGCCACTGCTGAATCAAACGCAAATAGGAAGAATTCAATATGAACAGTAAATCATATCCTACTGCTAGACCAACAGATCTAGCCATTTCCATCCTTCTCCACACAATAGCTTCTAAGTCATGATAGATACAAATAGAGGAATAACTAGGATTTTCCCCCATTACGTATCAGGCTACAAGAAATTAGTGGGAAGACAAGCCAAGGACTGTTATTTGTAAAAGCCTATGCTTGCAAAGGATACATTGATCAACATTGAATCTATGCTAAACAGAACAAAAGTTGGTGAGTATTCTTTTGGATGTGGAATTACGTACTTGTTAGGAATATTCTTAATCATCAAAGTTGTCCTGTTATCTTCTCCTCGCAATATCCGGTCAATGTCAAGTTCATACTGCTTCTTGTTGTCCACCTGATTAGAAGCACTATCATTTCTTCGATTTCTATTACGTTCGTTGGAAGGATCAAATGAAGTTACAACAGGCATCATGGGGCCTCTCCCGGGAAACATAATTCCCTGCTGATGATTTGATTGGAGTCCCACATTTCTAGGGGCAATTGGCAAGTCCACACAGTTCCTGCCAGCTTGCTGAATGATGTTATGAGGAACAAAATCCACGGCGTGCAGCGAGCCACCAGGAATTCGCATATTTCCAAGAGAAACATGATGAAAACTAGAAGCCTTGGGTGATTCTCCTATATATGGCTGTTGCCGGTCCCAAATAGAAGGATTAATGGCTGGAGCAGATCCAACACCATGATTATTCATGGGCAAAACTGGGTTGAGCATTTGTGATGGTGCTCCTGGGAGTCCATGTAGTCTTGGCAGAGGCCGAACATTACTGATTCCACCAATAAAAGATGGAGAGTTTGGCCACAAGAGGCTTGGAGGTTGCGGAGAACACGAATTGCTCCATGTGCAAGGATGTCCAGCAAGAGGTTGGCTCCCATTAAGAGCAGCTCCAAAGACTGAGAAAGAAAGGTCACGCAATTAAATCCAAAAGAAGACCCAAAAAGATAGTGAGTTAGCATTACAAAAGATCCTCCTACATATCTAACAGGAGAATAAATGAAACTAGCTGACCCTTAAGTTAGAACTTGAACAGGCGGTGAGTTACATATATACTTTGCACTGCACTCCATCTAAAAGGAAAAACAGTCAAAATATAGATCCTTTTGTCCACTTAACTCATGAAACAACTTCAAAAGGATCTTCCAAAATTTAAAACTACTAAAGAAAACAGTGACAATCAAGACTCAAACGTTTGGTATTTCTAGATTTCCTGTTTGGCCAGAAACAAATTAGAAAAGAGAGCCAAATTGAGATATATTATCCAAATTACCAACTGTGCCTCTTTGTTTTTTCCTACTGACAGCCTGTTCAACATCTATTTGCAAGAAATAAATTCAATGATTACTAGTTGCATGCAGCTCTGATAATGAGAACACACAGCATTCTTGAGAATCATACTTACCACCTTCATTAAGTCCCAATGAGTGTCCTTCTGAGCCTAATCTGCATAATTGCCTGTGATCCACTCTTTCAGGAGGTATCTGGTTGAAGTTGGCCCCCATGATATTAGAAGAATTACAGGGAATGCCATTTGCAAGGCCATCATGATATTCTGGAAGAGAATGAGGATGAATGCCAGGTGCTGGTCGGATATCGAATGCCAGTTGTCCTTTCGTATAACCAGATTCAGTAATACCAGAATAATTTCCAACTGAACCAACCCTCATCAAAGAAGGCAAGCTGCTAGGAACACTAGAAGATATCCCCTGATGAAAAGCAGCTTCTAGAAATGGGGATCCTACAGAGTGCATGCCCAAACTAGTTCCATTATCCACGCTGTTAGATGTGATTGTCCCCAGTGGTGGTCCTGCTAATAATGCTCTGTGAGAGAACTGCCAGCTTATTAATTTAAAATAGTGAATGAAATTCCAGCATCTACACACCAGATAATCTGACAGTGGAGTTATTTGTGGGGCTGTTCTGTTGCATAAAAAAATCAATCTCATCTTGCTCCAAGTCCTGTGGCAGCGGTTGCACACTACAGCATAAACAGAGCAATGAAAGTTTACTAAAAGATCAACAGATAAAATTCCTCTCCTTATACATCTCAAGCCAAGGTTAGAACTATACTCAGTAAAGATTAGTCAAATCAAAGTGTACATAAGTCCTTGCATAATCAGATGTGGCGTCCAAAATTGCAAACTTGCTTCAGAGACAGTACTTTGTCAATTTAATAACCAACCCTTAGCAGAAAAATTTTGAGTATGGTTAATCTAAGCTGCAGGCTACAGAAGAAAAGGTACAAGGATACAAGATTACTGTTCAGGTTGTCAAGTTTAAAGATTCGCACCGTCTTGCACCGCCAGGACGGCTTGGCTCAACTTTAATCTGTTTTCCAGCAATCTCGCTCCTGTTCAATGCACGAAGAGCAGCGTCTGCAGCTCTTACATCATAAAATTCAACAAACTTATGATTACTTCGGTGCGGCGTCTCGCGAATCTGCAATAGAATTACAAGTATGCAAGTCAATTCACTTCGTCGCAATTCCATGAAGAAAGACACGTTAAAACCCATAGAATTTCTGACCTCTTTGACTTCTCCATAAACACCAAATATATGGCGGAGTTCATCATTTGAAACAGAAGAGTCGAGGTTAAATACCACGAGAGTCCCTTGGTTAATATCTTTTTCTGACGGGTTGTCCTGATAAATGGGAAAGGAACAAAACATTAGGGTCATGCTAGATAATTTAAGCACGTGACAAAACAATGAAGAAATTTATACTACCAAAAAGTGGGGGCTCCTTCTAAAAGAACAAGAACTGCACATGAACTAGGACAAAACAAGACAAAATACCTTCGGAATCGAGTAATGAATGTCTAGTTTTCTACGCCTTAGAGGCTTGTTCTGGAGTGCTTTCATGGCAGTTCGGGCTGCTCTGATGTCATAGTAAGATATCATCACAAAGCCCCGATGTTTGCATGCTGTATAAAGAGTGCGAATACATCCATATTGCTGCATCATGAACACAGTAGATCATAAACCAGCCAACATAGGAAAAATATGTCAAAACTAATTCCATAATGTTGCGTGTTGATGATGTGAATGGATCATGTCCCAGAAGCTGCAAAAAAAGTTACGAAAACAAAAAAGAGCAAAACCTCAAAAAGAGCCCGTAGCTCGGCATCTTCAACATTGCTGTTTATGTTCCTGACAAACAGTGTCCTAGAGGGGTGTTCCCCATAAGGGTGCTCCCCGGCAATTGAAGCATTATTTCCTGATGGAGAGACTCCACCAGTAAATTCAAACTTCTTCTGTCCCACAGATGAACCATCATCTTCCAGATCCATTCCCCCAACACTACTAAAGAAGTCCAAGTCCTCCGCATCATCCCCAGCCTTAGGCTGCGCAAGAAAGTCAAGTCCATCCGTCACTCCAGAAAGCAGGTCATCATCATCAGGGAGCAGGTTTCCTATTGTCTGTGCCTCAATTTCTTCCAAGGATTCAAGTACTTCCTCTTCTTCGTAGTGGACAGTGTCAATTGAACGGCCATACACTGCACTATTTGATGTTAATTTCACTGCACCAAGAAGATGCAAAACCAATGAGATAAACAGAAGCACCACAAGCCAACTTGAAAGAATGAGCAAGCAGTATCATATGGAACTGCAATGCAACACAAAATTAAACGTCAAATAAGTAAGAGACGGGATATTAATTAGAGAAGTTTCATAGCAGGAGCTTGAACATGATTGAGGAAATGAAAAGAGAGAGGGCCTACTTTTCCTGCTAAATAACTCCGACATTGAGCTTGAGAAAAGACTGTTCTCAGACCGAGCACCCATCACATTAATTCTGTCACCTTCCGTAAGGTGTGGAGCTGGCTTTCCATTCAAACTAGTTTTCAATCCTGGAGTGTAGTCTGCAGTTCCCAACAAAGCCAAAGAGTGAGTAAAGTGTCTGTCTCTTGCAGTAGCCTTTGCATCTGAGCTAACATTAACATTCTCTTCTTGCATTGGGAAAGGCTCAAGAAGATTAGCAGACATTGTCGCTGGCAATTCCATTCGTGAGAGCTTGGACAGAGTTGAAGAAGTGAAAAACTTTCCACCTACTTTTCCTGATGTTAAGAGAAAAAAAGCTACTCTCAGAAATGTTAAAATTAATTAGTCCAGATTTGATTCCTCCAAGAATATGTCTATGAAAACCAGCAGTGACGAGGAAAGTAGATCGGATCTAAGCTATACTAATATGGAACTCTTTCCTATTCAAATAATCCATGACTCCATTCATCTCTTGAGTTATAATAGCCTTAGCAACACAAAAGGAAGAAATGAAAAATTATTCCAATTATAAATGAGAAGGTGTCAAGCCAAAAATGAAAGAATCCAACAATCGAATGTGCAATGTCCACCCAATGCACAATGAATTCAAATTCAGTTTTCTTAAAAAGCTTACAATTACCGATGATAACTTCATGCCGTTTGAAAAAAATGTCTCCCAGCATATGATTACGCTGGAATCGATCAACTTATACAGATTGATGAAAGTCACTGCTACCTTAGAATCCAAAAATCTTTATCCCCCTATCCAACGTGACATGTAGGTCGCTGTGTTTTTTTCCTATGATGTAGGTCACAATTTTTTGCTGATGTTGTATGAAAGTCTGATGATTGTTTCCTTATTGACACTTCTTTGATATTGCTTCTATCATTCAAATCCCAAATTAACCGTTATTTGGGATTTGAATGATAGATAAACAAATGTCAATAAGGAAACAATAATCAGACTTTTACACAACATCATCAATGCAAATCACTTATGTCTCACAATAAGTTTCAAAAGATGGCATGTTGCAGGATCCTCAATCTAATCTGGCATGCCAAAATGAATACTGCCCCTGTAGGTCCTTTATCTAGCTACAACTGGCAAACCAAAGCAACCTGACGCCTTTTGAACGACGTTAAATTCCTATCCATTTTCTTACCACAGGTTGGAGTGGTCCAAATTCTAGGATCCATATTGGCAGCTGTATATATCTGTATCACAACAGACACCACGCCTTAAAGATGCTCACGGAATGGAATTCCTCATCCTGAGCATCCAAGTATAAGTTCTATTGACAATGTTTGCAAACACTCAAAGGTTGACTTAAAGTTAGCTGAAAAATAATATTGACTCCTCCCCCCGATCAACAAACGCATTCATAGATCAAAATTCAAGAATAGAACACCAAAAGGAAGGCACTTTTCCCCTCGACTGAACTGACTATCCCAGCCTTTCTTCTTGAAACATGAACTCAGCCAGGCTTAATCCACAGCACAATTTTCCCGATCAGCCAATCTTACATAGGTTGAGGAATACGTTCATACAGTTTACGCTTATAGAGCATACGGCCACTAAGGTAGAATGGCAACCCATCTTGAATTGGCAATCACTTCTTAACTTTGCTATCTATGTAGACCACATTGGAGACAAAATGACTAGAAAGATATGAAATATTAAAGCTGACCATATAGTCAACCTGTCACAAGGAGAATCATTGGATTCAAACTACAATGCAGGTTCCACGAGGATCAGACGTGTGGTATCCCCCTCTGGCCCTCAGTGTGCTCATTAGCCAAACACTATCTTGCATAGATTCCCAGTTCACAACACAGCTCATATCCATACATATACTCTGTGCATATTTCTTGATACTAAAATACTACAAGATATATACTATGTAGAGTAGACTGGAATGACACTCACAGCTGTATCTGCCACTGGGTTCTATTAAGACGTTGCAGATAGGCTAACACAGCTAACTTAACTGCCTTCCTGTCCGGTGAGGAATCAGTGGAATAGTTAGTCCACTCAATCACATACTGTCACTTTCACATTTGGATTCACTTTTTTCTTCTTTTGAATTCACACAGAGGCAAGGGACGAGAGAAAATCATCCTAGTTGACATAGAAACTTTGGAAATCTTACTGTATACATGATTTGTCATGATTAGGATAGGGATCAAGCATTACCGTTCAATTGACCCATTCTATATGACCCTATAACATGGAACTTATGCAAAAACAATCAGAGTTCATCAAGGATATATTTGAAATCTAACGCGGCTGGGCCATCAACATTTCATCATAAACTTTCGGTAAAGTTAACAAGAAACCTGATTAATAAAATTGAGCAACAAAGATTCCTTACAAACAGTTTGCCATCAATTTCAAATTTGTTTTCCCCCACTATTCTGAGACTTGCCCTTAGGGAACTTTTAATTTTATTTGTAATTTCTAGGCACCGATAGTAATAAAACTAGTGGTTCAAATAGCCCTAGCGTCATTCTCAAGCTCTGATGAACCCGCAACAAGAACAGCCTTTATGGCGAAAGGACTAAGAGCTCTTATTCCGCAGTCTAAGGAATCCTTCTATAAGCCGGTTCGTAGCCAGGTTGAAAGCGAGGACAATTAGCAAAGCTCAACCAGCATCTGAATGAGAATGCACCAGATGGCCATCAACCATTATATCCATAGAGTCGTAACATAGTCCACATGAATTAATGTAGGACAATCCTTCAAAGCAATATTGGGGCAATTTTGTACTTCCTTGGGGCAAAAAGGAGGGGGATAACCAACCACATGAACACATATTTATATTGCAAGTACACTTTACTTGACATGGTTCCAAAGTAATTCATTAGTTCTCCTTGAAAGACATGCCAGAGTGAAGCAGAGAGAAGATATATGAACTTCCTCATCACATGTTCATATTGGCACCAGTGGTGTTGTTTCACCATGAATAGTGTAGGAAGCAAATCCAAAGGGAAAGTGCTGTAAGTACTGTTAACAATAAAGTGCTTTCAGCCCAACTGACAAGAAAAGGTCCAGCGCCACAGGGAGATGCTATTCATAAAAGTAACAATGACTTGCTAGAATTTGTCACTGACCATTTTGATCAGACATAGCCTCCGATTTCCAAAACCCAACCTGCCTCTGTAAAATATGAGAAGAAATCAGGCAACCAGAATGGATAATGAAACAAAGGATGAACTTTAAATATGCGATTCTTGCCGAATCCTCCCATGTGACCGCACCCGTGCAGTTAAACCAAATAGCAGAATGAGCAGAGGCATAATTTGCCAATACCTCACTGGGGAAATGGGCACCTTCAGAAATGTGGTATGCTGAGGATAAACCCTTCAGGTCCATCATTGGAGATGGCATGGTCGAACCCTCAAGCTAGAAACTCCCCAACTTTTCTTCTCCAGCGAAGGAGCATGAAAGGACCCCCTAGTTGCACGGAAACCTGGAAAGAAAACCCAGACTTACCCTTCTGCAAAATATTATGAGCATACGCAATACCATCAAACAGAATATGTAGGTTGATGAGAGCGGTGGAAATCCAACAGAAAAGCTAAGGTTGGAAAAACTCTCCAGCTTGAATCAGCAAAAGATCTTGCATATAACTACGCACTTATGACAAGGAAGACGTGGAGAATCATTCGGGGACAGACAGAATAAAGACATGGAAAGAATTCTCGTAATAATTCGCCAAGCTAATTCCACTGACAATTATGCCGAATTAATTGCAGAATCCTGCACCAATCGACGTTTACAAAGCAAAGACCCCAGAGGGAACACGTAAAAAAGCAACTAGCAGAAACGGCAACACCACACACACACACACACAAAAAAAAAATTCAAAACTGCATAATCAGCTCAAATTTGAAAGCCGTACACCAAAATCAGCACTCAATTCCACCAAATTCAGCTACCGGAGGCTCAGCTAACCTCCGACCATACCCCCGCACCCCGAATGAGCATAAAAATCCGAACTTTCGAGCTCGACGCGGAACCAATCACACTTAGGAAGCACCCGACAGGCCAACGAAGCCGAAATGCGACGCTCCAAGAGCAACCTACGAACTAGAAAAGCTCCAACGAGGGACCCAAAAGGAACCCACCTTCCCTTCTCTCGCAGACTTAGGCCAATTTCCGCAGAGACAGAAACACAAAGAGCAATTTAAACAGCGAAGCAGGTGGGCAGACACAGAGAGAGAGGAAATGGAATGAATTACGGCATAAGGCAAGGGAAGGCCGAGGCCGAAACAGCAAGGGATCGCCTCGAGAACCTGTGCCTTGCAAGATCCTCCTCCTCCGAAAAGGCAATTTAATAAACTTCGATTCCTGTTCTTCCCTGCATTGCACGTCAACTCCCCCCGGAAGAAAGAAGAAAAAGAAAACCTCTCCGGTTTTCAAAATTCCCGAAGCAGCGCCGGCAGCGGCGTCGCCACCAGCGTCTCCTCCCTCCTTACTTCCTTCTCCTCCCTCGCGGCCGGCGGTCGGAGGCGGTGGGGCCCTCCGGCGAAGTTCCGGTCTCTCGCCAAGAGAGAACGACAGAGAGCGAGCGAGAGAGAGAGAGAGAGAATCGTCGCTGTTTTTCTTTTCTTTTTTCTTTTTCTTTTTTTGGCACTCCTTCTCTCTGTTTTTGGAGCGTGCGGGAGGGCGGGCGGGCGTGCGCGTTGTAGAGGGAGGAGACGGAGAAACGATTTGACGGTTGTTGAAGCGAGCGAGGTGGTCGCCGTTAAGCGACCTTCGGCTAACGGCGTCAATGCGGGAAGGGGGGGGTCCAGTTGTCGTCGTGCGGTGTTGAAATCGAAAGACGAAGAAACGTTTGCAGTGTCGTACGATGATTAGCGGGCTTTAATCTCTCTCTCTCTCTCTGTCTTAAAGCTGAGTTGGTTACTTAATAGTGGGTTCTCTTCTTCTTCTTCTTCTTCTTTTTTCCTTTTTCTTTTTCTTTTTTTTTCCTCTTTTGCGTTTCTTTTTCGGAGGAGGTTTTCGCGTCGAGATTACCAAATTACCCTTTTCGAAAATGATTGGGATTTGGACTGTTACTTGTGAGGGAAAAGGAGAAAAAGGACAAGGAGCGTTGCGCGACGCGACATTTATCCATAAGAAGTACGTGTGATTTCGAAAGATGTTTTGCGGGAAAATTTACTGTCGAAAGTTATCCTAAGCAGAAAAACCATCCATCAAAAATCTCAAAATTTATATATTGTCAAGTATTTATCTAAAAAATTTGTATTTACACGATATATTTATTCTAAATTTATAAAGTGCTGCACATTTATCCCAAATTTCTTTTTATAACACCAAAAGCTTCAAACTTTTATTTATACGACAAATTTACTTCAAAAATGTAATATCACATAAAAAATTTGGGATGAATTAAATATATCATATTAATAAAAATTTGAAATTTTTGGTACCACAAAAAAAAATTTGGATAAATATATTATATAGATATAAGTTTAGGATTTTGGTGTTACAAAAAATAATTTAAAATAAATACGTCACAATGGATGAAGTTTATGATTTTAATTGGCTTTTATCCTTATTTTTATCGTTTTTTGGATCGGTTTAAGAAAAATAGTTAACTGAAAATATTGTTTAGATTTATTTTATGTTTGAGTTTGGGAAAATCGGTTTTTTTTAAATGATTTTACGCGAGAGGGCTCTCTCTCTCTCTCTCTCTCTCTCTCTCTCTCTCTCTGACAACAAATGGGTCAAAGGTTTGGTACTGATACGTGGAGCTCTCCCGTTGGTCCGTCACCGAGAGACTTTTGCATGTGGTGGCGGAGAAAGAAAAGGGAAGAGAGAAAAGGAAAAGAAAAAAAAAAAAAAAAGGAAAAAAAGGAAAGCAGGTGAGATTCGTCGCTGTCTGTTGTCGCTTGCGGGAGCGTGCGCACGCGCGTGCGGCGACGGAAATGGTTTCACACTCGCACGAGGCGACGCGAGAAATGGTACGGTGCGCTCGAGTCCACCGGTACTCGCGATACGTGTGGTCCAGAGGAGACGCTCCCCCTCCACGTGTCCATATAGTCGGAGGAATTTTATGTAAACTGAGTCAATCAAAAACATTGATTTCGGAAATCCCGAGATACGAGATCATCGCCATTGGCAACGATTTTGTGCCTCACGAGGAACTGGGTCTTTGTTCGGACTGGGTTGAATGATGGACTTTGAATTAATGACATTCATTGATTGTGTCGATCTTATAGGATTTGATTATGGTGATGATTACAGTCAATCTATGAGTTTGGGTTGGAGCAAAATCTGCTTACATCCCATATCTGATTGCATTTTCTACATTGAGCAACAAAATACTTGCAAGGATCCCACCAATTGTGATCCACACAACATGATTTCAAGACATTGTCAGGTTGCGATTGATGGCTGCTTTAAATTCGTGCATATTAAGTTGGGTCTTGAAAGATAATTAGACCCATATAGGGGTTTCAATCATTCGGGCATGGTTTAAATTTCAAAACTAAAAGCAAACTGGATCGGGTTGCAACTTTTTTAGCTATTTGAGATATCCATAAGAAAAAAGGCACATGAATTGAATAACATGTCATCTAACATGTTCTCATTCACGACCAAAACGACCCAAGGGTCACACTGTCAAAATGAGTTCACCTAAGAATCCACCCCGCCGCAAAAGATCAACCTCCAAACTTCACCAACACTCGACCAAACACCATGTTAGGCAAATTGAACATGAGAGAGAGAGAGAGTTTTCCGACCTAACTTGAGCCGACATCGGTTTTCATATGCATGAAACTGTCGATTTGAAGTGGACGGCTGGAGAAACCTAGTTTTTGGCGATTGTCAAAGGGTGCAACTGTAACTTGCAATGGAGAGAAAACAGAAAAGGGATTGGCGTGTGAATTGAGCTTCACGGTGGATCTTTATGTAGCGAAGCCGTGTTTTCAATAGCCTTTTCCTAGTTTGTCATTTCAACGCCGGCCATTTTCATGCCCAGAATATGCTTTAAAATGCCATAAAAGCACTTCCTCATCATTCCATTTGAGACTTCCTATGCTTTTGTCCAGTGACAAGCAAGCTTCGAGGAGCAAAGCCAAGCCAATATTTGAAATAAATGTTAATTAATGACTCTCAAGATCTCGAAACTTACTAGACATGACTGCCCAACTTTCAGAGTATCATCCAATGAGAGAGAGTTAAAAACATAATGCGTTTTACATGTTCTACATAGGACCCATATTTTGAAAGCTCATGAAATAAATAAAAAAAAATCCCAATTTGGATCTGTCAAAAGTAGAAGAGTGAGAGAGTCCCGACACATCATTTGTCTCCATGACGTGTGATAACTCAAATCTGTAAGCAAATCAAATGAAAACATCATCCTCTATGACCCAGAAAGAACACGAAAAGAAAAATTCATTTTGTCATCGGAAGAAGATGACCATGAGAAGGAGTCAAAGTGAAAAAAGAAGGGCGGCATTTATGGGTAATGCCAAACAAAGGCCGAAAGCAATAAAGCAAACCCCTCTTTTTTTCCTTAAAGTACTTGAAACGGAGATTAGGGGGTCGGCATTTAGTGTTTTGGCCGAGTGGTGAAACGACACTTGGCCATCCAAAATGTGACTTCTCGAGGTGCATGATTGGATCATGATTTGATTTGTCTTGTATTTGGTAAGCGATTCCCATTATCCTTCCCCAAATGGGTCACCGACAGAATGAAGGATTTTAGAAAAATTTGTTGCATCGAATCCACATAATCAAATGATGCCCAAAATGGACCAAATCCGCATGAATCGAATGCATCGAAGTTGTTCTCCCGGGATTGGATCCACATAATCAAATGATGCCCAAAATGTAGGATTTGTACTCGAGGAAAAAAAAAAATTTGAAATTGTCTTTGCCAAATACCAAAATTTTAATATCTAATCCAAAAACCATTAAGGATCAAAAGGTGTCGCTCTTTAAATTGTGGCAATCTAATTTTTAACACTCAAAGGGCCCATGTAATTTTTCAAAGCCCCCCACTTAAAATTGAATTGAGTATTTATTTAACATAAAAAGGCTTTGCCTAGATTTTTGAGCTCTCAAAACCTGAATGATGCGTGATAATGTAATGTGCAGAAAATTTGCACGATCATCATGTTTGTGTGATCATATTTTTCATTTTTTTAACAAGAGAAAAGCTAATAAATAAAGATAAACCATCGAATTTATCAAATTACTTCACAAATTCATAAACAAAAGAAAAGGATGCGAGTTGAGAAATTCGGTAGTTGGCCATGCTGTGCACCTAATTTTATTTTATTTTCTGGTCGAAGTGTTGTGCACCTAATTCGAACACTCAAATCTGGTATTTAATTATTGACCCAAAGAAATCTCCTCTTTAATTGATAAAATCTACAGGAGAAATTTTTTCTAATTCTTTTTTTCCCCACAGCACCCATATTTTAGGGAGACAATGACAGGTGACAGCAGTAGCCGTTCACGTACGTTAGGAAACATGGGGGGACTTGTCCAGACTACAAGGATCGAGCTAATGTCAGCCCAGAGAATAATTATGTACTAATTAAACAATAATTAAAAATTTTAAAAAAATTACCCCATAGGCCAAAAGAAGAACAAAAAATTAAAAAAAGCAAAGAGCACATTGAATAATTGGAGAGAGGCAACACGTGGATGTAATCATAGGCTGATGGCTCCTACATTAATTTCATTAGCCACCCTATGAGATTCTATTTATAACCCTATACATATTTTATTCTCATCAACTCTTTTATCGGAAAAAAATATTGTAATTAAGAAATAATTGCTCCAAAATGAAATGGGTTTGATTCTGATCGAGTGCACCGCACTTCATTGTCGCGGTTACGTAAGTCAAATCTCTTTTCTTCAATCTGGCCAAAAAAAAATATGAATATTTTATTTTCTTTGAATATCTATCTGGCTTGAGTAAATCTTATGTATTAGGGACCACCGGGACGGCAATTTGCTCTTAATTTTTCTACATATATGCAAAAGAAACAAGATTTAGTTTTAAGCCGTCGGTGTCTTAGGCACCTTATTACAAAAATTTCACTTACATGGCCATTTTGATCATTTGGAGAGCTTATCAATTATTTATTAGATCAGTAAATATCCAAATTTTACTTATAGAAAAAATGGCTGTCTTTACTAAAAATAACATCGCCGTCCTTATCAAAATCAACCATTTTCATTAATTGGATCGTAGAATGGTAGAGTATTACTTTTATTGAAAACGACACATTTAGTGCTCCAAATCAAGTCTATGCCTGTACTTCTTTTTTGGTCATGGAATTTTGCTTAAGGAAAAGTAGCTAATATGGATTTTGGACTTCAATTTTAGTAATTTGTTCGCATTAATGGTTATTTAAAGTTAGGTGCATGGTAACTTGAAGCGCTATCAAAGCAATAGTGACATCGAACAAACTAGGGACCACTATAGTAACTCGCTCATTCGAGCTGAGCAAGAAAGTTTCTAGAGACTTGTTTCATCGAAAAATAAAGATGTCTTTTAAATGTAAATCGAATCGAATCGACAAAAGGATGTGAAAAGTCCTTCATTCATCTAAGATGGACAAAATAAAATAGCTGGAAATTAAAATGCGGAAAAGATTAATTATTGGAATTTAAAGGTAAAAGATAAATTTGAAAAAGCACGTTTATTTTATGTCATTGATTGGATGAATCTTCACGAGGAATAAAACTTATATATTTATAGCCCACTATCAACTGTTACGTATAAGCAATTATTGATTTTAAATCCACCAAAAATTTCATGATCCTATTTACGTTTATAATAAATTATTAGTACTAGCCACGAGCTTCTATTATTTAGTTATGATTATCTACGAGAGTTACCAAATCCGAAGATATTAGCATAACTACAAGTAATTATGTCCTTGCATCAATCCACTGTCCTTGATATGATGGCAGGTTGTTGCTCATTAATTGCACCGTTCAAACACTCACAAATAGCGATAGTTTGATGCCAATCACTTCATCGATCAACTTCCCTTGAGTACTCGCAATGACACCTTTCGACGATTCACGCTATATCGCCCACTCTCTTCATTGTCAACAAGCTCGTGCAGTTGATCGATGACTTCCGCTCTAACTAAACTTTATTCCTGTCGATCGAGCTTGTTACTCGTTGATTTCAAAAGTCATCATTTTACCATGTCAACAAGGCTCGAGTTTATGTCTGGAGAAACATAAGGTCGCGCGGTCAATATTTGCAGGGCGCCCATCTCTTGTGATGAAATCACGATCGGCTCGGAACCAAAAAAAAAAAGAAAAAAAGAAAGAAAGAAAGGGAAATATTACCTAACATGGATACTTTGCCCAAATCAGTAAGGTATTTACACGTTTGGTGCATGAAAAGCCAAACTCAATTACCTAACCCCAACACCCAAAAACAAGAGTGCAACATAAAGGGGCAACAACGTGGGGGTTGCTAAATCGTGCCCCATTATCTTTTCTGTGATTGTAATGTAGTTGGTCGCTCAAGACATGATGATGTCTAAGATAATGTTATATGTACGGCAAAATATACTAAAAATAGCCATCATTATGTTTGAAAGTATCTCATGCCATATACTAAAAATAATCATCACATGCTCCTTGAACCACTCCTCTTATTAAATCCTTCACAAGATTTTCTACAATTATTTTTTTAGGAATATGTAAATTAAAAATCCTAAAAAACTTGTTATGAAAGTGCAATTAAATTCTCAAAATTTCAAATAGTGTAATCAAGTTCCAAAACTTATCATAAAAATACAATTGAGTCCTGAAATTTTTTAAAAATGCAATTAAGTCATAAAATTTATCGCGAAAGTGCAATACAATCCTAAAACTTGTTAAATTGATCTAATCAAATCATTCTATTGATTGGAATTTTTGAAAATTTTAGAATTCGATTATATCTTCATGACAAGTTTTAGGAGTTGATTATACTTTTTGAAAGTTTTAGGGACTCGATTGCATTTTCCCGACAAATTTTAGGATTTAATTATACTTTGACGATAAGTTTTAGGATTTTCCATATACTTATTCCTTTTTATTTATTTATTGATGTTTTTCCTTTCAAAATATAACACAAAATAAAGTCCTAATTGTTTCCTTTCCCCCCTTTTGACTAAGTACCGACATAACCCGCTCTTGACCAAGCAAACCCTAATCCATTGGCGAAACCAACTCATTGACATTCAATCTTTAAAAAAATAAAAACTAATTCGCTATTCCACTACTTAATTTTCTCTTTATTTTGTGGAATAGCCATGAGAGGAAAAATGCAAATTTTTCTGAAATTACTTTTTTTTTTATTGCTGTTTTTTCCTTTCAAAATGTGACACGAAATAGAGTCCCAATTATCTTGTCTCCCCCCTTTTGACTAAGTACCAGCACAACACGTTCTTGACCAAGCAAACCCTAATCCAAACTTTAGCCAATTGATTTCGCAATCGTGTAAAGATGGAACAATTTTTCATTGCTTCTTTTTGTCCCGTTTTAAGATTTTTTCGTGTTCTTACGGAATCTCGTGTTTGGTCGAATGCGAATATCCTTGTCCGATCCCCAGCTCTGATGCCGAGCCCATTCTCCCGTTTCTTCCGAACGCCATGGCCCTCGATGGTGACCCTACGCAAGATGTGGCTTTTGCATATTTCAAGTTTCACAACAACCACATAAACAAAATGATGGGGGAAAATAAAAGAAGTCAATACTATTAAAAATGTCAAATTGGTATATCCACGGCATATTTATTGCAAATCAATTTTCATATCATAAAAAATCTCAAATTGGGATCCTCACCACATATTTAACCCAAATTGAATTTTGTCTTACAAAAAATCTTAAACCAGTATCCCTGATTCAAAATTTCCCTAAGTAAACTTTCATGTGAGATTCGTCTTACAGTCATCTACTACGTGTGTTGATACATATGCATTTTAACGTGATATTTTGGGATAAATGTGTTACAGTATATTAACTTGAGATTTTTCATGAGATGAAAATTAGTTTGGGTATATGTGTAATTGGGAAATGATTTGAAATTTTTAATGACATCAATCCGAAGAAAAAAGATGTGGCTTCAAAATATGGTGTAGCATTTGGAAACACATTTTTCTTTTTGGAAAAGTTTCAGCTGGGGACACTAGCGAAAACTTCCTTGAAACCATCCCATGGGCTTTCAACTTATGGCCCGTGTCATTATACCAAACTACTGGGTTAGCTTGGCCTAATGGGCCAGAACCTTGGAATGGGCTTAACTGGCTGAAATGACTAGGGCCCATGAAAAATGTATAGCCATTGTGGGCCCGGCTGGACGAACCCGGGATACGACCGATATTAGGTTAGAAAAATTATGAAATGAGGATCCGCCATCTCTGTCGACGCCCCGGTCGCCGGATCATGGCATGTGTGTTTTGTTAAATATTCGATCAATCCGTTGATGCCCCGTCACCAAAACTATGACATGTGTGTTTTGTTAGATGTAGAAAAACCCTTCGACAAACTCGAGTATCTTTCTTCTAGGTCAATGCCACCATCGACGACGACCTACATTGCGTTGCCACTGCCGCCTTCTTCAGAGCTCAAGACGCATTGGTCGATAGTGAATTTTAGTATGATTAATGAACTTAGGAAAAGTACTTGACTTTCTTTTTTATTTTATTTTATTTTCTACAGTCAAATCAATTGAACTAGTATAAATGGAGATCACGTTATGCTCATGATGATGAAGTAGTTTTGACATTTTTAACTTATCTCTCTCTCTCTCTCTTTTGTTTTTGACGAGTCTTCCAATCAATATTAAGTACTCACTCACGTCTCTATAAATCTAACGTAATCTCTTCAAACTCCGTGATAGCATGCAATATTCCTTAGACCCGATTGTCCATTCAGTGTTAGACAACAATTGTGAGGTAGGGACCTATTCGTTTGGGCTTTGGTGATCTAGTTTGGACTCGTGAAGCCCATAAGCAATTCTTTAGCCTTGGTGATAAGTGCGTTTGCTTCCCAAGTGAAGTGATCTGATCCTTGAAGTGTCCTTTTATCAAGACTGGATGGTCTGACTCAACTTCCTTCGATTCGTGCCGCTATAAATTTTAGGGTTTCGACCATGGCCATTGCTTCCGCCCGTGCATCTGAACTAGAAGAGACGAGATGTATCGCACGTTGACTCTTCGACCAACATTCCGAACGTTGTCGCATGCTTTTTCGCATTAAATCCCAAATAGTCAAGGGTTCCGATAACCAAGTTGTGAAAAACCGAGCAATGAGAATCACATGTCTTGTGTGGTTTACAAATTACAACATATGATTATTGGCATGGAGGTGGTTCTATGATTGCTCCCGAAAGTAATTTGTAACTCATTTTATTTATTTATTTATTTATTTTCGTAATTCCATGTAAAATGTGACAACACCCAAAAGTTAAAAAAAATTGCAATTGACGGATGTATTTATTCTTTTTGGGTAAGATGGTCATCAAGGAGTTGAGAATACCATTATAGAGGATCCTTAAAAGCACACCTTGCTCTATTGCAAATGTTCCTTTCATTGGCTCATTGGGGAGCACATCTTTATTGAATGCACACTTAGAGCTTGGTAGTTCTATTGCTGGCCTTCACTAACCAGCATTTAAAATCTCCAATAAGATTGTAAGAGTAGTCAAAGAGGGAAAAGGTGTATTTTTGCAACTTGCAAGTCTAGTTGGGCAGTTCAGTCATCTCGAATTCAAGTTTAACAGTCGAGATTGACCTTCAACACAAGAATTTGTCGGCAGCAAAAATCGGGCGGGAAGCCATATGGAGGTGCGAAGAGACATGGGGATCTCAATCACGGGAAATCCTCCTCGATGTCAACGCGCGTGCGAACTATTTATCTATTGTGAATCTAATCTATGCACGAAAAATCGATCTAATAATGGAGGGGAGGTGAAGGATTTGCCTGACTGAATGACCGGAAGATGTGATGGAGCCACTCCCTAAAGTGGAAGATTTTGGTGTGGTGGGATAATGAATTGGAGTCCAGATTTGGCTGATTAAGCGGGACAGATTAGTTGGGGGTGTGGGGGAAGGAAGGAGGGACAGGCGGAAAAGCCAAGGGAGAAAAAGCACAAGAGATTGTTCTTACTTTAGTTTCATCCTACCTAAGAGGCGTCCTTGTCTTGTCGGATCCTTTGGTTCCCCTTCTCTTTTTCCTTTCCTCTCTACGTCTCTCTCTCTCTCTCTCTCTCTCATTCCATTTTGATTCTCTTTCACTGTTTGGTCAGTTTTGCCGGTCGGGCCCCCTGGGGCTTAGGCTCATTCCCACCCCTCATGGTATCAAATGGTTGTTGGGCGACCATGGTGGTAGGCTTGCTTCTCATGTAGACACTCATGTAAAAAGAAGTCGGGAAAACCGATAGGATCGCCAAAGCTCGAGGAGAGAGGGCGCATCTACTGACGAGTTTCCCGTACTGTCTCTACTGATGTCTCGATAGATCTCGACCATCGATATGTTAGCACTATAGTATCGCAATCGCCTTTATTCACGTGAACTGATCGCTTGAACGGATGAGATGCTGAATTGAGCAACGTATATGATTAGAGCACGTAGCTTCAGAACCTTTTTTTTGCCCTCTTTACCGGTCATCGTTTGAATCGAACATTCTGTAACGGGAGTGAGATTCGGATAACGCTCGACAAAAGTCGCTAACAGTGGATGCCGGTCACTCGCCCTTCTCGCTTATCAAGAAAGAAAAAGTTGGTGCTGTGGAATTTAGGCTCTCCCACCCTCTTCTTATTGACAGCCTACAGAGGCTGCAGCAGAGCAGCAAGTCCTAAAGGGGGAGTTCAATCACTTTTGCCAAATCATGGTGGGAAAAATTGGGCAGACTCTTTGATTGATGATGCTTTTACTTTTAGATTTGCTCCAAAAGTGAAGGGTTTCACTGAGCAATTTTGTTAAGAATGAACAGAGCAAAAAATAAAATAAAATAATAAAAGCAATGCAAGTAGTCAAAAAAGAGTGAACACCTGGGCCATAGTCCTCATCATAAAGCCCCTCTTCTCATCTCCCTCTTCTTCTTTTTTATATTTTCTTCTCTTTTCTTTTAATTTTTTTTCCACCCACTTTTCATCTCATTGAATTTGATCAAAAAAAAATTTTCTTTCTAAAGACTATTCCTTTTTAGCCTCCCCCCAGCTCTTTCTCTGTAGCTGGCTGGTGGTAGGGCAAGGGACATGGATCCACACAGCCCATGGTGGCCAGGGCTCCTCCTCCTCCTCCCCCCTTATAATAATCCAATGACAGCTTTGCTGAGGACCCCCCACTGCCCAAATGCAAGCAAAAGAAAAGTTCAATGGACAAGATTTTCATCTTAATAAGTGTTGGCTGATGATGATAATTCTCATGGTGATCAATGTCATGGAATTGATCATTTCAGGGTGGGTGGGTGGGCGTTGCAAATCCCCAAAATCTAGTGATTCTCTCTCAGATGAACTTGTCATTTCCATCAGTCAAGAATGATCAAGGAGCAATTCCTGTTGTTAATATCCATGGTTCTGGGTTTTGATTTCTGTGATGTACTTTCGGCTTTTCCTCATAGGCCCACCGAGGTTTTCCTGCAGGACTCATCGAGGCTAATTGACCAGAGTTTGCGGAGCATCTCTAGAGGTAAAATTTGGGGAGAATTTATTCGAAAAGTAAAAATATATATGCGTTGACACGAAAAAATGACCAAATTAAAATCAACGAGGGAAGTGAAATTTGGTGAGACCTGAAGAAAATCATTAACGCAGTAGGAGTGATTGACAGAAGCCCTCATTATGACTTAAAAAGAGAAGTTGATCGAAGAAATCATCCACAGCAACTCCTATCCCACGTTTTTGGCTATGTTTGAAACGGTGAGATTGATGAGTAGAGCATATTTGTGATGGTGGATTGACATGAGCACATAATTGCAGGTTGGTTAAACTAATATCTTGGGGCGTTTTTAATTTAGTTTTTTGGATGGACTTTGGGAAAAAGTTAGGATATTCAGTAAAAAAAAAATTTTTTTACCACAAAATGACCGACATTGCATGAGCTAAAATCCTAAGATAATGATCTGCCTCAAGTTTTCAGCATTTCGAAATGCTATCATGGAATTTAATGACTTTTTATACTTTCAATTTTGCCCTCATTAATAATTGCGTGTTTCGTTCTTGCCCTCTAAAACATTGTTCATCGCCTTCCCCATACATTCTATATGCTCGCTTGTTGCTGACGTGGCTAAGGTCGAGGTTGAGGTCGCCAAGGTCAAGCTAAGGTCCAGGGTTGTTATGGGTCTAGTGACCCAAATTTGGCCCCTTGGTGGTGGTAAGCGAGGTCACACAACCTTGGTGTTGCGTATCATCGACAACTTTTTCTTGGGTTGAGCCAACCATCGAAGGGCTAAGTATGGGCCATCCAGAGGTTACGTGGCCTCAATGACCCATCATATGGCGTCGCACAACTCCAACGACCCTTGCTTGGGGTCGCACGACCTCAGTGATGTGTTGTTACCTCTCTTTCAAGTTCGCTTGGATTTCACTTAGTTAATATGTCTTCTCGTTGATCTATGCTTCCACTTTCTCTTTTATTTATTTATAAAAAGCTAAAGTCCTTTACAAGTTTCTAGGAAAAATAGTGTTACCCAAACATTATGTGCATTTTGTTAAAATTCCTTTAATCTAAAAGCCTTTACATTTATCCAAAGGTGGTCCACAAAAGCATAACCAAGCCCACATTTAAAACCTATTGTAGGTAATTAATACTAACCAACAAGAGGTCGAGTTTATTTCTCGTAGTTCAATGCACTTGCAGACACAATATTAGAAGTTATAGGTGAATCAATAATTGTGCATAAATAACCATCAATAATGAGCCGACTATATTATTTACGCCGGTTCGTCTGATCCATCACGAAACTAAATATTCTTTATAATTGTTCTTTATATTTTTATGGAATTACCTTTTTCCGCATAACAGTTTCCCGTCCAAGATCAACAAAAGATCCTTTCGCAACCTTTCTAATGGGTTCAATCTGCTCAATTTTCATATGGAATGATATTTGCTTTTTCCAGTGAAACGGCACCTGACCTTTTAAATAAAATAAAAAAAAAATTATGAAGTAGTGTTCTGTCAATTTCCCCAGATATTAAAAAAACCAAAAGAGGGAAGGGGGTGGAACCCCCAACGTTGGACCGCGTGGGGCCCTGCCGTGCTTCGGAGCAGGCATTAGTTACAGGGATTCATCGTTTTCATTGGCCCCACGCGAAAATTTTAAAAAAATCAAACAAAAAAAAATCAGAAGAATTAAAAAGATTAAATAAAAAATAATATAAAAAAAAGGACCCTTGAAATGAGCTGAGCGTGTGCTTTTTGGCAGTCGGATAGTCCTCTCATTCTTTCCATCTCATCCGCCGATTAAATTAACTTAAATCGCGTGATTAGAATAATTAATTAATTAATTAAGGGGTCGAGCCGAGGAAGTGACGTCGTTTTCACATGGTCGGGCGGGGGAGGCAGAATGGGGTACGGCAAAAGCATTCCTTCCCGTCCACGGGGCGGGCCCCACCCACGGCTGTAGACGTGAAGTGCCTCGCGCGTGCGTGACAGAAGCATCTCTTCCACCCCCACCACCACCACGTCGCCCCCACCATTCCCCCTCCCTCACCCCCCACGCGCTCCCCCTCCTCCGTGACCCCCACGCGCCTCTGGTTTAAGCGATGATCCGAGCACTAACGCTGCTTTTATTGTTCAACCGTGCTCGGCATCCCTAAATGTTAAATACTCATAGGGTAGAGACAGCTCTCATGCCTCGAATATATAGTGATTGGGACCTGTCTATAAAGTACGATCTAAACAAGTCGTTAAAAAGCTTCATCATGAGGTAATTTGAATATTGGAATCCCTAAGGGATGTAAAGTAATTAGAGGGTAGAGCAAGGATTGCTAATTGAAAAGGATATTGATGCAATTGAGGGGTTTGAGGCGTGCGACCGCCAGCATGTAAAAATAAGGAAATAATTACGACAACCCCCCTGTCCCTACAATGCAAATGGACAAGCGAGAGAGACCCTTGTAGGAAGAAACTCCCTGGGCCTTCGTGAGGTAGTCCCTTGACCTATCACGGCTTCGAAAATTCGATAACCAACATTTATTAAACGGATTACACAATGTTGTGTACTTAACACATTTAAGATGCGAAATAATACGTGGATTTATAGAAGTGCCAACATATATAAATAATTTTACGGGTTAACACGAATATTGCGTAAACCTCTTAAATGTATCTTAAATGATTACAACAAAGGTTAATGTGTAGATGTTTCGTTTACGAGGAGCATTTAAATGAATTCGCCCGCAATCGAGGCTTATCTCATACACATACATTGAATCATGCATTATGTGATTTGATTGTGAAAATTGTCTGTTCGAGACTTTCAACTGTAATCCTTCCAATTTTTCTTTTTTTTTTTTTTTGTTCCTTGGAATAGAAAAAGAACATTAATTTATTTGGTAATGTCTACTAGTGTTTTTATTCCTCGAAATAAAAAGTTGTTCATGGAAATATATTTGAATAGAAATGATAAGTAAAAAAAGTTAACTTTTTGTTCATAGAAATAATTTATAGAAACTTATCTCTTGGGGACCACCCGTCAACCGCCGCCTGCCCACGGCCAACTGTCGCTTGCCGCCGGGCACTGGGTCACTAGTCGCTGCCTGCTCACTCTCTCGGTCGCCACTATCATCGGGGAAAAAAGAAATAATTCTTTTTGTCGATACCAAACACATTTATATTCTTTTTCTATTCCGAAAATAATAAATTTTTATAGTTATCAAACGTTTTATTTTATTCAGAAATTGTTCGAGGGAGTAGAAATAGAAAAGAACTATTTTTCGAAAGAAGTTGTTCCCGATAGTAGAAATATTACTAAACGTACCCTAATTGGTCCGAAGAGTACAAGTGAGTGAAACTATGTGAGCTATTAAAGCTTAATTAACAAATGAAATTTTTGTAGGGGTGCCTTGAGGAGACCTTCTTAAGTGATTATTTAAGGAAAGGGTTATACCTTTGTCCATCTTTGATCCGGAGAAATTTTCTCTAGCCCATCGATTGGGATACAATGGCAAAGAGTATAGTTTCTGCCAACCGGGAGCGTTGGAAGCACGACCATCAATTTTCAATGCCTCTTTGCCGGCGCTGGAATATTGTACGATCAGTACTTCAAAAATTTAAACCTTCGCTGTACAATAAGTTTTACTGAATGTCCTAGGGGAATCTGTCGGCAAGTTACTTGAACTTGATCGAATTTCTTCGAGTCAAAATAACTCGAGCACCTTGATAAGACGGGTGTAGACTTTGAGATATTTGACTCGAATACATCACTAGTCTCTCCATCTACTTCCAATTTTGTACGTTCTTATTTTATAAATTTAGAAATAAAGATGAACGAATAATTAGTAGTTTTTATTGATTCTCGTTTACTTCGAAACGTAGTTAGTTCAATTTGATATTAAATTATATTTATTGGTTGAGTCGAATCAAAATCGAGTCTATAGAAAGATCAATCGAGCGTTTGGATTCAAAATGTCAATTTGGTGTGGGATGCTTAATCTTGTGTATCGAATTCGAGTTGAGTTAATCATTGGAAAATTGTTTCAGTGGCCATCATTTTCAAGTGAAAAAAGGAAGGTGGGGAGTTCGATTTTTCATATTCTCAAAGAGTTGGGACGGTAAAGATTAGGACTTGCATGGTAACTTGCCCGAAAATAACTAATTTTATTTTTTTATTCATAGGAACAAATTTGGAATAGAAATTCATTTGGTAAATTTTTTATTCCTTAAAATAGATTTGGAGTAGAATTAAGAATAAAAAAATTAATTCTTGTTTTTGAGAACAATTTCAAAAATCAAGTCCAAATTTTCTTCTTCCTTTTGGCCAATCTTTGGCCTCGGCCATAGTTGGTGAGCTGCTAGATGAGGGCAAGTGACCTCACCGGACCGTCGCCAGCCTAAGCCTCATCGTGGTCAAGTGACGCTGACTTGGCTCGACCTCGTGAGGCCATTGCTAGGTCAGTTTTGCCTTGGCTGGGTGATGTCAACCTGGCTCGGTGATGCTCTGGCAAAGTGGCTGGCTAGGAGAAGAAGCTGAAAAAGAAAAAGGAGGGAAAAAGGAAAGAAAAAAAATAGAAAATGAGAAAAATGTAATAAAATCATAAAAAAAATTAAAAGAAAATGGCTTGGATTAGAAATTTTAAAAGTCCTATCAAGCACATTTCTATTTTGAAAATAAATTTTTGAAAATAAATTTTTTTATAATTACCAAATACCTTTAAATGTTCAAATTTTTTTTTCGAGAATAGAAAAAAAAAAAGAATCATTATTGAGTAAAAATTATTCTCGAAAAAGAATGGTTATTATTTACACTTTTAATTTTAAGTGTAGGTTTCGATTTTATCTTCTACAAATAAGCATGACAAAAGTCTAAAAATAAGTCGAAAATAGAATATGATAAAAAAAAAAGAATTCTAATCGAAGTCGAGCATTTAATCCGGCCGAGTCGAACCGGCTCGATTTATCCATATCACCAACCATCATCCATCCCACCCCTGAGGTCCACGCGCTCTCCCCTGGGACGGCGTTCTCTCCACCCCGCTTTTTCTCCGCGATCCGACCCTCCCTGTAAAGCGTACTCCTGTCAGGGACTCTCCCGTCGTTTTGCACCGAAACGGCCTCTCCCGAAAACGACGGCGTCCCGGGCACGCTCCGTGAGCAAAACGACACCGCCGGTTCGCCTCCCTCGTAGCGCCTGTTTAATTTGGCTTTTCCCACATAAAAGCCAAAAGAGGAAAAAAAAGGAAAAAAGAGAAAATAAAATAAAATGGAGAACCCAAAAAAAAAAAAAAAAAAAAAAAAAGCAGGTGGGAAGCGCAATCCGCTTTTGTCCATGTCCTCCCCCTGCCCTTTTCTCCCTCCTTCTCTCTTTCTCTCTCTTCTTTCTCTCTCTTCTGCGCCTCGCCTCCAACGTTTTCGTCCTCGACGTTTTTTCTCTTCTCCCCCTCAGGTCCGTATGACGACGATGGAGCGAAACGGGACGGCGTGATCGATCCGCGAGATCCCCGACGAACGCCATTGACGCGCCGGATCAATCTCCGCATGCCCCGCTTCCTGTCCCTTCTCCTTCTTCTTCTTCATTAGGGTTTTCTGCGCTCGGCGTCGTTCCGTTTCTTCGCCCGCTCCTTTTTGATTCCTAGGGTTCCGCAAGGGGAGGAATCCACGGTTGGGAGCGCTCCGGTTGTTTTGTGGGATTCGCATTGGCCGGGAAATCGGGCGGCTCGGGTTCCGCATTGTGGTGAGATTTTCAGAGCGGGAAAAGGTCTGTGCTTTCGAGCTGAAAAGGCGATCGAGATGGAACCCAAATGCGAGATCTTGGTCGCGATCGCTGATTCCGGGATCGTGTCGGCTTGAGTCGCCGAGGAGGACGACGACCGCGTTTTTGTTTGTTGATGCAATGCTGAATTGAGGTCCTTGTTTCTGGATTTTTAGAGGAGGAAAACCTTGACTCGAAAATGCATTTCGCCAAGCTTGATGACTCGCCTATGTTCCGGAAGCAGGTCCCTCCCTCTCTCTCTTCCTCTCTCTCCCGGAGCGTGCCTTTTGTGTGGATTCTCTCTCGTTATTCTCGTGATTCCTTTAAATTTCCCCCGGGGGGGGGGGGACAGTCAGACGCTAACTTTTTCTTCATCTCTCTGCAATTGAGCTGTTTTGGGTGAAAATCTACATGCTTCGGAACTACCTCCGCTCGTCGCCTGCTAATTTGACCCGCCGCTATTTTTCTTCTTTGTTTCTATTTTTGTCTGTTTCTTTTGTTCTTTTCTTCTTCGCTGATGGATATCAGTTCACGTTGTTAAAAGAGATTAAACTCACTTAAAAAGTCGGTTTTAGTAAATTTGTCAAAGACTGGATATGATTTTAAGTGTTCATGGGGAGGGGTTCCTCTGAAATAATTGGTAAGAAGAACTTCTGAGTATAGTGCAGAAACTCTCTCTGTTCTTAAAGTAGAACTGTAGATGTAAAGAAAATGAAGTAATATGTTAGATTGATATATTTATAGATCTTGCTTTTGCCTTTGTTTTGGAGAGAACAAAAATGAAATCGACATTTTATCAGGATAGATTGCTTATCAGAACAGCTTCCTGAAATCTGTGGGGAAGAAAGCATCTTCACAGGTTTTGTCGAACATTTCCTGATTGATTCTGATTGCCACTTATGCTATTCAGGGGATTTGTGCAATCATCCGACCTATGGTTTTTCCTTATGATAATTGCTAGTGGGATGTGAGTTAGCTTTAAGTCAAAACTTCAAAGGCTATTCAGCATACTTCTTTTAGAGGTCAATCGTCCCCGCAGCTTTGGAGGCATAGCCATACACCTTTGGTCATCTTGCATACTTCTTGCTAGATCGTATATGCTTCTTCTTCTTAGCTGTCGAACTAGTCCAGAGTATGAAATTTTGCCACAGTAGATAATCTACTATGGAAAATGACATGGAGGGAAATGAAAATTTATGCAAGTTCGCCTTGGGACCACTCTTCCCCCCTGCTCATGTGCATAGGAGATATGGAAAGAATTTCAACTTTTTTCATGGCTAGGTAGTTATTTTGACAAGCGAATATTTTTTCCTTGTTTCAAAATACGATTAACCAACATGGTAACTAATTTTGATTATGATAGATAGGATTAGATTTTCCAATTTTTTCTTCTGCTGCCACGATGTGACATGAGCTTTAAAGGGATTCTAGAATCTATTCTTTTTATGATGGCTAAACAAATTTATTTTGGCCTTTTGACCCTGTCATCCTAAGGTAGGGAATAACCAGTTACATCAAAAGATGCAGTCACTACAGCTAGAACCACACTTATAACCCTAGTTCATTTGCGAGGCAAAATTTTTCCAGCATGGCTTGTCCATAGAGGCAAATTTTTATTTCCATGTTATACTACAGCACGGCCCAGCAGCCATCTTAGCCTGAATTGACAGAAATTGGTCTGTGAGTGACTTGATATTAGAAAATTTATGCAAGTTCAAGGACTTGATTAGACAAATTAAATATTGAAGTATTTGATTGAAAAATTTGCGTAATTGTGGGGGCAAAATGTAGAATTTTACTTGATATATTCGATCTTCTGATATTGTTTGTCGTAGCTACTCAAATGCTTTGGTGTATGAATGCATTGTTATGTAGCAATACGTGGCACTCCATTTTCTGCATTCCAGCGGGAGTATCCCTTGATACCCTGAGGGTGGTCTCTTCATATTCCTGATAATTATTATTGAACTCCCTGTACTTGTTATTTTGTCTCGCTATAAAGCACATTTATTGGATTGCGATAGTTATTTATATATCATATCAAGGGCATAGCAATTGTCCAGAGTCAGTTTAAGGCCAAGTTATGCTCCAGTTTCTTCTCAATTAGTCTTTTTCTCCTGAACTTTGTTCTTTTGCGTTTTCATGTGAAAAAAAAAATGGTTATACGTAGAAAGTGGTTCATCTGTTTATTGAAGCTAAATTTGAGAGTGCATCTTTGATCTGTGGTCTGATCCTCTGATTCTGTCAAAAGAAAGACTTTTGAATTCTTGCTAGATTCCTGATTTTAACATTCTTGAATTTGTGCCTGGTATATGCACATTGTCAACTTTTATTCATGTCGAAGTTTTCTAGGAGGTTGACAACTACTTTGGTAAAACAGATACAGAGCTTGGAAGAAGGTTCTGACTCATTGAGGGAGCGATCTATGAAGTTCTACAAAGGATGCAGAAAATACACGTATGCTTGTTTAGTCTTTCTTGACAGCGCTCTTTTAATCCACTGAATGTTTTCTTTTTGTTCCAAGAGAATCAGGAGAACATTTCTATGAGATGGTCACTTTTAGCATAGTTCTTTGCATTTTCTGCAGCATGAACTATCTATGTAGATGTCATATATGCGCTAATGTCCTCTCAGTCTCCTGTCATATAACCTTAGCAGTACTCTCTCCCTCTTTAATCTTGGCTTTTGTTCATGATTGGCTCTAGCCCATTTGTCAGTGTCTCCTGCTGTAGTGTCATAATTATCAATGTCTTCAAGTATTTTGCTGATACAATGCAATTTGGTGCTTCTTTCGAGTGTCTATGTTTCCAACTTGTTGCTTTTCCTTTGAAATGGATAACCAGACATTTATGTGTGGTTATCAATGACAAAGATAGCTGTAGGGTGTATTTGTAGTAAGACATTGGATGGATTGATCTTAGTTTTAGCAATACCTCGATTAACTTGGTAGCTGTAGACTAAAAGAACAGCTAAAGTTATTTACTTTTAAGTAGTTTCTTATCACTGTCACGATTGTTATTAGTGTGCCAGTCAATCAACTTTTGCTTCTTATGCTATTGCTCTGTGCCCTTGTTCCTTTTCTCTATTTTAGGGAAGGCCTTGGTGAGGGTTATGATGGAGACATTGCTTTTGCAAGTGCCCTGGAAGGTTTTGGTGGGGGGCACAATGATCCTATTAGTGTGGCCTTTGGAGGTATGTGCCTGTGCAACTAATTTGTTATACGAGGAAGCTGATCTGCAAATGTTATAGATGCTGCCTCTTCCTACGATCTGTCTTCTCTCTCTCTCTCTCTCTCTCTCTCAATGCACAATAATAAGTAAAGTTTGGCCTTGTGCCAGTGCTTGTAATCCTTATAAACATGAAATTTGACTGCATTCCTGAATTTCCAGACGTATGATTGTGGAACTGAGAATGTAGGGATCTACGTTCACTCTGTTGTATCAAGTTCAACAGCAGTTCAATTCAAACATCATGAAAAGACTGCCTGCGAGTACCTGCACTTGCCTGCTTGCTTTGACAGCTCTACCTTTTTATAGTTGTTTCAGTGAGATGCTTCCTGATTGAATAAGTTCTTTATGTCAAAAAGTTTCATAAAAAAGATCATATGGGCATTTCCATAAAACTTCTGAAATTTTATGTAGCTTTTCATTCCAAAGTAACATGTCATGAGAGCATGTGAAGGTAAGCATGGCATCTGTATTTATTCTTTGATTCTAGGTGCATGGTTTTGATTTGCAATTTTGAGAGCTGATTCTTTTGATTACTTATTTATAGCCAATGATGAAACTTCTCATATGTTTTGCAGGCCCTGTCATGACAAAGTTTACTATTGCTTTGAGAGAGATTGGAACATACAAAGAAGTACTTCGGTCACAGGTACTCAATTATTTGAAACTGTACTTGACTCGATTCTGACAATATTTCTTTTGCTGTAGTAGAATTGCTTTTTACTTGTGCTTTTTTTTTTAACTTCCTTGGGTTCACTTTGTTAAGGCTAAGGAATCTTCAGAATGTTTGTTTTGTATGAAAATCTCTTAATAGTCCTTGCTGGTAGCTATACTGGCATGTTGCATTTATCTGATTAGTTGAAGAGACTTTAATCCTCCCAAGCTTTTTCTTTAATAAAATCTATTTTCACTCCAATTAAATTTTTCCTCTCTCAAAATAACATATGCTGGTATCCTTTGGTCCTTTAGCATGTGCTCTCCTAGAAAGCATTCTCTATGCTGAAAGTGGGAAAATGACTACATTTTGTGGTGGGAAAATGACTTTGATTTGTCACTATGCAGTCTATACATTCAATATGTTTGATGGACTGCTCTGTGCAAATGGTCATAGACCAATCTGCATTCTAAGTTGTGGCTCAAATGAATACTAAGCACTGCACTGCATAGGATGACTTCAAAATAACTGAATGAAACATTGTCTTCTGGGAAAGATCTGGAGTATCATACTCACTTTGATTTGTTGAATGTAATCACACGATTTCCTGCTTCTAGATCTTATGTAATAATCAACTTGCTGACGTGACCTCCTTCTGTATATGTCATCTTACCCCCTTGGTGTTGAAGTCTTTTCTTTTCCCAATAAAAATGTATTAGTCAACTCGCTGAGATGAGCACTTATGTCTACTTGGTTTATTCCTTCGCTTGTTTCTCATGAATACAATATCCTGTGCTGGCTTTCTATCTGTATTAATAATTCACTCTCTTACCATTTTGCCTAGTATTGCTAGCTTGTCAAATAAATATTCTCTTTTGAGTTTTTCAGAAGCTACTGAGATAAAGCTTGTGATTGTATGTTTGGATTAGTTTTAGTAGATTAATTTACTTTGTGCCGAACATCCTGCATCCTTCAAAGATAAGAAGTTGGTTTTCTTTTGTTGATCAAGAGCACAATTTACCTTTTGTGCTTTTGCTTTATCATCATTTTTCCCTTTCCCTCCTTGCTAGAGGAGGTTGGGCTCTCTCTTGAAGATGCTTCCCAGATTAAACTATAGTAGTTTCGCAAACAAGTTTTGATGGCCTTTAAGTGGAGTATCCATATTACAATGCCCAGAATCTTTTGAAGAAACTACGTGACACATTAGTAAAGTTACCATTGACATTTCTCATCACCTGACACTAGGAAAATGATTTTTCTAGTAAGGTTTTCATATGATTGGATTCCTTCCTTCTCCCATGCCCGTCTCTTCCTGTTTTGACAGCTTCACCTCTTGCTTTTATCGACATATATGCATATGCAATGACATTGCTTTTTGTATGTCTGTTTGCTTTGTCATTCCAGGTTGAGCATATGTTAAATGACAGATTATTGCAGTTCGTCAACATTGACTTACATGATGTCAAGGTATTTTCATCCATAATCTTACTGGATTTCACTAGTCGTTGAAATTACGACATGGCCATCCTATTAAGGATGGCTACATAGCAAATATGTATGAGAAGCATTTTAGGAACATGGCTTCTACCTGATAGGAATTAAGCTATTCATTTTTGTTTTATGCAATAAGGCTTACTAAAGTGCTTGTCCTTATCATGATTTCTGATATAAGTTAAGTTGGTTAAGATCAAATAATGTACGGTAGGTTTGATTAAGCTTCCATGATGCAACTAATCTTAGCAGAATTATACTTCATTTGAGGATCATGAGGTCACTATGAGAACTCATATTTGGAAAATTTAGTAGTTTTTTGCAAAGAGCAACTGCAGAAGCCAAGTACACAGAGGATGCAATCAGCTTACCGTTTATATTTGGCATTTGAAGCTTGCCTTGCATGGAAATTGCTAATTGAGAAGCTCAGACCAGATCTCAGTCATAAAGTCAGGGGAGGAACATTATCATGTAGTGTCTCAGATTAGAAAAAAAAATGATTTTCAGAAAACTACTTTGCATTTAAAATTGATTTCCACTTTCTCTTGGCAGATTTCAGGGTTGTGCTTTGCGACTATACTGTCCTGAATTATCTCCTTCACAAAAGATGAAAGAGAATATTCTAAATGATATGCAATCGATTTAGGTAGGGGTGGCACTTTCTTCACAAAAAAAACATGACTTAAACCTGACAAAAAGTTGGCACGCTTAGGTTGTTAATTGTGTTAATGTTATAATCATGCGAGAAGCTGTTGCACAATTAACAGACGAGTCATGTTTGGGTTCAATCCATGTAACTTGAAATTCACCTGCTTAAAATAAACAAGCCAATGCGATTTGCATACATTGATATTCTGACTTTAAATTAGTTTTTTTTTTCTGTAGAGAACCATATCAAGCATATCCATTGCATGAATAAAATGCATAAAAACTAAATTTATCTCAAAGAAGCAATTCAGATATTTCCAGTCATATTCAGATTTGACTGACCCAATTCGATCTATTTCATCAAACTCGATGTGCAAGTAATTAACAGGTTGCACTCATGTTACGTTTTTCAATATGATTAAGAAACGGTTTGTTTTAGGGGTCGACATGTTTAACAGTATGAGTCTAACTTGATGCAACTCAAAGATGACAATCACATGAAGCAGCAACCTCATACTTTAGCAACCTCATATCTTGTACTCTCACAACATGAGATCCCATACTTAATATTAATGCATGATATATATTTTTTGTCCAGATGTTAGGACATTACTATTTAGCTGTTTTTTGGGTGCAGTCACTTCATTATTGCTGGGCTGGAATTGCTAAAATATGCAAATAATTGTCTGTGTTTGAAGTTGCTTTGAATTTGAACTGTTTTCTCCAAAAAGTTTCTTTTGATGTTTCGGCTTCACTCCCCCCCGCATTCCGTCCACTTAAAAAGTGGCTTGCCTGAAAGGTCTTTGTACAGCCAAAATCGCAAAGAGTTGAGTCTGCCTGCATAGAAGTTTGTACCTTGAGGTGCAAAAGGCAACTACTCTTTTGCTTTGAACTAATTTTGGACAGCTGGCACAGGCAAATTTATCATTAGAGAGAGAGAAGTAATTGGCATAAATCAACAGTGTTTTATAAAGAGCATGACAAACAAAGTTAGTTTTGCGGTATGTTGGTTCTTCTCTCACAGTTTGGTATGACAAATTTTGTGCAAGTGCAGGAAGCGCGTAAGCGGTTTGACAAGGCCAGCCTTCTTTATGATCAGGTGTCATTCCTTTTCCTCTGCCAATATGATATCCTAGCAGCAGTTTCTTGTTGTCTGAAAATGTAGTTGCTGTCATATTGTTTCAAAATTACCTTTTCACCGGTTCCAGATAACATGGGGGTCACATCTGTGGTTTGTCTTCTCGGTTGTTTTTTGGTTTTTTTGTTTTTTGTTTTTGAGAAGGGGGGGTGGGGAGGAGGAGGAGGAGGAGGAGGAGGAGGAGGGGTGTCCTAAATGCAAAGGAACATTTTCTTGTTTTGGTAGTTGAAATTGAAAAAAGGTATGAATGTTGGGAAGAACGTGGACTAGCCACCAATGCAGACTAATAGACTCATCAATCATAATTTGTTAAAATATTATTGACAGACAATCTTAAATTATCTAGATAGGGAGGATAACTCAGTGCTATCTCCTACCAGTTCATTAGACGAAATTGTTGAATGGGTCTTGTACTCCAATATGATTGTGGTACTTTGATAGTAAGGAATTTTTTCAAGTAAATCCTCTGTTGGCATGGTTCTTATAGCCAGTTGTGGTTTTAAGGATCATAAACCTTGTTAACTCTATCGATAGAATTGTGCTTACTGGCAAGAGTGGTCTTGTTGGTAAAAGAACAGAAAGGAAGTAAGAGTATTATATCGGCTTCAAGTATTCTGACTCCATTTATGTTGCTCAATGTCCCAACAACATATGCAATGAACGTTGGTTGAGAAGAGTATTTTCCAATATTCACTTCGCATTGGGCATTCCATACCCAATTGCTGGTCAATGTACTAATGAAGTTATTGTTTCTGTTCTTTTTCTGTTGAATTTTTATTAAGATACACTGTTGACAGTGGAGACTGAAGTTGTTTTATCACATGCATTTATATCTTGTTTTGCCGTTCTCTACACATGAATCTTTATGCTCTGCTATTGGTAAACAAATGGGCAGACCTAGACTAATATCTTATGTGCAGGCTCGTGAGAAGTATCTTTCATTAAGGAAAGGGACAAAAAGTGACGTAGCGATTGTCTTAGAAGAGGTAAGATATGTGTACTTGCAGTTATTTTAATCTTATGTATGACCATGTCGACATCTCTCTTGTGTGTTTTATCTTCTTGGTGGAAAAAAAGAGGATTTTTTTCTTGGGGGGGGGGGGTGGGAGGGGATGTTGCATGTTCAATTCTCTGATTTATGTTGTACTGATAATCTAGCATAATGTTCATGTAACTTGGTACCTTGGAAATTTAGGAGCTTCATAGTGCACGGTCTGCATTTGAACAAGCTCGTTTTAACCTGGTGAGTAGTTACATTCTTCCAGTTCACTTTTTTGTTTACAGGATTGTGTGATGTGCCATAACCATACTGCTTGATCTCTTCTATAGGTGACTGCTTTATCTAATGTTGAAGCAAAAAAGAGGTTTGAATTCTTGGAAGCAGTCAGTGGGACAATGGATGCTCATCTTCGATACTTTAAACAGGTGAATCATATTACAAGACTTTAGCCTTCACTAGGTCTAATTTTTCCAAATGGTTGGTATACTCACATTGAACTTACTTTGCAGGGCTATGAATTGTTGCATCAAATGGAACCATACATAAATCAGGTCTGGTATAATATTCCCCTCGAGTATTTTTCCTATTCGCAGTCTTGGGTAGATTTTGTTATTTGACATTAGTGAAAAAGTTTTTGTTATTAAGTATCCATTTTTCACCCAGAAGCTTTAACATGAGACATCCACACTCATATGTAAGCCACTTCCTACATGTGAAACACATGTTTCTTAAACACTTTTACTCCTATGTAATGCGTTTCTTCCATGTGAATTACATGATGTGGATGTGACCTCTTTGACAAGATAACCTAAGATCAAAACCAATGGTTTGAAACCTTGCAATGGTCAAGACCTGGTGTAGCTTCTGTTTCGGTAGGTCATCTGGTTTAACCGAATCGAACTGTGGTGTTCATGATTTTTTCACAATTTATGACTAAGTTATCTACTTTATTCATCAGGGTGTTCTTTTGTACACAAATATGTGCCCAGCCAAGTTGACTTGAGAGTCTCCGTTTATGCTTGATGTTAAGGGTTCCATTCCCCTTGTAGGCACCTTTGCATGTCTTTTTTTTTTTTTTTTTTTTTTTTCCTGAGCTAAAAAACCTAGTCAAATAAAATTGGACTGGGCGAGGGTCCAGTTCCTGGTTCAACCGGCTTAACCAGCTGTTCCAAGCTCAAAAACACTGGTCACAACATAGTAACAGAAATTGACAGAATATATATATCTCGTCAATCTTTTGTTTCATCTTATGATTGGATATGGTCAACAATTGGCTTGGTTGGATTAGGGTTTTTTTTCCTGATTCTTGACCTTTTTGTTCACAATTAAGACTCGTTCATAATGCATTAAACTGGCCTTCAATGCATATCTGTAACATAGTGTTAAGATTTAAACTTTTAACTGGTGCTTTCTACCCTGTTAGACAGACCGAGAGAAACTGGCCTTTAATGCATATCTTTCTCAACAATTATTTTGGTGATCATTTATATATGTTGTGTGATGTGTGGGCACTCGTCTATCTTGTTTTTTATCTTATGATTGGATATGGTCAACAATTGGCTTGGTTGAATTAGGGTTTTCCCCCTAATTCTTGACCTTTTTGTTTACAATTAAGACTTGATCATAATGTGGTGTAACCAATGGATTAAAACACTCTTGGTTTGGAATTGTATGGATTATTGGGTGAGAGTGTTTGCTGGAATTTGCATGTTAGTAACATTGGGAGTTTGAAGACTTTCGTTCCTTTAATTCCTCCACAACATTAATAACAACTCATTCAAACCTATTCCTACTGTGGGTTGGTTTTATGGATCCTACACCTTATTTAACGTGAATAGGTAAACAAAATGATAATAAACTCCAGATGGGTGACTAAAAGAGTAGTCACATTGCCCCCATGACCTATGGTGATGAATTGATCAAGCAACTCAACATTGGTGATGCCAGCTTATTGGGAAGGCAATTCAGGAGTCCTTTTGGGGATTAGATGCTTTGCTTTGGAAACTTCATTCCAGATATTCTTGCTCATCTATAAATTCTTCACTTGTAATCTTGTGGGCGAGATTTCTCTCTTGATAATCATCAAAGAAGGAAGCAAGTGATGGTTCTTGTGTACGTCCTCTGTTTTGCTACATCCCCGGATGGCTAAGCAATGAGAGTGTGGGGTTTTTTCATAAGAGTTACCTAAGTAGATTGCCTGGGATATTTGCCTTTTGATAACTTGAAACTACATGGTAGTAGTAGTTCAGGTAACTGTGAATCATCTAGTATGAGCTAGTTCTCCACTGTGAAGATTGACGAATGTTCATTTATTGTAATTTGTCTTTGGGAAGGAAACAAGTAGGACACTTGAAGAATGGTAATTAGTGCTTTAGAAAAAAATACTCCAAAGCCTCTTTTGTAGTGGTTTCCCGAAGCCTTCTAGAAGAAATTTTCATTTTTTCTTCTTGCTCTCTATTGTTTGTTTCCAAATACTGAAAACTCGGTGCTAAGTCTTTGCAGGTCTTGACCTACGCGCAACAGTCAAGAGAACGGTCCAACTATGAGCAGGCAGCTCTTAATGAAAGGATGCAGGAATATAAGCGACAGATTGATAGGGAGAGTAGGTGGTCTTCCAATGGTCCTAATGGATCTCCTAATGGAGAGGGTATACAAGCAATTGGCAGAAGTTCCCACAAGATGATAGAAGCTGTCATGCAATCTGCTGCAAAAGGAAAGGTCTGAAGAAACCTTTTTCATTCCCTATATAAGGCCATTATCTTTGCCTTAAGCATCTTTTGTGCTACCCTTCACTGTTTCCTCTCAGCTTATCTTTTGTGAATTTTTTAGGTTCAAACCATTCGGCAAGGTTATCTCTCAAAGCGATCATCAAATTTGAGAGGGGACTGGAAGAGAAGGTTTTTTGTTCTTGATAGCCGAGGAATGCTTTATTATTATCGCAAGCAATGCAGTAAGCCATCAGTAAGTAATATTTTCTGTTTTGTCATTAAATTTATTTGTTCACTTGGTGCTCATTTGTAGGAATTTACTGGGAAACAGCCACAACCACACGAAAGCAAGCTGAAATTTCTTTTTTTTCTTTTTTCTGCCAAACCAATTTCTCTAGTTGGTTTTGGTTTTCCAATCAAGCCAACTAATCTTTTAATTATAACTTTTCATCTTTTGTTAACTATGTAAACCACATTGCAAGTGTGCAATTATCTCAGACATTCATTCAATTTAAACTGAAAGAATAGTTTATCCTTGAAGAGATTGATACATATATGAAGGAAGTGTTTTGGTCTTGGGTTAGACTATGACTGTATACTGGCTAACTGCTACCAGTCCAATTGGGCCTACAAAAGAAATACATCATTAGGCCCAAATGGTTCAGTAAGCGACCAAATTAAGATGTTGATGACTTCTTCTTTAATATTTGCCATGGTGGACTTCCTAATCAGTTGGTTTAGTTTCTAGTTGTACCGAACACTGAATTGAATCCAATTATTTATGGCCCTACTTCCTATTAATAATTTGTTTTTTAATACTGGTATCAATTTGACTGTCTCTTAGGGTTCTGTCAGTCACAATGCTGGTCAAAGGAATAGTTCAGAGCTTGGGTCTGGATTGCTAAGTCGTTGGCTTTCTTCTCATTATCATGGTGGAGTACATGATGAGAAGTCTGTTGCTCATCACACGGTGAATCTGCTTACGTCAACCATAAAGGTGGATGCTGACCAGTCTGATCTAAGGTTTTGTTTCAGGATTATTTCACCATCAAAAAGTTACACTTTGCAGGTGTGCGTTTCCTGCATCTTGCAGTTGTGTCTTTTTTTTAATGGTTGTTTTAAACAACTTGTGATTTGGTACCTAACTAGAGTTACTTTTAATAAAAAGAACCTTACAATTGTTATTTAGCTGGTCAGTGCAGGCAGAAAGCGCATTGGATCAGATGGATTGGATTGAAAAGATAACAGGAGTGATTGCTTCATTGCTAAGTTCCCAGGCACCTGAAAGGGTAATTGCCAAAGAATTGGATCTGCTGGCTTCTTTGTTTCTTTGTCTGAATATATGACATCCTATTATCTTTCAGTGTCTTTCTGCTGGACCTCTGGGAAGTAGTCATCATCATTCTGCCAGTGAGAGCAGTTCTTTTGAAAGTTCTGACTTTGATCACAATGCTGCTGAAGAATACACGGCAGAGAGACATCTTGCTGCTTCTCATCATGACCGCTTGTCGAGGAACTTACACCAGCAACGATCCTGTGTCAAAATTGAGAAGCCCATTGATATATTGCAAAAAGTATGTGGCAACGATAGATGTGCTGATTGTGGAGCTCCTGAACCAGACTGGGCATCCTTGAATCTTGGCGTTCTTGTTTGCATCGAGTGTTCTGGTGTTCATCGGAATCTCGGGGTCCACATATCAAAGGCAAGTGAAGGAATTTCCTAGTTGCTTTTACCTGTAACGTTCATTTAGTTAGGGATACTGTTGTGCCAAAAACAGCTAACTCTTTAAATGCATAATGTGTGCCTTTCCTTTTAAATGTTTGACAGAAGCTTCTTGATGGTATATCTTATATGTTTGTATCTTCATGGTGCTATGGTACTTATGAATATTGAATGCGAATCATAGGTGAGGTCACTTACACTTGATGTGAAAGTATGGGAGCCTTCAGTTATAAGTTTGTTTCAGTCTCTGGGCAATGCCTTTGCTAACTCTGTTTGGGAGGAACTCTTACAATCAAGAAGTAATTTTCATCATCCAACAAGGTAACCATTTTTGCAGCCACTTGAAGACTTTTCTTGTTTCCTTCTGAATATTGTTAGAGAAAGCTCATATTACTAATGTTCAGTGTTCTGTATGTAGCTTATTTGATTCCAACAAGCTGCAGATGCATCTTATGGCCAAACCTAGTCCCTCTGATTCTATATCATTGAAGGAGAAATTTATCCACACGAAGGTATCGCCCATATACTTTTCACTTCATTGCTTTTGTATCTTGTTTCTCTTACTGTTGCTCTGCACACTAGCTGAGAGAATATGCTTATTCTGGAACAACTTTTGACAACAATCCTCTTGGGCTGTGTTCTTTTTGGTGAACAATTTTTACGAGTAACAGAGTCTTCAATGAGAGATTATTGCAACTTGCAATGATATGGTCACCTGTGGACTCTGCTCATAGATGAATATCTTTTTATTAATTGAGTCATATCTCAGCCAGTGGTTTAGAGAATAGTTCCAGATGACCAGTTAGGACATTGGCCTTCTTGTTGCACTGCTGATGAATTGGTTTGACTTTGGATTTTGATGTATCATTCTTTAATCATTTGAGTTGTTCTCCCTCAATATTGCAGGGAAGGACTGTAAGATATTGTGCATTATTAGGGCCTTTTCAGTTGGTGACTCCCTTTTCCTTTTGCTCGCAGTATGCAGAAAAGCTTTTTGTCCGCAAGCCCAGGGATAGTCAAAGTTTCCAATCAGTGGCACCAGAGATCTGGGATGCTGTTTGTGCCAATGACAAGAAAGCAGTATACCGGTACATTGTTACTTCTGAAACGGATATCAATACAGTGTTTCAGCAAGCATCAAGCAGCTCTTCTTTGACTCTTGCAAAAGTGATGCTATTGCAAGAACAGACAAGTCACAACCAAAGCTGTAGCTCAGAGAGATCCTCGACAAGCTCCGTGAATCTTGGAAGTGCTGGTGACAGCCAGAGGATGGATTATTTTGAAGGATGCACTCTACTTCACCTAGCATGTGAAACTGCTGATATTGGCATGCTGGAGCTCCTTCTACAATATGGTGCAAATGTTAATGCTGTTGATTCAGGAGGGAATATGCCGCTCCACCGTTGTATTTTAAGAGGCAGAGCTGCCAATGCCAAGATGCTTCTTGCAAGGTGACCAGAGATCTTGTTGGCTTGTAATCACGACCGATTATTATTTATAACCATTTATCATGCCTTGGTCCTTTGACAGGCTAAACTGTTTTATTTGATGCGTGGTAATTTGAATATGAATTGGATGCATGGCCTATAAAGTAATCAATGTACATTGTGGAGGATGAATGCGTTGTCCTATTTTTTCAGGGAAAATGTTGAGATAGCATTAAGTGGGGGGCAGAATACAGTTTAGTTTGAGTACCATGGTACTAATAAGTTAAATTTTTTATTCTGTTAGCTCCTTGAGTTGGTTAACCACCTCCTTGTGCTTGATAGCAGCATTAATGTCTTTACTTAAAAATGTTTTGTCCTTTGTTATATCATATAGACATCCTGCTTGAGAATCATAATTCAATTGCAGGGGGGCAGATCCACAGGCACTAAATGACGAAGGTAAAACTCCCCTGGAGCTTGCAGTGGAGTCAAGTTTTGGAGACAATGAGGTTCTCACTCTATTGTCGGATTCAAATGGATGAAGTCATTAAGAGATAATTCTTGAAGTGTCATTCTGGATATCCTGGAGAGGAGGTATTTTTGTTACTTATGTGTCGTCATCTATACATATAGTTGAAGAGCTCGTTTTGTTGAAGGAAATGCAAAAGGCAATTGGGGTTCTGGAGGAGAGTGGTAGGTTGTTGTGCCTGCCCCCACAGCATTTTGTGGAAGTCAGTCCCTGCCATTGTCACCATTGTAATTTAAAGCATCGATTTGTAAGTTGAGAGGTAAGTGAAGCCTCTGATCAAGAGAACTGTAGTGTGATATCTATGCTGTTTGCTTCCTTTCCTGGTCTAGCTGTGAAATTGTACTTTAGGCCTGTCTGTTTTGTCTGTATATTAGTTTTTTAGGCAATTTTCCACTGGAATGGAAGCTTTATTATGATGTAAACTCTATGATGGTAATTAGAAGTGGGTTACTGGGGAGTGAGGAGGAAGCTCACTTTGATTTTTGAGTGGGGAAAGTAGGATGTACAAACATTTGATGTTTTCGTATCTTCTGAAGAGTGATGCTTTTCAGAGAACCCCTCATTTTCTGTTTAATGGTGGATGGTTAGCCAAGAACGAACTGAAATTGGTGGATCAAACTCTCTTCAGCTTTAATTTCCGAAGAATGTTTGGCGCATTAGCTGTTGGTTGTCAGGAATTGTTCCCAGTTATCACTTGATGATTTTCTCAAAGTGAGGTTTTGGTCACTCTCTTTTTCAAAGCTAGGCTTTGCTAACTTTGAGGATTTTGTACTCCATGCTCCTTTTCTAGAATTTATTAAGCTTTTCTTGATGAAATCAGATACCTTTAGATTGAATGAGTACGATTTCGGTTACAGAGACCTTAAAATGATGTAATGATTGGCTCATATATATATATATTTTTACTGTGAGCACCTGTATAACTCTCTGAGCAATGATCCTGTCCAACTCAGTGCTGATCTTTCAGCTGTTCGTTTGCTACTGAGTGTTATTGAACGAGGTGTGTTGTACATTGGGCACATAAGCGACTATTAGCCAAACTGACGATGCTGACGTTCGTTAGTCAAGTTGATAAATACTCAGAAACGTGTGCTGGCAAGGGAAATGATTCAGGGATTTTGTCATTGATGTGGTTTGGCCTTCTGAAATGCTGATTTCGAGAAGACTACCAAAGAAATTACAGTCTCATTGGACAACGGTAGATGACGATGTTACCGGACTGAGATCATATATGCTTTAAAATAGCAAAGGTCGGATGCCTTTGAGATTGCAGCCTCCGTCGGACCTTGCTGCCCAAAGTTCATTTTGTGGACGTTCGCTTACTCTTTATCTTTAGGGAAACGAAGAGAATCAACTTACACGAGATGCTGGCGTTGCATCTCTTTTGGGTACATGAAAAGCCGAAAATTCCTGTCATCGCACGCTCTTTGTTACACCCAGTGACTCCCACGATCAGATGTTAACGGGACACTTGAAGAAGCCGGTGAGCCCCCACTGCCCATACATAAGTGAGCTGGAGCAAAGTCGTCCTCATCCATTAGAACTAGCTAGAAGCCATTGTTTTGGCTGTGAAGTACCCACGGATCGAGAAGATATCTCATTTCTTACATACTTGCCGGACAAGGAGCTGAATTTTGTTTCCTTTTGCATCGGTTTCCCGAGTCTGAAACTAAACTGAACAAGAACCCATAATTTCGTTTATGACACCATACTGACTCGGTCTGTTAGGGTTGTCTAAAGCCACGATTCATCTTAGGAAAGATCACCCAACGAGAACATTGCATAAAGCATCGACGTTGGCCGTTCCCGATCGAGTGTACCAGAAAGGCCAAATACCCAAAACCGAGTGGCCTCTCCCAAAGCCTCACCACCACATCTCTAGTCAAACAGAAAATACAAACCTTATCCAATAGCTGGAAGTATCTCCTCCATCTTATCTCTTCGAACTCACCAACCCCACTCCTATAAATGCACTCCCAAAGGCATCGAATCCCGACGATGCTCGAAACCCCCGCATCAAGGCTCGCACCAGAACCATGCAGACATCAGTAATTTTCGCAGCAGCGCCATCTCTCCCGCTGGTGTCCACCAACAGGTCACTTGGGTCCCCATGGAAGCTCAACCCTAGGCCACGAAGTAATCGTTTTCCTCTCGTTAAAGCGCATGCCGTCGCCTACGATACGTCTGCGGTTGACTATAGCTCCATGACCTCGTAAGTTGCTACCATGTTATCTTTCTCCATTCGGTTGAATACAGAACCCCGAACGACGAGCATCCTCCTTGGCTTATCTCTCTCTCTCTCTCTCTGTGTGTTCCAGTGTCTTTCCAGCCGAGGCTTGTGAGACAATTGGAGGGGAGGCCTGCAATGTGGAAATGTACCCGGAAGTGAAGCTGAAACAGGAACCTCGGAGCAGCAACCCCAGGACTTCTTCCGAGCTGGTCGACAGAGAGTACTACGAGTACGATAGCCCCAAGACGTAAGCTTTCGTGATCCCCAACTTGTTCATTACTCAGCAATCGGCAATTTCGATCTTTGAATGCACATTGAGTCTGGAGACTTTTACTTCAGGGTGTTTCTGGGAGAGGCCTGTGATGATCTTGGAGGAGAATTCTGTGAGGCTGAATTTCAAAGAGGAGTGTACTGAGAGAAGAGCTTCTGTAGATCAATCTGCCGGCTGTGGTACAATAATGTCACTATGCACCGTCTCTTCTGATGCCAATCCTTTTTGTGTTATGTAATTGGACATCCTGTAGCTGCATATATGCCTAACGAATCCATCCATAATATGAACTTGACCTTGTAATAATAAAGACGAGAGTTTAGCTCTTGGAGCAATCCTCCTGTGAATTGTCGCATTCAAGTCGAACGATGCTGGACCATTGGAGTCTAATGATTTTGTAATATTTCTGATCAGAAACACGACCTATCACAAGAATATTTCACAGAGCTGAGAAGCAGCCCATAACTTCTAGTATGAATTTCATACATCAAGAATTTAAGAATCTAGCATAAATACCTTCGAAAGATATTCCAACTAACAAAAATTGATGTATCGGTAGGGAAAGGGATTCACGAGGATCTGAATATCTCCGCTTGATGAACCCAGTATAAAGGGATATTCAAAATGATGACGTCAACAAGATGCTAACTTCAAAGATAAGAAAAAACCCCCCTATTAATGTTTTGAATAGATCAAGACTTTCATCAACAGCTACAAGCCAACAAAATGATATGCAGTAGAGAGTAATGAAGGAAATATCACTGCTCAGAGCCATCATCAATTGCCTCCAGGAACAAATACTGAAGAGCTATAGTGTACTTTGCAGTTTCTCTTCTAATGGAGTCGTCATTTCCTGTTTTGCTACCGCTGCTGAGAAGAAATGACCCGCAGCCATCACCTGCGATGCAGACAAAAATTGTCAAATTGGGCAATGCGGCAGAACACAATATTGAATTAAGAAGCTAATCAGTTTCATGATTCCAAAACTGACCTTTTATTGTGAAAATGGATGAAACCCATCTCTTATAGATATATAACAACCGAGGGGAGTCTCCATGATGTGTATCAGCCAGCAGAATCTCACACTGACCTTTCTTGCTATGCAAGTCATGTATGACAATAGCCATCACAATTTGTAATGAAACAGAGTTCAAATGCACATAGGGATCTAGATATTGTCTAATTACCGAGCATGCATTACAGCATTGTGACACAAAGCCAAAGTCCGGACCATTGCAAGGTCTCGCCCTCGAGGATTAGCATATTTCTCTTGGCAATTCCTTCAGTAAGACAAACCAAAGTAGATAAAACTCAAAACCTGGAAGAGGTAGCTGTCCGAGTCACTTAGATAATAATCGACCAGAAGGAGAGCATTGAAAACTTCCAGCTACACAAACAAAGACAAACACACAAGAGGGTACCTCTCATCGAACAGTTCGCCGAAATCATCGACAACAACAGCAGATGGAAACGACTTGTGCAGGTGAAATGCCGCAAAATACTTCTTAACTGCTTCATCATCCTCGACATATCTTGAAACAATGCAGAACCAAAGGCATTATACATCACTGTATAACCTCTCTCTCTCTCTCTCTACGCTGTTCTTGTAGTCTAGTAAAAAGTAAAAGCGACTGATTCAGAAAATTGCTCACTTCATTTGTATACGGCCAAACACGCCAGACGACGGATCAATGCCCTACAGATACAGACAGTAGAGGCACGGATCAACGGCTAATGAAGTGGCAACCCACATAAGAGAGAGAGAGAGTTAGTGCCTGAGAGAGATAAGGGGGTTTAGCTTCCAATCTGCGACGGTTGCATATGAGAACAACAGCAGGAGCATCCTCAGAACTGCTCTGCAACGCGACATTATAAGCGAACTGGAACAGCAACGAAGTCTTCCCACTGCCACATCATTCGCAGCGACCAAATTCACCGAACAGGGAAAGACAAAGAAAAGGGTGGAGAAGCAACAGGCACCGTCGCCGTGCAGCGAATCGAACCCGCAACGCATCGGGTCCCTGATTCTCCTCCGACCCAAAAGGAAAAACAAGAATGCCCACCACCCGTTTGATGTGTGCTCGCGTCCCACAGAGAGAGAGAGAGAGAGAGAGAGAGAGAGAGAGAGAGAGAGAGAGAGAGAGAGAGAGAGAGTACCAGGAAGGAGGACCAGAGAGAAGCGTAATGGGATGAGATTCGGCGGAGGAGGCGGCATCGTTCATGCAGAAGAACCTCCTCACCCTGTGCGGCCATTTCAATTGCTTTTAGGTGCTGGACTGCTGGGTAACGTCCGCACTCCGAACGGTCACTATTTTTAATACTAGACGTAACCGGTGGCACCGTTTTACTTCTCTTTTTAATTGAAAATGATCTTTGTATTATCTAAAATGCGTCCCGGCCGTGCTCATGTCGTTTTTCTCAGGAAATAATCAATAGATTAAAAAAAATAAAATAAAAAATAGGATATTAAATTTACGTTATTCTGTTGCCATGACCTCCGACTTTACGGAAAAGCAGCATGAGATTTTATTATAAAGTAGGTGATACAAATATTCTAGAACAATTCAAACACTCCCAATATTTTTCTCCCTCAAATTACACCCAATAATCTTGTATGGCATTTAGTGGACAATTTCTCATGAAACAATCAAGAGTCAAAAGATAAATATACATAATTTTCACGAGTTGAAAGGGGAAAAAAATAAAAAGAAAAAACAATAATATAAAAACAAAGAAAAAAATAAAAAAAATCAGAAAACAAATAAAATTCTAAAAAACGTTAAAATATTATTAAAATTTGTCAACATTGGCACTGGCCATATCACTTAAGACGACCGGTGCCCTTGTTAGCAAATTTCGATCAAAATTAATTAGATGAATTCAATTGGCACGTACTTGATACTTCAATAGCAAACTTGGGTGAGTAGTCAATTGAATGAGTTGATTGGGCTTGGATCCAAAGCATTTTGTACGCACTTTCTCAAAGGTTATGACTTGATTACCCATTGGACTAAACATGTGACCGCTGATAAGAATAATGTGGAAAAAAATTTGAAGAATTTTTTTGTATACTTCAATATATCATAATAAAGAGTACATTAGTCCCGGCACCTTTCCACTCAGTAGCTTTTGCTAATCGAGTGTAAATGGGTGTCGTTATCTCCTAGGATGTACAGTGGATGGTTGGAAATATACATGCTTATCTTACCAAAAAAAAAAATAATTAAGAGCACATTGACCTTATTTATAAGTTTGATGAGATGACTGTAGGTGATATATATCAATTAAGATATGATATATGCATACTCTTGAGATATACAACAAATCAACATAAATTTTCTACTCATTGTTAATATAGAAAGATATTCTAAAAAAATATTCTAATTATCTCTACCAATCGCAATGGGCTGACTCATGGTTCAAAAGTCATTTCTATCAAAAGCATAAACCTACTGAAAAAGAGTAATTTCGAACTCACGTGAATAAAACTCCATTTAATACATATGCATCATCTATTGCCCGGTGCTATCCAAACATATCATTGCCAAAAACCAAGAAGCAACGATCAGCCTCCATACAAGAAAAGGAAAGCCTAATAACATTGCTGCGATTTTATTTTACATTGATCCAATCCACACAAGAAAGGAACCCTAGCAATCCACACTATTGCATCATCGCATTTGGGCCCTCCTTTCAAGTCATAGTAAGAACATAATATTTTGCGAAGATGATGAAGCTCCCTCTCTTCTTCATCCTACCCCTCATTCTCTCAGGTCTTTCCCGAACATAATCTAGGTTTCCTTCGTGCTATATAACCATGCGTTTGTCGATGATATGAATCGATAGTGTAGTGTTTCTGATGCCTGATTCTCTCTCGCAGGATCTTGCAGCAATCCTCTATGCGCCCACACACAATGGCAAAGGATAATCGACGAAGACCATTGCGATTTCTATGACTGCACGAGGCATTGCTTGGAGAAGTTCGGGAGTGCCGAAGCGAAATGCATTGCCAATCCTAAAAAGAGAGGATTTTTTTATTTTTATTTTATGGTAAATGTGCATGGATTTATTTCAGTTATTTTCTACAATATATACTACAAAACAAGCGGCTACAATATTTGAACATTCGTCAAAAACTTTTCCCCTCCATTTTTTTTTTGGTTCGAAGTGGGAAATAAACCTATAAAACCAGGATACAACATTTTCTGTTTCTCGATCGTGATTTCCATTGTAAGCCTTTAATTAGGCAAATTGATATTTTAAGAGCAATTTTGTGGAATGAAACTTAATAATAAGCTTACAATTATTGAAATTTTATCTCATCGATGAGGTATAGTATTGGTAATCTAATGTTCTACCTTGGCTTGCATTGAAACGGATCTACTATACCATATAATTTTACGGTCCATTTAAATTTCTGAACTTACTATGGCAACGTTACAAATTGTAAAATTTTCAATATATCAATCCATTAAAATTTTAAAATTTAAATTAATTTTAATATAAATGGATTTACTTTACGATATTCATAGAGATATATATTCAACATGGCCATCATTTTAAAGATTCTGTGATGATTTTTCATATATATATATATATATATTTGAATTTATAATTAACAAGAGATTAAATATGTTGATTCGTTGAGTAACAATCGATAAATTTAAATTTAAATTTGGATGTGGCGCAACTTCATCCGGGTACTAATTATATATGATAGATCAATTCTCAAAGTTTGCACTAAATGTAAATAATTCATTGTAAATAAAATAGGACAGAGGTAGAAGTGACTAATGGATGTGGACGATAATGACTTGGCAACCATTAGGTGCAATGTGGCCATGAGAAAATCCATAATTTGGAAAATAATCTCGTGAGGGATTTATTTTCAAAATAACTTTTTATAATGGAGATCTATTTTAGAAGATTAATCAGTCATAATATACCCAATATCTCGAAGAAATATTTAACCCACATTCAATTTCCTATTGCGGATGGGGAAATCGGTGTGAACAATGCAAATTACCTGTTCGAAATCAATAAATATGGCAAGAGGGGGCTACTTCAATAGGAAAGAAATGAAGCCTAGCAATCTTTATTGATTTTTCATATATATATATATATATTTGAATTTATAATTAACAAGAGATTAAATATGTTGATTCGTTGAGTAACAATCGATAAATTAAAATTTAAATTTGGATGTGGCGCAACTTCATTCGGGGTACTAATTATATATGATAGAACAATTCTCAAAGTTTGCGCTAAATGTAAATAATTCATTACAGAGGTAGAAGTGACTAACGGATGAGGAAGATAATGACTTGGCAACCATTAGGTGCAATGTGGCCATGAGAAAATCCATAATTTGGAAAATAATCTCGTGAGAGATTTATTGTCAAAATAACTTTTTATAACGGAGATCTATTTTAGAAGATTAATCAGTCATAATATACCCAATATCTCGAAGAAATATTTAACCCACATTCAATTTCCTATTGCGGATGGGGAAATCGGTGTGAACAATGCAAATTACCTGTTCGAAATCAATAAATATGGCAAGAGGGGGGCTACTTCAATAGGAAAGAAACAAAGCCTAGCAATCTTTATAAATTGACCATGGACCAGAAGCAGCGGCTGCGACACACGTAGGCGCTGCTTCCAGCAAACATGGTGAAGCTCTCGCTCTTCTTCCTCGTCCTAGTGATGCTCCTTTCAGGTTCTTCTCGCCCCCTTCTTCGGGCTCATGATGCAGCACGGTGCACGATAGGCATAGTTTCGAGTTCTTTCATGCGACGTAACCATGCATGGGGTTTGCTTGTCTGTCCGGTGACGGGACCGTTTGTTTGTTCGTTCACGTCGAATGAGTAGTATGCGTGATACTCTTTGCGTAGGTCCTTGCAGCAACAACCGTATAGGTGCTGATGCGCAACGTCTCTGCCGAAGGATCCTCGAGCAGCACAGTTGCAATTTCTACGACTGCACGAGGCATTGCGGCGAGGAGTTTGGTTCCGTCAAAGCACAATGCATTCACAATCCTTGGAGGCACTGGCTCCACGCCTGCGCCTGCTACGTCCCCTGTTGACGTCGTCCTGATGCGTGTTGGGCATCATCTCTTTTAGAGCTCTAGGGTCTTTTGCTCATGCCGGTTCCAATAACGGGAATTTATTGTTGTCGACGTAAGATTCTGTTTGATTAGCAATACTATTATGTGATGCTCGACAATGAAAATTTCAATTCCAATAATATCTATCACATTATACTTTTTATTCGTATTTATTTATCATGTTTATTTACGGTGATAATTAGTGATTATTATTACATTGCAATCCTATATTACCAACAAAATTGTTTCTAATTGTGACACAACCTCTTTGTATAATATAATTAAAACCGATAAATCATAATGAATTGCTTCAAAATACCCTTTTATCTCTTTTTTCCCTATCACTCTAACCGTAAAGATAATCAATATCATAATAAATATTGATTAAATAACTAATGTAACCGTTATGGTTATTCATATATTAACGATTAAAATGATGTTGTTATTAGCGCAATTATACAATGGTTTAGATTAATTCAGTATCCAAGTCTATGATTAATATTTGTACTCAATGTAAATCTCAAACATATAATTGATAGTATAGGTATAAACTCATGGAATTAATTGAACACTACCATCTAAAATCACTTAATATGATGTATTTGTTTCGTGAAAAATAAACGATTGCAAAAGTATTTTTCAATAAATTATTATCCATGACAAAAACATTTTTATTATTTAATACTGCCTTTTTTTTTAATTACGAAAGAGAGGGTTATTACAGCCAATAGTCGTCTAGTCAAATGAGCTGTCTGCGAACGAGGAGGAGCGAAGCAGGGTATTCGTCTTCGTAAGCATCGCTTTCATCGTCTTCCTCGTTCCTATTCAGACATCGCTGCAACTTGCCGGCGGAATATCATCACGTTACCGTAAGTCAAGCTGCCTCGAGTGGTTGGATGCCATCCGTCAATGGCTTCCGCACCCTTTTCACCTCCCGATCCTTCGCACCCGAGAACCAGTCAGGACAGGATTCCACCTGCATGGCCAGCGAGTTTTGCCCGGATCCCTTCGTGGGTCTCCCTCAACCGCCCTTCTTCGGTGAAGCCTCCTCCTCCCACCACCACCCAGCACGGCCAAGTTGAGAACTTGCATTTGGTCTCCCTGTCTAGACAGGGGAAATTCGAGCAAGTTCATGAGTTCATCAAGAGCATGGACGAAGCCGGCATTGCCGTCAGTCCCTCCACGTATAAATCCCTCTTCGAAACGTGTGGGGAGATGGGGCTCTTGTCGGAAGGAAGATCGATTCGCGGTCGGCTGAAGAACCCGCCCGGGTTTCTTGAAGACTGCGCTCTCCGAATGTATTGTGATTGTGGGAGCTTATCGGATGCGCGGAGACTGTTTGATGAAATGCCGGAGAGAAGTTCGTTCGCGTGGGGTATAATGATATCGGGTTATGCGCAGAGGGGTGTTTTGGACAAAGCTTTTCAGTTGTTTTCGCTCTTGATGGATTCTGGAGTTGGACCAAATTTTTCCGTCTATACAAGTTTGTTGAGGTCATTGGTGGACTCTTCTTGTTTGAAGATTGGCCGACAGATGCATTCTCATTTGATAAAAACTGGGTCAGGTTTGAATGCATCGGTTGGCACGGCAATTTGCAATATGTACGTTAAATGTGGGTGGTTAGAGGGTGCCAGGATCGTTTTTGATGAGATGGCTGAAAAGAAAGCAGTTGCTTGGACTGCGTTGATGGTGGGGTACACTGAGGCTAACGAGCAGAATGATGTTCTTCATTTATTCATGAAAATGGTCGAGGAAGGTGTGGAATTGGATGAGTTTGTATTCTCTATTGTTCTCAAAGCCTGTGCTTGGTTGGACGACTTGAGAGTTGGAAGGCAAATTCATGGCCACATTGTTAAGCTGGGGTTGGAATCTGAAGTTTCCGTGGGAACTCCTCTCGTAGACCTTTATGTGAAATGCGCATGTTTTGAGTCCGTTCTCTTGGCATTTCAGAAGATAGACAACCCAAATGATGTTTCGTGGAGTGCACTGATTTCTGGTTACTCTCAATCTGGGAGAGTTGAGGAGTGCCTTAAAACTTACAAATCTTTGAGAGTTATGGATGGATCACTAAATTCATTCATCTACACTAGCATTTTCCAAGCATGCTCCACGCTTGCAGATATTAATTCAGGTGCACAAGCTCATGCGGATGCAATAAAAAGAGGTCTGATCTCGCCTTTGTATGGGGAGAGTGCACTAATCACCATGTACTCTAAATGTGGCAATATGGATTTTGCCAGTCAGGTTTTCGGGTCAATTAGCAAAACAGACACTATAGCCTGGACTGCTATAATAGCTGGGTATGCATATCATGGGATTGCTTCAGAAGCACTCAGGTACTTTAGGAAGATGCAGGATTCTGGTGTCAGGCCAAATGGAGTCACTCTTGTTGCAGTCCTGACTGCTTGTAGCCATTCAAGTTTGATAACAGAGGCCAAAGTTTACTTGAAATCAATGAACAGTGAGTATGGTGTCGCTCCTACAATTGATCATTTCAATTGTATGATAGATGTATACTCTCGTGCCGGCCTACTTCAAGAGGCATTTGAACTGATTAATAGTATGAACTTTGATCCTGATGCAATGAGCTGGAAATGTTTACTGGCTGGGTGTTGGAACCATAGAAATCTTGAGCTTGGAAGGATAGCATCAGAGAATCTTCTTCAGCTGAACCCGGATGATACTGCAGGTTACATCCTCCTCTTTAACTTGTGCGTTTCGCATGAGAAATGGGAAGAAGCGGCAAGAATTAGGAAGAAAATGATGGAAAAGAACTTGAGGAAGGAGGTCAGTTGCAGCTGGATTACAGTGAGGGGTAAATGGCACAGGTTCATAGTTGGGGACAGACACCATCCTCAAACAAAGGAGATTTATGCAAAGCTGAAGGAAATTGACTTTCCGGATAGCCATAGTGAAGATCGGTCCCTATTAACTGAGGAGGATGCATCTTGTATTTTGCCAGAGCGAAGACAACAGCTTCTTGAACATAGTGAGAGACTGGCAATAGCATTCGGGCTGCTCTCCTCACCGAGGAATTCACCTGTTCTAATTTTCAAGAATCTTCGAGCTTGCAGAGACTGCCACGATTTTGCCAAGCATGTGTCTAGGGTGGCCAAACACGAGATTGTAATTAGAGACTCGAGCAGGTTCCATCATTTTAAGCTTGGTCAGTGTTCTTGCGGTGATTATTGGTGAATGTCGCACATACTGTCCATTCTACTTACCTTGATGGCCCAAGCTGCGTGATTGGTAGGTTACAATGACCATTTTTTTGTCATGCCTCATTCATAATGTTATGCCAGTGTAAATTCTATGGGCTATAAATAGTTCACCTGTACTTTATGCATTATCCAAAATCATATTCCTCATCCCTCAAATGATGATATTTTTTGCAGTATCAAGATGCTAAATCATCATACCTTGAAAGAAAAACTATTTATGTGCTTGACATGGTTAAGATCATTTCACCAGAGCAAAGCCATCAGAGGAACTGGATGATGAAATATCTCAATCATGACAACAGAAGCATGACTAACTGCGATTTAACTTGCAAAATCAGGTAGTAGTCGAGAACATACGAACAAAGGTCAGGACTGCACAATAATCTGTGGCGGAGTTACTACCCTGCGACATGCATTTTCATCTCCTTGGAAAGCAAAAATGTTGTTAGTTATCCTCTTGGACTCAGGATCAGCTCATTATTCCTGCTTTCTAATCTTTTGAAACCTTGAAACAATCGGTAAACGTTGGCAACTTTTAACTTGCATTCTATAAGTGGGGAGTCTGCTTTTTATACATAGTGATTGTTCATGGAGGAGTAAGCGGACATTTACACTTGTACATTTGAAAGAGATTTAAATGTGATGATGCAACAAATGAAGATAACATTGCATAGAGCTATGACAGGAAAAAACTCGGATAGTATATAAGCCTTAGCCGCTGTTACTGTCTGAAATGGCGTGGTATAATTGTGAGAAATGAATGAACAATGTTAGGGGCCGGTTTCTTTGCGCGATGCTTCCCAGAGTCGATGTTCGATTCCAAGCTTTCTTAGCTCCATCAGACCTTGCTCGAAGCAAGACAACCCAAATGAATACCCTTTTCTTTTTTTTTTTTTTTGGTCAGTAAATGAATACCGTTAAATAGGCAAGGTTTGCCTATTTGGAAATATATGATAACAAATCTAGAATTTAAACTGGAATTTGGCCTGAAGTGTTTGTACAAAAAGCATTGAGATATTACCATCGACAGCGTCATGTGATGTAGGGGAGTGAGCACTCCGGTTTATCCGAAGCTGCAGATCGCTCTTTTGCAGTTTCCACCTCTATACCGTGAGCTTTGGCTCTTCGCCAGAAATGTGTAAGCCATGCCTGTGTAAATACAAGAAGCTCAAGTGAGAAGACAGCGAGACTCAAAAGTACAATACCCTAAAGTAATCATGATACCTCCTTAAAAAGTACGTCCTTGGATTCCTCTGGACTCAATTCCGCCATAGAGAGGACCACAGTTGCATTGTAATCATCGACCAGATTATTTGTAAATATCAATTATTAGAAAATATGATTCACTCATGCAAGTGTGACCAGCTATTTTAATGCCAAAATCATCATCCAAAGAGCATCCATTATAGCACCAAAGTGTGAAGCCACAATCGAGTCTGAAGTCGGTATGGATTTCAGAAACGAAGGTTATGGGCAACGGATGCACCATCAATGATATGTAATCAATCAGAAGCCCGCTGGATTAGCAACGTTAGGCTTGTCCAATGATGAAAGGCTAATACATACTGAAACAACACTACTTTTTTCAGAAACATTAAAAATGCAGGCATGGTATAAAGACTCATAAATTATCAGCAGCTAAAAGTTTAACTCCAAAATCATGTTGCTAGAGAGAAAAATAATGTTCCCTTGTTTATCTTTTATGATGAGGAACTCTACTTTGGATGGATAAACCTCGAGGTGACCCAACAGAGGTTCAATATGAGATTTGTTCACGCTGGTTGATACCTGAGATGGAACCGGTATAGTGTGCCTAAACCACATTCAGACGTTTGTTCCTTTTAGCTGGTAATATCAGCATATTCTTCCCACTGGTATACGGTTCAATCAAATGTTTCACAATACAGAAGTCTGCCGATTCGCCGACTACAAGCATTTTGGACACCACTAAAATCGAAACAAACTCTAGTTTGAGTCTTCTAGGATAAGGCCAAAAACTTGGCCAAACTAACAGGGAAAACTTGCCCATTTTGCCCATCAGGATTACAGGTAATAGTAAATCCCCTCGAAAACTTGTGGCTAGGACTGGTCTCGGCAATACTGAAACAGTCACAATATAACAACCTCAAAAAGTGACAATATCATCCACGGATAGAAGTACCAAATGAGCAGGAAAAGGTGCAAGTTTATCCTATAACAGTAAAGCCGTCTAGAATGAGAATTAAGAGATGATGGCGGGGATCCTTTTCCTAAACACATGAGCACCTACCGACGCTGCCAGTAAGAAAATTCTCTTACCAAATGCCTCCATGAATTTCGGATCACCAGGAGATTTGAGGTCTGAAAGAAAAAGGAAAAGGCCAATGGCAAGTATTCAGCAGGTATCACTCACAAAAGCATGTAATTCACACAACTGTAGCGAGCTTTGAATCATTCAGTGAGATTGCAGAGGGACAGTCATTGGCCTACCATTTGCTAGAAATATATCCCCAAGAAAAAGTGCATTATTCTCAATTGTCCAAGTTATCTTTCTCAACTTATTCATTAGAAAAGTTTTCGACGTTTCTACAAGCTTTGAGCAACTGAATCGACAATACAAAGATGGAGAAATTTTTAACCACCAAGTGAAAACAGGCTCCTTTGTAATTTATTAACAGCTACATTTGTCCAAAGATTAGCTTTACCCTAGAGAAAAGTGAAAGTAAAAATAGGATCATGCTCAGAAGAAGAATCCTAGTAAAAAGCCAAATATTGGAGAAAAGTGCAAGAAAATCTCAAGTACATAAAGTACCTGATGCTGATATTCGTGTAGAATTTGGCCGCCGTTGTTGCGCCAATGCAAGCACAATAGCCTCCTCAACCTTGAAGACGCAAACAAAAGTTAGAGAAGAATATTAGCAACTAATACAGAAAACAACTAACAGAAAATAAAGAAAAAAATATAGCAATTAATGATAATGATGCCAAGTAGAACTTGGCGAAAAGGAGAATTAAGAAAATATTAGTGCATTAGACAAGAAAACCTTCAAGGATGCTAGCTCCTTCATTCCCATTTCAACCGAGAGCATACTTTCAATATCGCCCTCACCCGTTAGATCACTCAAGTCATGAACGATTTTGCTTCCCTCAGGATCGTCATCACCTGCTCAAATTTGTGATTAACAGCTTGAGCATGAATTAAATGCAAACCAATGTTACATGGAGAGTCGATCACTGAAATACATCAACCCAAAAAAGGAGGAAAGTTACTAGTCTAAAGTTCTGTATGTTTGGGGTAGGCTTATCCATTATCCAGTTGGACCAATTTTATATAGGATTGCCATGACAACAAACATGTGCTAGATGCTCAGATAAAAAGGTCAACATCCATGACTCAAGTAAAAATATTTGTGGTGATAAATATGGAGAGGTAATATCATAGTATGAAGAATGGTAGCATCTAGTTACAGATTGCCATGGAAATATAAACTGTGTGTATAATTCAATTAATAGGTAATTCCACATCAATGACAAAACTTTATTATCATGACAAGTTTGTCATAAATATATTTAGTATTTAATTCTTATGATCAAGGTGATCGGTAGGTTCATGAGATACCACCCATCAGAATTTTCACAAGAAATAGAAAATGTTTGGGATACACTTATATAGAGTTTTACCGCAATTTCAAAGTTAGAAAGATGATATATCCTCCTATAATAAGAGTTCTCGTCAATTTGTGATATAAATGTAACATTGGATAATAAAGTCAAAGCACATGGACTTTTAGCCAAATTTTATCTTATGAGAAAACTCCATGATTCAATTACATTAAGGGTGTATTTGTTTTACTAAAAATTTCATGATAAAAGAAAATATTTTCTGTGAAAATCATTTTCAAGGAAAATAGTAATTTTTATTTGTTTGGTGGCTTGGGGAACATGATTTTCTTCTTGTCGAAAGAGGAAATCGTTTTCCCCCAATTCTTGTTTTCAGTCCATGGAAAGCATTTTTCATAGATCAAGAAATCTTCCATCATCCACACATCGAAAAGTCAAAAGAAAATTTCTCCGAAAAAATTTTCCTTGAAACAAATGGACTCTAAGATTTGATTAAATTTCATTAAAATGATTAACCAACAAAAATAATTTCAGAAAAGAGGAAAGTAATAAACTCATAGTAAATTACATTAAGTTATTGATAGGAAAAGATAAATGAACTTTACAAGCAAAACAGAAAGAGAAAATGAAAGAAACCTTCTCCTGTAAAGACAGAGCTTAGGTTAGAAATACATAAAAAGAGTGAAAATTAGTCTACCAAAAGGAAAATAATTTTACATAGAGTGAGGCCTTTTTTTCCCCTTTAAAAATAGAATCAGACAAAAAGGTTTTAAAATAATAATAAAAAATTCTAATAGGTAGTAAGTTAGGTCAAACCATAAAAATGACACCTTTGAGAAAAGAAATGGCACAGGGGAAGCTAGGCCACTTGTTATTTGTTCAAAATGTGTCATGGGAAATGCTTGAGCACCAAGTGCAACTTGAGATGTGACGTGGCATGTCCAAGTTACTTGCAGCGGATCTAAAGTTTTAATGTAGTTAGGTGCCATGGGAAGTACGACTATGTATCTTTGGAACATGGACACCATTGATTATAGTATTCCAAATTGCAACTGTATCATAAAATGCAAGCAAGTCCAAGATTGCCAAATGCTAGGAGACTAATGTATTTTAGTAGCAAACCCGTAATTCCTTCTTCCAAGCATATATATTTTTCGAGTTCCTCAAAGGAAAATTGATTTGAATGCATATATTTGACTGAAAGAATATTACTAGCCTTTTTCTGAATTCTCCTCTTTAGCCTTCTGTCCAGCAGAAAGGACCACCTCAAATGGTAAAGGCGCTAAGGATGACCAGTGTTCATGCTTTGACACTGCTACGTCTGCACAAATACCTAAGTACCAAAAGGAAAGGCAACGTCTTGAGCAAAGATATGTAGATGCCTCATACGACATATATAGAGCATAAATTCCTCTTATTTACAATCTACATTAGCTTCAACCTTCAAACAATAAAAAGAAATGTTTCATGACTTCATTGACAGACCACCAAGCTTATGGAACGTTCTGTAGGCACATTACTCGCCAATGGCATGGAAAGAAACTAAAGTGATGCAACTTCAGTAAATTACCATATTTTGCAGCCAAACCCCAGTAGCGAGCAAGCCAACATCTTTTAAGAACAACTTCTTCCCGGAAAATGTGTCTCATGTATTATTAATGATAATAACTGCTTAATATAAGCTTCTGTAACTATAGCTACATAAATACCTACCAACTCTTTCTGAGTCAATATCATTCTCTGGGTCATTGATTTGAGAGCTTTTACTTCAGATTCAGCTCCTTGAAGCAGCTACAATATTTGGACATTCTCCAAAAACTTTTCCCATGTCTCCATTTTTTTTTTTTGTTCGAAGTGAGAAATAAACCTATAAAAACAGGATATGACTTTTCTTTTTCTTGATTATTATTTCTATTGTAAGCTTTTAATTAGGCAAATTGATATTGTAAGAGCAATTTTGCGGAATGAAACTTAAATACGCTTAGAATTATTGAAATTTTGCCTCATCGATGGAGTATAGCACCGGTAATCTGGTCTTTATGTTCTACTTTGGCTTGCATTGAAACGGATCTACTACATCACATGATTTTACAGTCCATTTAAATTTCTGAACTTACAAAGGCAACATTACAAATCATAAAATTTTCAATATGTATCGATCCATTGAAATTTTAAATTAATTTTAATATTAATGGATTTTTTTTTTATGATATTCATAGAGAAATATATTCAACATAGCTGTCATTTTAAAGATTCCGTGATGATTATTCATAGAAATAATGTTATGCCTGTGTAAATTCCATAGGCTATAAATAGTTCACCTGTACTTTATGCATTATGCAAAATCATATTCCTCATCCGTAAAGAATGATGATATTTTTGCATTATCTAGATGCTGAATCACCAGACATTGAAAGAAAAACTATTTATGTGCTTGACACGGTTAAGATCATTTCACCAGAGGAAAGCCATCAGAGAACTTGATGATGAAATATGTTAATCATGACAACAGAAGCATAACTAACTACAATTTAACTTGCAAAATCAGGTAGTAGTCGAGAACATGCGAACAAAGGTCATGGCTGCACAATAATCAGTGGTGAAGTTACTACCCTGCGACATGCATTTTCATCTCCTTGGAAAGAAAAAATGTTGTTAGTTGTCCTCTTGGACTCAGGATCAGCTCATTATTCCTGCTTTCTAACCTTTTGAAACCTTGAAACAATCGGTAAACGTTGGCAACTTTTAACTTGCATTCTATAAGCGTGGAGTCTGCATTTTATACATAGTGGTCGTTCATGGAGTAAGCAGACATTTCCACTTGTACATTTGAAAGAGAATTTATATGTGATGATGCAAGAAATGAAGATAACATTACATAGAGCTATGGCGGGATAAAACTCGGATAGTATATAAGCCTCGGCCGCTGTTACTGTCTGAAATGGCGTGGTATAATTGTGAGAAATGAATGAACAATGTTAGGGGCCGGTTTCTTTGCGCGATGCTTCCCAGAGTTGATGTTCAATTCCATGCTTTCTTAGCTCCATCAGACCTTGCTCGACTGAAAGCAAGACAACCCAAATGAATACCCTTTGCTTTTTTTTTGGTCAGTAAATGAATACCGTTAAATAGGCAAGGTTTGCCTATTTGGAAATATATGATAACAAATCTAGAATTTAAACTGGAATATGGCCTGAAGTGTTTGTACAAAAAAGCATTGAGATATTACCATCGACAGCGTCATGTGATGTAGGGGAATGAGCACTCCGGTTTATCCAGAACTGCAGTCGCTCTTTTGCAGTTTCCACCTCTATACCGTGAGCTTTGGCCCTTCGCCAGAAATATGTAAGCCATGCCTATGTAAATACAAAAAGCTCAAGTGAGAAGACAGCGAGACTCAAAAGTACAATACACTAAAGTAATCACGATACATCCTTAAAGAGCACGTCCTCGGATTCCTCTCGGACTCATTGCCGCCATAGAGAGGACCACGGTTGCATTGTAATCATCGACCAGATTATTTGAAAATATCAATTATTAGAAAATATGATTCACTCGTGCAAGTGTGACCAGCTATTTTAATGCCAAAATCATCATCCAAAGAGCATCCATTATAGCACCAAAGTGTGAAGCCACAACCAAGTCTAAAGTCTCTATGGATTTCAGAAACAAAGGTTATGGGCAACGGATGCACCATCAATGATATGTAATCAATCGAAGCCCTTTGGATCAGCAACGCTAGGCTTGTCCAATGATGAAAGGCTAATACATATTGAAACAACACTACTTTTTTCAGAAACATTAAAAATGCAGGCAAGGTATAAAGACTCATAAATTATCAGCAGCTAAAAGTTTAACTCCAAAATCATGTTGCTAGAGAGAGAAATAATGTTCCCTTGTTTATCTTTTATGATGAGGAACTCTACTTTGGATGGATAAACCTACAGGTGACCCAATAGAGGTTCAATATGAGATTTGTTCACGCTGGTTTATACCTGAGATTGAACCGGTATAGTGTGCCTAAACCACATTCGGACATTTGTTCCTTTTAGCTCTTTGACGTAATGCAGCTTCCTTTCTGCGAGGAAAACACAAAATGCAGTCCCAAAATTAAGCAGGAAAAGAGAAAACAAAATGAAAAATTGTGGAAGCACATATAGATAGCAGATTTCATATACCGCTCACCGGTTTTGCTTCCAAGAACACTCCTTCTCCAAGTGCAGCGACCTAAAACTCAGCCAACCAGAGAGTGTCATATGCTGCATTTACATTGAAATCCATGGCATAATATTATAAAAAAACTACCTATGCTGTTTGCCCATCCTCAGCAATTAGAAGGGAAAGGGAGAATAGCATGATCAAGGATTGTAGGGTTGAAAAAAGGACAAATGACTTTGTGATTGCACTTATACAACTTTACTATCATTTTGGTAAGTTCAATACCATGTCGATGCTGCACATCAAATGAAGCCCCCAAGAAGCTTAAAGCAATAAGTCTTTCAGTCAAAAGAGAAAAGGAATTGATATGGCAAAGTGGTCAGAATAATGTAGTGGATAAAGCAATCAACCACACAAAAAACATGGCCAAAATTAGTCCCCAAGCTCTTACTTTATGTTCAATTTAGTTCTTAAACTTCGATATTAATCAAGTTGAATACTGTGAACTTTGAGATGAATCACTTTAATCGTTTCAGCCAACATGGCAATCGAACTCACTTTGTTGAAACCCACATCTGCTGATGTTGCTGTACAGCTACCTCAGCTAAATTGATTAAAAAAAAATTAGAAAAGGAAGAAGACCAGCAAATTATGGGGAGAGAGAGAGCTGGGGTGCCACCACACTCGCACTGTTGAGAGCCAGTAAACCTCATCGGTGGCCACCCAAGGGCTGGCTGACCTCGCCGGTGCTAGTGGGGAGGCAGTGCAGCCCCGGCACTCTCTCCCCTCCTTCTACTCCCCTTCTTGGTGCTGCTATTTTTTTTCTTCTTCTTATTTTTCCGCTGATTTACTGGTGTGACTCTACACATGTACACTCATGTCAATAGATGGATTGGATGACCATGTCAACTAAAATGATAAATTGGTTCAATCAAAGAGTACAAAGGACCAATTTGACCAAAATTAAAGCTCAAGGACCAAAACGAACATTGCATAAGAGTTCAAGGGCCAATTATGTCATTGTCCCATGACGTAGCATTAAGCTGAGAACATGAAGTGCATTCAGGTACACCACTATGTTCACAATAGAAGAACCTCCTCATGTTTGAAGCCATCTTTGTTTCGAAGCGACAAAAAGCTTGGTCGGGTCGATACCCCAAGCGATCGCTTTCAGGTTGTTAGGTAACGTGTGCAAATCCGAAAAGCTTCCTCCTTTCCGAGACCGAGCATCGCTTTCCCTTGAGAAAATTAGGAAAAATGTATCCTGGAACTTGCTTCAAGGAAGGTCCGTGGTCTTACGAAAGACATTTGTTAGTGTTTGATAATACTGCATTGAAAGAACCCTCTCGAGGATAAATTGAAGATAAAGAAGGGATAAAGAAAAAGAAAAACTTCAAACTATACCCATTTATCCTTAAAACTATACTCGTTATGGCATATTTACCCTAAAATTTTTTCCTATGACATAAAAAAAATCCAAACTTGTATTTATGTGAAGAATTTATCTAGGTCATGTGAATAATGCTTTTCGCTTTCTAGCATTCATATATGTTGATTTTCAACAGTTTTTATTAAGAAAATGTGTTACGTAAATATAAGTTTGAGATTTTTAATATTGTAAATAAAATTAATGAGAAATTCTCACAGTGGATATAATTTAAAACTTATGATGGCTTTTACTCGATTGGGTGTGAACAAAGCAAATTACCTATTCGAGATCAATGAATATGGCAAGAGCAGGTGTTACCTCCATAGGAAAGAAACGAAGCCTAGCAATCTTATAAATTGACCATGCACCAGAAGCAGCAGCTGCGACATACGTAGGTGTTGTTGTTGGGAGTGCACAACAGTTGGCGCTGCTTCCAGCAAAACATGGCAAAGCTCTCGCTCTTCTTCCTCGTCCTAGTGATGCTCCTTTCAGGTTCTTCTCGCCCCCTTCTTCTCGTTCATGATGCAGCACGGTGCACGATAGGCATAGTTTCGAATTCTTTCATGCATGCGACGTAACCATGCACGGGGTTTGCTCCGTCCTGGAAAAGGCGACGGCCCGGTGATGGGATCGTTCGTTCGTTTGTTCATGTCGGAGACACGAGTTGATGAGTAGTATGCGTGTGATCCCCCATCCCACAGGTCCTTGCAGCAGCAACCGTATGGGTGCCGATGCGCAACGTCTGTGCCAGAAGATCCTCGAGCAGCACAGCTGCAATTTCTACGATTGCACGAGGCACTGCTCCGAGGAGTTTGGTTCGGTCAAGGCAAAATGCATTCCCAATCCTAGCAAGCCCTCGCTCCACGCCTGCGCCTGCTACGTTCCCTGTTGACGTCATCCTGATGCGTGTTGGGCATAATCTCTTTTTAGAGCTCTAGGGTCTTTTGCTCACGCCGGTTCCAATAACGGGAATTAATTGTTGTCGACGTAGGATTCTTTTTGATTAGCAAAACTATTATGTGATGCTGGACTGTGAAATAATATCTATCACATTATACTTTTTATTCATTTTTATTTATCGTGTTTATTTATAGTGATAATTGGTGACAATTGTTACATCTTCGAATTACCGTCTTCTGCCATGTCATATTCTCCCCATTTATCAGTTCCGACACCTTCTTGGGATCGTTTTTATTTGCCGGGCCATTGAGAATTCCTCTAGGTAGCCATTTGTCCTCGCGGATTTTGATATTCTCCCCGTTTCCTATGGTCCATCGAAGTGAAGGTAGAATAGAATTCCTGCCTTGGATAACGCTTAGCCATCCCCGGAGGGGTTGCTGCCTTTCCGGCTGTAGAAGACTCCCTTGGGTAGTATAAGCCTTTGAATATTTTACTCCACAGGGTTTAAGTTTTGCTTAATCAACCTCCACGCTTGCTTCCCCAACATAGCATTGTTGAAAGTTATTAGGTCTCTAAAACCGAGTCCCCTATGGCTTTCCTTTCCTTCAATAGTTCCCATCTTCTCCAGTGGATTCCTTTGTGTTGATCATTTGTTTTCCACCAGAAGTCCGCAATCTTCCTCTCAATAGCCCGACATATAGAAAACGGGATTTTAAAGACTGACATGACATACTGCGGTATCGCTTGACGATTGCTTTAATCAATACTTCTTTCCTCGCCCTCGACATCGGATTTTCCTTCCGGCCTTCTAATTTCTTATTAACTCTAGCAATGATCCAGGCAAACATCTCCTTCTTAGATTTACCCCAATCTGAGGGAATGCCCAAGTACTTTCCAGATCTTTTTATTTCTGCTACTCTCATCTCGTTTGTTAGGCTTTGCTTCAGAGATAGAGGGCAGTCTTTACTGAAAAACATACATGATTTATTCAGGTTAATCGTTTGGCCTGAAGCAAAGCAGTATTGATTCAGGATAGCAGCAAAGTTCTGGCATTCTGTGATGTTTCCCTCCATAAATATAATAAGATCATTCGCGAACATAAGGTGGGATAGGGTGGGGCAGTCCCTATTTAATCGGATCCCTTTTATACTACCATCTTCAACTGCTTTGTGTAGTAAGTGGGACAGAGTGTTTGCTACTAGGATAAAAAGATAGGGGATAGTGGGTCGCCTTGGCGATTCCTCGAGTTGGGTGAAAATATGGTAAGGGCTGTCCATTTAGTTTAACACTGTATGAGACTGTTGACACACATTGCATTACCAAATCAACCCATGAGTTGCTGAATCCCATCGTAATCATACTAGCCTCTAAGAAGTCACACTCTACTTGATCATAGGCTTTTCTCATGTCCAGCTTTAGGATCGCCTGGAATTTTCGTTTTCTCTTTCTAGTGCGCAGCTGGTGGAGCACCTCTTGTACCAGTAGAATGTTATCCTGAATCAATCTCCCCTTTACAAATGCACTCTGTTCGATAGTTATCAGTTGTGGGAGATATATTTTCGGCCTGTTAGCCATTACCTTCAAGATGAATTTTGTACATAAAATTGCACAAGCGATGGGACAGCTGATCCACTGTTCGGACTTTGGACTTTTGGAACAAGGGTGATGATTGTTTTGTTCAGATTCGGAGGTAGCCTACCGAGACCTCAAAAGCGGGTAATTTCCTTATGTACATCATGGCGATTTCATGCCAATGGTGCGATAAAAGAGACCATTCAGCCCATCTATCGGGCGGGGGCCTTCAATGCTCCCGGTTGGAAGGTGGCATGTTGTATTTCCTCTAGGGTAACTTCCTTGAGCAGCTCTTGATTCATTTCTTCAGTCACTAAGTGCGGTAGCTAGTCTATCTTGGTTGGATGTTGCGATTTCCCCCTTGAAGTGTAAAGCCCCCTGGAAAAACGTGGCAGCCATTTGCTTAAGCTGCGTTTGATCTCGTGTCCATTCTCCACTCGGGTTTTTTAACATAGTAATACGGTTTCTCTGTCTTCTTTGCACCGTGGTTGCATGGAAGAATTTCGTATTTTTGTCTCCCCATTTTAACCATTGAATACGTGATCGCATCCCCCAATAAGTTTCCTCTTGAGACCATAATCTCTCGATTTCACGTTTCAGCCATTTGACGCGCCGTTATGATTCATATTTGGATCATTGACTAACTACTGCAATTCTCCTGCAAAGCTTGGATTGTATTACGGGCATTAGAAAATTTGTTCTTACTCCACTTATGAAGCTTGGTTGAAACCCTTTTAAGCTTATGGCTAATACCGCCCTCCTCTTCTGCTTGGTCCAGCCATGCCTCCTGCATTACATTCTCATATTCCTCATCCTCAATCCAGTATGCTTCAAATTTGAATTCTCTCCGTCGTTTCTCCACCCGAGGAATTAAATCCGGTAGTAATGGGCTGTGATCGGAGCCAACCGCGAGGGGGTAAACACCTCCGCCTCGGAAACTCCACTCTCCACTCTATATTGCACAACACTGTCCAGTTTTTTCTTCACATACTCATCCCCTCCCTATTATTTGACCAAGTAAATGCACACCCCTTGCTATCAACATTCATTAAACCGCATGAGTCTAGGAAGTCTTGGAAGGCTTTCATTCTGTAGTTTTCAGCAATTCTTTTGCCCACTTTTTCCAAAACATATAGCACCTCATTAAAGTCTCCAATGCATATCCATGGACCATGTAAGGGGTTTTGAGTAGAGTATATTTCAGCCCATAATTTCTGTCTTTCGGAAGTCGGTAGATGCATAAACGCAGGATACTCTCATAGTTTGATTTGTCTCCCTATCCGAACAGGTTAAATGTATGCAATGCACCGAGCTTGATTTTATGGATAATTCTACCTCGATCATTCCGAGAATAGTGCTAACCCCCCAGCAATACCTCTTGGGTTGACAATAAAACTGTGTTGGAATCTTAATCTGCGTTGTAGTCTCTTACACACCTCCTCCTTGTTCTTTGTTTCCATTAGAAATAAAACAGCGGGCCTCTCTTGAGCCACTAGGGCTCTAATGGCCTAGAATGTCAGGGGGGTGCCCAACCCCTGATAATTCCCGTTTAACAGCTTCATTTGTGATTTAGTGGCTTATTAGGGCTAGCCACCAAAGCCCATCCTCGTGTTTCTTCCTCCGTAAGTACGGGGGTTTCCAGTAAGGTTGTGTCATCAAGAAGTTGCTTGCTTGTTGCTTGCTGTTCATAGGAGAGTATCTCTTTAATTTTTCGAGCTGCATATTTTGACCCTTTTCCTCGTTTTCCAACAGCGATCCGATCATCGAGTTGGTGCTCACCGGTTGGGAATTCCTTTCTGGTCGATTCAAGTACATTATCGGTTTTGTGCCACTCCATCTTTTCGTGGCAGCTTCCTTGCCTTTTCCTTTATCCCTAGGGATAACTTGGTCGTTTGTTTTCTTGTGGCGTTTCATAAACAACCAACTCTCCCGGGTTTGTTGACATTTCAGGGGAGCTAATTTCCTCTAGTAATTCCTCCATTGTCTTCCCATAATAGACTTCCCAGAAAGGACTGCACTCATTAGCTTCTACCTTCATCCATGCACCATACATCGTGTCTTTTTTATCAAGGAATATGTCTTCCTGATATGGTATCTTCTCACAATGTTGAGCATAGTGTCCCAATCTTCCACAGGAATAACAGTAATGTGGGAGACGTTCATACCGGAAATCCGGCCATATTTTCTTGCTCTTATTGCTGAAAATAGCGCCTGGTTTCAAAGGTAGGGACATATCCATGTCAACTTTTACCTTTCCTATTTTGTAAGGCATGTAGCCTTTTGCTTCGATTTTCACCTCAATGACTTGACCTATCTCCCCTGCTATACGATTTACAACTTCCTCCGATATCCATTCTGCAGGTAAACCATGTATGTGGACCCAGAAACAGCACGTATCAAATTTATAACAGGCCGGAGGGGTATTCGGTAGCCACGACTTTAACAACAGGAGGTGATTTGCAAAGGACCAAGGTCCCGCTGCAACTATTCGATCCTTATCTTTTCGATGCAAACTTAAACGCAAAGATTCCGGGGCTAACAAGTTGATTTCTACATTTTCAAGTTTCCATACTCTCCGCATTTTGTTTTGAAAGGCTTGGAAATTGATTTTAGGGTTCTGGTATAGTTGCCCTAGTAGGGTTTGTTGACATTCTTTTACCTTGCTTGCTGAAATTACATCATCTACTGATGTTATGGCTTGGTGTGTCCATAGTTTCCCCAGCCTTTTGCATAGCAATGCTAGTCTGACTTCCTCCTCTGCTGTGGTTTCCATTTCAGCTAGTTCGAGTGGCTGTGGTGTTGCTGATTCGAGTAGCCAGGTCAATGGGGCGTTTTGGGGCCTGGTTGTAGCAGATCCGTTGAAGAGTGAGTGTGGGGGGAGTTTTATTGGCTGTCTGAAGGCTGTGGAGTGGATGGTGTCAATGGGAGAAGATGGAGTGGGGCAGATTTTTGGCGAGGGGAGAAGAGATGATGCGAAGGGTTACTGGTGTGGAATCATGGAGGGAATCGGGAGTGGGCAACGGAGGAGATGTGTTCCTCCATTGTTGGTGCCGAGAGATGGAGCTGTTGATGGCTTAGGGTTTTGGATTGGGGAGCTACCACAAGAGGTAGAGAGAGCTCTTCAGGGAGAAGAGAGAAGATTTTTTTCTACAGAGATATGTTTACCATTAGTCATCCGTACAGTGTTAAGTTGTGACAATTTCTCACCGCATTCACTCAATTTCCCAAACAAATATGCAAAAATTTTACCCAAAATTTTCGTGGCACGAAGCACTAACTTGCACATACGATGACATTTCACCAAGCACGACGACAATCTCTCTCGTGCTTCATTTTTATTTTTTTTATCTTTTCTATTTTTTGGTTTTCAATCTTTCGTTTTTGCTACATATAATTTTTTTTTTACTTAATTGTTAACATGGCATGCACTTGAGGCCGTATCAATAGCATAATTGGTCGAGTGGCCAATTGAAGGACTTGATTGGACTTCGATCCAAAGCGTTTTGTGCGCACTTTCTCAAAAGTTTACGATTCGATTACTCATATGACTATAATGTAGAAAATAAATTTGAGGCTTTTTTTGTGTATTTCAATATATAAATTTGATGATTTTCTCTATATTTCAATATATTAAGAAGAATACATTAGCCTTATTTATAAGTTTTATGAGATAATCATCTAAAGTAATATATATCAACCAAGGTATGACATATGTGCAATCTTGATAAATACACAAAATCAACAGAAATTTCCTAATTATCTTTAATATAAAACATATTGTAAAGAATTTTAATTATCTCTAACAATCGCAATGGGACTAACTCATAGTTAGAAATTCATTTCAATCAAAAGCATAAACCTATCGAAAAAGAGCATTCCAAACTCACATGAACAAAAACTCCATTTGATCCGGATGCATCATTTAATGCCCGGTGCTGTCCAAACATATCATTGCCAAAAACCAAGAATCAAGGGTCAGCCTCCATACAAGAAAAGGAAATCTAAAAACATTGCTGCAATTTTTTTTTTTTTTTTTTTGTATGATCTAATCCATACAAGAAAGGAACCCTAGTAATCCACGCTATTCATTCCTGCCTCAGTCCCCAACCTGATAAATTGACCAAGCATCGCAAATCGCATTGCATCATCACATCTGCGCAGACTTTTCAAGTCGTAGTTAAAACGTAATCTTTTGCTAAGATGATGAAGCCCCCTCTCTTCTTCATCCTAGCCCTCCTTCTCTCAGGTCTTTCCCAAATATAATCTAGGTTTCCTTGGCATTGTATAGCCGCACGTTTGGTGATAACATGAGTCGATTCGTAGTGTTTCTGATGCCCGATTCGCCCTCGCAGGTTTTTGCAACAATCCTATACTTGCCAACACACAGTGCCAAAGGATAATCGATGAAGACCACTGCGATTTCTAAAACTGCACGAGGCACTGCTTGGAGGAGTTAGGGGAATGCCGTGAAATGAGGGGCTCTCGCCTGTGCCTGCTTTGTCTGCTGACATCGTTCGCTACGCGTTCGCCGGTCTTTTTGAGAGATCTAGGATCTGTACTCATGCTAGTGTTAATGAGCACATAAAATTTAGTACTCCTTTTCTCAGCTTTGATTTGTTCGTCTTTTGGCTCCGTTCATTAGCTCCTTTGCCAGGTCAAGGCGTTATACAACTTATGATTGCTGCTCTTTGTCCATATGAAATATCGCTGCCCGGATTGCAAAGGTCCATTTTATCAAGAGGGAATCAATACAAAACCATTGCGTACGACCAAAGTACTGAATGTTTAAGCACATGATCGCTCAAACAGTGTACAAAAAACCACAAGTCTAATCCACAGACCTATGTCGAAGCTATGTGAAAGCTTTTGCGGAAGACTGATCACGAGATGTTTCCATTGGACGAATTTAGGTTACGAACTCGGGCTGCGTTTGATCCCGGACATTTTTATGGCATAGGCTTTTCACGGACAAGATTTTTTTAAATAAATTGATTTTTTTTTTTTTTACATTAATGGATTTACACGTTTAAAATATGGATTATGCGAAGCTACAGGCCGTCGCGCTCGGCAAGCGCTAAGGAACCGGGTATTACAAGCTAGCCACCACACTTCACACTAAGAATTTTTAAATTTTCGGTTTATTTTAATATGAAAAAGGAATGTGCATGGATTTATTTTAGTTACTCTCTACAATATATACTACAAATAAGCAGCTACAATATCTGACCATTCTCCAAAAACTTTTCCCATGTCTCCATTTTTTTTTTTTGCTCGAAGTGAGAAATAAACCTATAAAAACAGGATATGACTTTTTCTGTTTCTTGATTATTATTTCTATTGTAAGCTTTTAATTAGGAAAATTGATATTGTAAGAGCAATTTTGCGGAATGAAACTTAAATACGCTTAAAATTATTGAAATTTTGCCTCATCGATGGAGTATAGCACGGTAATCTGGTCTTTATGTTCTACTTTGGCTTGCATTGAAACGGATCTACTACATCACATGATTGTACAGTCCATTTAAATTTCTGAACTTACAAAGGCAACATTACAAATCATAAAATTTTCAATATGTATCGATCCATTGAAATTTTAATATTAATGGATTTTTTTTTACGATATTCATAGAGAAATATATTCAACACAGCTGTCATTTTAAAGATTCCGTGATGATTTTTCATATATATATTTTGAATTTATAATCAACAAGAGATTATATATGTTGATTCGTTGAGTAACATCAGTAAATTAAAATTTAAAATTTGGATGTGGCGCATCTTCACCTAGAGTACTAATTATTTATGATAGATCAATTCTCAAAGTCAAAGTTTGTGATAAATGTAAATAATTCATTGTAAATAAAATAGTACAGAGGCGAGAAGTGACTAGGGCATGAGGAGGATAATGACTAGGCAATCATTAGTTGCAATGTGGCCATGAGAAAATACATAATTTGGAAAGTAATTTTGCCAGAGATTTATTTTCGAAATTACCTTCTTCTTCTTTTTTTCCAACGGATATCTATTTTAGAAGGTTAATTAATTAGAATACACCCAATATCTCAAAGAAATATTTAACCAGCTTTCAATTTCCTATTGCAGATGGGGAAAATGGGTGTGAACAAAGCAAATTACCTATTCGAGATCAATGAATATGGCAAGAGCAGGTGTTACCTCCATAGGAAAGAAACGAAGCCTAGCAATCTTATAAATTGACCATGCACCAGAAGCAGCAGCTGCGACATACGTAGGTGTTGTTGTTGGGAGTGCACAACAGTTGGTGCTGCTTCCAGCAAAACATGGCGAAGCTCTCGCTCTTCTTCCTCGTCCTAGTGATGCTCCTTTCAGGTTCTTCTCGCCCCCTTCTTCTCGCTCATGATGCAGCACGGTGCACGATAGGCATAGTTTCGAATTCTTTCATGCATGCGACGTAACCATGCACGGGGTTTGCTTCGTCCTGGAAAAGGCGACGACCCGGTGATGGGATCGTTCGTTTGTTTGTTCATGTCGGAGACACGAGTTGATGAGTAGTATGCGTGTGATCCCCCATCCCACAGGTCCTTGCAGCAGCAACCGTATGGGTGCCGATGCGCAACGTCTGTGCCAGAAGATCCTCGAGCAGCACAGCTGCAATTTCTACGACTGCACGAGGCACTGCTCCGAGGAGTTTGGTTCGGTCAAGGCAAAATGCATTCCCAATCCTAGCAAGCCCTCGCTCCACGCCTGCGCCTGCTACGTTCCCTGTTGACGTCATCCTGATGCGTGTTGGGCATAATGTCTTTTAGAGCTCTAGGGTCTTTTGCTCACGCCGGTTCCAATAATGGGAATTAATTGTTGTCGACGTAGGATTCTTTTTGATTAGCAAAACTATTATGTGATGCTCGACTATGAAATAATATCTATCACATTATACTTTTTATTCATATTTATTTATCGTGTTTATTTATAGTGATAATTGGTGACAATTGTTACATCGCAATCCTCTATTACCAACAAAATTGTTTACAATTGTGACACGACCTCTTTGTATAATATAATGGGAAAATGTCACCAAAAATGTTAAATTATGCCACTTGTGACAATTTTACCCTGAACATTTTTTGTGTCACTAAAAACCCCAAACTATGTCACTTGTGACAATTTTACCCTGAACTTTTTTTTGTGCCATCAAAAACCCCAAACTATGCCATTTATGACAAATTTACCCTAAATTTTTTGACTCGAGAGGCATTTTTATCCTTTTCTATTTTTTTTTCCCTTTTTTTTTTTTTTTCTCTCCACCGAGGGAAGCGGCGAGGCCGCCCTCACCGGCGGCGAGTCCGGCGAGGCTCCGGCAGCCCTCTCCCGACGCCGGCAAGGGTGGCCTAGGCCTGGGCGAGCCTTGCCGGCATCGGGTGAGGGCCACAAAAGTGTGGGCGGCCAGATTTGGCAAGGGCACTGGCAAGGGTGGGTGGCCCTCGCCAGATCTGGCTTGGGCAGCCCTTGCCTCACCAGCGTCAGGCGAGGATGCCCTCACCGGCGTCGGGTGAGGGCCGTTGGAGCCTTGCTCGACTTCGCCACGGTGACGGTGGCCTCGCCGGCTTCCCTTCGGTGGAGAGAAAATGGAAAAAATAGGAAATGACGAAAATGCCCCTAGTCAAAAAGTTTGGGATAAATTTATCACAAGTGGCAAAGTTTGGGGTTTTTGATGGCAAAAAAAAAAAGTTCAAGGTAAAATTGTCACAAGTGGTATAGTTTGGGGTTTTTTGGTGACAAAAAAAAAGTTCAAGGTAAAATTGTCATAGAGAAAGTATATTTTAGGATTTTTGGTGACATTTTTCCTAATATAATTAAAACCGATAAACCATAATGAATTGCTTCAAAATACCCTTTTATCTCTTTATTCCCTATCACTCTAATCGTAAAGATAATCAATGTCATAATAAAGATTGATTAAATGACTAATGTAACCGTTACCATTATTCATATATTAACAACATCGGTTAAAATAATGTCATTATTAGTGCAATGATACGACGATCTAGATCAATTCTATGATTAATATTCGTAGTCAATGTAAATCTTGAATAAATAATTGATAGTATAGTTATAAGCTCATGGAATTAATTGAATACTACCATCTAAAATCACCTAATGTAAATATATGACACATTTATTTCATGAAAAATGAATGATTTGGATGGTATTTTCTAATGAATTATTATCCATGACAAAAAAATGTTTTATTATTTAATACTGCTTTTTATTTATTTATTACGAAAGGGAGGGTTATTACAGCTAATAGTCGTTCTAGTCAAATGAGCATGGGGAAGTTCTTGTCTGCGAACGAGGAGCGAAGGAGGGTATTCGTCTTCGTAAGCATCGCTTTCATCGTCTTCCTCGTTCCTGTTCAGACATCGCTGCAACTTGCCGGCGGAATATCATCACGTTACCGTAAGTAAAGCTGCTTCGAGTGGTTGGATGCCATCCGTCAATGGCTTCCGCACCCTTTTCACCTCCCGATCCTTCGCACCTCAGAACCGGTCAGGACAGGATTCCACCCGCAAGGCCAGCGAGTTTTGCCCGGATCCCTTCGTGGGTCTCCCTCAACCGCGCTTCTTCGGTGAAGCCTCCTCCTCCCACCACCACCTAGCACGGCCAAGTTGAGAACTTGCATTTGGTCTCCCTGTCCAGACGGGAAATTCGAGCAAGTTCATGAGTTCATCAAGAGCATGGACGAGGCCGGCATTGCCGTCAGTCCCTCCACGTATAAATCCCTCTTCGAAACGTGTGGGGAGATGGGGCTCTTGTCGGAAGGAAGATCGATTCGCGGTCGGTTGAAGAACCCGCCCGGGTTTCTTGAAGACTGCGCTCTACGAATGTACTGTGACTACGGGAGCTTATCGGATGCGCGGGGACTGTTTGATGAAATGCCGGAGAGAAGTTCGTTCGCGTGGGGTATAATGATATCGACTTATGCGCAGAGGGGTGTTTTGGACAAAGCTTTTCAGTTGTTTTCGCTCTTGATGGATTCTGGAGTTGGACCAAATTTTTCCGTCTATACAAGTTTGTTGAGGTCATTGGTGGACTCTTCTTGTTTGAAGATTGGCCGACAGATGTATTCTCATTTGATAAAAACTGGGTCAGGTTTGAATGCATCTGTTGGCACGGCAATTTGCAATATATACGTTAAATGTGGGTGGTTAGAGGGTGCCAGGATCGTTTTTGATGAGATGGCTGAAAAGAAAGCAGTTGCTTGGACTGCGTTGATGGTGGGGTACACTGAGGCTAACAAGCAGAATGATGTTCTTCATTTATTCATGAAAATGGTCGAAAAAGGTGTATAATTGGATGAGTTTGTATTCTCTATTGTTCTCAAAGCCTGTGCTTGGTTGGAGGACTTGAGAATAGGAAGGCAAATTCATGGCCACATTGTTAAGCTGGGGTTGGAGTCTGAAGTTTCCGTGAACTCCTCTCGTGGACCTTTATGTGAAATGCACATGTTTTGAGTCTGCTCTCTTGGCATTTCAGAAGATAGACAACCCAAAAGACATTTCTTGGAGCGCACTGATTTCTGGTTACTCTTAATCTGGGAGAGTTGAGGAGTGCCTTAAAACTTACAAATCTTTGAGAGTTATGGATAGATCACTGAATTCATTCATCTACACTAGCATTTTCCAAGCATGCTCCACGCTTGCAGATATTAATTCAGGTGCACAAGCTCATGCGGATGCAATAAAAAGAGGTCTGATCTCACCTTTATATGGGGAGAGTGCAGTGATCACCATGTACTCTAAATGTGGCAATATGGATTTTGCCAGTCAGGTTTTCGGGTCAATTAGTGAACCAGACACTAAAGCCTGGACTGGCATAATAGCTGGGTATGCATATCATAGCATTGCTTCAGAAGCACTCAGGTACTTTAGGAAGATGCAGGATTCTGGTGTCAGGCCAAATGGAGTCACTCTTGTTGCAGTCCTGACTGCTTGTAGCCATTCAAGTTTGATAACAGAGGCCGAGGGTTACTTGAAATTGATGAACAGTGAGTATGGTGTCGCTCCTACAATTGACCATTTCAATTGTATGATAGATGTATACTCTCATGCCGGTCTACTTCAAGAGGCGTTCGAACTGATTAATAGTATGAACTTTGATCCTGATGCAATGAGCTGGAAATGTTTACTGGCTGGGTGTTGGAACCATAGAAATCTCGAGCTTGGAAGGATAGCATCAGAGAATCTTCTTCGGCTGAACCCGGATGATACTGCAGGTTACATCCTCCTCTTGAACTCATGTGTTTTGCATGAGAAATGGGAAGAAGCAGCAAGAATTAGGAAGAAAATGATGGAAAAGAACTTGAGGAAGGAGGTCAGTTGCAGCTGGATTACAGTGAGGGGTAAATGGCACAGGTTCATAGTTGGGGACAGACACCATCCTCAAACAAAGGAGATTTATGAGAAGCTGAAGGAAATTGACTTTCCAGATAGCGACAGTGAAGATCGGTCCCTATTTACTGAGGAGGATGCATCTTGTATTTTGCCAGAGTGAAGACAACAGCTTCTTGAACATAGTGAGAGACTGGCAATAGCATTCGGGCTGCTCTCCTCACCGAGGAATTCACCTGTTCTAATTTTCAAGAATCTTCGAGCTTGCAGAGACTGCCACAATGTTGCCAAGCATGTGTCTAGGATGGCCGAACGCGAGATTGTAATTAGAGACTCGAGTAGGTTCCATCATTTTAAGCTTGGTCAGTGTTCTTGCCGTAATTATTGGTGAATGTGGCACATACCGTCCATTCTACTTACCTTGATGGCCCAAGCTGCGTGATTGGTAGGTTGCAATGACCATTTTTTTGCCATACCTCATTCATTATGTTATGCCTGTGTAAATTCCATAGGCTATAAATAGTTCACCTGTACTTTATGCATTATGCAAAATCATATTCCTCATCCCTAAAGAATGATGATATTTTTTGCATTATCTAGATGCTGAATCACCAGACATTGAAAGAAAAACTATTTTTGTGCTTGACACGGTTAAGATCATTTCACCAGAGGAAAGCCATCAGAGAACTTGATGATGAAATATCTTAATCATGACAACCGAAGCATAACTAACTACAATTTAACTTGCAAAATCAGGTAGTAGTCGAGAACATGCGAACAAAGGTCGTGGCTGCACAATAATCAGTGGTGAAGTTACTACCCTGCGACATGCATTTTCATCTCCTTGGAAAGCAAAAATGTTGTTAGTTATCCTCTTGGACTCAGGATCAGCTCATTATTCCTGCTTTCTAACCTTTTGAAACCTTGAAACAATCGGTAAACGTTGGCAACTTTTAACTTGCATTCTATAAGCGCGGAGTCTGCATTTTATACATTGTGATCGTTCATGGAGTAAGCAGACATTTCAACTTGTACATTTGAAAGAGAATTTATATGTGATGACGCAAGAAATGAAGATAACATTACATAGAGCTATGGTGGGATAAAACTCGGATAGTATATAAGCCTCGGCCGTCGTTACTGTCTGAAATGGCGTGGTATAATTGTGAGAAATGAATGAACAATGTTAGGGGCCGGTTTCTTTGCGCGATGCTTCCCGAGTTGTTGTTCGATTCCAAGCTTTCTTAGCTCCATCAGACCTTGCTCGACTGAAAGCAAGACAACCCAAATGAATACCCTTTTCTTTTTTTTTTTTTTGGTCAGTAAATGAATACCGTTAAATAGGCAAGGTTTGCCTATTTAGAAATATATGATAACAAATCTAGAATTTAAACTGGAATATGGCCTGAAGTGTTTGTACAAAAAAGCATTGAGATATTACCATCGACGGCGTCATGTGATGTAGGGGAATGAGCACTCCGGTTTATCCGAAGCTGCAGTTGCTCTTTTGCGGTTTCCACCTCTATACCGTGAGCTTTGGCCCTTCGCCAGAAATATGTAAGCCATGCCTGTGTAAATACAAAAAGCTCAAGTGAGAAGACAGCGAGACTCAAAAGTACAATACACTAAAGTAATCACAATACCTCCTTAAAGAGCACGTCCTCGGATTCCTCCTCGGACTCAATTCTGCCATAGAGAGGACCACGGTTGCATTGTAATCATCGACCAGATTATTTGAAAATATCAATTATTAGAAAATATGATTCACTCGTGCAAGTGTGACCAGCTATTTTAATGCCAAAATCATCATCCAAAGAGCATCCATTATAGCACCAAAGTGTGAAGCCACAACCGAGTCTGAAGTCGGTATGGATTTCAGAAACGAAGGTTATGGGCAACGGATGCACCATCAATGATATGTAATCAATCAGAAGCCCGCTGGATCAGCAACGTTAGGCTTGTCCAATGATGAAAGGCTAATACATACTGAAACAACACTACTTTTTTCAGAAACATTAAAAATGCAGGCATGGTAATAAAGACTCATAAATTATCAGCAGCTAAAAGTTTAACTCCAAAATCATGTTGCTAGAGAGAAAAATAATGTTCCCTTGTTTATCTTTTATGATGAGGAACTCTACTTTGGATGGATAAACCTCGAGGTGACCCAACAGAGGTTCAATATGAGATTTGTTCACGCGATTGATACCGAGATGGAACCGGTATAGTGTGCCTAAACCACATTCAGACGTTTGTTCCTTTTAGCTGGTAATATCAGCATATTCTTCCCACTGGTATACGGTTCAATCAAATGTTTCACAATACAGAAGTCTGCCGATTCGCCGACTACAAGCATTTTGGACACCACTAAAATCGAAACATAACTCTAGTTTGAGTCTTCTAGGATAAGGCCAAAAACTTGGCCAAACTAACAGGGAAAACTTGCCCATTTTGCCCATCAGGATTACAGGTAATAGTAAATCCCCTCGAAAACTTGTGGCTAGGACTGGTCTCGGCAATACTGAAACAGTCACAATATAACAACCTCAAAAAGTGACAATATCATCCACGGATAGAAGTACCAAATGAGCAGGAAAAGGTGCAAGTTTATCCTATAACAGTAAAGCCGTCTAGAATGAGAATTAAGAGATGATGGCGGGGATCCTTTTCCTAAACACATGAGCACCTACCGACGCTACCAATAAGAAAATTCTCTTACCAAATGCCTCCATGAATTTCGGATCACCAGGAGATTTGAGGTCTGAAAGAAAAAGGAAAAGGCCAATGGCAAGTATTCAGCAGGTATCACTCACAAAAGCATGTAATTCACACAACTGTAGCGAGCTTTGAATCATTCAGTGAGATTGCAGAGGGACAGTCATTGGCCTACCATTTGCTAGAAATATATCCCCAAGAAAAAGTGCATTATTCTCAATTGTCCAAGTTATCTTTCTCAACTTATTCATTAGAAAAGTTTTCGACGTTTCTACAAGCTTTGAGCAACTGAATCGACAATACAAAGATGGAGAAATTTTTAACCACCAAGTGAAAACAGGCTCCTTTGTAATTTATTAACAGCTACATTTGTCCAAAGATTAGCTTTACCCTAGAGAAAAGTGAAAGTAAAAATAGGATCATGCTCAGAAGAAGAATCCTAGTAAAAAGCCAAATATTGGAGAAAAGTGCAAGAAAATCTCAAGTACATAAAGTACCTGATGCTGATATTCGTGTAGAATTTGGCCGCCGTTGTTGCGCCAATGCAAGCACAATAGCCTCCTCAACCTTGAAGACGCAAACAAAAGTTAGAGAAGCATATTAGCAACTAATACAGAAAACAACTAACAGAAAATAAAGAAAAAAATATAGCAATTAATGATAATGATGCCTAGTAGAACTTGGCGAAAAGGAGAATTAAGAAAATATTAGTGCATTAGACAAGAAAACCTTCAAGGATGCTAGCTCCTTCATTCCCATTTCAACCGAGAGCATACTTTCAATATTGCCCTCACCCGTTAGATCACTCAAGTCATGAACGATTTTGCTTCCCTCAGGATCGTCATCACCTGCTCAACATTGTGATTAACAGCTTGAGCATGAATTAAATGCAAACCAATGTTACATGGAGAGTCGATCACTGAAATACATCAACCCAAAAAAGGAGGAAAGTTACTAGTCTAAAGTTCTGTATGTTTGGGGTAGGCTTATCCATTATCCAGTTGGACCAATTTTATATAGGATTGCCATGACAAACATGTGCTAGATGCTCAGATAAAAAGGTCAACATCCATGACTCAAGTAAAAATATTTGTGGTGATAAATATGGAGAGGTAATATCATAGTATGAAGAATGGTAGCATCTAGTTACAGATTGCCATGGAAATATAAACTGTGTGTATAATTCAATTAATAGGTAATTCCACATCAATGACAAAACTTTATTATCATGACAAGTTTGTCATAAATATATTTAGTATTTAATTCTTATGATCAAGGTGATAGGTAGGTTCATGAGATACCACCCATCAGAATTTTCACAAGAAATAGAAAATGTTTGGGATACACTTATATAGAGTTTTACCGCAATTTCAAAGTTAGAAAGATGATATATCCTCCTATAATAAGAGTTCTCGTCAATTTGTGATATAAATGTAACATTGGATAATAAAGTCAAAGCACATGGACTTTTAGCCAAATTTTATCTTATGAGAAAACTCCATGATTCAATTACATTAAGGGTGTATTTGTTTTACTAAAAATTTCACGATAAAAGAAAATATTTTCTGTGAAAATCATTTTCAAGGAAAATAGTAATTTTTATTTGTTTGGTGGCTTGGGGAACATGATTTTCTTCTTGTCAGAAAGAGGAAATCTTTTTCCCCCAATTCTTGTTTTCATTCCATGGAAAGCGTTTTTCATAGATCAAGAAATCTTCCATCATCCACACATCGAAAAGTCAAAAGAAAATTTCTCCGAAACAATTTTCCTTGAAACAAATGGACTCTAAGATTTGATTAAATTTCATTAAAATGATTAACCAACAAAAATAATTTCAGAAAAGAGGAAACTAATAAACTCATAGTAAATTACATTAAGTTATTGATAGGAAAAGATAATGAACTTTACAAGCAAAAAAAAAAAGAGAAAATGAAAGAAACCTTCTCCTGTAAAGATAGAGCTTAGGTTAGAAATACATAAAAAGAGTGAAAATTAGCCTACCAAAAGGAAAATAATTTTACATAGAGTGAGGCCTTTTTTCCCCTTTAAAAATAGAATCAGACAAAAAGGTTTTAAAATAATAATAAAAAATTCTAATAGGTAGTAAGTTAGGTCAAACCATAAAAATGACACCTTTGAGAAAAGAAATGGCACAGGGAAGCTAGGCCACTTGTTATTTGTTCAAAATGTGTCATGGGAAATGCTTGAGCACCAAGTGCAACCTGAGATGTGACGTGCCATGTCCAAGTTACTTGCAGCGGATCTAAAGTTTTAATGTAGTTAGGTGCCATGGGAAGTACGACTATGTATATTGGAACATGGACACTGTTGATTATAGCATTCCAAATTGCAACTGTATCATAAAATGCAAGCAAGTCCAAGATTGCCAAATGCTAGGAGACTAGTGTATTTTAGTGGCAAACCCATAATTCCTTCTTCCAAGCATATATATTTTTTGAGTTCCTCAAAGGAAAATTGATTTGAATGCATATATTTGACTGAAAGAATATTACTAGCCTTTTTCTGAATTCTCCTCTTTAGCCTTCGTCCAGCAGAAAGGACCACCTCAAATGGTAAAGGCGCTAAGGATGACCAGTGTTCATGCTTTGACACAGCTACGTCTACACAAATACCTAAGTACCAAAAGGAAAGGCAACGTCTTGAGCAAAGATATGTAGATGCTGTTGGAAATTTCCGATAATGGGCTTACATTAATTAATTATTTTCTATTTTAAATAATCGGGTTAATGGATATTCCAATATATGTTAAACCCTCAAGTGATCTCATTAAATTGGGTTTTGGCATCTATTAATAACGGGCCTAGTTGAGCAGCAAAGTGTAGGCAATTGTGTTTAACCGAAGCCCGTAATGGGAGGGGCCCAATTGACACGCTGTTGATTAGGGTTTGCTAGGTCCCCTCTCTAGCCTATAAAAGGATATGTTATACCTATCAGTCGCTTAATCCCATTAAAGCTGTTAAACCGAAATAGGTCATAGAGAGGAAGATCCGGCATACCGACAGATCACCGATTATATCGCCTGACCATTTTCAATCAAGTGAAGCCATGGCTCAGACATGTATGTTCTAATTCCGCTATACATATATGGATTCTTGGTGTTTTACAATCATGTATGAATTGAATTCGTTCTTAATTTATTGATTGTTCATATTAAGAAATATTACATGTGGTATCAAAGCCTGTCATATATGATTGTAGAACCTAAAATTTTATTTTTTTTTATGAACAAATTCGAAATTTCCTCTCTTTAACCTAATGTTGTCGTTATTTTCTCATGTGGACTCGTTCATCGATTGATTCTGAAACCTTAGGGTTTTTATTCTACATGTCGAGATCTTTCCAACCATATATAATTTATAGTTTTTTGTTGAGAATTGAGAGAAAATTTCGAATTTGAAATTCTAGGATTTGTGCCTTAAAAATTCCAAAATTGTTTAAATTACTTGCAATTGAATGAAGTATGTTATAAATTTTTGCATGGGTATTGTTATATATGTGTTTTAGAATTTTTGGTTGCATGAAAGTGAGTTTTTTTTTTTTTTTTTTTTTTTTTGGCCTCAAATTTGAGAAAATTGAATTTCGGCCATGGGTATGAGATTCGAAAATTTTGAAGCTTCAATATTGATGATTTGTTCGTTAGTTCTTTGTTTAATTCACTCTAATCCTTTTATAGTGGTGTTAGAATAAAAAACCCGTGAAAAATCTCACAAAAATCTGTCATAAAACATGAAATTTGAGTTTCGGGTCAAAACCGGGTCACACGACCCGATTTCTGTAACTCGTGACTCGGCTGGAGGTTGAAGAAGACCTCCAGCCGGGCCTGCTGACTTTCGGGCATAAGCCCATCGAATTGGGCCTGTTTTTCAGCCCGCTGAAGTTCTGGGCGCAAGCCCAAAGGGCGGGAGAAGCCCCATGCGGGCCGGGTCTCCAAAGAAGCCCAAGCGACCGGGCTTTTCTTTTTTTCGGGGGCGTGAAGCCCATCATCGGGCTTCTAGTTGCCCGGCTTGCGGTAGTTTGTGGGCTTTAGGCCCGATTGAAGTACGGGCGAAATCCGAGTTTCGGACTTTTGGGATTTTGGGCGTAAGCCCGTAATCCGGCTCGGAGGAAAGCCCACGCGGGCGGTGACTAGAATTTTTCGGCCCGAGCCCGCCGGGCCAAATTATCGTAGATTAATAAAATAAAATAAGTTAATTAATGTATAGAAATTTCCTATAATGGGCTTACATTAATTAATCAATTTTCTATTTTAAATAAATCGGAGTTTCATTTGTGGATCCATCCTTGAAAGCTTAATTTGAAAGTTCAAGGTTATGGAATTTTTCTCCTTGTTGTTAAATCTGTGATGTCATTATCCCTTAGCACCTTGTGTTTTAAGCGAGTAGATGTGCTCGTGGGTAAATCAATTAGTCCTGGCATGTTTGAATAGTGAGGAAGACTGTTTCTCTCTCTTTGTGGTTATTGTCTAGTTGATTTATTATTATTATTATTGTTAACATCAATGACGGAATATTTTGGTGTATCAAGCATATATGCAATGAAATCCTCAAGTTTTGGATTGAGGTAATTATATTCGGATGAGGATTTTGTGCTTGTTTCTTCTTCTTCCTTTTTCGGTACATGTTTGCGTAGATTGTACTTAGAATGGCGCATGTATGGGCGGGAGCTTTGCTCCCGTGGGGCGGGCCTCCGTGAAGGCTTGGGCCGTGCGAGTCCTAGAGCTTTAGAGCCTGTTTCCAATTTTTTTTTTTTTTTTTAATATGCCTAATTTTTAATTTTTAATTTTTTTTTTGGTATGGTAAATTTTAATTTTGGCATATTTAAATATTTATTTGGAATTATTTATTGTTATCCATATTTAATTCCATAAAAAAAATATTGTGCCTATTTTTCAATTTTTAATTAATGGAAATTTGTTATAGTATATGAGGGATAGAATATCGGTATTCACTTTCCCTAATTTAGCATAGATTATCTATACTTTCTTCTTGAGTTTAACTAGATAATCTTAGATGCTTAATTGTAGAAATAGGCACATAAAATTGTGGCAAAAATTGTTGATTGATAAATGCAATATAATCTTGGGAAGCACATGTCGTAAAGTGCTTCATATATTGTTTGATAAATTTGTGGGCATTGATTAAATGGAATATTATTTACAAATTGTTAAAGTTTGTAAATTATTAAAGTTCCTTATTGATAAAAATTAGTATATACAATCACCTTCCCAAAGGGGTTATTGTGTATATTAATTTGAAAATTGCATGAAGATAAATTCCAAAATTAAAAGATGGGGATGTATGACTTAAAAAGATTTATCTGCCCAAAGGGGATAAATTTTTAAAAGTTATGTGTAATTCCCCTCTATATTGATATATTAGAGATGATTGATGGGGATGTATGACTCAAAAGGTTTATCCGCCTAAAGGGGATAAATTTTGAGAGTTATGTGTAATTCTCTCTCGTTGAGATAATGAAATGTATAATTTAAATGATTTTGTCCGCCCAAAGGGGATTGATCCTTGAAGATTATATGTAATTCTCCCTATCGTCTCTATATATTGATATTATGGAGATGTATAATTTAAATGATTTGTCTGCTCAAAGGAGATTGATCATTGATAATTATATGTAATTCTCCTTGTTGTTGTTTTACAAACTTCATGCTGTGAAAAATAATAGTGCATTATACGCTCTGTCCAAAGGGGAGTTTGTAATGTACTAATTATTTTGTGGAATTACTTATTGCCCATAATTGATCATATTGCATTATGTGTGTCAAATAGTTACTGAACAACAACAATGCCACGGCTAAGATGTTAATCGGATCAAATATTATATTGTTAAAGACTTAGTAAAAAAAGGGAGACATTGTAATTGAGAATATTAGAACTAAGTCCATGTTGGCCGATCCCCTAACAAAAGGACCCATTTTGTTTAAAGAACATGTAAAGAATATGGGTATTTTAGAGTCTTTTGATATCTTTTGTTAGTGGGAGCTATATAGTTTGTATTTTGGATATTATAGTTATATACAAACTGATAATGCTTTTATAATGTCTATTAAAGCATTTATTTTTGATGATCATTATTATTGATCTTATTGTTATCCTTTCTCGTCGTCGCGAGAAATGGAAATATGAAACAAGTATCTTTAAACAAATTTTAGTTTAAAGACGACTGGATGTCACTAATTATGAGATCTCATGTTGGATTGTGACATAATTGTGCAATTTCATGTTGTTTAGAAATCGCGCTGAGGCAATTTCATGTTGTTTAGAAATTGCACTAATGCAGTTTCATGTCGTTGAAAAATTGCATTGAGGACCGATAAGAAATAATGTATATTTTGATCACATGTTGGCACTATTTCTTACTACACTACTAGGCCCATGATCCATGAAAATGTTTATTATATGTGATTATGGAAGGTCATGTGTTGCGGTATTTTCTTAACACGTTGATCGCCATAATCCTATAATGAGGTTATATAGGATTGGATTGGTTTTGAGATGCCGTTATTGGAATATTATTTTTCAAAATTATGGCCACATAAAACAAATTTTCAGTTATTAACCCGAGAGTGTCGTTTTCAAAATAAAAATCGTTTTCAATATAAAACAAATTAATTAATGTAGCCCAAGTGGGAGAATGTTGGAAATTTCTGATAATGGGCTTACATTAATTAATTAATTTTCTATTTTAAATAATCGGGTTAATGGATATTCCAATATATGTTAAACCCTCAAGTGATCTCATTAAATTGGGTTTTGGCATCTATTAATAACGGACCTAGTTGAGCAGCAAAGTGTAGGCAATTGTGTTTAACTGAAACCCGTAATGGGAGGGGCCCAGTTGACACGCTGTTGATTAGGGTTTGCTAGGTCCCCTTTCTAGCCTATAAAATGATAGGTTATACCTATTAGTCGCTTAATCCCATTAAAGATGCTAAACCGAAATAGGTCATAGAGAGGAAGATCCGGCATACCGACAAATCACTGATTATATCAGCTTGATCTGTTTTCAATCAAGTGAAGCCATGGCTCAGACATGTATGTTCTAATTCCGCTATACATATATGGATTTTTGGTGTTTTACAATCATGTATGAATTGAATTCGTTCTTAATTTATTGATTGTTCATATTAAGAAATATTACATATGCCTCATACGACATATATAGAGCATAAATTCCTCTTATTTACAATCTACATTAGCTTCAACCTTCAAACAATAGAAAGAAATGTTGCATGACTTCATTGACAGACCACCAAGCTTATGGAACGTTCTATAGGCACATTAGTCGCCAATGGCATGGAAAGAAACTAAAGTGATGCAACTTCAGTAAATTACCATATTTTGCAGCCAAACCCCAGTAGCGAGCAAGCCAACATCTTTTAAGAACAACTTCTTCCCGGAAAATGTGTCTCATGTATTATTAATGATAATAACTGCTTAATATAAGCTTCTGTAACTATAGCTACATAGGTACCTACCAACTCTTTCTGAGTCAATATCATTCTCTGGGTCATTGATTTGAGAGCTTTTACTTCAGATTCAGCTCCTTGAAGCAGCTACAATATTTGGACATTCTCCAAAACTTTTCCCATGTCTCCATTTTTTTTTTGTTCGAAGTGAGAAATAAACCTATAAAAACAGGATATGACTTTTTCTTTTTCTTGATTATTATTTCTATTGTAAGCTTTTAATTAGGCAAATTGATATTGTAAGAGAATTTTGCGGAATGAAACTTAAATACGCTTAGAATTATTGAAATTTTGCCTCATCGATGGAGTATAGCACCGGTAATCTGGTCTTTATGTTCTACTTTGGTTTTCATTGAAACGGATCTACTACATCACATGATTTTACAGTCCATTTAAATTTCTGAACTTACAAAGGCAACATTACAAATCATAAAATTTTCAATATGTATCAATCCATTGAAATTTTAAATTAATTTTAATATTAATGGATTTTTTTACGATATTCATAGAGAAATATATTCAATACAACTGTCATTTTAAAGATTCCGTGATGATTTTTCATATATATATTTTGAATTTATAATCAACAAGAGATTATGTATGTTGATTCGTTGAGTAACATCACTAAATTAAAATTTAAAATTTGGATGTGGCACATCTTCACCTAGAGTACTAATTATTTATGATAGATCAATTCTCAAAGTCAAAGTTTGTGATAAATGTAAATAATTCATTGTAAATAAAATAGTACAGAGGCAGAAGTGACTAGGGCATGAGGAGGATAATGACTAGGCAATCATTAGTTGCAATGTGGCCATGAGAAAATACATAATTTGGAAAGTAATTTTGCCAGAGATTTATTTTCGAAATTACCTTCTTCTTCTTTTTTTCCAACGGAGATCTATTTTAGAAGGTTAATTAATTAGAATACACCCAATATCTCGAAGAAATATTTAACCAGCTTTCAATTTCCTATTGCAGATGGGGAAAATGGGTGTGAACAAAGCAAATTACCTATTCGAGATCAATGAATATGGCAAGAGCAGGTGTTACCTCCATAGGAAAGAAACGAAGCCTAGCAATCTTATAAATTGACCATGCACCAGAAGCAGCAGCTGCGACATACGTAGGTGTTGTTGTTGGGAGTGCACAACAGTTGGTGCTGCTTCCAGCAAAACATGGCGAAGCTCTCGCTCTTCTTCCTAGTCCTAGTGATGCTCCTTTCAGGTTCTTCTCGCCCCCTTCTTCTCGCTCATGATGCAGCACGGTGCACGATAGGCATAATTTCGAGTTCTTTCATGCATGCGACGTAACCATGCACGGGGTTTGCTTCGTCCTGGAAAAGGCGACGGCCCGGTGATGGGATCGTTCGTTTGTTTGTTCATGTCGAAGACACGAGTTGATGAGTAGTATGCGTGTGATCCCCCATCCCACAGGTCCTTGCAGCAGCAACCGTATGGGTGCCGATGCGCAACGTCTGTGCCAGAAGATCCTCGAGCAGCACAGCTGCAATTTCTACGATTGCACGAGGCACTGCTCCGAGGAGTTTGGTTCGGTCAAGGCAAAATGCATTCCCAATCCTAGCAAGCCCTCGCTCCACGCCTGCGCCTGCTACGTTCCCTGTTGACGTCATCCTGATGCGTGTTGGGCATCATCTCTTTTAGAGCTCTAGGGTCTTTTGCTCACGCCGGTTCCAATAACGGGAATTAATTGTTGTCGACGTAGGATTCTGTTTGATTAGCAAAACTATTATGTGATGCTCGGCTATGAAATAATATCTATCACATTATACTTTTTATTCATATTTATTTATCGTGTTTATTTATAGTGATAATTGGTGACAATTGTTACATCGCAATCCTCTATTACCAACAAAATTGTTTACAATTGTGACACGACCTCTTTGTATAATATAATGGGAAAATATCACCAAAAATCTTAAACTATACCATTTGTGACAATTTTACCCTGAACTTTTTTTGTGTCATCAAAAATCCCAAACTATGTCACTTGTGACAATTTTACCCAGTATTTTTTTTGTGCCATCAAAAACCCCAAACTATGCCATTTATGACAAATTTACCCTAAACTTTTTGACCGAGAGGCATTTTTGTCCTTTTCTATTTTTTTTCCCTTTTTCTATTTTTTTTCTCTCCACCGAGGGAAGCCGGCAAGGTTGCCCTCACCGGCGGCGGAGTCTGGCGAGGCTCCGGCGGCCCTCTCCCGACGCCGGCAAGGGTGGCCTAGGCCTGGGCGAGCCTTGCCGGCATCGGGTGGCTCGGCATCGGGTGAGGGCCACCCAAGCGTGGGCGGCCAGATTTGGCAAGGGCACGGCGAGGGCAGCCCTCGCGCTAGATCTGGCTTGGGCAGCCCTTGCCTCACCAGCGTCAGGCGAGGACGCCCTCACCGGCGTCGGGTGAGGGCCGTTGGAGCCTTGCTCGACTTCGCCACCGGTGACGGTGGCCTCGCCGGCTTCCCTCGGTGGAGAGAAAATGGAAAAAAATAGGAAATGACGAAAATGCCCCTTAGTCAAAAAGTTTGGGATAAATTTATCACAAGTGGCATAATTTGGGGTTTTTGATGGCAAAAAAAAAAGTTCAAGGTAAAATTGTCACAAGTGGTATAGGTTGGGGTTTTTGGTGACACAAAAAAATGTTCAAGGTAAAATTGTCATAGAGGGTATAATTTAGGATTTTTTGTGACATTTTCCCTAATATAATTAAAACCGATAAACCATAATGAATTGCTTCAAAATACCCTTTTATCTCTTTATTCCCTATCACTCTAATCGTAAAGATAATCAATGTCATAATAAAGATTGATTAAATGACTAATGTAACCGTTACCATTATTCATATATTAACAACATCGGTTAAAATAATGTCATTATTAGTGCAATGATACAACGATCTAGATCAATTCTATGATTAATATTTGTATTCAATGTAAATCTTTAATAAATAATTGATAGTATAGTTATAAGCTCATGGAATTAATTGAATACTACCATCTAAAATCACCTAATGTAAATATATGACGCATTTATTTCATGAAAAATGAATGATTTGGAAGGTATTTTCTAATGAATTATTATCCATGACAAAAAAAATGTTTTATTATTTAATACTGCTTTTTATTTATTTATTACGTAAGGGAGGGCTATTACAGCTAATAGTCGTTCTAGTCAAATGAGCATGGGGAAGTTCTTGTCTGCGAACGAGGCGGAGCGAAGGAGGGTATTCGTCTTCGTAAGCATCGCTTTCATCGTCTTCCTCGTTCCTGTTCAGACATCGCTGCAACTTGCCGGCGGAATATCATCACGTTACCGTAAGTAAAGCTGCCTCTAGTGGTTGGATGCCATCCGTCAATGGCTTCCGCACCCTTTTCACCTCCCGATCCTTCGCACCTCAGAACCGGTCAGGACAGGATTCCACCTGCAAGGCCAGCGAGTTTTGCCCGGATCCCTTCGTGGGTCTCCCTCAACAGCGCTTCTTCGGTGAAGCCTCCTCCTCCCACCACCACCTAGCACGGCCAAGTTGAGAACTTGCATTTGGTCTCCCTGTCCAGACGGGAAATTCGAGCAAGTTCATGAGTTCATCAAGAGCATGGACGAGGCCGGCATTGCCGTCAGTCCCTCCACGTATAAATCCCTCTTCGAAACGTGTGGGGAGATGGGGCTCTTGTCGGAAGGAAGATCGATTCGCGGTCGGTTGAAGAACCCGCCCGGGTTTCTTGAAGACTGCGCTCTACGTATGTACTGTGACTACGGGAGCTTATCGGATGCGCGGAGACTGTTTGATGAAATGCCGGAGAGAAGTTCGTTCGCGTGGGGTATAATGATATCGACTTATGCGCAGAGGGGTGTTTTGGACAAAGCTTTTCGGTTGTTTTCGCTCTTGATGGATTCTGGAGTTGGACCAAATTTTTCCGTCCACACAAGTTTGTTGAGGACTCTTCTTGTTTGGAGATTGGCCGACAGATGCATTCTCATTTGATAAAAACCGGGTCAGGTTCGAATGCTTCGGTTGGCATGTCAATTTGCAATATGTACGTTAAATGTGGGTGGTTAGAGGGTGCCAGGATCGGTTTTGATGATATGGCTGAAAAGAAAGCAGTTGCTTGGACTGCGTTGATGGTGGGGTACACTGAGGCTAACGAGCAGAATGATGTTCTTCATTTATTCATGAAAATGGTCGAAAAAGGTGTATAATTGGATGAGTTTGTATTCTCTATTGTTCTCAAAGCCTGTGCTTGGTTGGAGGACTTGAGAATAGGAAGGCAAATTCATGGCCACATTGTTAAGCTGGGGTTGGAGTCTGAAGTTTCTGTGGGAACTCCTCTCGTGGACCTTTATGTGAAATGCGCATGTTTTGAGTCTGCTCTCTTGGCATTTCAGAAGATAGACAACCCAAAAGACATTTCTTGGAGCGCACTGATTTCTGGTTACTCTTAATCTGGGAGAGTTGAGGAGTGCCTTAAAACTTACAAATCTTTGAGAGTTATGGATAGATCACTGAATTCATTCATCTACACTAGCATTTTCCAAGCATGCTCCACACTTGCAGATATTAATTCAGGTGCACAAGCTCATGCGGATGCAATAAAAAGAGGTCTGATCTCACCTTTATATGGGGAGAGTGCAGTGATCACCATGTACTCTAAATGTGGCAATATGGATTTTGCCAGTCAGGTTTTCAGGTCAATTAGTGAACCAGACACTAAAGCCTGGACTGGCATAATAGCTGGGTATGCATATCATAGCATTGCTTCAGAAGCACTCAGGTACTTTAGGAAGATGCAGGATTCTGGTGTCAGGCCAAATGGAGTCACTCTTGTTGCAGTCGTGACTGCTTGTAGCCATTCAAGTTTGATAACAGAGGCCGAGGGTTACTTGGAATTGATGAACAGTGAGTATGGTGTCGCTCCTACAATTGACCATTTCAATTGTAGGATAGATGTATACTCTCTTGCCGGTCTACTTCAAGAGGCGTTCGAACTGATTAATAGTATGAACTTTGATCCTGATGCAATGAGCTGGAAATGTTTACTGGCTGGGTGTTGGAACCATAGAAATCTCGAGCTTGGAAGGATAGCATCAGAGAATCTTCTTCGGCTGAACCCGGATGATACTGCAGGTTACATCCTCCTCTTGAACTCATGTGTTTTGCATGAGAAATGGGAAGAAGCAGCAAGAATTAGGAAGAAAATGATGGAAAAGAACTTGAGGAAGGAGGTCAGTTGCAGCTGGATTACAGTGAGGGGTAAATGGCACAGGTTCATAGTTGGGGACAGACACCATCCTCAAACAAAGGAGATTTATGCGAAGCTGAAGGAAATTGACTTTCCGGATAGCGACAGTGAAGATTGGTCCCTATTAACTGAGGAGGATGCATCTTGTATTTTGCCAGAGTGAAGACAACAGCTTCTTGAACATAGTGAGAGACTGGCAATAGCATTCGGGCTGCTCTCCTCACCGAGGAATTCACCTGTTCTAATTTTCAAGAATCTTCGAGCTTGCAGAGACTGCCACGATTTTGCCAAGCATGTGTCTAGGGTGGCCAAACGCGAGATTGTAATTAGAGACTCGAGCAGGTTCCATCATTTTAAGCTTGGTCAGTGTTCTTGCGGTGATTATTGGTGAATGTCGCACATACTGTCCATTCTACTTACCTTGATGGCCCAAGCTGCGTGATTGGTAGGTTACAATGACCATTTTTTTGTCATGCCTTATTCATAATGTTATGCCAGTGTAAATTCTATGGGCTATAAATAGTTCACCTGTACTTTATGCATTATCCAAAATCATATTCCTCATCCCTCAAATGATGATATTTTTTGCAGTATCAAGATGCTAAATCATCATACCTTGAAAGAAAAACTATTTATGTGCTTGACATGGTTAAGATCATTTCACCAGAGCAAAGCCATCAGAGGAACTGGATGATGAAATATCTCAATCATGACAACAGAAGCATGACTAACTGCGATTTAACTTGCAAAATCAGGTAGTAGTTGAGAACATACGAACAAAGGTCAGGACTGCACAATAATCTGTGGCGGAGTTACTACCCTGCGACATGCATTTTCATCTCCTTGGAAAGCAAAAATGTTGTTAGTTATCCTCTTGGACTCAGGATCAGCTCATTATTCCTGCTTTCTAATCTTTTGAAACCTTGAAACAATCGGTAAACGTTGGCAACTTTTAACTTGCATTCTATAAGTGGGGAGTCTGCTTTTTATACATAGTGATTGTTCATGGAGGAGTAAGCGGACATTTACACTTGTACATTTGAAAGAGAATTTAAATGTGATGATGCAAGAAATGAAGATAACATTGCATAGAGCTATGACGGGAAAAAACTCGGATAGTATATAAGCTTCAGCCGCTGTTACTGTCTGAAATGGCGTGGTATAATTGTGAGAAATGAATGAACAATGTTAGGGGCCGGTTTCTTTGTGCGATGCTTCCCAGAGTCGATGTTCGATTCCAAGCTTTCTTAGCTCCATCAGACCTTGCTCGACTGAAAGCAAGACAACCCAAATGAATACCCTTTTCTTTTTTTTTGGTCAGTAAATGAATACCGTTAAATAGGCAAGGTTTGCCTATTTGGAAATATATGATAACAAATCTAGAATTTAAACTGGAATTTGGCCTGAAGTGTTTGTACAAAAAAGCATTGAGATATTACCATCGACAGCGTCATGTGATGTAGGGGAGTGAGCACTCCGGTTTATCCAGAACTGCAGTCGCTCTTTTGCAGTTTCCACCTCTATACCGTGAGCTTTGGCTCTTCGCCAGAAATGTGTAAGCCATGCCTGTGTAAATACAAGAAGCTCAAGTGAGAAGACAGCGAGACTCAAAAGTACAATACCCTAAAGTAATCATGATACCTCCTTAAAAAGTACGTCCTTGGATTCCTCTGGACTCAATTCCGCCATAGAGAGGACCACAGTTGCATTGTAATCATCGACCATTTTGCCCATCAGGATTACAGGTAATAGTAAATCCCCTCGAAAACTTGTGGCTAGGACTGGTCTCGGCAATACTGAAACAATCACAATATAACAACCTCAAAAAGTGACAATATCATCCACGGATAGAAGTACCAAATGAGCAGGAAAAGGTGCAAGTTTATCCTATAACAGTAAAGCCGTCTAGAATGAGAATTAAGAGATGATGGCGGGGATCCTTTTCCTAAACACATGAGCACCTACCGACGCTACCAATAAGAAAATTCTCTTACCAAATGCCTCCATGAATTTCGGATCACCAGGAGATTTGAGGTCTGAAAGAAAAAGGAAAAGGCCAATGGCAAGTATTCAGCAGGTATCACTCACAAAAGCATGTAATTCACACAACTGTAGCGAGCTTTGAATCATTCAGTGAGATTGCAGAGGGACAGTCATTGGCCTACCATTTGCTAGAAATATATCCCCAAGAAAAAGTGCATTATTCTCAATTGTCCAAGTTATCTTTCTCAACTTATTCATTAGAAAAGTTTTCGACGTTTCTACAAGCTTTGAGCAACTGAATCGACAATACAAAGATGGAGAAATTTTTAACCACCAAGTGAAAACAGGCTCCTTTGTAATTTATTAACAGCTACATTTGTCCAAAGATTAGCTTTACCCTAGAGAAAAGTGAAAGTAAAAATAGGATCATGCTCAGAAGAAGAATCCTAGTAAAAAGCCAAATATTGGAGAAAAGTGCAAGAAAATCTCAAGTACATAAAGTACCTGATGCTGATATTCGTGTAGAATTTGGCCGCCGTTGTTGCGCCAATGCAAGCACAATAGCCTCCTCAACCTTGAAGACGCAAACAAAAGTTAGAGAAGAATATTAGCAACTAATACAGAAAACAACTAACAGAAAATAAAGAAAAAAATATAGCAATTAATGATAATGATGCCTAGTAGAACTTGGCGAAAAGGAGAACTAAGAAAATATTAGTGCATTAGACAAGAAAACCTTGAAGGATGCTAGCTCCTTCATTCCCATTTCAACCGAGAGTATACTTTCAATATCGCCCTCACCCGTTAGATCACTCAAGTCATGAACGATTTTGCTTCCCTCAGGATCGTCATCACCTGCTCAACATTGTGATTAACAGCTTGAGCATGAATTAAATGCAAACCAATGTTACATGGAGAGTCGATCACTGAAATACATCAACCCAAAAAAGGAGGAAAGTTACTAGTCTAAAGTTCTGTATGTTTGGGGTAGGCTTATCCATTATCCAGTTGGACCAATTTTATATAGGATTGCCATGACAAACATGTGCTAGATGCTCAGATAAAAAGGTCAACATCCATGACTCAAGTAAAAATATTTGTGGTGATAAATATGGAGAGGTAATATCATAGTATGAAGAATGGTAGCATCTAGTTACAGATTGCCATGGAAATACAAACTGTGTGTATAATTCAATTAATAGGTAATTCCACATCAAGGACAAAACTTTATTATCATGACAAGTTTGTCATAAATATATTTAGTATTTAATTCTTATGATCAAGGTGATCGGTAGGTTCATGAGATACCACCCATCAGAATTTTCACAAGAAATAGAAAATGTTTGGGATACACTTATATAGAGTTTTACCGCAATTTCAAAGTTAGAAAGATGATATATCCTCCTATAATAAGAGTTCTCGTCAATTTGTGATATAAATGTAACATTGGATAATAAAGTCAAAGCACATGGACTTTTAGCCAAATTTTATCTTATGAGAAAACTCCATGATTCAATTACATTAAGGGTGTATTTGTTTTACTAAAAATTTCACGATAAAAGAAAATATTTTCTGTGAAAATCATTTTCAAGGAAAATAGTAATTTTTTATTTGTTTGGTGGCTTGGGGAACATGATTTTCTTCTTGTCAGAAAGAGGAAATCGTTTTCCCCAATTCTTGTTTTCAGTCCATGGAAAGCATTTTTCATAGATCAAGAAATCTTCCATCATCCACACATCGAAAAGTCAAAAGAAAATTTCTCCGAAAAAATTTTCCTTGAAACAAATGGACTCTAAGATTTGATTAAATTTCATTAAAATGATTAACCAACAAAAATAATTTCAGAAAAGAGGAAACTAATAAACTCATAGTAAATTACATTAAGTTATTGATAGGAAAAGATAAATGAACTTTACAAGCAAAACAGAAAGAGAAAATGAAAGAAACCTTCTCCTGTAAAGACAGAGCTTAGGTTAGAAATACATAAAAAGAGTGAAAATTAGTCTACCAAAAGGAAAATAATTTTACATAGAGTGAGGCCTTTTTTCCCCTTTAAAAATAGAATCAGACAAAAAGGTTTTAAAATAATAATAAAAAATTCTAATAGGTAGTAAGTTAGGTCAAACCATAAAAATGACACCTTTGAGAAAAGAAATGGCACAGGGGAAGCTAGGCCACTTGTTATTTGTTCAAAATGTGTCATGCGAAATGCTTGAGCACCAAGTGCAATTTGAGATGTGACATGGCATGTCCAAGTTACTTGCAGCGGATCTAAAGTTTTAATGTAGTTAGGTGCCATGGGAAGTACGACTATGTATACTGGAACATGGACACCGTTGATTATAGTATTCCAAATTGCAACTGTATCATAAAATGCAAGCAAGTCCAAGATTGCCAAATGCTAGGAGACTAGTGTATTTTAGTAGCAAACCCGTAATTCCTTCTTCCAAGCATATATATTTTTCGAGTTCCTCAAAGGAAAATTGATTTGAATGCATATATTTGACTGAAAGAATATTACTAGCCTTTTTCTGAATTCTCCTCTTTAGCCTTCTGTCCAGCAGAAAGGACCACCTCAAATGGTAAAGGCGCTAAGGATGACCAGTGTTCATGCTTTGACACTGCTACGTCTGCACAAATACCTAAGTACCAAAAGGAAAGGCAACGTCTTGAGCAAAGATATGTAGATGCCTCATACGACATATATAGAGCATAAATTCCTCTTATTTACAATCTACATTAGCTTCAACCTTCAAACAATAGAAAGAAATGTTGCATGACTTCATTGACAGACCACCAAGCTTATGGAACGTTCTGTAGGCACATTACTCGCCAATGGCATGGAAAGAAACTAAAGTGATGCAACTTCAGTAAATTGCCATATTTTGCAGCCAAACCCCAGTAGCGAGCAAGCCAACATCTTTTAAGAACAACTTCTTCCCGGAAAATGTGTTTCATGTATTATTAATGATAATAACTGCTTAATATAAGCTTCTGTAACTATAGCTACATAAATACCTACCAACTCTTTCTGAGTCAATATCATTCTCTGGGTCATTGATTTGAGAGCTTTTACTTCAGATTCAGCTCCTTGAAGCAGCTACAATATTTGGACATTCTCCAAAAACTTTTCCCATGTCTCCATTTTTTTTTTTTTTTTTGTTCGAAGTGAGAAATAAACCTATAAAAACAGGATATGACTTTTTCTTTTTCTTGATTATTATTTCTATTGTAAGCTTTTAATTAGGCAAATTGATATTGTAAGAGGAATTTTGCGGAATGAAACTTAAATACGCTTAGAATTATTGAAATTTTGCCTCATCGATGGAGTATAGCACCGGTAATCTACTTTGGCTTGCATTGAAACGGATCTACTACATCACATGATTTTACAGTCCATTTAAATTTCTGAACTTACAAAGGCAACATTACAAATCATAAAATTTTCAATATGTATCGATCCATTGAAATTTTAAATTAATTTTAATATTAATGGATTTTTTTTTATGATATTCATAGAGAAATATATTCAACATAGCTGTCATTTTAAAGATTCCGTGATGATTATTCATAGAAATAATGTTATGCCTGTGTAAATTCCATAGGCTATAAATAGTTCACCTGTACTTTATGCATTATGCAAAATCATATTCCTCATCGCTAAAGAATGATGATATTTTTTGCATTATCTAGATGCTGAATCACCAGACATTGAAAGAAAAACTGTTTATGTGCTTGACACGATTAAGATCACTTCACCAGAGGAAAGCCATCTGAGAACTTGATGATGAAATATGTTAATCATGACAACAGAAGCATAACTAACTGCAATTTAACTTGCAAAACCAGGTAGTAGTCGAGAACATGCGAACAAAGGTCGTGGCTGCACAATAATCAGTGGTGAAGTTACTACCCTGCGACATGCATTTTCATCTCCTTGGAAAGCAAAAATGTTGTTAGTTGTCCTCTTGGACTCAGGATCAGCTCATTATTCCTGCTTTCTAACCTTTTGAAACCTTGAAACAATCGGTAAACGTTGGCAACTTTTAACTTGCATTCTATAAGCGTGGAGTCTGCATTTTATACATAGTGGTCGTTCATGGAGTAAGCAGACATTTCCACTTGTACATTTGAAAGAGAATTTATATGTGATGACGCAAGAAATGAAGATAACATTACATAGAGCTATCGCGGGATAAAACTCAGATAGTATATAAGCCTCGGCCGCTGTTACTGTCTGAAATGGCGTGGTATAATTGTGAGAAATGAATGAACAATGTTAGGGGCCGGTTTCTTTGCGCGATGCTTCCCAGAGTTGATGTTCCATTCCAAGCTTTCTTAGCTCCATCAGACCTTGCTCGACTGAAAGCAAACAACCCAAATGAATACCCTTTGCTTTTTTTTTGGTCAGTAAATGAATACCGTTAAATAGGCAAGGTTTGCCTATTTGGAAATATATGATAACAAATCTAGAATTTAAACTGGAATATGGCCTGAAGTGTTTGTACAAAAAAGCATTGAGATATTACCATCGACGGCGTCATGTGATGTAGGGGAATGAGCACTCCGGTTTATCCAGTAACTGCAGTCGCTCTTTTGCGGTTTCCACCTCTATACCGTGAGCTTTGGCCCTTCGCCGAAATATGTAAGCCATGCCTATGTAAATACAAAAAGCTCAAGTGAGAAGACAGCGAGACTCAAAAGTACAATACACTAAAGTAATCACGATACATCCTTAAAAGCACGTCCTCGGATTCCTCGGACTCAATTCCGCCATAGAGAGGACCACGGTTGCATTGTAATCATCGACCAGATTATTTGAAAATATCAATTATTAGAAAATATGATTCACTCATGCAAGGGTGACCAGCTATTTTAATGCCAAAATCATCATCCAAAGAGCATCCATTATAGCACCAAAGTGTGAAGCCACAACCAAGTCCGAAGTCTCTATGGATTTCGAAACAAAGGTTATGGGCAACGGATGCACCATCAATGATATGTAATCAATCGAAGCCCCTTTGGATAAGCAACGCTAGGCTTGTCCAATGATGAAAGGCTAATACATATTGAAACAACACTACTATTTTCAGAAACATTAAAAATGCAGGCAAGGTATAAAGACTCATAAATTATCAGCAGCTAAAAGTTTAACTCCAAAATCATGTTGCTAGAGAGAGAAATAATGTTCCCTTGTTTATCTTTTATGATGAGGAACTCTACTTTGGATGGATAAACCTACAGGTGACCCAACAGAGGTTCAATATGAGATTTGTTCACGCTGGTTTATACCTGAGATTGAACCGGTATAGTGTGCCTAAACCACATTCGGAAATTTGTTCCTTTTAGCTCTTTGACGTAATGCAGCTTCCTTTCTGCGAGGAAAACACAAAATGCAGTCCCAAAATTAAGCAGGAAAAGAGAAAACAAAATGAAAAATTGTGGAAGCACATATAGATAGCAGATTTCATATACCTGCTCACCAGTTTTGCTTCCAAGAACACTCCTTCTCCAAGTGCAGCGACCTAAAACTCAGCCAACCAGAGAGTGTCATATGCTGCATTTACATTGAAATCCATGGCATAATATTATAAAAAAACTACCTATGCTGTTTGCCCATCCTCAGCAATTAGAAGGGAAAGGGAGAATAGCATGATCAAGGATTGTAGGGTTGAAAAAAGGACAAATGACTTTGTGATTGCACTTATACAACTTTACTATCATTTTGGTAAGTTCAATACCATGTCGATGCTGCACATCAAATGAAGCCCCCAAGAAGCTTAAAGCAATAAGTCTTTCAGTCAAAAGAGAAAAGGAATTGATATGGCAAAGTGGTCGAATAATGTAGTGGATAAAGCAATCAACCACACAAAAACATGGCCAAAATTAGTCCCCAAGCTCTTACTTTATGTTCAATTTAGTTCTTAAACTTCGATATTAATCAAGTTGAATATTGTGAACTTTGAGATGAATCACTTTAATCTTTTCAGCCAACATGGCAATCGAACTCACTTTGTTGAAATCCACATCTGCTGATGTTGCTGTACAGCTACCTCAGCTAAATTGATTAAAAAAAAATTAGAAAAGGAAGAAGACCAGCAAATTATGGGGAGAGAGAGAGAGCTGGGGTGCCACCACACTCGCACTGTTGAGAGCCAGTAAACCTCATCGGTGGCCACCCAAGGGCTGGCTGACCTCGCCGGTGCTAGTGGGGAGGCAGTGCAGCCCCGACACTCTCTCCCCTCCTTCTACTCCCCTTCTTGGTGCTGCTATTTTTTTTTCTTCTTCTTATTTTTCCGCTGATTTACTGGTGTGACTCTACACATGTACACTCATGTCAACAGATGGATTGGATGACCATGTCAACTAAAATGATAAATTGGTTCAATCAAAGAGTACAAAGGACCAATTTGACCAAAATTAAAGCTCAAGGACCAAAACGAACATTGCATAAGAGTTCAAGGGCCAATTATGTCATTGTCCCATGACGTAGCATTAAGCTGAGAACATGAAGTGCATTAGGTACACCACTATGTTCACAATAGAAGAACCTCCTCATATTTGAAGCCATCTTTGTTTCAAAGCGACAAAAAGCTTGGTCGGGTCGATACCCCAAGCGATCGCTTTCAGGTTGTTAGGTAACGTGTGCAAATCCGAAAAGCTTCCTCCTTTCCGAGACCGAGCATCGCTTTCCCTTGAGTAAATTAGGAAAAATGTATCCACGGAACTTGCTTCAAGGAAGGTCCGTGGTCTTACGAAAGACATTTGTTAGTGTTTGATAATACTTTTGCATGGAAAGAACCCTCTCGAGGATAAATTGAAGATAAAGAAGGGATAAAGAAAAAGAAAAACTTCAAACTATACCCATTTATCCTTAAAACTATACACGTTATGGCATATTTACCTTAATTTTTTTTCCTATGACATAAAAAAAATCCAAACTTGTATTTATGTGAAACATTTATCTAGGTCATGTGAATAATGCTTTTCGCTTTCTAGTGTTCATATATGTTGATTTTCAACAGTTTTTATTAACAAAATGTGTTACGTAAGTATAAGTTTGAGATTTTTAATATTGTAAATAAAATTAATGAGAAATTCTCACAGTGGATATAATTTAAAACTTATGATGACTTTTACTCGATAAAAATATTTTATTTGATCGATAGACTTTCTACTTCTTTATGTTTTTTCTAAATTCGAAATGGTTCCCATACTTTTGAAAGTGTCGTCAGATGTGTATGAGCCATTTTCTATTGCGAAAATGGGCGATCGATTAATAAATAAACAGAATTAGTACACGAATCAAATACTTGATTTTTGTGATTTAGTGTTATTACTCTACGCGGAAAAGCAGCACAAGATTTGACCACAGGTCAAGTGTGCTTGAGACACTTAGTTATCCGTACAGTGTTTTTTTTTTTGGTCGAAAGTTCTAATATTTCATTACAAAGGAAGTAGGTGAATTACATCGAAACTTAAAATTTCCAAAAGATTTGCAGGGGGGTGCTGGACCTAGTTGCTCGGTAGCATTTGGTTGCGTTGGGCTTTTGCAGCCCAATCCGCTGCTCTGTTCACCTCTCTTCTACAATGTGTGATCTTGATGGGCTGCATTGTTTCCAACAGGCCTTGGGCTTCCTCAAGATGGGTTTGTACTTCCCATCCAAACTGAACTGCACCTTCGTGGGCCTGATACGCAGGGAACGCGCTTTTGATCTGCTATTGCACGTATCACTTCCACTAGTTCAAGCTGGTATGATTCCAACTCCCAGCTGAGGGCTTCCGTCTCTTCTTTTCCCTTTGTCGATAGCCATCTTAGGGTTTCGAGGAGGGCCTCCACTTCTGCTTGGATCGGAGATTCCACCGCGACGGACCGTGCGAAGCCGGCGATCAGTTTACCTGTGCTGTCTCGGCAGATCCCGGTGGCTGCAGCTTGACCTAGTTACTCTGCAAAAGGATCCGTCGGTGTTCCACTTGAAGGAGCCGCGAGTAGGGAGAGTCCATCTTGCGGGTGAGTTGAGTTTTTGAGCTGCTGTTTGGGTTTTTCTGGAAATACAGTTGCCGATGTTGCTGTGTTGGATTATTTCCAAGTCTATGATGTGCGTTGGTTGGGGTTGCTGTTCGCGGAAGACGAATGCATTTCTTCCTTTCCAGATCTGCCACAATATTTGGGTAAGGAGCTCAAATGGGACTTTGTGATGCTAGAACTTGTCGATCCATTCCTCAATGCGGGTGATGCACCTCTGATGTATGTCAATTCTGATTTCATGATGTGTCCAAACGTTTCTTGTCCAGGGACATAGGAGGAACAGGTGTTCGCTCGTCTCGGGTTGGCTTTGGCAAATGGCGCACTCGTCTTCAGGTATAATGTTTCTTTTTCTAAGATTTGCTCTTGTTGGTAGTGCGTTATGGCATAATTGCCATAGGAAATGTTTGATTTTTGGCTGTGTATGGGTTTGCCAAATGCGGCGCCAAATTGATGTTGGTGTCTGAAATGAGGAAGATGCCTCAGTCTGACCAGATCTGTTTTGCTTGGGTTGTTGACACTAATAGGCACTCTTAACTGTGTATATACCGGACTTGGTAGGAGTCCAGACTATTTGATCTTCCTTGGTGATTCTGCTGAGAGGGATTGAGAGAATTTCATAAGTTGTTTCCTGATCGAATAGGCTTCGACCCCGTCTTCCCGCCATGTCATATTCTCCCCATTTATCGCCCGACACCTTCTTGGGATCGTTTTTATTTGCCGGGCCATTGAGAATTCCTCTAGGTAGCCATTTGTCCTCGCGGATTTTGATATTCTCCCCGTTTCCTTTGGTCCATCGGAGTGAAGGTAGAATAGAATTCCTACCTTGGATAACGCTTAGCCATCCCCAGGAGGGGTTGCTGCCTTTTCTAGCCTGTAGAAGACTCCCTTGTGGGTAGTATAAGCCTTTGAATATTTTACTCCACAGGGTTTCTGGTTGCTTAATCAACCTCCACGCTTGCTTCCCCAACATAGCATTGTTGAAAGTTATTAGGTCTCTAAAACCGAGTCCCCCTATGGCTTTCCTTTCCTTCAATAGTTCCCATCTTCTCCAGTGGACTCCTTTGTGTTGATCATTTGTTTTCCACCAGAAGTCCGCAATCTTCCTCTCAATAGCCCGACATATAGAAAACGGGATTTTAAAGACTGACATGACATACTGCGGTATCGCTTGGACGACTGCTTTAATCAATACTTCTTTCCCTGCCCTCGACATCAGATTTTCCTTCCAGCCTTCTAATTTCTTATTAACTCTAGCAATGATCCAGGTAAACATCTCCTTCTTAGATTTACCCCAATCTGAGGGAATGCCCAAGTACTTTCCAGATCTTTCTATTTCTGCTACTCTCATCTCGTTTGTTAGGCTTTGCTTCAAAGATAGAGGGCAGTCTTTACTGAAAAACATACATGATTTATTCAGGTTAATCGTTTGGCCTAAAGCAAAGCAGTATTGATTCAGGATAGTAGCAAAGTTCTGGCATTCTGTGATGTTTCCCTCCATAAATAGAATAAGATCATCCGCGAACATAAGGTGGGATAGGGTGGGGCAGTCCCTATTTAATCGGATCCCTTTTATACTACCATCTTCAACTGCTTTGTGTAGTAAGTGGGACAGAGTGTTTGCTACTAGGATAAAAAGATAGGGGGATAGTGGGTCGCCTTGGCAGATTCCTCGAGTTGGGTGAAAATATGGTAAGGGCTGTCCATTTAGTTTAACACTGTAGGAGACTGTTGACACACATTGCATTACCAAATCAACCCATGAGTTGTTGAATCCCATCGTAATCATACTAGCCTCTAAGAAGTCACACTCTACTTGATCATAGGCTTTTCTCATGTCTAGCTTTAGGATCGCCTAGAATTTTCGTTTTCTCTTTCTAGTGCGCAGCTGGTGGAGCACCTCTTGTACCAGTAGAATGTTATCTTGAATCAATCTCCCCTTTACAAATGCACTCTGTTCGATAGTTATCAGTTGTGGGAGATATATTTTCAGCCTGTTAGCCATTACCTTCGAGATGAATTTTGTACATAAAATTGCACAAACTGATGGGACGAAACTGATCCACCTGTTCTGGACTTTGGACTTTTGGAACAAGGGTGATGATTGTTTTGTTCAGTTCTGGATGTAGCCTACCAGATCTCCAAAACTGGGTAATTTCCTTATGTACATCATGGCTAATTTCATGCCAATGGTTCTGATAAAAGAGACCATTCAGCCCATCTAGGCCAGGGGCCTTCAATGCTCCCAGTTGGAAGGTGGCATGTTGTATTTCCTCTAGGGTAACTTCCTTGAGCAGCTCTTGATTCATTTCTTCAGCCACTAAGCGCGGTAGCTAGTCTAATACTGGTTGGATGTTGCGATTTCCCGCTGAAGTGTAAAGCCCCTGGAAAAACGTGGCAGCCATTTGCTTAAGCTGCGTTTGATCTCGTGTCCATTCTCCACTCCGGTTTTTTAACATAGTAATACGGTTTCTCTGTCTTCTTTGCACCGTGGTTGCATGGAAGAATTTCGTATTTTTGTCTCCCCATTTTAACCATTGAATACGTGATCGCATCCCCCAATAAGTTTCCTCTTGAGACCATAATCTCTCGATTTCACGTTTCAGCCATTTGACGCGCCTTCTGTTATGATTCATAGCTGGATCATTGACTAACTGCTGCAATTCTCCCTACAAAGCTTGGATTGTATTACGGGCATTAGAAAATTTGTTCTTACTCCACTTATGAAGCTTGGTTGAAACCCTTTTAAGCTTATGGCTAATACCGCCCTCCTCTTCTACTTGGTCCAGCCATGCCTCCTGCATTACATTCTCATATTCCTCATCCTCAATCCAGTATGCTTCAAATTTGAATTCTCTCCGTCGTTTCTCCACCTGAGGAATTAAATCCAGTAGTAATGGGCTGTGATCGGAGCCAACCGCGGTGTGGCAAACACCTCCGCCTCTCGGAAACTCCACTCTCCACTCTATATTGCACAACACTTTGTCCAGCTTTTTTTCTTCACATACTCATCCCCCTCCCTCGTTATTTGACCAAGTAAATGCACACCCCTTGCTATCAACATTCATTAAACCGCATGAGTCTATGAAGTCTTGGAAGGCTTTCATTTTGTAGTTTTCAGCAATTCTTTTGCCCACTTTTTCCCAAACATATAGCACCTCATTAAAGTCTCCAATGCATATCCATGGACCATGTAAGGGGTTTTGAGTAGAGTATATTTCAGCCCATAATTTCTGTCTTTCCTGGAAGTCAGTAGATGCATAAACGCAGGATACTCTCATAGTTTGATTTGTCTCCCTATCCGAACAGGTTAAATGTATGCAATGCACTGAGCTTGATTTTATGGATAATTCTACTTGATCATTCGAATAGTGCTAACCCCCAAGCAAGACCTCTTGGGTTGACTAGACACGTGTTGGAATCTTAGTCTTCGTTGTAGTCTCTTACACACCTCCTCCTTGTTCTTCGTTTCCATTAAAAATAAAACAGCGGGCCTCTCTTGAGCCACTATGGCTCTAATGGCCTAGAATGTCAGGGGGGAGCCCAACCCCTGACAATTCTAGCTTAACAGCTTCATTTGTGATTTAGTGGCTTATTAGGGCTAGCCACCAAAGCCCATGCTCGTGTTTCTTCCTCCGTAAGTACGGGGGTTTCTAGTAAGGTTGTGTCATCAAGAAGTTGCTTGCTTGTTGCTTGTTGTTCATAGGGAGAGTATCTCTTTAATTTTTTCTGAGCTGCATATTTTGACCCTTTTCCTCGTTTTCCAACAGCAGTCCCGATCATCGAGTTGGTGCTCACCAGTTGGGAATTCCTTTCCTGGTCAGATTCAAGTACATTATCAGTTTTGTGCCACTCCATCTTTTCTGTGGCAGCTTCCTTGCCTTTTCCTTTATCCCTAGGGATAACTTGGTCGGGGCTGTTTTCTTGTGGCGTTTCATAAACAACCAACTCTCCTGGGTTTGTTGACATTTCAGGGGAGCTAATTTCCTCTAGTAATTCCTCCATTGTCTTCCCATAATAGACTTCCCAGAAAGGACTGCACTCATTAGCTTCTACCTTCATCCATGCGTCATACATCATGTCTTTTTTATCGAGGAATCTGTCTTCCTGATATGGTATCTTCTCACAATGTTGAGCATAGTGTCCCAATCTTCCACAGGAATAACAGTAATGTGGGAGACGTTCATACCGGAAATCCAGCCATATTTTCTTGCTCTTATTGCTGAAAATAGCGCCTGGTTTCAGAGGTAGGGACATATCCATGTCAACTTTTGCCTTTCCTATTTTGTATGGCATGTAGCCTTTTGCTTCGATTTTCACCTCAATGACTTGACCTATCTCCCCTGCTATACGATTTACAACTTCCTCCGATATCCATTCTGCAGGTAAGCCATGTATGTGGACCCAGAAACAGCACGTATCAAATTTATAGCAGGCCGGAGGGGTATTCGGTAGCCACGGCTTTAACAACAGGAGGTGATTTGCAAAGGACCAAGGTCCCGCTGCAACTATTCGATCCTTATCTTTTTCTGATGCAAACTTAAACGCAAAGATTCCAGGGGCTAACAAGTTGATTTCTACATTTTCAAGTTTCCATACTCTCCGCATTGTGTTTTGAAAGGCTTGGAAATTGATTTTAGGGTTCTGGTATAGTTGCCCTAGTAGGGTTTGTTGACATTCTCTTACCTTGCTTGCTGAAATTACATCATCTACTGATGTTATGGCTTGGTGTGTCCATAGTTTCCCCAGCCTTTTGCATAGCAATGCTAGTATGACTTCCTCCTCTGCTGTGGTTTCCATTTCAGCTAGTTCGAGTGGCTGTGGTGTTGCTGATTTGAGTAGCCAGGTCAATGGGGCGTTTTGGGGCCTGGTTGTAGCAAATCCGTTGAAGAGTGAGTGTGGGGGGGAGTTTTATCGGCTGTCTGAAGGCTGTGGAGTGGATGGTGTCGATGGGAGAAGATGGAGTGGGGCAGATTTTTGGCGAGGGGAGAAGAGATGATGCGAAGGGTTACTGGTGTGGAATCATGGAGGGAATCGGGAGTGGGCAACGGAGGAGATGTGTTCCTCCATTGTTGGTGCCGAGAGATGGAGCTGTTGATGGCTTAGGGTTTTGGATTGGGGGAGCTACCACAAGAGGTAGAGAGAGCTCTTCAGGGAGAAGAGAGAAGATTTTTTTCTACAGAGATATGTTTACCATTAGTCATCCGTACAGTGTTAAGTTGTGACAATTTCTCACCGCATTTACTCAATTTCCCAAACAAATATGCAAAAATTTTACCCAAAATTTTCGTGGCACGAAGCACTAACTTGCACATACGATGACATTTCACCAAGCACGACGACAATCTCTCTCGTGCTTCATTTTTATTTTTTTTATCTTTTCTATTTTTTGGTTTTCAATCTTTCGTTTTTGCTACATATAATTTTTTTTTTACTTAATTGTTAACATGGCATGCACTTGAGGCCGTATCAATAGCATAATTGGTCGAGTGGCCAATTGAAGGACTTGATTGGACTTCGATCCAAAGCGTTTTGTGCGCACTTTCTCAAAAGTTTACGATTCGATTACTCATATGACTATAATGTAGAAAATAAATTTGAGGCTTTTTTGTGTATTTCAATATATAAATTTGATGATTTTCTCTATATTTCAATATATTAAGAAGAATACATTAGCCTTATTTATAAGTTTTATGAGATAATCATCTAAAGTAATATATATCAACCAAGGTATGACATATGTGCAATCTTGATAAATACATAAAATCAACAGAAATTTCCTAATTATCTTTAATATAAAACATATTGTAAAGAATTTTAATTATCTCTAACAATCGCAATGGGACTAACTCATAGTTAGAAATTCATTTCAATCAAAAGCATAAACCTATCGAAAAAGAGCATTCCAAACTCACATGAATAAAAACTCCATTTGATCCGGATGCATCATTTAATGCCCGGTGCTGTCCAAACATATCATTGCCAAAAACCAAGAATCAAGGGTCAGCCTCCATACAAGAAAAGGAAATCTAAAAACATTGCTGCAATTTTTTTTTTTTTTTGTATGATCTAATCCATACAAGAAAGGAACCCTAGTAATCCACGCTATTCATTCCTGCCTCAGTCCCCAACCTGATAAATTGACCAAGCATCGCAAATCGCATTGCATCATCACATCTGCGCAGACTTTTCAAGTCGTAGTAAAAACGTAATCTTTTGCTAAGATGATGAAGCCCCCTCTCTTCTTCATCCTAGCCCTCCTTCTCTCAGGTCTTTCCCAAATATAATCTAGGTTTCCTTGGCATTGTATAGCCGCACGTTTGGTGATAACATGAGTCGATTCGTAGTGTTTCTGATGCCCGATTCGCCCTCGCAGGTTTTTGCAACAATCCTATACTTGCCAACACACAGTGCCAAAGGATAATCGATGAAGACCACTGCGATTTCTAAAACTGCACGAGGCACTGCTTGGAGGAGTTAGGGGAATGCCGTGAAATGAGGGGCTCTCGCCTGTGCCTGCTTTGTCTGCTGACATCGTTCGCTACGCGTTCGCCGGTCTTTTGAGAGATCTAGGATCTGTACTCATGCTAGTGTTAATGAGCACATAAAATTTAGTACTCCTTTTCTCAGCTTTGATTTGTTCGTCTTTTGGCTCCGTTCATTAGCTCCTTTGCCAGGTCAAGGCGTTATACAACTTATGATTGCTGCTCTTTGTCCATATGAAATATCGCTGCCCGGATTGCAAAGGTCCATTTTATCAAGAGGGAATCAATACAAAACCATTGCGTACGACCAAAGTACTGAATGTTTAAGCACATGATCGCTCAAACAGTGTACAAAAAACCACAAGTCTAATCCACAGACCTATGTCGAAGCTATGTGAAAGCTTTTGCGGAAGACTGATCACGAGATGTTTCCATTGGACGAATTTAGGTTACGAACTCGGGCTGCGTTTGATCCCGGACATTTTTATGGCATAGGCTTTTCACGGACAAGATTTTTTTTAAATAAATTGATTTTTTTTCTTTTTACATTAATGGATTGGTGCGAAGCTATATTACGTTTAAATTTTCGGTTTATTTTAATATGTTTATTTTAAAAAAAGGAATGTGCATGGATTTATTTTAGTTACTCTCTACAATATATACTACAAATAAGCAGCTACAATATCTGACCATTCTCCAAAAACTTTTCCCATGTCTCCATTTTTTTTTTTTTTTTTTTTTTGCTCGAAGTGAGAAATAAACCTATAAAAACAGGATATGACTTTTTCTGTTTCTTGATTATTATTTCTATTGTAAGCTTTTAATTAGGAAAATTGATATTGTAAGAGGAATTTTGCGGAATGAAACTTAAATACGCTTAAAATTATTGAAATTTTGCCTCATCGATGGAGTATAGCACAGGTAATCTGGTCTTTATGTTCTACTTTGGCTTGCATTGAAACGGATCTACTACATCACATGATTGTACAGTTCATTTAAATTTCTGAACTTACAAAGGCAACATTACAAATCATAAAATTTTCAATATGTATCGATCCATTGAAATTTTAAATTAATTTTAATATTAATGGATTTTTTTTTACGATATTCATAGAGAAATATATTCAACACAGCTGTCATTTTAAAGATTCCGTGATGATTTTTCATATATATATTTTGAATTTATAATCAACAAGAGATTATATATGTTGATTCGTTGAGTAACATCAGTAAATTAAAATTTAAAATTTGGATGTGGCGCATCTTCACCTAGAGTACTAATTATTTATGATAGATCAATTCTCAAAGTCAAAGTTTGTGATAAATGTAAATAATTCATTGTAAATAAAATAGTACAGAGGCGAAGTGACTAGGGCATGAGGAGGATAATGACTAGGCAATCATTAGTTGCAATGTGGCCATGAGAAAATACATAATTTGGAAAGTAATTTTGCCAGAGATTTATTTTCGAAATTACCTTCTTCTTTTTTTCCAACGGATATCTATTTTAGAAGGTTAATTAATTAGAATACACCCAATATCTCAAAGAAATATTTAACCAGCTTTCAATTTCCTATTGCAGATGGGGAAAATGGGTGTGAACAAAGCAAATTACCTATTCGAGATCAATGAATATGGCAAGAGCAGGTGTTACCTCCATAGGAAAGAAACGAAGCCTAGCAATCTTATAAATTGACCATGCACCAGAAGCAGCAGCTGCGACATACGTAGGTGTTGTTGTTGGGAGTGCACAACAGTTGGTGCTGCTTCCAGCAAAACATGGCGAAGCTCTCGCTCTTCTTCCTCGTCCTAGTGATGCTCCTTTCAGGTTCTTCTCGCCCCCTTCTTCTCGCTCATGATGCAGCACGGTGCACGATAGGCATAGTTTCGAATTCTTTCATGCATGCGACGTAACCATGCACGGGGTTTGCTTCGTCCTGGAAAAGGCGACAGCCCGGTGATGGGATCGTTCGTTTGTTTGTTCATGTCGGAGACACGTGTTGATGAGTAGTATGCGTGTGATCCCCCATCCCACAGGTCCTTGCAGCAGCAACCGTATGGGTGCCGATGCGCAACGTCTGTGCCAGAAGATCCTCGAGCAGCACAGCTGCAATTTCTACGACTGCACGAGGCACTGCTCCGAGGAGTTTGGTTCGGTCAAGGCAAAATGCATTCCCAATCCTAGCAAGCCCTCGCTCCACGCCTGCGCCTGCTACGTTCCCTGTTGACGTCATCCTGATGCGTGTTGGGCATAATCTCTTTTAGAGCTCTAGGGTCTTTTGCTCACGCCGGTTCCAATAACGGGAATTAACTGTTGTCGACGTAGGATTCTTTTTGATTAGCAAAACTATTATGTGATGCTCGACTATGAAATAATATCTATCACATTATACTTTTTATTCATATTTATTTATCGTGTTTATTTATAGTGATAATTGGTGACAATTGTTACATCGCAATCCTCTATTACCAACAAAATTGTTTACAATTGTGACACGACCTCTTTGTATAATATAATGGGAAAATGTCACCAAAAATGTTAAATTATGCCACTTTGTGACAATTTTACCCCGAACATTTTTGTGTCACTAAAAAACCCCAAACTATGTCACTTTGTGACAATTTTATCGAACTTTTTTTGTGCCATCAAAAACCCAAACTATGCCATTTAGGACAAATTTACCCTAAACTTTTTGACTCGAAGAGGCATTTTTGTCCTTTTCTATTTTTTTTCCCTTTTTTTTTTTTTTTTCTCTCCACCGAGGGAAGCCGGCGAGGCTGCCCTCACCGGCGGCGGAGTCTGGCGAGGCTCCGGCAGCCCTCTCCCGACGCCGGCAAGGGTGGCCTAGGCCTGGGCGAGCCTTGTTGGCATCGGGTGAGGACCACCCAAGTGTGGGCGGCCAGATTTGGCAAGGGCACTAGCAAGGGTGGCCCTCGCCAGATCTGGCTTGGGCAGCCCTTGCCTCACCAGCGTCAGGCGAGGACGCCCTCACCGGCGTCGAGTGAGGGCCGTTGGAGCCTTGCTCGACTTCGCCACCGGTGACGGTGGCCTCGCCGGCTCCTTCGGTGGAGAGAAAATGGAAAAAAATAGGAAATGACGAAAATGCCCCTCAAAAAAAAAGTCAAAAAGTTTGGGATAAATTTATCACAAGTGGCATAGTTTGGGGTTTTTGATGGCAAAAAAAAAAGTTCAAGGTAAAATTGTCACAAGTGGTATAGTTTGGGGTTTTTGGTGACACAAAAAAAAGTTCAAGGTAAAATTGTCATAGAGAGTATATTTTAGGATTTTTGGTGACATTTTTCCTAATATAATTAAAACCGATAAACCATAATGAATTGCTTCAAAATACCCTTTTATCTCTTTATTCCCTATCACTCTAATCGTAAAGATAATCAATGTCATAATAAAGATTGATTAAATGACTAATGTAACCGTTGCCATTATTCATATATTAACAACATCGGTTAAAATAATGTCATTATTAGTGCAATGATACGACGATCTAGATCAATTCTATGATTAATATTCGTACTCAATGTAAATCTTGAATAAATAATTGATAGTATAGTTATAAGCTCATGGAATTAATTGAATACTACCATCTAAAATCACCTAATGTAAATATATGACGCATTTATTTCATGAAAAATGAATGATTTGGATGGTATTTTCTAATGAATTATTATCTATGACAAAAAAAAATGTTTTATTATTTAATACTGCTTTTTATTTATTTATTACGAAAGGGAGGGTTATTACAGCTAATAGTCGTTCTAGTCAAATGAGCACGGGGGAAGTTCTTGTCTGCGAACGAGGAGGAGCGAAGGAGGGTATTCGTCTTCGTAAGCATCGCTTTCATCGTCTTCCTCGTTCCTGTTCAGACATCGCTGCAACTTGCCGGCGGAATATCATCACGTTACCGTAAGTAAAGCTGCTTCGAGTGGTTGGATGCCATCCGTCAATGGCTTCCGCACCCTTTTCACCTCCCGATCCTTCGCACCTCAGAACCGGTCAGGACAGGATTCCACCCGCAAGGCCAGCGAGTTTTGCCCGGATCCCTTCGTGGGTCATCCTCAACCGCGCTTCTTCGGTGAAGCCTCCTCCTCCCACCACCACCTAGCACGGCCAAGTTGAGAACTTGCATTTGGTCTCCCTGTCCAGACGGGAAATTCGAGCAAGTTCATGAGTTCATCAAGAGCATGGACGAGGCCGGCATTGCCGTCAGTCCCTCCACGTATAAATCCCTCTTCGAAACGTGTGGGGAGATGGGGCTCTTGTCGGAAGGAAGATCGATTCGCGGTCGGTTGAAGAACCAGCCCGGGTTTCTTGAAGACTGCGCTCTACGAATGTACTGTGACTACGGGAGCTTATCGGATGCGCGGGGACTGTTTGATGAAATGCCGGAGAGAAGTTCGTTCGCGTGGGGTATAATGATATCGACTTATGCGCAGAGGGGTGTTTTGGACAAATCTTTTCAGTTGTTTTCGCTCTTGATGGATTCTGGAGTTGGACCAAATTTTTCCGTCAATACAAGTTTGTTGAGGTCATTGGTGGACTCTTCTTGTTTGAAGATTGGCCGACAGATGCATTCTCATTTGATAAAAACTGGGTCAGGTTTGAATGCATCTGTTGGCACGGCAATTTGCAATATATACGTTAAATGTGGGTGGTTAGAGGGTGCCAGGATCGTTTTTGATGAGATGGCTGAAAAGAAAGCAGTTGCTTGGACTGCGTTGATGGTGGGGTACACTGAGGCTAACAAGCAGAATGATGTTCTTCATTTATTCATGAAAATGGTCGAAAAAGGTGTATAATTGGATGAGTTTGTATTCTCTATTGTTCTCAAAGCCTGTGCTTGGTTGGAGGACTTGAGAATAGGAAGGCAAATTCATGGCCACATTGTTAAGCTGGGGTTGGAGTCTGAAGTTTCCGTGAACTCCTCTCGTGGACCTTTATGTGAAATGCACATGTTTTGAGTCTGCTCTCTTGGCATTTCAGAAGATAGACAACCCAAAAGACATTTCTTGGAGCGCACTGATTTCTGGTTACTCTTAATCTGGGAGAGTTGAGGAGTGCCTTAAAACTTACAAATCTTTGAGAGTTATGGATAGATCACTGAATTCATTCATCTACACTAGCATTTTCCAAGCATGCTCCACGCTTGCAGATATTAATTCAGGTGCACAAGCTCATGCGGATGCAATAAAAAGAGGTCTGATCTCACCTTTATATGGGGAGAGTGCACTGATCACCATGTACTCTAAATGTGGCAATATGGATTTTGCCAGTCAGGTTTTCGGGTCAATTAGTGAACCAGACACTAAAGCCTGGACTGGCATAATAGCTGGGTATGCATATCATAGCATTGCTTCAGAAGCACTCAGGTACTTTAGGAAGATGCAGGATTCTGGTGTCAGGCCAAATGGAGTCACTCTTGTTGCAGTCCTGACTGCTTGTAGCCATTCAAGTTTGATAACAGAGGCCGAGGGTTACTTGAAATTGATGAACAGTGAGTATGGTGTCGCTCCTACAATTGACCATTTCAATTGTATGATAGATGTATACTCTCATGCCGGTCTACTTCAAGAGGCGTTCGAACTGATTAATAGTATGAACTTTGATCCTGATGCAATGAGCTGGAAATGTTTACTGGCTGGGTGTTGGAACCATAGAAATCTCGAGCTTGGAAGGATAGCATCAGAGAATCTTCTTCGGCTGAACCCGGATGATACTGCAGGTTACATCCTCCTCTTGAACTCATGTGTTTTGCATGAGAAATGGGAAGAAGCAGCAAGAATTAGGAAGAAAATGATGGAAAAGAACTTGAGGAAGGAGGTCAGTTGCAGCTGGATTACAGTGAGGGGTAAATGGCACAGGTTCATAGTTGGGGACAGACACCATCCTCAAACAAAGGAGATTTATGAGAAGCTGAAGGAAATTGACTTTCCAGATAGCGACAGTGAAGATCGGTCCTTATTTACTGAGGAGGATGCATCTTGTATTTTGCCAGAGTGAAGACAACAGCTTCTTGAACATAGTGAGAGACTGGCAATAGCATTCGGGCTGCTCTCCTCACCGAGGAATTCACCTGTTCTAATTTTCAAGAATCTTCGAGCTTGCAGAGACTGCCACAATGTTGCCAAGCATGTGTCTAGGATGGCCGAACGCGAGATTGTAATTAGAGACTCGAGTAGGTTCCATCATTTTAAGCTTGGTCAGTGTTCTTGCCGTAATTATTGGTGAATGTGGCACATACCGTCCATTCTACTTACCTTGATGGCCCAAGCTGCGTGATTGGTAGGTTGCAATGACCATTTTTTTGCCATACCTCATTCATAATGTTATGCCTGTGTAAATTCCATAGGCTATAAATAGTTCACCTGTACTTTATGCATTATGCAAAATCATATTCCTCATCCCTAAAGAATGATGATATTTTTTGCATTATCTAGATGCTGAATCACCAGACATTGAAAGAAAAACTATTTATGTGCTTGACACGGTTAAGATCATTTCACCAGAGGAAAGCCATCAGAGAACTTGATGATGAAATATCTTAATCATGACAACCGAAGCATAACTAACTACAATTTAACTTGCAAAATCAGGTAGTAGTCGAGAACATGCGAACAAAGGTCGTGGCTGCACAATAATCAGTGGTGAAGTTACTACCCTGCGACATGCATTTTCATCTCCTTGGAAAGCAAAAATGTTGTTAGTTATCCTCTTGGACTCAGGATCAGCTCATTATTCCTGCTTTCTAACCTTTTGAAACCTTGAAACAATCGGTAAACGTTGGCAACTTTTAACTTGCATTCTATAAGCGTGGAGTCTGCATTTTATACATAGTGGTCGTTCATGGAGTAAGCAGACATTTCAACTTGTACATTTGAAAGAGAATTTATATGTGATGACGCAAGAAATGAAGATAACATTACATAGAGCTATGGTGGGATAAAACTCGGATAGTATATAAGCCTCGGCCGTCGTTACGTCGTCTGAAATGGCGTGGTATAATTGTGAGAAATGAATGAACAATGTTAGGGGCCGGTTTCTTTGCGCGATGCTTCCCAGAGTTGTTGTTCGATTCCAGGCTTTCTTAGCTCCATCAGACCTTGCTCGACTGAAAGCAAGACAACCCAAATGAATACCCTTTTCTTTTTTTTTTGGTCAGTAAATGAATACCGTTAAATAGGCAAGGTTTGCCTATTTAGAAATATATGATAACAAATCTAGAATTTAAACTGGAATATGGCCTGAAGTGTTTGTACAAAAAAGCATTGAGATATTACCATCGACAGCGTCATGTGATGTAGGGGAATGAGCACTCCGGTTTATCCAGAACTGCAGTTGCTCTTTTGCAGTTTCCACCTCTATACCGTGAGCTTTGGCCCTTCGCCAGAAATATGTAAGCCATGCCTGTGTAAATACAAAAAGCTCAAGTGAGAAGACAGCGAGACTCAAAAGTACAATACACTAAAGTAATCACGATACCTCCTTAAAGAGCACGTCCTCGGATTCCTCTCGGACTCAATTCTGCCATAGAGAGGACCACGGTTGCATTGTAATCATCGACCAGATTATTTGAAAATATCAATTATTAGAAAATATGATTCACTCGTGCAAGTGTGACCAGCTATTTTAATGCCAAAATCATCATCCAAAGAGCATCCATTATAGCACCAAAGTGTGAAGCCACAACCGAAGTCGAAGTCGGTATGGATTTCGAAACGAAGGTTATGGGCAACGGATGCACCATCAATGATATGTAATCAATCGAAGCCCGCTGGATCAGCAACGTTAGGCTTGTCCAATGATGAAAGGCTAATACATACTGAAACAACACTACTTTTTTTCAGAAACATTAAAAATGCAGGCATGGTAATAAAGACTCATAAATTATCAGCAGCTAAAAGTTTAACTCCAAAATCATGTTGCTAGAGAGAAAAATAATGTTCCCTTGTTTATCTTTTATGATGAGGAACTCTACTTTGGATGGATAAACCTCGAGGTGACCCAACAGAGGTTCAATATGAGATTTGTTCACGCTGATTGATACCTGAGATGGAACCGGTATAGTGTGCCTAAACCACATTCAGACGTTTGTTCCTTTTAGCTGGTAATATCAGCATATTCTTCCCACTGGTATACGGTTCAATCAAATGTTTCACAATACAGAAGTCTGCCGATTCGCCGACTACAAGCATTTTGGACACCACTAAAATCGAAACATAACTCTAGTTTGAGTCTTCTAGGATAAGGCCAAAAACTTGGCCAAACTAACAGGGAAAACTTGCCCATTTTGCCCATCAGGATTACAGGTAATAGTAAATCCCCTCGAAAACTTGTGGCTAGGACTGGTCTCGGCAATACTGAAACAATCACAATATAACAACCTCAAAAAGTGACAATATCATCCACGGATAGAAGTACCAAATGAGCAGGAAAAGGTGCAAGTTTATCCTATAACAGTAAAGCCGTCTAGAATGAGAATTAAGAGATGATGGCGGGGATCCTTTTCCTAAACACATGAGCACCTACCGACGCTACCAATAAGAAAATTCTCTTACCAAATGCCTCCATGAATTTCGGATCACCAGGAGATTTGAGGTCTGAAAGAAAAAGGAAAAGGCCAATGGCAAGTATTCAGCAGGTATCACTCACAAAAGCATGTAATTCACACAACTGTAGCGAGCTTTGAATTATTCAGTGAGATTGCAGAGGGACAGTCATTGGCCTACCATTTGCTAGAAATATATCCCCAAGAAAAAGTGCATTATTCTCAATTGTCCAAGTTATCTTTCTCAACTTATTCATTAGAAAAGTTTTCGACGTTTCTACAAGCTTTGAGCAACTGAATCGACAATACAAAGATGGAGAAATTTTTAACCACCAAGTGAAAACAGGCTCCTTTGTAATTTATTAACAGCTACATTTGTCCAAAGATTAGCTTTACCCTAGAGAAAAGTGAAAGTAAAAATAGGATCATGCTCAGAAGAAGAATCCTAGTAAAAAGCCAAATATTGGAGAAAAGTGCAAGAAAATCTCAAGTACATAAAGTACCTGATGCTGATATTCGTGTAGAATTTGGCCGCCGTTGTTGCGCCAATGCAAGCACAATAGCCTCCTCAACCTTGAAGACGCAAACAAAAGTTAGAGAAGAATATTAGCAACTAATACAGAAAACAACTAACAGAAAATAAAGAAAAAAATATAGCAATTAATGATAATGATGCCTAGTAGAACTTGGCGAAAAGGAGAATTAAGAAAATATTAGTGCATTAGACAAGAAAACCTTCAAGGATGCTAGCTCCTTCATTCCCATTTCAACCGAGAGCATACTTTCAATATTGCCCTCACCCGTTAGATCACTCAAGTCATGAACGATTTTGCTTCCCTCAGGATCGTCATCACCTGCTCAACATTGTGATTAACAGCTTGAGCATGAATTAAATGCAAACCAATGTTACATGGAGAGTCGATCACTGAAATACATCAACCCAAAAAAGGAGGAAAGTTACTAGTCTAAAGTTCTGTATGTTTGGGGTAGGCTTATCCATTATCCAGTTGGACCAATTTTATATAGGATTGCCATGACAAACATGTGCTAGATGCTCAGATAAAAAGGTCAACATCCATGACTCAAGTAAAAATATTTGTGGTGATAAATATGGAGAGGTAATATCATAGTATGAAGAATGGTAGCATCTAGTTACAGATTGCCATGGAAATATAAACTGTGTGTATAATTCAATTAATAGGTAATTCCACATCAATGACAAAACTTTATTATCATGACAAGTTTGTCATAAATATATTTAGTATTTAATTCTTATGATCAAGGTGATAGGTAGGTTCATGAGATACCACCCATCAGAATTTTCACAAGAAATAGAAAATGTTTGGGATACACTTATATAGAGTTTTACCGCAATTTCAAAGTTAGAAAGATGATATATCCTCCTATAATAAGAGTTCTCGTCAATTTGTGATATAAATGTAACATTGGATAATAAAGTCAAAGCACATGGACTTTTAGCCAAATTTTATCTTATGAGAAAACTCCATGATTCAATTACATTAAGGGTGTATTTGTTTTACTAAAAATTTCACGATAAAAGAAAATATTTTCTGTGAAAATCATTTTCAAGGAAAATAGTAATTTTTTATTTGTTTGGTGGCTTGGGGAACATGATTTTCTTCTTGTCAGAAAGAGGAAATCGTTTTCCCCCAATTCTTGTTTTCAGTCCATGGAAAGCATTTTTCATAGATCAAGAAATCTTCCATCGTCCACACATCGAAAAGTCAAAAGAAAATTTCTCCGAAACAATTTTCCTTGAAACAAATGGACTCTAAGATTTGATTAAATTTCATTAAAATGATTAACCAACAAAAATAATTTCAGAAAAGAGGAAACTAATAAACTCATAGTAAATTACATTAAGTTATTGATAGGAAAAGATAATGAACTTTACAAGCAAAAAAGAAAGAGAAAATGAAAGAAACCTTCTCCTGTAAAGATAGAGCTTAGGTTAGAAATACATAAAAAGAGTGAAAATTAGCCTACCAAAAGGAAAATAATTTTACATAGAGTGAGGCCTTTTTCCCCTTTAAAAATAGAATCAGACAAAAAGGTTTTAAAATAATAATAAAAAATTCTAATAGGTAGTAAGTTAGGTCAAACCATAAAAATGACACCTTTGAGAAAAGAAATGGCACAGGGAAGCTAGGCCACTTGTTATTTGTTCAAAATGTGTCATGGGAAATGCTTGAGCACCAAGTGCAACTTGAGATGTGACGTGGCATGTCCAAGTTACTTGCAGCGGATCTAAAGTTTTAATGTAGTTAGGTGCCATGGGAAGTACGACTATGTATATTGGAACATGGACACTGTTGATTATAGCATTCCAAATTGCAACTGTATCATAAAATGCAAGCAAGTCCAAGATTGCCAAATGCTAGGAGACTAGTGTATTTTAGTAGCAAACCCGTAATTCCTTCTTCCAAGCATATATATTTTTGAGTTCCTCAAAGGAAAATTGATTTGAATGCATATATTTGACTGAAAGAATATTACTAGCCTTTTCTGAATTCTCCTCTTTAGCCTTCTGTCCAGCGAAAGGACCACCTCAAATGGTAAAGGCGCTAAGGATGACCAGTGTTCATGCTTTGACACAGCTACGTCTACACAAATACCTAAGTACCAAAAGGAAAGGCAACGTCTTGAGCAAAGATATGTAGATGCGAGAACTTGATGATGAAATATGTTAATCATGACAACAGAAGCATAACTAACTGCAATTTAACTTGCAAAACCAGGTAGTAGTCGAGAACATGCGAACAAAGCTCGTGGCTGCACAATAATCAGTGGTGAAGTTACTACCCTGCGACATGCATTTTCATCTCCTTGGAAAGCAAAAATGTTGTTAGTCATCCTCTTGGACTCAGGATCAGCTCATTATTCCTGCTTTCTAACCTTTTGAAACCTTGAAACAATCGGTAAACGTTGGCAACTTTTAACTTGCATTCTATAAGCGCGGAGTCTGCATTTTATACATAGTGGTCGTCCATGGAGTAAGCAGACATTTCCACTTGTACATTTGAAAGAGAATTTATATGTGATGATGCAAGAAATGAAGATAACATTACATAGAGCTATGGCGGGATAAAACTCCGGATAGTATATAAGCCCTCGCCGCTGTTCTCGTCTGAAATGGCGTGGTATAATTGTGAGAAATGAATGAACAATGTTAGGGGCCGGTTTTTCTTTGCACGATGCTTCCCAGTCGATGTTCGATTCCAAGCTTTCTTAGCTCCATCAGACCTTGCTCGACTGAAAGCAAGACAACCCAAATGAATACCCTTCTTCTTTTTGCTCAGTAAATGAATACCGTTAAATAGGCAAGGTTTGCCTATTTGGAAATATATGATAACAAATCAAGAATATAAACTGGAATTTGGCCTGAAGTGTTTGTACAAAAAAGCATTGAGATATTACCATCGACAGCGTCATGTGATGTAGGGGAGTGAGCACTCCGATTTATCCGAAGCGGCAGTCGCTCTTTTGCGATTTCCACCTCTATACCGTGAGCTTTGGCTCTTCGCCAGAAATGTGTAAGCCAAGCCATGCCTGTGTAAATACAAGAAGCTCAAGTGAGAAGACAGCAAGTCTCAAAAGTACAATACCCTAAAGTAATCATGATACCTCCTTAAAAAGCACGTCCTCGGATTCCTCTGGACTCAATTCCGCCATAGAGAGGACCACAGTTGCATTGTAATCATCGACCAGATTATTTGAAAATATCAATTATTAGAAAATATGATTCACTCATGCAAGTGTGACCAGCTATTTTAATGCCAAAATCATCATCCAAAGGGCATCCATTATAGCACCAAAGTGTGAAGCCACAACCGAGTATGAAGTCTATGGATTTCCGAAACGAAGGTTATGGGCAACGGATGCACCATCAATGATATGTAATCAATCGAAGCCCTTTGGATCAGCAACGCTAGGCTTGTCCAATGATGAAAGGCTAATACATATTGAAACAACACTACTATTTTCAGAAACATTAAAAATGCAGGCATGGTATAAAGACTCATAAATTATCAGCAGCTAAAAGTTTAACTCCAAAATCATGTTGCTAGAGAGAAAAATAATGTTCCCTTGTTTATCTTTTATGAGGAGGAACTCTACTTTGGATGGATAAACCTATAGGTGACCCAACGAGAGGTTCAATATGAGATTTGTTCACGGTTTATACCCGAGATTGAACCGGTATAGTGTGCCTAAACCACATTCGGAAATTTGTTCCTTTTAGCTCTTTGACGTAATGCAGCTTCCTTTTGCGAGGAAAACACAAAATGCAGTCCCAAAATTAAGCAGGAAAAGAGAAAACAAAATGAAAAATTGTGGAAGCACATATAGATAGCAGATTTCATATACTGCTCACCGTTTTGCTTCCAAGAACACTCCTTCTCCAAGTGCGGCGACCTAAAACTCAGCCAACCCGAGAGAATGTCATATGCTGCATTTACATTGAAATCCATGGCATAATATTATAAAAACTACCTATGCTGTTTGCCCATCCTCAGCAATTAGAAGGAAGGGAGAATAGCATGATCAAGGATTGTAGGGTTGAAAAAGGACAAATGACTTTGTGATTGCACTTATACAACTTTACTATCATTTTGGTAAGTTCAATACCATGTCGATGCTGCACATCAAATGAAGCCCCCAAGAAGCTTAAAGCAATAAGTCTTTCGTCAAAAAGAAAAGGAAATTGATATGGCAAAGTGGTGAGGAATAATGTAGTGGATAAAGCAATCAACCACACAAGAAACATGGCCAAAATTGGTCCCCAAGCTCTTACTTTATATTCAATTTAGTTCTTAAACTTCGATATTAATCAAGTTGAATATTGTGAACTTTGAGATGAATCACTTTAATCTTTTCAGCCAACATGGCAATCGAACTCACTTTGTTGAAACCCACATCTGCTGATGTTGCTGTGCAACTACCTCGGCTAAATTGATTAAAAAAAAATTAGAAAAGGAAGAAGACCAGCAAATTATGGGGAGAGAGAGAGCTGGGGTGCCACCACACTCGCTTTGTTGAGAGCCGCAAACCTCATCGGTGGCCACCCCAAGGGTCGGGCGACCTCGCCGGTGCTAGTGGGGAGCGGTGTAGCCCGACACTCTCTCCTCCTTCTACTCCCCCTTCTTGGTGCTGCTATTTTTTTTCTTCTTATTTTTCCGCTGATTTACTGGTGTGACTCTACGCATGTACACTCATGTCAATAGATGGATTGGATGACCATGTCAACTAAAATGATAAAGTGGTTCAATCAAAGAGTACAAAGGACCAATTTGACCAAAATTAAAGCTCAAGGACCAAAACGAACATTGCATAAGAGTTCAAGGGCCAATTATGTCATTGTCCCATGACGTAGCATTAAGCTGAGAACATGAAGTGCATTTAGGTACACCACTATGTTGACAATAGAAGATCCTCCTCATATTTGAAGCCATCTTTGTTTCAAAGCGACAAAAAGCATGGTCGGGTCGATACCCCAAGCGATCGGTTTCAGGTTGTTAGGTAACGTGTGCAAATCCGAAAAGCTTCCTCCTTTCCGAGACCGAGCATCGCTTTCCCTTGAGAAAATTAGGAAAAATGTATCCCTGGAACTTGCTTCAAGGAAGGTCCGTGGGTCTTACGAAAGACATTTGTTAGTGTTTGATAATACCGCATGGAAAGAACCCTCTCGAGGATAAATTGAAGATAAAGAAGGGATAAAAAAAGAAAAACTTCAAACTATACCCATTTATCCTTAAAACTATATTCGTTATGGCATATTTACCTTAATTTTTTTTTCCTATGACATAAAAAAAAAATCCAAACTTGTATTTATGTGAAACATTTATCTAGGTCATGTGAATAATGCTTTTAAAGCTTTCTAGCGTTCATATATGTTGATTTTCAACAGTTTTTATTAACAAAATGTGTTACGTAAGTATAAGTTTGAGATTTTTAATATTGTAAATAAAATTAATGAGAAATTCTCACGGTGGATATAATTTAAAAAACTTATGATGACTTTTACTCTGATAAAAATATTTTATTTGATCGATAGACTTCTCAACTTCTTTATGTTTTTCTAAATTCGAAATGGTTCCCATACTTTTGAAAGTGTCGTCGAGATGTGTATGAGCCATTTTCTATTGCGAAAATGGGCGATCGATTAATAAATAAACAGAATTAGTACATGAATCAAATACTTGATTTTTGTGATTTAGTGTTATTACTCTACGGGGAAAAGCAGCACAAGATTTGACCACAGGTCAAGCGTGCTTGAGACACTTAGTTATCCGTATAGTGTTTTTTTTTTTTTGGTCGAAAGTTCTAATATTTCATTACAAAGGAAGTAGGTGAATTACATCGAAACTTAAAATTTCCAAAAGATTTGCGAAGTCTTGGACCTGTAGTTGCTCGGTAGCATTTGGTTGCGTTGGGCTTTTGCAGCCCAATCCACCGCCCGTTCACCTCTCTTCTACAATGTGTGATCTTGATGGGCTGCATTGTTTCCAACGGGCCTTGGGCTTCCTCAAGATGGGTTTGTACTTCCCATCCAAACCGAACCTATGACTTCGTGCACCGGATACGCGGGGAGCGCTTTTGATCTCGCTATTGCACGTATCACTTCCACTAGTTCAAGCGGGCCCGATTCCAACTCCCGGTCGAGGGCTTCCGTCTCTTCTTTTCCCTTTGTCGATAGCCATCTTAGGGTTTCGAGGAGGGCCTCCGCTTCGCTGATCGGAGATTCCACCGCGACGGACCGTGCGAAGCCGGCGATCGGTTACTGTCTTGTCTCGGCTAGATCCCGCCGCTGCAGCTTGACTAGTTACTCTGCAAAAGGATCCATCGGTGTTCCACTTGAAGGAGCCGTGAGTAGGGAGAGTCCATCTTGCGGGTGAGTTGAGTTTTTGAGCTGCTGTTTGGGTTTTAAAATCCTGAAGTTGCGATGTTCTTTGTGTTGGATTATTTCCGAGTCTATGATGTGCGTTAGTTGGGGTTGCTGTCCGCGGAAGACGAATGCATTTCTTCCTTTCCGATCTGCCACAATATTTGGGTAAGAGCTCAAATGGGACTTTGTGATGCCGGAACTTGTCGATCCATTCTCAATGCGGGTGATGCACCTCTCGATGTATGTCAATTCTGATTTCGTGATGTGTCCAAACGTTTCTTGTCCGGGGACATAGGAGGAGCAGTGTTCGCTCGTCTCGGGTTGGCTTTGGCAAATGGCGCACTCGTCTTCGGTATAATGTTTCTTTTTCTAAGGTTTGCTCTTGTTGGTAGTGCGTTATGGCATAATTGCCATAGGAAATGTTTGATTTTTTGGCCGTGTATGGGTTTGCCAAATGCGGCGCCAAATTGATGTTGGTGTCGAAATGAGGAAGATGCCTCGATCCGACTAGATCTGTTTTGCTTGGGTTGTTGACACTAATAGGCACTCTTAATCCGTGTGTATATACCGGACTTGGTAGGAGTCCGGACTATTTGATCTTCCTTGGTGATTCTGAGGGGGATTGAGAGAATTTCATAAGTTGTTTCCGATCGAATAGGCTTGAATTCTGTCTTCCCCGCCATGTCATATTCTCCCCATTTATCGGCCTCCGACACCTTCTTGGGATCGTTTTTATTTTTGCCGGGCCATTGAGAATTCCTCTAGGTAGCCATTTGTCCTCGCGGATTTTGATATTCTCCCGTTTCCTATGGTCCATCGAAGTGAAGGTAGAATAGAATTCCCGCCTTGGATAACGCTTTTAGCCATCCAAGGGAGGGGGTTGCTTTTGCCTTTTCAGCCTGTAGAAGACTCCCTTGTGGGTAGTATAAGCCTTTGAATATTTTACTCCACGGGGTTTTCGGTTGCTTAATCAACCTCCACGCTTTCCCAACATAGCATTGTTGAAAGTTATTAGGTCTCTAAAACCGAGTCCCCCTATGGCTTTCCTTTCCTTCAATAGTTCCCATCTTCTCCGGTGGATTCCTTTTGTGTTGATCATTTGTTTTCCAATTTAAGTCCGCAATCTTCCTCTCAATAGCCCGACATATAGAAAACGGATTTTTTAAAGATCGACATGACATACTTTGCGGTATCGCTTGGACGATCGCTTTAATCAATACTTCTTTTCCCCGCCCTCGACATCGTGATTTTCCTTCCGGCGCTTCTAATTTCTTATTAACTCTAGCAATGATCCGGCAAACATCTCCTTCTTAGATTTACCCCAATGCGAGGGAATGCCCAAGTACTTTCGGATCTTTTTATTTCTGCTACTCTCATCTCGTTTGTTAGGTTTTTGCTTCAGAGATAGAGGGCAGTCTTTACTGAAAAACATACATGATTTATTCAGGTTAATCGTTTGGCCTGAGGCAAAGCAGTATTGATTCAGGATAGCAGCAAAGTTCTGGCATTCTGTGATGTTTCCCTCCATAAATATAATAAGATCATTCGCGAACATAAGGTGGGATAGGGTGGGCGTCCCTATTTAATCGGATCCCTTTTATACTACCATCTTCAACTGCTTTGTGTAGTAAGTGGGACAGAGTGTTTGCTACTAAGATAAAAAGATAGGGGGATAGTGGGTCGCCTTGGCAGATTCCTCGAGTTGGGTGAAAATATGGTAAGGGCTGTCCATTTAGTTTAACACTCGTATGAGATCGTTGACACACATTGCATTACCAAATCAACCCATGAGTTGTTGAATCCCATCGTAATCATACTAGCCTCTAAGAAGTCACACTCTACTTGATCATAGGCTTTTCTCATGTCTAGCTTTAGGATCGCCCGGAATTTTCGTTTTCTCTTTCTAGTGCGCGGTTTGGTGGAGCACCTCTTGTACCGATAGAATGTTATCCCGAATCAATCTCCCTTTACAAATGCACTCGTTCGATAGTTATCGGTTGTGGGAGATATATTTTCAGCTTTGTTAGCCATTACCTTTCGAGATGAATTTTGTACATAAAATTGCACAACCGATGGGATGAAACCGATCCACCTCGTTGCAGACTTTGGACTTTTGGAACAAGGGTGATGATTGTTTTGTTCAGCCTGGAGGTAGCCTACCAGACCTCCAAAACCGGGTAATTTCCTTATGTACATCATGGCTGATTTCATGCCAATGGTGCGCGATAAAAGAGACCATTCAGCCCATCGGGCTGGGCCTTCAATGCTCCCAGTTGGAAGGTGGCCTGTTGTATTTCCTCTAGGGTAACTTCCTTGAGCAGCTCTTGATTCATTTCTTCAGTCACTAAGCGCGGTAGCTAGTCTAATACTGGTTGGATGTTGCGATTTCCCACTGAAGTGTAAAGCCCCTGGAAAAACGTGGCAGCCATTTGCTTAAGCTGCGTTTGATCTCGTGTCCATTCTCCACTCGGGTTTTTTAACATAGTAATACGGTTTCTCTGTCTTCTTTGCACCGTGGTTGCATGGAAGAATTTCGTATTTTTGTCTCCCCATTTTAACCATTGAATACGTGATCGCATCCCCCAATAAGTTTCCTCTTGAGACCATAATCTCTCGATTTCACGTTTTCAGCCATTTGACGCGCCTTCGTTATGATTCATAGCCGGATCATTGACTAACTCACCTGCAATTCTCCCCGCAAAGCTTGGATTGTATTACGGGCATTAGAAAATTTGTTCTTACTCCACTTATGAAGCTTGGTTGAAACCCTTTTAAGCTTATGGCTAATACCGCCCTCCTCTTCTACTTGGTCCGGCCATGCCTCCCGCATTACATTCTCATATTCTCATCCTCAATCCAAGATGCTTCAAATTTGAATTCTCTCCGTCGTTTCTCCACCCGAGGAATTAAATCCCGTAGTAATGGGCTGTGATCGGAGCCAACCGCAGTGAGGGTAAACACCTCCGCCTCTGGAAACTCCACTCTCCACTCTATATTGCACAACACTCTGTCCAGTTTTTTCTTCACATACTCATCCCCCTCCCTGTTATTTGACCAAGTAAATGCACACCCCTTGCTATCAACATTCATTAAACCGCATGAGTCTAGGAAGTCTTGGAAGGCTTTCATTCTGTAGTTTTCAGCAATTCTTTTGCCCACTTTTTCCCAAACATATAGCACCTCATTAAAGTCTCAATGCATATCCATGGACCATGTAAGGGGTTTTGAGTAGAGTATATTTCAGCCCATAATTTCTGTCTTTCCCGGAAGTCGGTAGATGCATAAACGCAGGATACTCTCATAGTTTGATTTGTCTCCCTATCCGAACAAGGTTAAATGTATGCAATGCACCGAGCTTGATTTTATGGATAATTCTACCCGATCATCCCGAATAGTGCTAACCCCCCAAAGAAGACCTCTTGGGTTGACTAGACACCTGTGTTGGAATCTTAGTCTTCGTTGTAGTCTCTTACACACCTCCTCCTTGTTCTTCGTTTCCATTAAAAATAAAACAGCGGGCCTCTCTTGAGCCACTATGGCTCTAATGGCCTGGAATGTCAGGGGGGAGCCCAACCCCTGACAATTCTAGCTTAATAGCTTCATTTGTGATTTAGTGGCTTATTAGGGCTAGCCACCAAAGCCCATCCTCGTGTTTCTTCCTCCGTAGTACGGGGTTTCTAGTAAGGTTGTGTCATCAAGAAGTTGCTTGCTTGTTGCTTGTTGTTCATAGGAGAGTATCTCTTTAATTTTTCGAGCTGCATATTTTGACCCTTTTCCTCGTTTTCCAACAAGCGGTCCCGATCATCGAGTTGGTGCTCACCGGTTGGGAATTCCTTTCCCGGTCGATTCAAGTACATTATCGGTTTTTGTGCCACTCCATCTTTTACGTGGCAGCTTCCTTGCCTTTTCCTTTATCCCTAGGGATAACTTGGTCGGGCTGTTTTCTTGTGGCGTTTCATAAACAACCAACTCTCTGGGTTTGTTGACATTTCGGGAGCTAATTTCCTCTAGTAATTCCCTCCATTGTCTTCCCATAATAGACTTCCCGAAAAGGATCGCACTCATTAGCTTCTACCTTCATCCATGCACCATACATCGTGTCTTTTTTATCAAGGAATATGTCTTCCCGATATGGTATCTTCTCACAATGTTGAGCATAGTGTCCCAATCTTCCACAGAATACTTGGTAATGTGGGAGACGTTCATACGGGAAATCCGGCCATATTTTCTTGCTCTTATTGCTGAAAATAGCGCCCGGTTTCAAAGGTAGGGACATATCCATGTCAACTTTTACCTTTCCTATTTTGTAAGGCATGTAGCTTTTGCTTCGATTTTCACCTCAATGACTTGACCTATCTCCCCGCTATACGATTTACAACTTCCTCCGATATCCATTCTCGCGGGTAAACCATGTATGTGGACCCGTAAACAGCACGTATCAAATTTATAAGGCCGGAGGGGTATTCGGTAGCCACGGCTTTAACAACGGGGAGGTGATTTGCAAAGGACCAAGGTCCCGCTGCAACTATTCGATCCTTATCTTTTCCTCGATGCAAACTTAAACGCAAAGATTCGGGGGCTAACAAAGTTGATTTCTACATTTTCAAGTTTCCATACTCTCCGCATTGTGTTTTGAAAGGCTTGGAAATTGATTTTAGGGTTCTCGTATAGTTGCCCTAGTAGGGTTTGTTGACATTCTTTACCTTGCTTGCTGAAATTACATCATCTACCGATGTTATGGCTTGGTGTGTCCATAGTTTCCCCGCCCTTTTGCATAGCAATGCTAGTCCGACTTCCTCCTCTTTGTGGTTTCCATTTCAGCTAGTTCGAGTGGCCGTGGTGTTGCTGATTTGAGTAGCAGGTCAATGGGGCGTTTTTGGGGCTTGGTTGTAGCAAATCCGTTGAAGAGTGAGTGTGGGGGGGAGTTTTATCGGCTGTTTGAAGGCCGTGGAGTGGATGGTGTCGATGGGAGAAGATGGAGTGGGGCAGATTTTTGGCGAGGGGAGAAGAGATGATGCGAAGGGTTACCGGTGTGGAATCATGGAGGGAATCGGGAGTGGGCAACGGAGGAGATGTGTTCCTCCATTGTTGGTGCCGAGAGACGGAGCTGTTGATGGCTTAGGGTTTTGATTGGGGGAGCTACCACAAGAGGTAGAGAGAGCTCTTGGGGAGAAGAGAGAAGATTTTTTCTACGAGATATGTTTACCATTAGTCATCCGTACGTGTTAAGTTGTGACAATTTCTCACCGCATTCACTCAATTTCCCAAACAAATATGCAAAAATTTTACCCAAAATTTTCGTGGCACGAAGCACTAACTTGCACATACGATGACATTTCACCAAGCACGACGACAATCTCTCTCGTGCTTCATTTTTTTTTTTTTATCTTTTCTATTTTTTGGTTTTCAATCTTTCGTTTTTGCTACATATAATTTTTTTTACTTAATTGTTAACATGGCATGCACTTGAGGCCGTATCAGTAGCATAATTGGTCGAGTGGCCAATTGAAGGACTTGATTGGACTTCGATCCAAAGCGTTTTGTGCGCACTTTCTCAAAAGTTTACGATTCGATTACTCATATGACTATAATGTAGAAAATAAATTTGAGGCTTTTTTGTGTATTTCAATATATAAATTTGATGATTTTCTCTATATTTCAATATATTAAGAAGAATACATTAGCCTTATTTATAAGTTTTATGAGATAATCATCTAAAGTAATATATATCAACCAAGGTATGACATATGTGCAATCTTGATAAATACATAAAATCAACAGAAATTTCCTAATTATCTTTAATATAAAACATATTGTAAAGAATTTTAATTATCTCTAACAATCGCAATGGGACTAACTCATAGTTAGAAATTCATTTCAATCAAAAGCATAAACCTATCGAAAAGAGCATTCCAAACTCACATGAACAAAAACTCCATTTGATCCGGATGCATCATTTAATGCCCGGTGCTGTCCAAACATATCATTGCCAAAAACCAAGAATCAAGGGTCAGCCTCCATACAAGAAAAGGAAATCTAAAAACATTGCTGCAATTTTTTTTTTTTTTTTTTTGTATGATCTAATCCATACAAGAAAGGAACCCTAGTAATCCACGCTATTCATTCCTGCCTCAGTCCCCAACCTGATAAATTGACCAAGCATCGCAAATCGCATTGCATCATCACATCTGCGCAGACTTTTCAAGTCGTAGTAAAAACGTAATCTTTTGCTAAGATGATGAAGCCCCTCTCTTCTTCATCCTAGCCCTCCTTCTCTCAGGTCTTTCCCAAATATAATCTAGGTTTCCTTGGCATTGTATAGCCGCACGTTTGGTGATAACATGAGTCGATTCGTAGTGTTTCTGATGCCCGATTCGCCCTCGCAGGTTTTTGCAACAATCCTATACTTGCCAACACACAGTGCCAAAGGATAATCGATGAAGACCACTGCGATTTCTAAAACTGCACGAGGCACTGCTTGGAGGAGTTAGGGGAATGCCGTGAAATGAGGGGCTCTCGCCTGTGCCTGCTTTGTCTGCTGACATCGTTCGCTACGCGTTCGCCGGTCTTTTTGAGATCTAGGATCTGTACTCATGCTAGTGTTAATGAGCACATAAAATTTAGTACTCCTTTTCTCAGCTTTGATTTGTTCGTCTTTTGGCTCCGTTCATTAGCTCCTTTGCCAGGTCAAGGCGTTATACAACTTATGATTGCTGCTCTTTGTCCATATGAAATATCGCTGCCCGGATTGCAAAGGTCCATTTTATCAAGAGGGAATCAATACAAAACCATTGCGTACGACCAAAGTACTGAATGTTTAAGCACATGATCGCTCAAACAGTGTACAAAAACCACAAGTCTAATCCACAGACCTATGTCGAAGCTATGTGAAAGCTTTTGCGGAAGACTGATCACGAGATGTTTCCATTGGACGAATTTAGGTTACGAACTCGGGCTGCGTTTGATCCCGGACATTTTTATGGCATAGGCTTTTCACGGACAAGATTTTTTTAAATAAATTGATTTTTTTCTTTTTACATTAATGGATTGGTGCGCTATAACGTTTAAAATATTACGTTTAAATTTTCGGTTTATTTTAATATGAAAAAACTAGGAATGTGCATGGTTTATTTTAATATTTGGATTTATTTTAGTTACTCTCTACAATATATACTACAAATAAGCAGCTACAATATCTGACCATTCTCCAAAAAAACTTTTCCCATGTCTCCATTTTTTTTTTTTTTGCTCGAAGTGAGAAATAAACCTATAAAAACAGGATATGACTTTTTCTGTTTCTTGATTATTATTTCTATTGTAAGCTTTTAATTAGGAAAATTGATATTGTAAGAGCAATTTTGCGGAATGAAACTTAAATACGCTTAAAATTATTGAAATTTTGCCTCATCGATGGAGTATAGCACCGGTAATCTGGTCTTTATGTTCTACTTTGGCTTGCATTGAAACGGATCTACTACATCACATGATTGTACAGTCCATTTAAATTTCTGAACTTACAAAGGCAACATTACAAATCATAAAATTTTCAATATGTATCGATCCATTGAAATTTTAAATTAATTTTAATATTAATGGATTTTTTTTTGACGATATTCATAGAGAAATATATTCAACATTTTGTCATTTTAAAGATTCCGTGATGATTTTTCATATATATATTTTGAATTTATAATCAACAAGAGATTATATATGTTGATTCGTTGAGTAACATTAGTAAATTAAAATTTAAAATTTGGATGTGGCGCATCTTCACCTAGAGTACTAATTATTTATGATAGATCAATTCTCAAAGTCAAAGTTTGTGATAAATGTAAATAATTCATTGTAAATAAAATAGTACAGAGGCAGAAGTGACTAGGGCATGAGGAGGATAATGACTAGGCAATCATTAGTTGCAATGTGGCCATGAGAAAATACATAATTTGGAAAGTAATTTTGCCAGAGATTTATTTTCGAAATTACCTTCTTCTTTTTTCCAACGGAGATCTATTTTAGAAGGTTAATTAATTAGAATACACCCAATATCTCGAAGAAATATTTAACCAGCTTTCAATTTCCTATTGCAGATGGGGAAAATGGGTGTGAACAAAGCAAATTACCTATTCGAGATCAATGAATATGGCAAGAGCAGGTGTTACCTCCATAGGAAAGAAACGAAGCCTAGCAATCTTATAAATTGACCATGCACCAGAAGCAGCAGCTGCGACATACGTAGGTGTTGTTGTTGGGAGTGCACAACAGTTGGTGCTGCTTCCAGCAAAACATGGCGAAGCTCTCGCTCTTCTTCCTCGTCCTAGTGATGCTCCTTTCAGGTTCTTCTCGCCCCCTTCTTCTCGCTCATGATGCAGCACGGTGCACGATAGGCATAGTTTCGAATTCTTTCATGCATGCGACGTAACCATGCACGGGGTTTGCTTCGTCCTGGAAAAGGCGACGACCTGGTGATGGGATCGTTCGTTTGTTTGTTCATGTCGGAGACACGAGTTGATGAGTAGTATGCGTGTGATCCCCCATCCCACAGGTCCTTGCAGCAGCAACCGTATGGGTGCCGATGCGCAACGTCTGTGCCAGAAGATCCTCGAGCAGCACAGCTGCAATTTCTACGACTGCACGAGGCACTGCTCCGAGGAGTTTGGTTCGGTCAAGGCAAAATGCATTCCCAATCCTAGCAAGCCCTCGCTCCACGCCTGCGCCTGCTACGTTCCCTGTTGACGTCATCCTGATGCGTGTTGGGCATAATCTCTTTTAGAGCTCTAGGGTCTTTTGCTCACGCCGGTTCCAATAACGGGAATTAACTGTTGTCGACGTAGGATTCTTTTTGATTAGCAAAACTATTATGTGATGCTCGACTATGAAATAATATCTATCACATTATACTTTTTATTCATATTTATTTATCGTGTTTATTTATAGTGATAATTGGTGACAATTGTTACATCGCAATCCTCTATTACCAACAAAATTGTTTACAATTGTGACACGACCTCTTTGTATAATATAATGGGAAAATGTCACCAAAAATGTTAAATTATGCCACTTTGACAATTTTACCTGAACATTTTTGTGTCACTAAAACCCCAATCCAAACTATGTCCTTATTGGATTTTATCACGAACTTTTTTTGTGCCATCAAAAACCCCAAACTATGCCATTTATGACAAATTTACCCTAAATTTTTGACTCGAGAGGCATTTTTATCCTTTTCTATTTTTTTTTTTTTTTTTTTTTTTTTTTCTCTCCACCGAGGGAAGCCAGGCGAGTGCCCTCACCGGCGGGAGTCCGGCGAGGCTCCTGAGCCTCTCCCGACGCCGGCAAGGGTGGCCTAGGCCCGGGCGAGCCTTGCCGGCATCGGGTGAGGGCCACCCAAGTGTGGGCGCCGTTGGCAAGGGCAGCGGCAAGGGTGGCCCTCGCCGAGAGGGTTGCGGCCCTCACCACCGGCGTCGAGGCGAGGATGCCCTCACCGGCGGTCGGGTGAGGGCCGTTGGAGCCTTGCTCGACTTCGCCACCGGTGACGGTGGCTCGCCCCGGCTTCCTTCGGTGGAGAGAAAATGGAAAAAAATAGGAATGACGAAAATGCCCCCGCCTCAAAAAGTTTAGGATAAATTTATCACAAGTGGCATAGGTTGGGGTTTTTTATGGCACAAAAAAAAGTTCAAGGTAAAAATTGTCACAAGTGGTATAGTTTGGGGTTTTTGGTGACACAAAAAAAGTTCAAGGCAAAATTGTCATAGAGGGTATATTTTAGGATTTTTGGTGACATTTTTCCTAATATAATTAAAACCGATAAACCATAATGAATTGCTTCAAAATACCCTTTTATCTCTTTATTCCCTATCACTCTAATCGTAAAGATAATCAATGTCATAATAAAGATTGATTAAATGACTAATGTAACCGTTACCATTATTCATATATTAACAACATCGGTTAAAATAATGTCATTATTAGTGCAATGATACGACGATCTAGATCAATTCTATGATTAATATTAAGTAGTCAATGTAAATCTTGAATAAATAATTGATAGTATAGTTATAAGCTCATGGAATTAATTGAATACTACCATCTAAAATCACCTAATGTAAATATATGACACATTTATTTCATGAAAATGAATGATTTGGATGGTATTTTTAATGAATTATTATCCATGACAAAAAAAATGTTTTATTATTTAATACTGCTTTTTATTTATTTATTACGAAAGGGAGGGTTATTACAGCTAATAGTCGTTCTAGTCAAATGAGCACGGGGGAAGTTCTTGTCTGCGAACGAGGAGCGAAGGAGGGTATTCGTCTTCGTAAGCATCGCTTTCATCGTCTTCCTCGTTCCTGTTCAGACATCGCTGCAACTTGCCGGCGGAATATCATCACGTTACCGTAAGTAAAGCTGCTTCGAGTGGTTGGATGCCATCCGTCAATGGCTTCCGCACCCTTTTCACCTCCCGATCCTTCGCACCTCAGAACCGGTCAGGACAGGATTCCACCCGCAAGGCCAGCGAGTTTTGCCCGGATCCCTTCGTGGGTCTCCCTCAACCGCGCTTCTTCGGTGAAGCCTCCTCCTCCCACCACCACCTAGCACGGCCAAGTTGAGAACTTGCATTTGGTCTCCCTGTCCAGACGGGAAATTCGAGCAAGTTCATGAGTTCATCAAGAGCATGGACGAGGCCGGCATTGCCGTCAGTCCCTCCACGTATAAATCCCTCTTCGAAACGTGTGGGGAGATGGGGCTCTTGTCGGAAGGAAGATCGATTCGCGGTCGGTTGAAGAACCCGCCCGGGTTTCTTGAAGACTGCGCTCTACGAATGTACTGTGACTACGGGAGCTTATCGGATGCGCGGGGACTGTTTGATGAAATGCCGGAGAGAAGTTCGTTCGCGTGGGGTATAATGATATCGACTTATGCGCAGAGGGGTGTTTTGGACAAAGCTTTTCAGTTGTTTTCGCTCTTGATGGATTCTGGAGTTGGACCAAATTTTTCCGTCTATACAAGTTTGTTGAGGTCATTGGTGGACTCTTCTTGTTTGAAGATTGGCCGACAGATGTATTCTCATTTGATAAAAACTGGGTCAGGTTTGAATGCATCGGTTGGCACGGCAATTTGCAATATGTACGTTAAATGTGGGTGGTTAGAGGGTGCCAGGATCGTTTTTGATGAGATGGCTGAAAAGAAAGCAGTTGCTTGGACTGCGTTGATGGTGGGGGTACACTGAGGCTAACAAGCAGAATGATGTTCTTCATTTATTCATGAAAATGGTCGAAAAAGGTGTATAATTGGATGAGTTTGTATTCTCTATTGTTCTCAAAGCCTGTGCTTGGTTGGAGGACTTGAGAATAGGAAGGCAAATTCATGGCCACATTGTTAAGCTGGGGTTGGAGTCTGAAGTTTCCGTGAACTCCTCTCGTGGACCTTTATGTGAAATGCACATGTTTTGAGTCTGCTCTCTTGGCATTTCAGAAGATAGACAACCCAAAAGACATTTCTTGAGCGCACTGATTTCTGGTTACTCTTAATCTGGGAGAGTTGAGGAGTGCCTTAAAACTTACAAATCTTTGAGAGTTATGGATAGATCACTGAATTCATTCATCTACACTAGCATTTTCCAAGCATGCTCCACGCTTGCAGATATAATTCAGGTGCACAAGCTCATGCGGATGCAATAAAAAGAGGTCTGATCTCACCTTTATATGGGGAGAGTGCAGTGATCACCATGTACTCTAAATGTGGCAATATGGATTTTGCCAGTCAGGTTTCGGGTCAATTAGTGAACCAGACACTAAAGCCTGGACTGGCATAATAGCTGGGTATGCATATCATAGCATTGCTTCAGAAGCACTCAGGTACTTTAGGAAGATGCAGGATTCTGGTGTCAGGCCAAATGGAGTCACTCTTGTTGCAGTCGTGACTGCTTGTAGCCATTCAAGTTTGATAACAGAGGCCGAGGGTTACTTGAAATTGATGAACAGTGAGTATGGTGTCGCTCCTACAATTGACCATTTCAATTGTATGATAGATGTATACATGCCGGTCTACTTCAAGAGGCGTTCAACTGGACTAATAGTATGAACTTTGATCCTGATGCAATGAGCTGGAAATGTTTACTGGCTGGGTGTTGGAACCATAGAAATCTCGAGCTTGAAGGATAGCATCAGAGAATCTTCTTTCGGCTGAACCCGGATGATACTGCAGGTTACATCCTCCTCTTTGAACTCATGTGTTTTGCATGAGAAATGGGAAGAAGCAGTAAGAATTAGGAAGAAAATGATGGGAAAAAGAACTTGGAGGAAGGAGGTCAGTTGCAGCTGGATTACAGTGAGGGGTAAATGGCACAGGTTCATAGTTGGGGACAGACACCATCCTCAAACAAAGGAGATTTATGAGAAGCTGAAGGAAATTGACTTTCCAGATAGCGACAGTGAAGATCGGGGGTCCCTATTTACTGAGGAGGATGCATCTTGTATTTTGCCAGAGTGAAGACAACAGCTTCTTGAACATAGTGAGAGACTGGCAATAGCATTCGGCTGCTCTCCTCACCGAGGAATCTCACCTGTTCTAATTTTCAAGAATCTTCGAGCTTGCAGAGACTGCCACAATGTTGCTACATGTGTCTAGGGATGGCCGAACGAGATTGTAATTAGAGACTCGAGTAGGTTCCATCATTTTAAGCTTGGCAGTGTTCTTGCCGTAATTAGTTGGTGAATGTGGCACATACCGTCCATTCTACTTACCTTGATGGCCCAAGCTGCGTGATTGGTAGGTTGCAATGACCATTTTTTTGCCATACCTCATTCATTATGTTATGCCTGTAAATTCCATAGCTATAAATAGTTCACCTGTATTTTATGCATTATAAAATCATATTCCTCATCCCTAAAGAATGATGATATTTTTTTTGGCATTATCTAGATGCTGTGAATCAACAGACATTGAAAGAAAACTGGTTTCAAAAAGCTTGACACGGTTAAGATCATTTCCTTACCAGAGGAAAGCCATCAGAGAACTTGATGATGAAATATCTTAATCATGACAACCGAAGCATAACTAACTACAATTTAACTTGCAAAATCAGGTAGTAGTCGAGAACATGCGAACAAAGGTCGGGCTGCACAATAATCAGTGGTGAAGTTACTACCCTGCGACATGCATTTTCATCTCCTTGAAAGCAAAAATGTTAGTTAGTTATCCTCTTGACTCAGGATCAAGCTCATTATTCCTGCTTTCTAACCTTTTGAAACCTTGAAACAATCGGTAAACGTGTTGGCAACTTTTTAAATTTGCATTCTATAAGCGCGGAGTCTGCATTTTTATACATTGTGATCGTTCATGGAGTAAGCAGACATTTCAACTTGTACATTTGAAAGAGAATTTATATGTGATGACGCAAGAAATGAAGATAACATTACATAGAGCTATGGTGGGATAAAACTCGGATAGTATATAAGCCTCGGCCGTCGTTACTGTCTGAAATGGCGTGGTATAATTGTGAGAAATGAATGAACAATGTTAGGGGCCGGTTTCTTTGCGCGATGCTTCCCAGAGTTGTTGTTCGATTCCAAGCTTTCTTAGCTCCATCAGACCTTGCTCGACTGAAAGCAAGACAACCCAAATGAATACCCTTTTCTTTTTTTTGCTCAGTAAATGAATACCGTTAAATAGGCAAGGTTTGCCTATTTAGAAATATGATAACAAATCTAGAATTTAAACTGGAATATGGCCTGAAGTGTTTGTACAAAAGCATTGAGATATTACCATCGACAGCGTCATGTGATGTAGGGGGGAATGAGCACTCCGGTTTATCAGAACTGCAGTTGCTCTTTTGCAGTTTCCACCTCTATACCGTGAGCTTTGGCCCTTCGCCAGAAATATATGTAAGCCATGCCTGTGTAAATACAAAAAGCTCAAGTGAGAAGACAGCGAGACTCAAAAAGTACAATACACTAAAGTAATCACGATACCTCCTAAAGAGCACGTCCTCGGATTCCTCTGGACTCAATTCGCCATAGAGGACCACGGTTGCATTGTAATCATCGACCAGATTATTTGAAAATATCAATTATTAGAAAATATGATTCACTCATGCAAGTGTGACCAGCTATTTTAATGCCAAATCATCATCCAAGAGCATCCATTATAGCACCAAAGTGTGAAGCCACAACCGAGTATGAAGTCTATGGATTTCAGCTTGAGGTTATGGGCAAACGGATGCACCATCAATGACCCTGTAATCAATCAGGAAGCCTTTGGATCAGCAACGCTAGGCTTGTCCAATGATGAAAGCTAATACATACTGAAACAACACTACTTTTTCAGAAACATTAAAAATGCAGGCATGGTAATAAAGACTCATAAATTATCAGCAGCTAAAAGTTT